>CM033473.1:119583048-120266415 GCA_019447015.1 Hymenochirus boettgeri
CAGGGCTGCAATCCATCTTTTAGTTAGTTCAAGGCTTTGACTAATAAAGGCCTTTTTACAATTCTCAGCAGAGTCCAGCTTAATTCCCTTCAGCGCCTCAGGGATCTGAAATACATTGCTTTGTAGTAATAAAAGAAGAAAAAATGAAAGAATAAAACAGCATAATCAGTGTTTTATAGCTGACTCACATGGGTAAAGGGTTAAGGGCTGCATATCAACCTATGACATTTTAACACCGTCTTGAATGAGTCACAATTCTGAGTACCGATTGGTACTACAAATACTTGGCAAGTGACAGAAATCTGTTACATACTGCAGTGTCCATGCCTTGTAATGTGTTTCTCCATTGCACAATGAGGGTGTTCAAAGGAACATTTAGTGCACGTTTAAAACCAGTATATGGTTTAAGTGCATACAGTAGGTTACATTGTAGAGAAGAGTATATATCATTTTTTTTCTGTTTTAAGTATAAAAGTTTAAAAGGAAGATTTAATAAAAGTTCTTATCGTTACAAATGGTGCTAATTTTGCCCCAGCCAACCAGATCTTATTTAACATTTGAAGGTTAACATCTGATTGGTTGGGGCAAAATTAGCACCATTTTAACTATAAGAACTTTTATTGAATTTCCCTGATTATATTTTAGCATATAATCATGATTTTAAGCAAAATCAGTTCATAAATCTTAGTCAATCCTATGCTTTACAATCTATTGTACCAAAGGTTTGTTATGAGTGATTTTATTCCAGACAGACTACCAATCAGTTTAGCAGTAGGCCTTTTAGTAGGAATATTGCAGCCTTAAAGTGTTTGGTCGGAAATATGGCATGGTGTGGGGCAGCTGGCCGTTTCCTAGCTTGGTCGCCCGTTCTACCGTATTGAACAAATCGGTCATCGGGACTGTTGGTAAATCACAAGCGATCGTGCAGTTCACTATGGAACCGCACAATCGCTGCTCATGAATAGAGATGGCCGAACTTCGGTCCCTTTTCGAACTATCGAACTATATAGAAAGTTCGAAAACGGACCCATTAAAGTCAATGGGAGTCAAATAGTTCGAAAAGTTCTAATGAAATACAATTAAAATATCAATGGTAACTTAATGTAAATGGCTGTGGGACCGGGGAAATGGTCATTAGAAAAATCAATTTTACTCTCACTCGCGCTATTTTCGAGCTCGTTCACGCCTAGGTACCATGTACATTTTACTCGCGGATTCGATGCTCGCGTATAGGCTTTAATGAACACTTTACTCGTAGATTCGATGTTCGTGCCTAGATACCATGGACATTTTACTCGCGGATTCGATGCTCGCGTATAGGTTTTAATGGACACTTTACTCACGGATTCGATGCTCGCATTCGCGACCTAGATACCATGGACATTTTACTCGCGGATTCGATGCTAGCGTATAGGTTTTAATGGACCTTTTACTCGCAGATGCTCACGTATAGGTATAATAGGCATTTTACTCGCACATTCAATATTTATCGAAAGTCTGAAAATATCGAAAATTCGGGTCCGGGATAGTTCGGGAAGTCGGAATTCATTCGAATAGTTTGGCTCGAACTCGAGTTCAAATTCGAGTTCTAGTCCATCTCTACTCATGAATGCCACTAAATTAATATCAGTTCCTAGCAGGTGCTTTAAATACTGTATGCACCAAAGGCAACACTAAGCCCCTACAGGGTAATAAACACCACTCCATCTATACCACATCCTTTAAATAGATTATCTAGTAGAAATTAAGTTCTCTTTTCCTGGTGTAATATAAAAAGAGATGTTATACATTATTCATAAGTAGCACTTGAAATCCATTAATTTCCCATTCTCTCAGTGGTAAAGTATTGACTATGGTGCATTGTATATTTCATGTTTTCTTCTGTGACCTAGATGAAGCACCTGAAACGACTTCCTGGTTTTATTACACAGAGACAAGTAGCCATTGACTGTTTATTGCTACTAAAAATGTTCCAATCTGTGTTTTTCAGTATAGTAATTACAAATCATAGGCTATTTACATGCAATTGCTACTATAGCAAATGGGAAGTGGACAAAACTTGGACAATTACTTTGTGGTATTTTTTTTTGATAAACTCTATAATAAACTCTTTAATTAAGGTGAGTAATTTGACAGTTCTCATGCTTACTTATTTATATTCTATACATGGCATTGATTTTCTGTGCCCACAAACACCATTGTTCTTTTAGCTTACTGACTTTTAATTGTCATTTTAGCTATAGTACCTATAGAACAGCTCTTTTTTTACTTTTATCTGTTTTGTATAGCAACACAATTTAATATAGCATCAAGAACTGTATATTTTACAAAATTGTGGCCAAAAGGCCTACAGGGTTATTCAGTAAAAGTTCTTATCGTTTAAAATGGTGCTAATTTTGCCCCAGCCAATCAGATCTTAGCTTTAAAATGTGAAATAAGATCTGATTGGTTGGGGCAAAATTAGCACCATTTTAAACTATAAGAACTTTTATTGAATCTCCCTGCTATTTTCTACCATGAGATACTTACATGAACTTTCTGATCTAATACTTTACGATAACATTAAATTGACTTAATGTGATCTTGTGTGATCTGTTACTTTATGTTTAGTGCATATAAAAAAGCTAAAGACTAGTAGCAAATCAAGCAGTGCTGGAAAAAAGATTTTATTCAATGTTTTTCAGGGCCAACATGTTTCTGACTCAAGTGAGAGTCAAACTAGAAAATGACCCAGATACCTTTCCTCTATTTTAGATGCCTTGAATATCCGTAATCGGCAAGTTATCTGTACCACACTCAAAGTTCTACAGCACCTTGTTGTATCATCTGAAATGGTTGGTGAAGCTCTTGTGCCCTATTATCGCCAAATTCTTCCTATCTTCAACATTTTCAAGAATATGAACAGTAAGCCTTTTTTTTTATATATATTTATTATCTAATTTTTCTGAATACACAAACCTTGCTTTATTATCAACTATCTAAAACCTACATTAGCCATAAAATCATTTTATTTTAATCTAAAAAAGATTTATGGTGTCTGGTTTCATGCTCAAATTAAATATATATATATATATATATATATATATATATATATATATTTTTTTTTTTTTTATATATAAATCCAAGTACATTTGGAGATCAGACTAATGTAACCAACGTTTTTCCCATCTACTAGAATCTAATAAAATTACATTTTAATTTATAATACATCTCATGTACAGCTTATTAAACAAAGTACAGAATCACTGAAGCTATTCTGTAATCTTATAATAATTGCATTTTTAAACTTTTGCAGCAGCCCTTTGAATGCATTATGTATTTTGTTTTTTGGATTCATCAATGTAAGTTGTAGTGTAGGCCCAGGAATCAATAGTTAAATTGTTTCCCAGTGTTCATGTGTTAGTTAACCCAGAAATGTACTTCCTGGTGATGTTTTCATTGTCAATGTCTTGTTATTATGATTCAATTAAAAATCACAGACCCTGAGTCTTTTTGATCCATTTTATCATTTATTTCTGATTTTTCAATTACCCTAAAATTAAAATAAACTAAAATATTTATTGAGATATTATTTGTCCATAACCATGGGGCATATTTATAAACGATCGTCAAAGCTGGTCCAAGCTGCATAGTAATTAAAGTAATCCCTGTCAGCACTATTGATTATCTGGCATTGCCAGGTAGTATAGTAAGAGTAAGTTCTAAGGTATAAACAATCTTAAAATCTAATTTTGCATAATACATAAGGAAAATGTAAAATAGATTCTATGCAGTATATACCCAGTAAATTAGAATTTGTAAGCGCTAATTTTAAATAAATGGAACAAGAGAATCTTTACATACATTTGTGGAGTATCTAGCATTTTGGGGGGAAATTCCTCCATTTGTCATATTTTTATTCATATAGAATAATGCATTCAGGCATACCTTGTATACTCGAGTATAAGCTGAGGTTTTTTCATTTTATTAAATGACACAAAAAAAGCTAACCTCAGCTTATAATCGGTTCAGTCATTACTTCCATGCGGCTGCAATCCGGAGCAGTAAGGAGAGACAGCGCAAGTGTGCAAGGAAGCACGGCACAATGGCATGTAAATTACGTGCATCTTCTCAGACCTCACCTGTAATGGAGTTAATACAGTACCGGTAATGGAGGAGCAAAGAAGGACTGACTCTGTCAGTGGAGCAGGTAGACCAAGTGCTTCTATGGGCATCTGGAGTGCCAAGGAATTGGGGGTTACTGGATATTGGCACCAGTACTGTATGGGACTACTGTATGGGAATTCTGCTGTTTATTATAAGAGTCTATTTAAAGGGAAACTAAAGCCTCAAAACAAAACCGAATCAAAGGCAGTAGTGGTCATAATGTCTACCCTCTGCTTATACTCGAATCAATCAGTTTTACTCACTTTTTAGGTAAAAATAAGTACCTTGGCTTATACTCAGGTTGGCTTATATTCGAGTATATAGATATACAAAGTTAATCTTATCTCAGCCTGACAAAGCTATTGCAGCCATCCTTTGGAAATGAGGTTTTAAAATATTGCAGTGGAACCTACCTACTTTTCTAGGTACTTCTTGTGGCCTAGCCCAGTTCTCATGCGCTTCTGAGCCTGTTTTGCGATCCGAGCACATATGAAAATCTATTATCAGAGTTTATGTAATCCCAATTTTTGGTGCAGGTTGCATGTGCTCTGGTAACATAATATGTGGAGAATCGTAGCACAAATGCACGGACACACACGTGAAACACGCTGCATTGTGATCTCACTTTTCATATGTGTTTTGTGCATTGCTAGTGTGGCTGCAGCCTTAAGAATTTCTGTCGAACCTATGCCCTAATAATTCAAGAAAACCTATGGGTAGTGAAAACATTAAAATACTGTAAATAACTCTGCACAAAGTATTAAACTAAGATCACTGCAACTATTCAGCTTTTAAAGTTTAAATTAAATTAAATGTTCACCATCGCCCACATCTTTTACAGATAGGGTAATTACCTCCAAACCCCATTTTCGCAAATTCAGTGTTCCCTCCAAAGTTTAGCTGTATGACCTACCACAAGAATACATCCTGTAGTGAGAATGTTAAATTTATTGCCCTTTTTTTTTTCTTAACTCTTTCCATACTGGAGCGCAAACCTTAGAGGGAACACTGTTTAAAATACTTTCTCTCCAGTGATTCTGAGTCCAGATATCTTGCCTTAAAATCCACTTGTCCCTCGTCGCTTTCTGACGCGCATCTGCAGGAACATTGAGGTAACATATCTGGACTGGAGAAAGGTACATTTTTGCGACAACCGCAGAAGTTTTTGTAGCGGTGAACCTTCCCTATTAATGTATGTATGTATGTATTTTATTTCTTATATAGCGCTACATATTCCGCAGCGCTTTACAGTTATTTACTCAATTCACAACAGACCCTGCCCCAAAGAGCTTACAATCTAATCACTTTATGTACACATACAACCTATCAGTATGTCTTTATGACTGTGGGAGAAGCCGGAGTGCCCGGAGGAAACCCACTCAAGCACGGGGAGAAATACAAACTCTTTGCAGATGTGTCCAAGGGTGGAATCAAACTCAGGACCTCAGCGCTGCAAGGCATCAGTGCTAACCACTGAGCCACCATGCTGCCCCATTAATGAATATAATAATACTATTAATTGACTATTGCCAGCTCCCAGTGTACCATATTTACTTCCACATTTGTACAGGGTACATTTTGATATTGTATGTTGCTTTGAAGGGTACCAATTAGATTTTAAATTAGACTGCTTTTAAAATAGCAATAGTAATAAAAGGTAATCAAAACACCAGAATGATGCCTTTCAATTGTTTTTTATTCAGTTCTTAACAGAGCTAATCTTTAATCAGATAGTCAGACTCTAAGGACAAAGGCACACTAACACGTTTTTGCGCGATTGCGAATGCGATTTTGGTTAAAATGGAAATCGCAGGAACGCCAAAATTCACCTGATTTCTGATGCGCATTTGATTGCGCATGCATTTGTGTTTTGCGTACACTCATTTTTTACACAAATACATGCGTTTTTATAATGTTAAATTACAAAGACGCATGCGCAAACATGGAACAACGCACTGAAATCGAACACGCAATTGCGTGTGATAATGCTCCCGATTGCTTGCGTGATTTGTTGCATTGTAGTGTGGCCTCAGCCTTACCTAGTGAAACAGTGATGTATGCCAGGGATACTAAACATTGAACTTTCATACTGTTACATTTTTAATAAAAGTTATGAAATCAGTAACTACCTATTCTTTTCAGAGCAATAGGACCATCTTCACAATTATATTCTTATTATATATTTTTCTTTCAACCCCCCCCCTTCCAACCCCATCCCTACTTATAGATACCATAAACCTAGGCCACTGTTTACTTCAGTTCCTTTGATAGTCAGGTATATGTGTACTGTACTAAAATGTAGACCTTTACAAGTTAGCTGTCATTTTAATAGAAAAATTCTTACTTCAAAGAACAAGAGTCTATTGAAGTCTATGTGACTGCCGCATCGAAATCAAAATGATGCCACCTTCCAAGGAATGAAAGTATTTCTTAATGAGTAAAATTTAACAAGCATGGGGCATTGCTGCATAATAATAATAATAATAATGTGATAATCTTTCAATTCGCTAAAGCTTTGCATTTGAATGTGTTTTATATATCCACTTTATCCTTGCTTTCAGTTTCAGTGTGTATCAATATCTGCCTTAAAATTCCTACGGAGGCAATGCCACTTTTCATAAATGTTTTATGAGATTCAGGGAATGGGAACAGTGAGTAAATGTGAGCATAAAAAGGTTAGTATTTTGAATGGTAATAACATTGGCTACATTTCTGATTGCAAATGCCATCTACACTAGGAAGCCATTGAACCGTTAATATTAGCATGTTCTGGAGAGTGCACTTCGCTGCTTTACTGTTTTTGCTGTATATTATTTAATTAAAATTAACATTTTTACAATGCAGCCTCTCTTACTTTTATTGAACAAGACTGCCACAACCGGAATTGCCTCGTTAAATGTTTTAACAGCAAAACTTTATCTTAACATTAGTACAAAGCTAGCATCCAGAAGTAATTCTTCCTTTCACTTCTTATGGCGATCTCTGCATTCTTTGCTCACCAGCAGACATGCAGTAATGTCTTAATAATGTTGTTATTGGTGTGATTGTTTATAATCACTTGGAATAGCTCGGTCCTCCAGGTAATGAACAAAATACAAGGTATGATGATAATTATGCAATAAATTATCAAATGCCAGCCATGGTCAATCATTTTAGCTCTCTCAATGGAATAACTATTTTTAGTGCCACCTTTCTTGTATCATAAAATAAAATTTGTAATTTAAGTGACACAAGTTTGATTGACTTTGAGATGACCAGTTTATTTAAAGTGTATGAGAAGTTATTGCTGAAAAGTTTCAGCAATATAACTTCCTGCTTGAACACTTCCTGTTTTCAGCCATGTGACCAGCTTGTAGTCATGTTAACAGCTTCTGCCTGCATTAATAGGCTCCCCTTTTCAACTGTCCTTTTTTTAATGTCTGTGCAGGTACTTCATTTTCCCAGCATTAAGTCTTGAGTGAGCATGCTCGGGAGAGAAGCTATGGTCAGGTGATGTTACTACTGGAAGCAAGAAACTTGACCATTAACCACAATATTATTTCTCACAGGCTGCAGCCAGAGATATGATTCAGGGCTTATTTTAAAGGAAAGACTGCAGGCTTTTATTTAACCCTAACTTGTTCAGAGACCACAGTTGCCTTTTAAGATTATTTTATGTGCAGATGCATTGATCTGCTTTAGTCTGAATGAGGCATCTGTTAGGCAGCCTCATTGGTAGCAAGCCTCTTGGTAGCAAGACAGAAGCGAAGTCGGAGTCAGGGACGGAGCGAAGGGTCAAAACACAGATGGTCAGTCAGTGAGGAGAGGTACAAGTAGGTAAGGCAAAGTCAGTCAGGCAAGAGGTCACAACGGGCAGCAACAAACGTAATAGAAGACAGGCAGGAATTGGTACATAGAATAAACTATATCAAGATCATGCCACAAGCAAGAGTAAACCACAGGCTATAATGGGCAGAGGAGGAGGGTGATAGGAAGAATAAAATAGGAAGCAAACATGGAACAGGCAGAGGAGAGAAGGGCAAATAGAAAACAGGGAAAGGAAAAGGACCAATTCAAACTAAAGGAGATGGTCCTGAACAAGTTTACCTGAACCTGTGCACACGAATGTCGCGAGACTGTAGCCCAGGTATATGGTGGCTGACATCTATGGTGCAAGAGTTACATTTCATGAGCTTTTTGGTAGAAAGTATGGTGTATTGTACTGTTTTCTTCATATTTTTGGTCAATGGGATAAAACATTTTTAATATCAGTTCTTTTGGGTATGCCTTGTTTAAAAAAAACAACGACCATGCACACTCCTGACTTAATTCACCTTTGTAATCAAATGCTGGGTGCCACAGTCTGCCGGCAAGCATAAAAATATGAAATGTAGAAACACTGTGCACACCAGTCTTGATGCAAATGGTGTTTATTGGAACATCAAAAACACCTTATGATGTTTCGGTGCCTCCGCACCTTCATCAGACACATACCAGTATGTGTCTGATGAAGGTGCGGAGGCACCAAAACGTCATAAGGTGTTTTTTGATGTTCCAATAAACACCATTTGCATCAAGACTGGTGTGCACAGTGTTTCTACATGCCTTGTATTAAAAGGTAAACTTAAGTCACCAGACAACATTCACAAAGAGACAATAAGCTGTGTCTCACATATACCTTTGCTGTGACTACTGGGTAATTTATATAAATAACCTGTGGGCAATCCTATAATCAACGTTTTTGTTTTGGTGGAAGTTGTGCCCATCTTCACAGGATGCTGCAGCCTTGCCCCCTTCAATCATGTTATAGCTCAGAAATACTGCATCTCTGTCACAAAACATGGGTTTCAGTTTAGTGTCTTTGCAAACACTCTGGTCTTAGATGTACTCCTTTCATGCAAAATAGTAATTTTTGCAGTTTATTTCTAAGCCAGCATTGATGTAAGAAACAAAATATCAAAATTAAATTAAAAAGTCTAGGGAATTGAATTTGCAACCTTATGTGCAGAGCACTAAACCACTACCTCACCAGAACTAATAAATAGTATAGTATTTGAGGTTGAATAAAGACATCCATCCATCCAGTCCAACCCATCTAGCAATACCCCCCCCCCCCCACTTGCCAGGAGACTAGTAGTGCCTACTCTGGATCGGTTTGGCTCTGGACTTAGAGTGCGAGGTATCTGAGCTGAGGTTGAGAATACACAAGGAATCCAAGAACATAACTGGCAGACAGGGCACAAGCAGCTTAGAGCTGGACAACAGTGTGGTAGCAAGACAGAAGCAAAGTCGGAGTCAGGGACAGAGCCAAGGGTCGAAACTCAGATGGTCAGTCAGTAAGGAGAGGTACAAGAAGGTAAGGCAAAGTCAGAGTCAGGCAAGAGGTTACAACGGGCAGCAAACAAACGTAATGGAAGA
The DNA here is from genome assembly GCA_019447015.1 of Hymenochirus boettgeri. NCBI lineage: Eukaryota > Metazoa > Chordata > Amphibia > Anura > Pipidae > Hymenochirus > Hymenochirus boettgeri. The sequence goes on from CM033473.1 coordinate 119,592,592, forward strand.
CAGGCAGGAATTGGTACACAGAATAAACTAGATCAAGATCACGCCACAAGCAAGAGTAAACCACAGGCTATAATGGGCAGAGAGGAGAGGGTGATAGGAGAATATAAAGGGAAGCATAACCAATGAGAACAGAGCAGAGGAATTTCTAAGCCAGCATGGATGTAAGAAACAAAATATCAAAATTAAATAAAAAAGTCTAGGGAATTGAATTTGCAACCTCATGTGCAGAGCTTTAAACCACTACCTCACCAGAACTAATAGATAGTATAGTATTTGAGGTTGAATAAAGACATATGTCCATCCAGTCCAACCCATCTAGCAATATCCTCATTTCCTGCCAAACTGTTGATCCAGAGGAAGGCAAAAAAAAAACCCCACCAAATTTATGAAGGGGGAAAAAATTCCTTCCTGACTCCAAGTGGCAATTGGAAATTTCCCTGCATCAACTCTACTTTATGTATCAATACCACTAACTTGCAACATTCCTTGTATGCAGAAACTCATCTTTTTTTTTAAGCTGCCCAGTGAACCTGCCATAACAACGTCCACTGGAAAGACTGTTCCATAGCTGTACCATTCTCACAGTGAAAAACATTTTCCGAACCCTAAACCTTTTTTCTTCAAGTTTTAAGGGATGTCCAGGTGTCCTGTGATATGCTCTATTGGTGAACAATATCCCAGATAGTTTATTGTATGGCCTGTTAATGTATTTATACACAGTGATCATATCCCCACGCAAGTGCCTTTTCTCCAGCGTATATAATTGTAACATTTCCAGTCTCTCTTCATATTCAAGCTCCCCCCAATTCCCTTATTAATTTAGTTGCCCTTCTCAGAGCCCTTTCCATTTGAAAGATGTCCTTTTTGTACACAGGATTCCAAATTGGCACTGCAAAAATTCCAAAAATAAGGCCTTACCAATGCTTTGTAAAGCGGGAGAATAACATTTTCCTCCCTTGAATCCATACCTCTCTTTATACAAGACAATACCATGCTGGCTCTGGCTGTTGCCGCCTGCCACTGCTTGCTTCCTTTAAGTTTGTTATCCACCAAAACTCTATAAGCAGCACAAGGATTTTTAAGTCCAAAATGCATCACCTTACATTTCTCAACACTGAATCTCACCTGCCACTTAGCAGCCCAATATGACAATATATCTAGATCCCCTTGCAACGATTGCACATCCTCTGAAGGTCAACAGAGTTTTGTGTCGTCAGCAAACACAGAAACCTTGCTGACAATACCCACTTCCAAATCATTAATAAATAAATTAAATAGAAGTAGCCCCAACACAGAACCCTGTTGCACCCCATTTAGCACTTTAGTCCATAATGATAAAGCCCCATTAACAACTACTCTCTACATACTATTCATTAACCAATTTTCTATTCATGTACAAATGTGCCTCCCCAAACCAACAGACCTTAGCTTATACATTAGTTGCCTATGAGGGACTGTATCAAAAGCCTTTGCAAAATCCAAGTCTAAATTTCTACTTACTTCCTCATAAAAGCCAGGCAAGTTTGTTTGACAAGATCTATTCCTCCTAAATCCATGCTGGTTACTACTTATAATGTCAGTCCTTGAAACATACTCTAGAAAATGTTCCCTTATTAAACTTTCCAGTATCTTCACCACCACTGAAGTTAAACTTACAGGCCTGTAATTACCCGGCTGTGAACAACTACCCTTTTTGAATATTGGAATAACATCAGCCTTTTTCCAATCCAGAGGCACACATCCAGACCTGATGGAATCTGCAAAAATAAGAAACAATGGCCTAGATAAAACTGAACTTAGCTCCCTAAGGACCCGAGGATGTATTTTATCCGGTCCAGGAGATTTATTAATATTAACCTTATTTAGTTCTTTATGTACCATATCCTCGGTTAACCAAAGTCTATTATACCATTATTGCTACTATACTCTATGATATCTGTACTTGGATCTTCTATAGTGTATACAGAGGGGAAAAAAATATTCAGGACATTTGCTTTATAACCATAGAATTTCTTTACATTTAAAAACATTAAAGTAGATTCAATATAACTAATATCACTCATATGTATAGAAAATACTTTGTTTAATCTATAATCTGAATAGAAAATGCTCTATGTGAATAGAGGCATTAAATACTTGGGTCAGGGGTTGGGGACAATAAGTGCACATGCTTAAAATGGCTGTGAGCTATACTGGCAACAACATGGAAGCCTTCCTAGTTACAGAACAAACTTCTTGCATGTACGTAAATACAGTTTACTAAATAAGTATCTCAAAATGTACTGGTGTTTTGGGGAGAAACGCTTTTACATTTGGATTAAAAATTAAAGTCTAGCTCTCCTTCAAATACTAATATCGTTGATGTCTCTGTTGTAAGTTTTTCCTTCCCTGCAAACAATTATCAATGGTAGAAATTTGTCACTTAACCAAAAAATGTTCCAGCAGGCAAGGCTTAAAACTAGGAAATTCGTCAGTGGCCTCCCACTTATCTCTTGAAAACTCATGTGCATGTCCTATATCTTGTACAGAGATAAAAGTAAAGATCGATCAGCCTTCTTCACCTCCTATGTGCAGGAACAAGTTTGTTCTAATTGATTGCTAAACACAATCAGACCTTTCTTTGACATTCAGGTGGAAAAGTGTAGTCTGCAGGGACAACAAGACATATTTTCATAGAGAAAGTCAGATTAACAGACAATTATCTCATGTTAATTCCCCAAAAAGAAAAGATATTGAAATGCTTACTGTTAATCCTTATTTTACTTGAATAAAAGACAGTAAAAGGGGTTCTGCAGTAAAAGGTTAACACTCTACTGCTGAAAACACAAGATACAGGTATTTCCTTTAATATATATATATATCCATATAACATATATAAGCAATGTGGAGGGGTCCTAAGCACTCCCTTACTGTGGTTCCGATTGCCCCGGTGCTGCTGGAGGATAGGGTAGGTACAGAGCAGGAAGCCGGCGCACTCTTGGGGACTTTTCAAGTAAGATTTTATTAAGACGAGGTAAACACAATCAACGCGTTTCAGCCATAACAAAACAGGCCGTCATCAGGATTACAGACCCAAACAACAGGTGAGTATAAGTACAACGTGGTGATTCATATATATAATATATATATATATATTTGTCTATCTATGTACGATATTTGGTGTTAGCTGCCGAAACGGAGAGGTGACTGGGAGATAGTCCTCAAATGGAGGGAGGTTTGATGGGTACAACATTTAAATATGTTATACCCCCAGGGACTCAACAAGGATTATGATATACATGTGTATATATAGACGTATCATTTCAGCCTAGGTATTTTTTACTGTCTATTTCCTCTATTTCCTTTATTTCTCTTGTGGGAAATTGTATTTCTCTTATGTCAAATTGTATTAAATTGAACACTATTAGAATGTAAATTAGTCATACGCCTTTAAGAATAGGCGATCACTTACCTTTATGAACTGTTTTGCGTGTGTCTGTACACTATCAGGGAGATTCAATAAAAGTTCTTATCGTTTAAAATGGTGCTAATTTTGCCTCAACCAATCAGATCTTATTTGACATTTGAAAGCTAACATCTGATTGGTTGGGGCAAAATTAGCACCATTTTTAACGATAAGAACTTTTATTGAATAACCCTTTATGTGTATTCTATATATATCATGTGAACCTGGTGAGGTCATTTTTTTTTTTTTTTAAATTATGGCTGTGTAACTGCTGGCTTGACAAAGGGGAAAAGAAATCCCCGAAACATGGCCTGTATGCGGTTGGCTATAAATAAATAATTATTGTGGACTTTGGAGTGCCGTGTATTCTAGTGTTTGTCTATATATATATATAATATTGTATGGGGCCTAGGAACATGCATTGATTATGTATTTTATGTTTGTATAAATGTTAGACCAAATCAGTAGCACTTCTGCAAAATGTAGTTGTAATTTAGCCTAAGGAGTGCTTCCACAACCCTTCTATTTTATGTAAATATATATATACAGTATATTCAGATACTCGTCAATAGCTGTTTGCAGTTATATAAGAGCATAATTTGAGGGGGGGTGATTCGCATTTAGCTTTATTGAAGAACAGGAGGTAAGGAGCTGTGTCTTACCTCCCATTCTTCAATAAAACCTGCAGGAGCCAGGAGAGAAGGTAAGGTACTTACCCGATCGCTCGCTCCTCTTCCACCTAGTCTGACAGGTCTCAACAGACTCTGTCTTCTATGCTCATGCACACAGTCCACTAGTCCACATAGATGACGCTCTATTAAACTACTCTCTATACATGATCTATCAACAAATTCTATCCATGTCCCAGTGTATTTTTCAAGGCCAACAGACCTAAGTTTAGACATTAGTCACTTATGTGGCACAGTATTAAAAGCCTTAGAAATATCTAAGCATACCACTTCCATGCCAGAATCTATGTTATGGTCTCTGTGTGTTGGTTTAAGTCTGTACAGAGGTGGAGAGTTTTGAGTTAATGCTTATTTAAGTCTTACTCTGGGCAATTAATAATTTAATAATACATTTTAGCTCTATTAATGCAATCAAAACTTGCATGCATAATGGTCCCTGATATCATGCTGATATATACAAATTGACCCAGAAATTCAAGGTATTTAATGTCAAATCATCCTTAATTAAGGAAGCCAGTCAGATAATAAGCAAAATGTATACAAGAAATAAAAACGTTTACAGAAATGTACTGCACTGTTCCTGTTAATAGTAACCCTTAGAAAGAATCAGCATGTTAGGTACAACAGCTGTTCTAAAGTTGACTCATAATATCTCATTTCTGATTGGTTGCTATGGGTAACTACTTCATAGATTTATTAGAACAATTTTGTGAATTCATATAAAGAAAGATTGTTGTGACAATCATCTATTATTTGCTTTAAAAAAAAAATCTTTCTTTCCCTGGTGAAATCATTGTATTTATCATATTACTTTTTTTTTTTTTTTAAATGAAGAAACCAAGGGTGATGGGTGAATGGCTATATTAAAAAATCTCAAAATCCATCCACATTGTATTGATTATTCACTTTCATACAGTTTAAATTGATAGTGAGTAGGAACATTATTATATGATTTGTATACCACATTGCAGGCTATTTCTCCCTTGAGGAGAATGCTCTATTGCCTCTTTAGGTCTCTCTGAGACATCAAGCGCCAGCTGCTGAAAATTTCCAAGCAAATTGAAGATTTCTAAGTATAAAGAGGTTTGAACATCCTCGCTAATTGCTGGGTTAAGAGGAGGGGGTTTACATTTCCACACCGGGTGGGATATATATATATATATATATATAAAAGAAAGTCAGTTAGATTTCATTGGGATGATTATGCTTTTTTGTGAAGAAAAAGGCAGCATGTTTTTTTTTATATGAGATACAATATCTAATAAACCACAAATTCCATTTCTACACAATCAGATCTGTCAGGAATCCAGTGTATTATTTAGTATTGGGTTTTTACAAGAAAATTACAGTTATTCTGGTGTGAATGGTAGCATGGAGAGTTTGAAATGTTCAAAGATTCAGCACAGCAGGCTGCAAGACTATAGGAAGTTAAAGGGTTAAGCTGTAGTGTATAATTTCAACAGCATGGGTAATTATCTCCAAGGAAATCAGAGTGTTCCAAGTATTGACAGTGAATGAATTTAATTGTTGAAACAATGACAAAAAGTGCTATTTATGCAAGAAAGCACAGAGGCTTGGAAATAAGCCACTGGCGTGTTTGGACCAAACAAATCTTAAGCCTTTGTTAATGCAGAACATAATATTCTTCATACCTGCTAATTATATATCTCTTTGAGAGCCAAGTATCATTCTGGGCCTTTAGGAGCTCGTTTATGGAATTAATAGCCTGCTTCAGGGCAGGTGGTATTGCCAGGGCTACCTACAGAGAATAGTGTCACAAGGGCAAACTATACATTTGTGTCTGATTGAACTCAGCCTTTTGTTACTTTCTGCAAAAACCCTGAAAAAGGCATATCCACGCAGAAGTTCTACATGGCAACTAACAAGGGAGACCTGTGAACTATTTCAAACATTTGACTACATATCTTTCAGCGTAACCCTAGTCCATGATCATTACTTATCTTGCATTCTATATTACATCAAGTAAAATATTTTTGTACATTTAATGTATGCCTAGGGAAAACTAAGAGCAAAAGAGTGTGAGACATAATGACCCACTGCAGTTTGTTAGATCTTACAGGTTTTAGCAATTTATTTTTTACCAAGTCATTTAATTTTTCATTTATTAGCAATGGCACAGGGTAGAAATATTGTTTGCAAACCTAAAACAAAAAATAAAACATGTAAAATTTCTATGGGGTTTATTTAATGATAATTCTGCTTTAACTTTCCTGGACCTGACTTCCTGGACTAATATGATATGCTTGCTCATGTGAATTACTCATATAAGATGGACACTGTCAGGGAGATTCAATAAAAGTTCTTATCATTAAAAATGGTGCTAATTTTGCCCCAACCAATAAGATCTTATTTTACATTTCAAAGCTAATATCTGATTGGTTGGGGGGAAATTAGCACCATTTTTAATTATAAGAACTTTTATTGAATCTCCCAGTGTATGTTCCAAATTTGGTTACCATTGTGATTACTATAATGTTAGAAAAGAAACATTAGAAAGTCTGTGAAAGAAATAAGAAACATTATTTCTGTAAAATTCATTAATTAAAAAAAAAAAAGCTATTCTATTCTATACAGTTGCTGATATTTGTCTGCAGAAATAAGGACTTGTTTAAAATGTAATTTATTGCACTCTCTCTTAAATGAAAGCACCACACAGTAAAGAAGTGCAAAGTGTTCCGACATGCTTTAATCAAATGGAGAATTTAAAAAAATGTACAGCCACTGTAGATACTTTTTCTATGGAAGATTATCAGAATATCTCCTGTGGCTAAAGATTTGTTCTTACTCTTGTTTTTCATTACCGCAGTAGAGCTGTCATTGTCAGGGATTAAATATAATGTGTCCTTTGAATCTGGAATAACATGTATGGCTAATTTTCATAATTTAGATTACAAAGGATCATATTTTTAAGTGATTTAAAAAAAAATGAAAGAAAGAAATTTTTTAAGGTGCAAATGCAAAAAAAATGCACTGGTAAACGTTTTACGCACATGATGTTAACCCAATGATCAACAATAATGCTTTCTGATGATCAAGATTTGATAAACACAAGATTACAGTACGGCTATTGTTTGACACTGCCATAGCTTTTCTACTACTGTTAAATAAAAACGATGAAAGAGAATTAGCTTGCAAACCTTGAGAAGGTCACTATGGTTTGGGATTCAATAATTGGGATTTATTATTCTTCCTCACTACCTAACTGTTGTACTTTTCATGAAAGTCTCTCAAGTTTTCCAACTTAAAAGAAAAAGGGTTATCTGAAAGTAAATGAAGTTTGATGCAGCTTAGTGATGTAATTTTAGTATAATTTAGTTCATGACCATGAATAATTTATTCTTTTGTTACTCCAGTTCTTTGTGTGAAATAGTTGTTTTGTCATCCTAAAGCACAAAACAACATTAACAAATTATTTTGTTGTGCATTCACAAAGTATAAACCATAGATACTTCCTAGTTTCCAAGGTATAGCTATACACACAGTCTCTATCCTCTCTGGCGGCTCCTATGTCTGTTACAAGACATAATGAACATAAAGTAGAATATAAGTAGTTGGAGCCTCTCAGAAAAACCACAACCACTAAGCATTTGCTAAAAACACAAGTGCATTTATTGTGCTAACACAACATGTTTTGGACAACATGTTGAGAAAGGAACTAGACATCTGAAACATGTTTGGTTAGCACAATTATTGTGCACTTGTTTTTGGCAATTCCTTATTGGTTGCAGTTTTTCTGAGTGGCTCCAACAACTTATATTCCATTTTATGGCCATTATGTCTTGGAACAGACATGACATACATATACAAATATTCAACATGAATGTTCCCACTGATGTCTGCAACACACACATGAGGCCTGGATGTGATTTAATATGCAGTATTTTTAGCCTAATTTCCCCCCAAAACCTAAGATGCGATTTACCCTTACCTTAATCCCATGTTCCCAGGCTGATATATACTTACTTTTAACTCAGCAGATGCCTTGCCAGCAGTCCCACCTCTAGCACACTCGTAACCAGCTCTTCCAGGTATGGACTGTCATCCTTTGGCCGTGCCATGACCATCGCGGCCAGGACTGACAGTACATACCTGGAAGAAAGGAGAAGGTGGGACTTTAGACAAGGGATTGGCTGAGGTTAATTATGATATTGCTAGATGGGTTGGACTGGATGGACGTATGTCTTTATTCAACCTCAAATACTACTAAACTACTACTATACTATACTATAAGTTAAAGTAATTATATTGCAGTGTGGGCATTGAATTAAGGTAAGGTTAAAATGCATCTAAGGGGCTTTGGGGGTAATAAGGCTAAAAACGCTTTTTTGGCTGGATATGTCCTTTAACTCTGAATATAAAGTGGGTTGTATGGATAATTACTTGGCTTAAACATTCCTGTTTGGACACAGGAAATGTTTATGTATATATTTTATCGTATACATTATTATTTAAGAATATCTGATAAAATATGTCTAATGAAGGAGATTTAAGGTCTAAAAGCATTTACTACAGTTTTGACATCACTAATCTGTGCAAAAAGAACTATAATCTCACAAGCACAAAATGCTACAAACTTCCATTCACTAAACAATAAAGTTAAACTTACTTCCCTTCCTATTGTAATTTATTTGTTAGTAAAATAAATTTGTAAAAATTGGTTTTGAAAAACTGTTCTTTCTACATGGCTTCCAAGCCGCCAGCTGTACAGAGGATTTTTTGTTATGATTTCTATTGTATCTGTGATGGTGAAGGGTGACACTAGTGCTGTGTAGGCTATTTATAATTTGAATACTCACACTTGCTAAGAGCATGCTTCATTTTAAAAATATCACTTTGTATCTGGAGGCATAGAAGATAAGATGAATAAAATACATGCACTTTGGTAATCAATCATTATTTTTATGTTTTTATTGTAGAGGTACATAAAATAACTCTTTCTAAACCAGAGGCCTAAAGCCTTTTGCACTGTAAGCCTTACATCTTGATAGACTGCAGGGTGTTTAGTTCACATTGGAGTTGTTCAGGGGGTCCAGAAATGTAAGCTCCAAGGCATGGCCTTATCTAAAATCATATAGCAGTGTCTTAGAAAAAGATATGGGGTGCTTTTTATATAATTGCCTAGAATTGCACTGGGCAAACCCCTTGTTCCTTAGGGCTAAATGCCATAATGTTTAAGAACATGGCTTATAGTACAAATAAAAAAACAACAATTCCCCTTTTGTAAGCTTACATTTATACAGAATGTCTGGAAACAATTTATGTGCACTTGAATGTAATAATTGTTAAAGTGAATCAATGGAAAAAAACTGTGTTTAATTGATTTTTCAAGAAATATATGCACTAAAGACAGCAGAAATAAACACATTTGCTGTAGATTTCAAATGTAAATTGCTTAAGTTCCAACAAAAATCAAAAAGGAAAGATATATATAGTATATATATATATATATATATATATATATATATAGTAAAACAAGCACAAAAACGTCCCTTGAAGAGCATCTTGTTTTACTACGATAATCAATATTATCTATTCATGACTAAGGGGGGTCACTAAAATACATCAGATGATGCTATGTGATTTTTAGTATGTGTTAAATGAAGCTGTTTGATTACCCGTAAGTGCAGCCATCTTGCTTCCTGTTTTCTGTTTGGCGGTGTGAGGACTGTGTGGATGCGCATCCGGGTCAGAGGGGCAAGCTGCCTAGAGCGAAGTAAACTACTATATGATTACAATATTATCTACCTAAGAGGGTAGCACTGGGGCAAGTTATATTCTTAATATCGTATGATTGTTTGTGAGTGATTAACATTTTTTTCTACATGTCAGAATATTAGAATATCCCGATGTCATACAATCAGGATTGTTTTGTGTTTTGCCATCATTATGCAGTAAGTAAAGGGTTGGTGTAGGTTTAAAATTACATTTTAGGTTGTTACTTTTTTAAGTTTAAGGTGTTATTATTGGGATTTTTAAGCATGATTTTAAATATGAATTAATTTGAGGTCTTAAACAAGTGCAAAAAGATAAGATGGGATAGGAATGCTATATGAGGTGCAACAGACTTACTACATCTCAGAGGGGTGGAGCTTAACATTCAGCAAACCAGTAACAAGATGTCAGCAACTTTCAAGGCACAAAGCTAGGCTCTGGAGGGGCATAGGTAAGAAAAAAATATGGAAACGGTATTTTTAAAGTTGCAGCTTCCAAATGAACATAACTTGATTTTACAGTGCACTTATCCTTTAAGCTAGGTACAGACATGAACATGCGTCCATGATGCCTGATGGCCCGACCTGGCAGATTATCAACTATGCCGACTGACTGACGGAATGGCCATTCCCCGTTCAATTGGCATCGTGGCGGCATCTTTGTGTCTGTACCAAGCTTTAGGGTCACGGCCTGAGGTGAATATAAACTAATAGTACAGCATGTGAAGGTTCTCATTCATCCAGGTCATGGTATATCTGTTGTATTCAATTAGATCAACTGGACTTGAAGTTTAGTTACCACATGCATACTGGGCAGAGAATGAGGAGGGATGATAGGAGAATATCAAGGGAAGCAACCATGAGAACAGAGCAGAGGAGAGAAGGGCAAATAGAAAACAGAGGAAAGGAAAAGGACCAATTCAAACTAAAGAGATGGTCTGAACAAGTTTACCTGAACCTGTGCACACGAATGTCGCGAGACTGTAGCCCAGGTATATGGTGGCTGAATCTATGGTGCAAGAGTTAATTTCATGAGCTTTTTGGTAGAAAGTATGGTGTATTGTACTGTTTCTTCATATTTTTGGTCAATGGGATAAAAACATTTTTAATATCAGTTTTTGGTAGTATGCCTTGTAAAAAGAAAAACAACGACCATGCACACTCCTGACTTAATTCACCTTTGTAATCAATGCGGGTGCCACAGTTGCCGGCCCAGCATAAAAATATGAAATGTAGAAACACTGTGCACACCAGTCTTGATGCAAATGGTGTTTATTGGAACATCAAAACACCTTATGATGTTTCGGTGCCTCCGCACCTTCATCAGACACATACTGGTATGTGTCTGATGAAGGTGCGGAGGCACCAAAACGTCATAAGGTGTTTTTGATGTTCCAATAAACACCATTTGCATCAAGACTGGTGTGCACAGTGTTTCTACATGCCTTGTATTAAGGTAAACTTAAGTCACCAGACAACATTCACAAAAACAATAAGCTGTGTCTCACATATACCTTTGCTGTGGACTACTGGGTAATTTATATAAATAACCTGTGGGCAATCCTATATCAACGTTTTTTTTTGGTGGAAGTTGTGTGCATCTTCACAGGATGCTGCAGCCTTGCCCCCTTCATCATGTTATAGCTCAAAATACTGCATCTCTGTCACAAAACATGGGTTTCATGTTTAGTGTCTTTGCAAACACTTCTGGTCTCAGATGTACTCCTTTCATGCAAAATAGTAATTTTTGCAGTTTATTTCTAGCCAGCATTGATGTAGAAACAAAAATATCAAATAAATTAAAAGTCTAGGGAATTGAATTTGCAACCTTATGTGCAGAGCACTAAACCACTACCCCTCACCAGAACTAATAAATAGTATAGTATTTGAGGTTGAATAAAGACACTCACCATCCAGTCCAACCCATCTAGCAATACCCCCCCCAACTTGCCAGGAGACTAGTAGTGCCTACTCTGGATCGGTTTGGCTCTGGACTTAGAGTGCGAGTATCTGAGCTGAGGTTGAGAATACACCAAGGAATCCAAGAACATAAGGCAGACAGGGCACAAGCTTAGAGCTGGACAACAGGTGTGGTAGCAAGACAGAAGCAAAGTCGGAGTCAGGGACAGAGCCAGGGTCGAAACTCGATGGTCAGTAGTAAGGAGAGGTACAAGAAGGTAAGGCAAGTCAGAGTCAGGCAAGAGGTTACAACGGGCAGCAAACAAACGTAATGGAAGACAGGCAGGAATTGGTACACAGAATAAACTAGATCAAGATCACGCCACAGCAAGAAGAGTAAACCACAGGCTATAATGGGCATGAGAGGAGAGGGTGATAGAGAAATAAAGGAAGCATAACCAATGAGAAAAAGAGCAGAGGAATTTCTAAGCCGCATGGATGTAAGAAACAAATATCAAAATTAATAAAAAGTCTAGGGAATTGAATTGCAACCTCATGTGAGAGCTTTAAAACACTACCTCACCAGAACTATAGATAGTATAGTATTTGAGGTTGAATAAAGACAATTCCATCCAGTCCACCCATTTAGCAATATCCTCATTTCCTGCCAAACTGTTGATCCAGAGAAGGCAAAAAAAACCCCACCAATTTATGAAGGGGGGAAAAATTCCTTCCTGATCCAAGTGGCAATTGGAAATTTCCCTGCATCAACTCTACTTTATGTATCAATACACTAACTTGCAACATTCCTTGATGCAGAAACTCATCTTTTTTTTAAGCTGCCCATGAACCCGCCATAACAACGTCCACTGGAAAGACGTTCCATAGCTGTACATTCTCACAGTGAAAAACATTTTCCGAACCCTAAACCTTTTTTCTTCAAGTTTTAAGGGATGTCCAGGGTCCTGTGATATGCTCTATGGTGAACAATATCCCAGATAGTTTATGTATGGCCTGTAATGTATTTATACACAGTGATCCATATCCCCACGCAAGTGCCTTTCTCCAGCGTATATATTGTAACATTTCCAGTCTCTCTTCATATTCAGCTCCCCCCAATCCCTTATAATTAGTTGCCCTTCTCAGAGCCCTTTCCATTTGAAAGATGTCCTTTTTGTACACAGGATTCCAAATTGGCACTGCAAAATTCCAAATAAGGCCTTACCAATGCTTTGTAAAGCGGGAGAATAACATTTTCCTCCCTTGAATCCATACTCTCTTTATCAAGAACAACATGCTTTTGGCTCTGGCGTTGCCGCCTGCCACTGCTTGCTTCCTTTAAGTTTTGTATCCACCAAACTCTATAAGCCAGCACAAGATTTTAAGTCCAAAATGCATACCTTACATTCTAACACTGAATCTCACCTGCCATTAGCAGCCCAATATGGACAATATATCTAGATCCCCTTGCAACGATTGCACATCCTCTGAAGGTCAACAGAGTTTTTGTGTCGTCAGCAAACACAGAAACCTTGCTGACAATACCCACTTCCAAATCATAATAAATAAATTAAAGAAAGTAGCCCCACACAGAAACCCTGTGCACCCCATTTAGCACTTTAGTCCATAATGATAAGCCCCATTAACAAACTACTCTCTACATACTATTCATTAACCAATTTTCTATTCAGTACAAATGTGCCTCCCCAAACCAACAGACCTTAGCTTATACATTAGTGCCTATGAGGGACTGTATCAAAAGCCTTTGCACAAATCCAAGTCTAAATTTCTACTTACTTCCTCAAAAAGCCAGGCAAGTTGTTGACAAGATCTATTCCTCCTAAATCCATGCTGGTTACTACTTATAATGTCAGTCCTTGAAACATACTCTAGAAAATGTTCCTATTAAACTTTCCAGTATCTTCACCACCACTGAAGTTAAACTTACAGGCCTGTAATTACCCGGCTGTGAACAACTACCCTTTTTGAATATTGAAATACATCAGCCTTTTCCAATCCAGAGACACATCCAGACCTGATGGAATCTGCAAAAATAAGAAACAATGGCCTAGATAAAACTGAACTTAGCTCCCTAAGGACCGAGGATGTATTTTTATCCGGCCAGGAGATTTATTAATATTATCTATTTAGTTCTTATGTACCATTCCTCGGTTAACCAAAGTCTATTATACCATTATTGCTACTATACTCTATGATATCTGTACTTGGATCTTCTATAGTGTATACAGAGGGAAAAAAATATTCAGGACATTTGCTTATAACCATAGAATTTCTTTACATTTAAAAACATTAAAGTAGATTCAATATAAATAATATCACTCATATGTATAGAAAATACTTTGTTTAATCTATAATCTGAATAGAAATGCTCTATGTGAATAGAGGCATTAAATACTGGGGTCAGGGGTTGGGACAATAAGTGCACATGCTTAAATGGCTGTGAGCTTATACTGGCAACAAACTGGAAGCCTTCTAGTTACAGAAACAAACTTCTTGCATGTACGTAAATACAGTTTACAAATAGTATCTCAAAATGTACTGGTGTTTGGGGAGGAAACGCTTTTACATTGGATTAAAAATTAAAGTCTAGCTCTCCTTCAAATACTAATATCGTTGATGTCTCTGTTGTAAGTTTTTTCCTCCCTGCAAACAATTATCAATGGTAGAAATTTGTCACTAACAAAAAATGTTCCAGCAGGCAAGGCTTAAACTAGGAAATTCTCAGTGGCCTCCCACTTATCTCTGAAAACTCATGTGCATGTCCATATCTTGTACAGAGATAAAAGTAAAGATCGATCAGCCTTCTTCACCTCCTATGTGCAGGAACAAGTTTGTTCTAATTGATTGCTAACACAATCAGACCTTCTTTGACATTCAGGTGGAAAGTGTAGTCGCAGGACAACAGACATATTTTCATAGAGAAAGTCGATTAACAGACAATTACTCATGTTAATTCCCCAAAAAGAAAAGATATTGAAATGCTACTGTTAATCCTTATTTACTTGAATAAAAGACAGTAAAAGGGGTTCTGCAGTAAAAGGTTAACACTCTACTGCTGAAACACAAGATACAGGTATCCTTTAATATATATATATCCATATAACATATATAAGCAATGTGGAGGGGTCCTAAGCATCCCTTACTGTGGTTCCGATTGCCCGGTGCTGCTGGAGGATAGGGTAGGTACAGAGCAGAAGCCGGCGCACTCTTGGGGACTTTTCAAGTAAGATTATTAAGACGAGGTAAACACAATCAACGCGTTTCAGCCATAACAAACAGGCCGTCATCAGGATTACAGACCAAACAACAGTGAGTATAAGTACAACGTGGTGATTCATATATATAATATATATTATATATTTGTCTATCTAGTACGATATTTGGTGTTAGCTGCCGAAACGGAGAGGGACTGGTGGAGCTAGTCCTCAAAGGAGGGAGGTTTGATGGTACAACATTTAAATATGGTATACCCCCAGGGACTCAAGGATTTGATACATGTGTATATATAGACGTATCATTTCAGCCTAGGTATTTTTACTGTCTATTTCCTCTATTTCCTTTATTTCTCTTGTGGAAATGTATTTCTTATGTCAAATTGTATAAATTGAACACTATTAGAATGAAATTAGTCATACGCCTTTAAGAATAGGCGATCACTTACCTTTATGACTGTTTTGCGTGTGTCTGTACACTATCGGGAGATTCAATAAAAGTCTTATCGTTTAAAATGGTGCTAATTTGCCTCAACCAATCAGATCTTATTGACATTTGAAAGCTAACATCTGATTGTTGGGGCAAAATTAGCACCATTTTTAACTATAAGAACTTTTATTGAATAAAACCTTTATGTGTAGTTCTATATATATCATGTGAACCTGGTGAGGTCATTTTTTTTTTTTTTAATTATGGCTGTGTAACTGCTGGCTTGACAAAGGGGAAAAGAATCCCGAAACATGGCCTGTATGCGGTTGGCTATAAATAATAATTATTGTGACTTTGGAGTGCCGTGTATTCTAGTGTTTGTCTATATATAATATAATATTGTATGGGGCCTAGGAACATGCATTGATTATGTATTTGTTTGTATAAATGTTAGACCAAAATCATTAGCATCTCAAAATGTAGTTGTAATTTAGCCTAAGGAGTGCTTCCACAACCCTTCTATTTATGTAAATATATATAACAGTATATCAGATTACTCGTCAATAGCTGTTTGCATTATAAGAGCATAATTTGAGGGGGGGTGATTCGCATTTAGCTTTATTGAAGAACAGGAGGTAAGGAGCTGTGTCTTACCTCCCATTCTCAATAAACCTGGGAGCCAGGAGAGAAGGAAGGTACTTACCCATCGCTCGCTCCTCTTCACCCTAGTCTGGACAGGTCTCAACAGACTCTGTCTTCTATGCTCATGCACACAGTCCACTAGTCCACATAGATGACGCTCTATTAAACTACTCTCTATACATGATCTATCAACAAATTCTATCCATGTCCAGGTATTTTTCAAGCAAAGACTAAGTTTAGACATTAGTCACTTATGTGGCACAGTATTAAAGCTTAGAAAATCTAAGCCTACCACTTCCATGCCAGAATCTATGTTATGGTCTCTGTGTGTTGGTTTAAGTCTGTACAGAGGTGGAGAGTTTTGAGTTAATGCTATTTAAGTCTTACTCTGGGCAATAATAATTAATAATACATTTTAGCTCTATTAATGCAATCAAACTTGCATGCAATGGTCCTCTGATATCTGCTGATGATATATACAAATTGACCCAGAAAATTAAGGTATTTAATGTCAAATCATCCTAATTAAGGAAGCCAGTCAGATATATAAGCAAAAGTATACAAGAAATAAAAACGTTTACAGAAATGTACTGCACTGTTCCTGTTAATAGTAACCCTGTAGAAAGAATCAGCATGTTAGGTACAACAGCTGTTCTAAAGTTGAATCTAATACTCATTTCTGATTGGTTGCTATGGGTAACTACTTCATAGATTTATAGAACAATTTGTGATGAATTCATATAAAGAAAGATTGTTGTGACAATCATCTATATTTGCTTTAAAAAAAAACTTTCTTTCCCTGGTGAAATCATTGTATTTATCATATTACTTTTTTTTTTTTTTAAATGAAGAAACCAAGGGTGATGGGTGAATGGCTATATTAAAAATCTCAAAATCATCCACATTGTAATTGATTATTCACTTTCATACAGTTTAAATGATAGTGAGTAGGAACATTATTATATGATTTGTATACCACATTGCAGGCTATTTCTCCCTTGGGAGAATGCTCTATTGCTCTTTAGGTCTCTCTGAGACATCAGCGCCAGCTGCTGAAATTTCCAAGCAAATTGAAGATTTTAAGTATAAAGAGGTTTGAACATCCTCGCTAATTGCGGGTGTTAAGAGGAGGGGTTTACATACCCACCGGGTGGGATATATTATATATAATATATAATATATATATAAAGAAAGTCAGTTAGATTTCATTGGGATGATTATGCTTTTTTTGAAGAAAAAGGCAGCATGTTTTTTTTATATGAGATACAATATCTAATAAACCACAATTCCATTCTACACAATCAGATCTGTCAGAATCCAGTGTGTATTATTAGTATTGGGTTTTTACAAGAAATTACAGTTATTCTGGTGTGAATGGTAGCATGGAGAGTTTGAATGTTCAAAGATTCAGCACAGCAGGCTGCAAGACTATAGGAAGTTAAAGGGTTAAGTGTAGTGTATAATTTCAACAGCATGGGTAATTATCCAAGGAAATCAGAGTGTTCCAAGTATGACAGTGAATGAATTTAATTGTTGAAAACAATGACAAAAAGTGCTATTTATGCAAGAAAGCACAGAGGCTTGGAAATAAGCCACTGGCGTGTTTGGACCAAACAAATCTAAGCCTTGTTATGCAGAACAAATATTCTTCATACCTGCTAATATTAATCTCTTTGAGAGCCAAGTATCATTCTGGGCCTTTGGAGCTCGTTTATGGAATTAATAGCCTGCTTCAGGGCATGGTGGTATTGCCAGGGCTACTACAGAGAATAGTGTCACAAGGGCACTATACATTTGTGTCTGATTGAACTCACCCTTTTGTTACTTTCTGCAAAACCCTGAAAAAGGCATATCACACGCAGAAGTTCTACATGGCAACTAACAAGGGAGACCTGTGAACTATTTCAAACATTTGACTACATATCTTTCAGCGTAACCCTAGTCCATGATCATTACTTATCTTGCATTCTATATTACATCAAGTAAAATATTTTTGTACATTTAATGTATGCCTAGGGAAAACTAAGAGCAAAGAGTGTGAGACATAATGACCCACTGCAGTTTGTTAGATCTACAGGTTTAGCAATTTATTTTTTACCAAGTCATTTAATTTTTCATTTATTAGCAATGGACAGGGTAGAAATATTGTTTGCAAACCTAAAACAAAAAAATAAACATGTAAAATTTCTATGGGTTTATTTAATGAAATTCTGCTTAACTTTCCTGGACCTGACTTCCTGGACTATATGATATGCTTGCTCATGTGAATTACTCATATAAGATGGACACTGTCAGGGAGATTCAATAAAAGTTCTTATCCATTAAAAATGGTGCTAATTTTGCCCCAACCAATAAGATCTTATTTTACATTTCAAAGCTCAATATCTGAGGTTGGGGGGAAATTAGCACCATTTTTAATATAAGAACTTTTATTGAATCTCCCAGTGTATGTTCCAAATTTGGTCATTGTGATTACTATAATGTTAGAAAGAAACACATTAGAAAGTTTGTGAAAAAATAAGAAACATTATTTCTGTAAAATCATTAATTAAAAAAAAAAAGCTATTCTATTCTAACAGTTTGATATTTGTCTGCAGAAATAAGGACTTGTTTAAAATGTATTATTGCACCTCTCTTAAATGAAAGCACACACCATATAAAGAAGTGCAAAGTGTTCCGACATTTAATCAAAATGGAGAATTTTAAAAAAATGTACAGCCACTGTAGATACTTTTTCTATGGAAGATTATCAGAATATCCCTGTGGCTAAAGATGTGTTCTTACTCTTGTTTTTCATTACGCAGCGAGCTGTCATTGTCAGGGATTAAATATATGTGTCCTTTGAATCTGGAATAACATGTATGGCTAATTTTCATAATTTAGATTACAAAGGATCATATTTTAAGTGATTTAAAAAAAAATGAAAAGAAAGAATTTTTTAAGTGCTGCAAATGCAAAAAAAAATGCACTGGTAAACGTTTTACGCACATGATGTTAACCCAATGATCAACAATAATGCTTTCTGATGATCAAGATTGATAAACACAGATTACAGTACGGCTATTGTTTGACACTGCCATAGCTTTTCTACTACTGTTAAATAAAAGATAATGAAAGAGAATTAGCTTGCAAACTTGAGAAGGTACGATGTGTGGGATTCAATAATTGGGATTTATTTTCTTCCTCACTACTAACTGTTGTACTTTTCATGAAGTCTCTCAAGTTTTCCAACTTAAAGAAAAAGGGTTATCTGAAGTAAATGAAGTTTGATGCAGCTTAGTGATGTAATTTTAGTATAATTTAGTTCATGACCATGAATAATTTATTCTTTTGTTACTCCAGTACTTTGTGTGAAATAGTTGTTTTGTCATCCTAAAGCACAAACAACATTAACATTATTTTGTTGTGCATTCACAAAGATAAACCATAGATACTTCCTAGTTTCCAAGGTATAGCTATACACACAGTCTCTCATCTCTTGGCAGCTCCTATGTCTGTTACAAGACATAATGAACATAAAGTAGAATATAAGTAGTGGGAGCCTCTCAGAAAAACCACAACCACTAAGCATTTGCTAAAAACACAAGTGGCATTTATGTGCTAACACAACATGTTTGGACAACATGTTGAGAAAGGAACTAGACATCTGAAAACATGTTTGGTTAGCACAATTATTGTGCACTTGTTTTTGGCAATTCCTTATTGGTTGCAGTTTTCTGAGTGGCTCCAACAACTTATATTCCATTTTATGGCCATTATGTCTGGAACAGACATGACATACTATACAAATATTCAACATGAATGTTCCCACTGATGTCTGCAACACACACATGAGGCTGGATGTGATTTAATATGCAGTATTTTTAGCCTAATTCCCCCCAAAACCTAAGATGCGATTTACCTACCTTAATCCCATGTTCCCAGGCTATGTAATATACTTTTAACTCGCAGATGCCTTGCCAGCAGTCCACTCTAGCACAACCAAAATTCACTGATTTTCTGATGGCATTTGATTGCGCATGGCATTTGTGTTTTGCGTACACTCATTTTTTACACAAATACAGCGTTTTTATAATGTTAAATTACAAAGACGCATGCGCAAACATGGAACAACGCACTGAATCGAACACGCAATTCGTGTTGATAATGCTCCGATTGCTTGCGTGATTGTGTTGAATTGTAGTGTGGCCTCAGCCTTACCTAGTGAAACAGTGATGTATGCCAGGATACTAAACATTGAACTGTCTACCTGTTACATTTTTAAAAAAGTATGAAGAAATCAGTAACTACCTATTCTGTTTCAGAGAAATAGGACCATCTTCACAATTATATTCTTATATATATTTTTTTCAAACCCCCACCCCCCCTCCAACCCCATCCCTACTTATAGATACCATAAACTAGGCCATGTTTACTTCAGTTCCTTTGATAGTCAGGTATATTGTACTGTACTAAAATGTAGACCTTTACAAGTTAGCTGTCATTTTAATAGAAAAATTTTTACTTCAAAGAAACAGAGTCTATTGAAGTCTATGTGACTGCCGCACGAAATCAAAAATGATGCCACCTTCCAAGGAATGAAAGTATTTCTTAATGAGTAAAATTAACAAGCGGGGCATTGCTGCATCATAATAATAATAATAATGTGATAATCTTTCAATTCGCTAAAGCTTTTGCACTTGAATGTGTTTTATATATCCCTTATCTTGCTTTCAGTTTCAGTGTGTATCAATATCTGCTTAAAATTCCTACGGAGGCAATGCCACTTTTCATAAATGTTTTTATGATGATTCAGGGAATGGGAACAGTGGTAGTAAATGTGAGCATAAAAAGGTTAGTATTTTGAATGGTAATAACATTGCATTTCTGATGCAAATGCCATCTACAACGGAAGCCCTTGAAACCGTTAATATAGCATGTTCTGGAGAGTGCACTTCGCCTGCTTACTGTTTTTGCTGTTATTTATTTAATTAAAATTACATTTTACAATGCAGCCTCTCTTACTTTTATTGAACAAGACTGCCACAACCGGAATTGCCTCGTTAAATGTTTTAACAGCAAAACTTTATCTTAACATTAGTAAAAGCTAGACAAGAGTAATTCTTCTTTCACTTCTTATGGCGATCTCGCATTCTTTGCTCACCAGCCGACATGCGAGTAGTAGTCTAATAATGTTGTTATTGGTGTGATGTTTTATAAACACTTGGAATAGCTCGGTCCTCCAGGTAATGAACAAAATACAAGGTATGATGATAATTATGCAATAATTATCAAATGCCAGCCTGGTAATCATTTTAGCGCTCTCAAGGAAATAACTATTTTTAGTGCCACCTTTCTTGTATCATATAAAATAAAATTTGTAATTAAGTGACACAAGTTTTGATTGACTTGAGATGACCAGTTATTTAAAGTGTATGAGAAGTTATTGCTGAAAAGTTCAGCAATATAACTTCCTGCTTGAACACTTCCTGTTTTCAGCCATGTGACCAGCTTGTAGTAGGTTGAACAGCTTCTGCCTCATTAATAGGTCTCCCTTTTCAACGGTCCTTTTTTTAAGGCTGTGAGGTACTTCATTTTCCCAGCATTAAGTCTTGAGTGAGCATGGTCGGGAGAGAAAGCATAGGGTCAGGTGATGTTACTACTGGAAGCAAGAAACTCCATTAACCACAAATTATTTCTCACAGGCTGCAGCCAGAGATAGGAGTATGATTCAGGGTTATTTTAAAGAAAGACTGCAGGCTTTTATTTAACCCTAACTTGTCAGAGACCAACAGTTGCCTTTTAAGATTATTTTAGTGAGGAGCATTGATCTGCTTTAGTCTGAATGAGGCATCTGTTAGGCAGCCTCATACATTCATTGAATATTTTGTTAGAACATTAAAACTATATGTGCATTATGTATTAAGGGCGTATTAACAATCCTACACATTGCATATGATTGGGTTTGAGTAGGGTCTGCCATACTGCTTTTTCTGCCAAGAAAGAGCTATTGCTAAAGACTCACAGTAGATAAATCACACATTATCTGAATATCTATTGTGATGCTCGGGTCCGGTATTCTTTAGCTAGATACTCTGATCTACCCACTCGCTTTATAAGACAAGCCCCCGCTTGCCGGAGGCAGTAGCGCTATTCGGATCGGAGCCCCCTGGACTTAGAGGTGAGGTATGAGCTGAGGTGAGAATACACAAGGAATCCAAGAACATAATTGGCGACAGGGCACAAGCAGCTTAGAGCTGGACAACAGCGTGGTAGCAAGACAGAAGCGAAGTCGGAGTCAGGGACGGAGCGAAGGGTCAAAACACAGATGTCAGTCAGTGAGGAGAGGTACAAGAAGTAAGGCAAAGTCAGTCAGGCAAGAGGTCACAACGGGCAGCAACAAACGTATAATAAGAAAAGGCAGGAATTGGTACATAGAATAAACTATATCAAGATCATGCCACAAGCAAGAGTAAACCACAGGCTATAATGGGCAGAGAGGAGAGGGTGATAGGAGAATATAAAGGGAAGCATAACCAATGAGAACAGAGCAGAGGAGAGAAGGGCAAATAGAAAACAGAGGAAAGGAAAAGGACCAATTCAAACTAAAGGAGATGGTCCTGAACAAGTTTACCTGAACCTGTGCGCACGAATGTCGCGAGACTGTAGCCCAGGTATATGGTGGCTGACATCTATGGTGCAAGAGTTACATTTCATGAGCTTTTTGGTAGAAAGTATGGTGTATTGTACTGTTTTCTTCATATTTTTGGTCAATGGGATAAAAACATTTTTAATATCAGTTCTTTTGGGTATTGCCTTGTATTAAAAGAAAAACAAACGACCATGCACACTCCTGACTTAATTCACCTTTGTAATCAAATGCTGGGTGCCACAGTCTGCCGGCAAGCATAAAAATATGAAATGTAGAAACACTGTGCACACCAGTCTTGATGCAAATGGTGTTTATTGGAACATCAAAAAACACTTATGATGTTTCGGTGCCTCCGCCACCTCATCAGACACATACTGGTATGTGTCTGATGAAGGTGCGGAGGGCACCAAAACGTCATAAGGTGTTTTTTGATGTTCCAATAAAACACCATTTGCATCAAGACTGGTGTGCACAGTGTTTACATGCCTTGTATTAAAGGTAAACTAAGTCACAGACAACATTCACAAAGAGACAATAAGCTGTGTCTCACATATACTTTGCTGTGACTACTGGGATTTATATTAAATAACCTGTGGGCAATCCTATAATCAACGTTTTTGTTTTGGTGGAAGTTGTGCCCATCTTCACAGGATGCTGCAGCCTTGCCCCCTTCAATCATGTTATAGCTCAGAAATACTGCATCTCTGTCACAAAACATGGGTTTCAGTTTAGTGTCTTTGCAAACACTCTGGTCTTAGATGTACTCCTTTCATGCAAAATAGTAATTTTTGCAGTTTATTCTAGCCAGCATTGATGTAAGAAACAAAATATCAAAATTAAATTAAAAAGTCTAGGGAATTGAATTGTGCAACCTTATGTGCAGAGCACTTAAACCACTACCTCACCAGAACTAATAAATAGATATATTTGAGGTTGAATAAAGACATCCATCCATCCAGTCCAACCATCTAGCAATACCCCCCCCCCACTTGCCAGGAGACTAGTAGTGCCTACTCGGATCGGTTGGCTCTGGAATTAGAGTGCGAGGTATCTGAGCTGAGGTTAAGAATACACAAGGAATCCAAGAACATAACTGGCGGACAGGGCAAAGCAGCTTAGAAGCGGACAACAGTGTGGTGCAAGACAGAAGCAAAGTCGGAGTCAGGGACAGAGCCAAGGGTCGAAACTCAGATGGCAGTCAGTAAAGGAGAGGTACAAGAAGGTAAGGCAAAGTCAGGTCAGGCAAGAGGTTACAACGGGCAGCAACAAAACGTAATGGAAGACAGGCAGGAATTGGTACACAGAATAAACTAGATCAAGATCACGCCACAAGCAAGAGTAAACACAGGCTATAAGGGCAGAGAGGAGAGGGTGATAGGAGAATATAAAGGGAAGCATAACCAATGAGAACAGAGCAGAGGAATTTCTAAGCCAGCATGGATGTAAGAAACAAAATATCAAAATTAAATAAAAGTCTAGGGAATTGAATTTGCAACCTCATGTGCAGAGCTTTAAACCACTACCTCACCAGAACTATAGATAGTATAGTATTTGAGGTTGAATAAAGACATATGTCCACCAGGCCAACCCATCTAGCAATATCCTCATTTCTGCCAAACTGTTATCCAGAGGAGGCAAAAAAAAAACCACAAATTTATGAAGGGGAAAAAATTCTTCCTGACTCAAGTGGCAATTGGAAATTTCCCTGCCTCAATTACTTTATTATCAATACACTAACTTGCAACATTCCTTGTATGCAGAAAACTCATCTTTTTTTTAAGCTGCCCAGTGAACCTGCCATAACAACGTCCACTGGAAAGACTGTTCCATAGCTGTACATTCTCACCAGTGAAAAACATTTTCCGAACCCTAAACCTTTTTTCTTCAAGTTTTAGGGATGTCCAGGTGTCCTGTGATATGCTCTATTGGGAAAAAATATCCCAGATAGTTTATGTATGGCCTGTAATGTATTATACACAGTGATATATCCCCACGAAGTGCCTTTTCTCCAGGTATATAATTGTAACATTTCCAGTCTCTCTCATATTCAAGCTCCCCCAATCCCCTTATTAATTTAGTTGCCCTTCTCAGAGCCCTTTCCATTTGAAAGATGTCCTTTTTGTACACAGGATTCCAAATTGGCACTGCAAAAATTCCAAAAATAAGGCCTTACCAATGCTTTGTAAAGCGGGAGAATAACATTTTCCTCCTGAATCCATACTCTCTTTATACAAGAGACAATACCATGCTGGCTCTGGCTGTTGCCGCCTGCCACTGCTTGCTTCCTTTATTGTTATCCACCAAAACTCTATAAGCAGCACAAGGATTTTTAAGTCCAAAATGCATCACCTTACATTTCTCAACACTGAATCTCACCTGCCACTTAGCAGCCCAATATGACATATATCTAGATCCCTTGCAACGATTTTGCACATCCTCTGAAGGTCAACAGAGTTTTGGTCGTCAGCAAACACAGAAAACCTTGCGTGACAATACCCACTCCAAATCATATAAATAAATTAAATAGAAGTAGCCCCAACACAGAACCCTGGTGCACCCCATTTAGCACTTTAGTCCATAATGATAAAGCCCCATTAACAACTACTCTCTACATACTATTCATTAACCAATTTTCTATTCATGTACAAAAGTGCGCTCCCCAAACAACAGACCTTAGCCTTATACATTAGTTGCCTATGAGGGACTGTATCAAAAGCCTTTGCAAAATCCAAGTCTAAATTTCTACTTATTCCACATAAAGCCAGGCAAGTTTGTTACAAGATCTATTCCTCTAAATCCATGCTGGTTACTACTTATAATGTCAGCCTTGAAACAACTCTAGAAAAGTTCCCTTATTAAAATTTCCAGTATCATTCACCACCACTGAAGTTAAATTACAGGCCTGTTTTATTACCCGGCTGTGAACAACTACCCTTTTTGAATATTGGAATAACATCAGCCTTTTTCCAATCCAGAGGCACACATCCAGACCTGAGGATCTGCCAAAAATAAGAAACAATGGCCAGATGATAAAACTGAAACTTAGCTCCCTAAGGACCCGAGGATGTATTTTATCCGGCAGGAGATTTATTAATATTAACTTATTTAGTTTTTAGTACCATATCCTCGGTTAACCAAAGTCTATTATACCATTATGCTTACTATACTCTTGATATCTGTACTTGGATTCTATAGTGTATACAGAGGGGAAAAAAATATTCAGGACATTTGCTTTATAACCATAGAATTCTTTACATTTAAAAAACATTAAAGTAGATTCAATATAATAATATCACTCATATGTATAGAAAATACTTTGTTTAATCTATAATCTGAATAGAAATGCTCTATGTGAATAGAGGCATTAAATACTTGGGTCAGGGGTTGGGGACAATAAGTGCACATGCTTAAAATGGCTGTGAGCTATACTGGCAACAACATGGAAGCCTTCCTAGTTACAGAACAAACTTTTGCATGTACGTAAATACAGTTTACTAAATAAGTATCTCAAAATGTACTGGTGTTTTGGGGAGAAACGCTTTTACATTTGGATTAAAAATTAAAGTCTAGCTCTCCTTCAAATACTAATATCGTTGATGTCTCGTTGTAAGTTTTTCCTTCCCTGCAAACAATTATCAATGGTAGAAATTTGTCACTTAAACAAAAAATGTTCCAGCAGGCAAGGCTTTAAAACTAGGAAATTCTCAGTGGCCTCCCACTATCTCTTTGAAAACTCATGTGCATGTCCTATATCTTGTACAGAGATAAAAGTAAAGATCGATCAGCCTTCTTCACCTCCTATGTGCAGGAACAAGTTGTGTTCTAATTGATTGCTAAACACAATCAGACCTTCTTTGACATTCAGGTGGAAAAGTGTAGTCTGCAGGACAACAAGACATATTTTCATAGAGAAAGTCAGATTAACAGACAATTATCTCATGTTAATTCCCCAAAAGAAAAAGATATTGAAATGCTTACTGTTAATCCTTATTTACTTGAATAAAAGACAGTAAAAGGGTTCTGCAGTAAAAGGTTAACACTCTACTGCTTGAAAACACAAGATACAGGTATTTCCTTTAATATATATATATATCCATATAACATATATAAGCAATGTGGAGGGGTCCTAAGCACTCCCTTACTGTGGTTCGATTGCCCCGGTGCTGCTGGAGGATAGGGTAGGTACAGAGCAGGAAGCCGGCGCACTCTGGGGACTTTTCAAGTAAGATTTTATTAAGACGAGGTAAACACAATACAACGCGTTTCAGCCATAACAAAACAGGCCGTCATCAGGATTACAGACCCAAACAACAGGTGAGTATAAGTACAACGTGGTGATTCATATTTAATTATATATTATATATTTGTCTATCTATGTACGATATTTGGTGTTAGCTGCCGAAACGGAGAGGTGACTGGGAGTAGTCCTCAAAGGAGGGAGGTTTGATGGGTACAACATTTAAATATGTTATACCCCCAGGGACTCAACAAGGATATTATGATATACATGTGTATATATAGACGTATCATTTCAGCCTAGGTATTTTTTACTGTCTATTTCCTTATTTCCTTTATTTCTCTTGTGGGAAATTGTATTTCTCTTATGTCAAATTGTATTAAATTGAACACTATTGAAGTAAATTAGTCATACGCCTTTAAGAATAGGCGATCATACTTGAAACTGTTTTGCGTGTGTCTGTACACTATCAGGGAGATTCAATAAAAGTTCTTATCGTTTAAAATGGTGCTAATTTGTCAACCCAATCAGATCTTATTTGACATTTGAAAGCTAACATCTGATTGGTTGGGGCAAAATTAGCACCATTTTTAACATAAGAACTTTTATGAATAACCCTTTATGTGTATTCTATATATATCATGTGAACCTGGTGGAGGTCATTTTTTTTTTTTTAAATTATGGCTGTGTAACTGCTGGCTTGACAAAGGGAAAAGAAAACCCCGAAACATGGCCTGTATGCGGTGGGCTATAAATAAATAATTATTGTGGACTTTGGAGTGCCGTGTATTCTAGTGTTGTCTATTATATATATATAATATTGTATGGGGCCTAGGAACATGCATTGATTATGTATTTATGTTTGTATAAATGTTAGACCAAATCAGTAGCACTTCTCAAAATGTAGTTGTAATTTAGCCTAAGGAGTGCTTCCACAACCCTTCTATTTATGTAAATATATATATACAGTATATTCAGATACTCGTCAATAGCTGTTTGCAGTTATATAAGAGCATAATTTGAGGGGGGGTGATTCGCATTTAGCTTTATTGAAGAACAGGAGGTAAGGAGCTGTGTCTTACCTCCCATTCTTCAATAAAACCTGCAGGAGCCAGAGAGAAGGTAAGGTACTTACCCGATCGCTCGCTCCTCTTCCACCTAGTCTGACAGGTCTCAACAGACTCTGTCTTCTATGCTCATGCACACAGTCCACTAGTCCACATAGATGACGCTCTATTAACTACTCTCTATACATGATCTATCAACAAATTCTATCCATGTCCCGTGTATTTTTCAGGCAAAAAGACTAAGTTTAGACATTAGTCACTTATGTGGCGTAAAAAAGCCTTAGAAATATCTAAGCATACCCCTTCCATGCCAGAATCTATGTTATGGTCTCTGTGTGTGTGGTTTAAGTCTGTACAGAGGGGGAGAGTTTTGAGGTTTAGTAATGCTTATTAAGTCTTACTTGGGCAATTAATAATTTATAATACATTTTAGCTCTATTAATGCAATCAAAACTTGCATGCATAATGGTCCCTGATATCATGCTGATATATACAAATTGACCCAGAAATTCAGGTATTTAATGTCAAATCATCCTTAATTAGGAAGCCAGTCAGATAATAAGCAAAATGTATACAAGAAATAAAAACGTTTACAGAAATGGACTGCACTGTTCCTGTTAATATAAACCTTAGAAAGAATCAGCATGTTAGGTACAACAGCTGTTCTAAAGTTGACTCATAATATCTATTTCTGATTGGTTGCTATGGGTAACTACTTCATAGATTTATTAGAACAATTTTGTGAATTCATATAAAGAAAGATTGTTGTGACAATCATCTATATTTGCTTTAAAAAAAAAATCTTTCTTTCCTGGTGAAATCATTGTATTATCATATTACTTTTTTTTTTTTTTTAAATGAAGAAACCAAGGGTGATGGGTGAATGGCTATATTAAAAAATCTCAAAATCCATCCACATTGTATTGATTATTCACTTTCATACAGTTTAAATTGATAGTGAGTAGGAACATTATTATATGATTTGTATACCACATTGCAGGCTATTTCTCCCTTGAGGAGAATGCTCTATTGCCTCTTTAGGTCTCTCTGAGACATCAAGCGCCAGCTGCTGAAAATTTCCAAGCAAATTGAAGATTCTAAGTATAAAGAGGTTTAACATCCTCGCTAATTGCTGGGTTAAGAGGAGGGGGTTTACATTTCCCCACGGGTGGGAAATATATTATATATATATATATATATAAAAGAAAGTCAGTTAGATTTCATTGGGATGATTATGCTTTTTGTGAGAAAAAGGCAGCATGTTTTTTTATATGAGATACAATATTAATAAACCACAAATTCCATTTCTACACAATCAGATCTGTCAGGAATCCAGTGTATTATTTAGTATTGGGTTTTTACAGAAAAATACAGTTATTCTGGTGTGAATGGTGCATGGAGAGTTTGAAATGTTCAAAGATTCAGCACAGCAGGCTGCAAGACTATAGGAAGTTAAAGGTTAAGTGAGTGTATAATTCAAAAGCATGGGTAATTATCTCAAGGAAATCAGGAGTGTTCCAAGTATTGACAGTGAGAATGAATTTAATTGTTGAAACAATGACAAAAGTGCTATTTATGCAAGAAAGCACAGAGGCTTGGAAATAAGCCACTGGCGTGTTTGGACCAAACAAATCTTAAGCCTTGTAATGCAGAACATAATATTCTTCATACCTGCTAATTATATATCTCTTTGAGAGCCAAGTATCATTCTGGGCCTTTAGGAGCTCGTTTATGGAATTAATAGCCTGCTTCAGGGCAGGTGGTATTGCCAGGGCTACCTACAGAGAATAGTGTCACAAGGGCAAACTATACATTTGTGTCTGATTGAACTCAGCCTTTTGTTACTTTCTGCAAAAACCTCTGAAAAAGGCATATCACGCAGAAGTTCTACATGGCAACTAAAAGGGAGACCTGTGAACTATTTCAACACTTGACTACATATCTTTCAGCGTAACCCTAGTCCATGATCATTACTTATCTTGCATTCTATATTACATCAAGTTAAAATATTTTTGTACATTTAATGTATGCCTAGGGAAAACTAAGAGCAAAAGAGTGTGAGACATAATGACCCACTGCAGTTTGTTAGATCTTACAGTTTTAGCAATTATTTTTTACCAAGTCATTTAATTTTTCATTTATTAGCAATGGCACAGGGTAGAAATATTGTTGCAAACCTAAAACAAAAAAATAAACATGTAAAATTTCTATGGGGTTTATTTAATGAAATTCTGCTTTAACTTTCCTGGACCTGACTTCCTGGACTAATATGATATTGCTTGCTCATGTGAATTACTCAATAAGAGGACACTGTCAGGGAGATTCAATAAAAGTTCTTATCATTAAAATGGTGCTAATTTTGCCCCAACCAATAGATCTTATTTTACATTTCAAAGCTAATATCTGATTGGTTGGGGGGAAATTAGCACCATTTTTAATTATAAGAACTTTTATTGAATTCCCAGTGTATGTTCCAAATTTGGTTACATGTGATTACTATAATGTTAGAAAAGAAACATTAGAAGTCTGTGAAAGAAATAAGAAACATTATTTCTGTAAAATTCATTAATTAAAAAAAAAAAGCTATTCTATTCTATACAGTTGCTGATATTTGTCGCAGAAATAAGGACTTGTTTAAAATGTAATTTATTGCACTCTCTCAAATGAAAGACCACACAGTAAAGAAGTGCAAAGTGTTCCGACATGCTTTAATCAAATGGAGAATTTAAAAAAAATGTACAGCCACTGTAGATACTTTTTCTATGGAAGATTTCAGAATATCTCCTGTGGCTAAAGATTTGTTCTTACTCTTGTTTTTCATTACCGCAGTAGAGCTGTCATTGTCAGGGATTAAATATAATGTGTCCTTTGAATCTGGAATAACATGTATGGCTAATTTTATAATTTAGATTACAAAGGATCATTTTTAAGTGATTTAAAAAAAAATGAAAGAAAAAGAAATTTTTTAAGGTGCAAATGCAAAAAAAATGCACTGGTAAACGTTTTACGCACATGATGTTAACCAATGATCAACAATAATGCTTTCTGATGATCAAGATTTGATAAACACAAGATTACAGTAGGCTATTGTTTGACACTGCCATAGCTTTTCTACTACTGTTAAATAAAAAGATGAAAGAGAATTAGCTTGCAAACCTTGAGAAGGTACTATGGTTTGGGATTCAATAATTGGGATTTATTATTCTTCCTCACTACCTAACTGTGTACTTTTCATGAAGTCTCTCAAGTTTTCCAACTTAAAGAAAAAAGGGTTATTGAAAGTAAATGAAGTTTGATGCCAGCTTAGTGATGTAATTTTAGTATAATTAGTTCATGACCATGAATAATTTATTCTTTTGTTACTCCAGTTCTTGTGTGTGAAATAGTTGTTTTGTCATCCTAAAGCACAAAACAACATTAACAAATTATTTTGTTGTGCATTCACAAAGTATAAACCATAGATACTTCCTAGTTTCCAAGGTATAGCTATACACACAGTCTCTATCCTCTCTGGCGCTCCTATGTCTGTTACAAGACATAATGAACATAAAGTAGAATATAAGTAGTTGGAGCCTCTCAGAAAACCACAACCACTAAGCATGCTAAAAACACAAGTGCATTTATTGTGCTAACACAACATGTTTGGACAACATGTTGAGAAAGGAACTAGACATCTGAAACATGTTTGGTTAGCACACATTATTGTGCACTTGTTTTGGCAATTCCTTATTGGTTGCAGTTTTTCTGAGTGGCTCCAACAACTATATTCCATTTTATGGCCATTATGTCTTGGAACAGACATGCATACATATACAAATATTCAACATGAATGTTCCCACTGATGTCTGCAACACACACATGAGGCCTGGATGTGATTTAATATGCAGTATTTTAGCCTAATTTCCCCCAAAACCTAAGATGCGATTACCCTTACCTTAATCCATGTTCCCAGGCTGATATATACTTACTTTAACTCAGCAGATGCCTTGCCAGCAGTCCCACCTCTAGCACCTCGTAACCAGCTCTTCCAGGTATGGACTGTCATCCTTTGGCCGTGCCATGACCATCGCGGCCAGGACTGACAGTACATACCTGGAAGAAAGGAGAAGGTGGGACTTAGACAAGGGATTGGTGAGGTTAATTTGATTGCTAGATGGGTTGGACTGGATGGACGTAGTCTTTATTCAACCCAAATACTACTAAACTACTACTATACTATACTATAAGTTAAAGTAATTATATGCAGTGTGGGCATTGAATTAAGGTAAGGTTAAAATGCATCAGGGGCTTTGGTGGGTAATAAGGCTAAAAACGCTTTTTTTTGGCTGGATATGTCCTTTAACTCTGAATATAAAGTGGGTTGTATGGATAATTACTTGGCTTAAACATTCCTGTTTGGACACAGGAAATGTTTATGTATATATTTTACGTATACATTATTATTTAAGAATATCTATAAAATATGTCTAATGAGGAGATTAAGGTCTAAAAGCATTTACTACAGTTTTGACACACTAAGTGCAAAAGAACTATAATCTCACAAGCACAAAATGCTACAAACTTCCATTCACTAAACAATAAAGTTAAACTTACTTCCCTTCCTATTGTAATTTATTGTTAGTAAAAATAATTTGTAAAAATTGGTTTTGAAAAACTGTTCTTTCTACATGGCTTCCAAGCCGCCAGCTGTACAGAGGATTTTTTGTTATGATTTCTATTGTATCTGTGATGGTGAAGGGTGACACTAGTGCTGTGTAGGCTATTTATAATTTGAATACTCACATGCTAAGAGCATGCTTCATTTTAAAAATATCACTTTGTATCTGGAGGCATAGAAGATAAGATGAATAAAATACATGCACTTTGGTAATCAATCATTATTTTTATGTTTTATTGTAGAGGTACATAAAAAACTCTTTCTAAACCAGAGGCCTAAAGCTTTTGCACTGTAAGCCTTACATCTTGATAGACTGCAGGGTGTTTAGTTCACTTGGAGTTGTTCAGGGGGTCCAGAAATGTAAGCTCCAAGGCATGGGCTTATCTAAAATATAGCAGTGTCTTAGAAAAAGATATGGGGTGCTTTTATATAATTGCCTAGAATTGCACTGGGCAAACCCCTTGTTCCTTAGGGCTAAATGCCATAATGTTTAAGAACATGGCTTATAGTACAAAAAAAAAAACAACAATTCCCCTTTGTAAGCTTACATTTATACAGAATGTCTGGAAACAATTTATGTGCACTTGAATGTAATAATTGTTAAAGTGAATCAATGGAAAAAAAACTGTGTTTAATTGATTTTTCAAGAAATATATGCACTAAGACAGCAGAAATAAACACATTTGCTGTAGATTTCAAATGTAAATTGCTTAAGTTTCAACAAAAATCAAAAGGAAAAAGAATAATAGATATATATATATAGATATATTATATATTATATATATATATATATATATATATATATAAAAACAAGCACAAAAACGTCCTGAAGAGCATCTTGTTTTACTACGATAATCAATATTATCTATTCATGACTAAGGGGGGTCACTAAAAACATCAGATGATGCTATGTGATTTTTAGGATGTGTTAAATGAAGCTGTTGATACCCGTAAGTGCAGCCATCTTGCTTCCTGTTTTCTGTTTGGCGGTGGCGGTGTGAGGACTGTGTGGATGCGCATCCGGGTCAGAGGGGCAAGCTGCCGAGCGAAGTAAACTACTATATGATTACAATATTATCTACCTAAGAGGGTAGCACTGGGGCAAGTTATATTCAATATGTTATGATTGTTTGTGAGTGATTAACATTTCTACATGTCAGATATAGAATATCCCGATGTCATACAATCAGGATTGTTTTGTGTTTTGCCATCCTTATGCAGTAAGTAAAGGGTTGGTGTAGGTTTAAAATACATTTTAGGTTGTTACTTTTTTAAGTTTAGGTGTTATTTGGGATTTTTAAGCAGATTTTAAATTGAATTAATTTGAGGTCTTAAACAAGCAAAAAGATAAGATGGGATAGGAATGCTATATGAGGTGAACGACACACTTACTACATCTCAGAGGGGTGGAGCTTAACATTAGCAAACCAGTAACAAGATGTCAGCAACTTTCAAGGCACAAAGCTAGGCTCTGGAGGGGCATGGTAAGAAAAAAATATGGAAACGGTATTTTTAAAGTTGCAGTTCAAATGAACATAACTTGATTTTACAGTGCACATTATCCTTTAAGCTAGGTACAGACATGAACATGCGTCCATGATGCCTGATGGCCGACCTGGCAGATTATCAACATGCCGACTGACTGACGGAATGGCCATCCCGTTCAATTGGCATCGTGGCGGCATCTTTGTGTCTGTACCAAGCTTTAGGGTCCGGCCTGAGGTGAATAAAAACTAATAGTACAGCATGTGAAGGTTCTCATTCATCCAGGTCAGTGTAATCTGTGTATTCAATTAGAAACTGGACTTGATTTAGTCTTGAAGACGTTTCGCTAGTAATCCGACTGGCTTTCTCAATTCAGAATAACTTGTACACGAATCTGTGGCAATTATGTACCCTGGAAAATCCCAATTAGCATGTCACAGCCAAGTGTTAAGGGCGTGATTGGATAGTGGCTAAGAGGTGTTATAGGAACGCCCAGAGTAAGGTGTCAAAACAGCATTGTACATGTTGACAGGTGTTAATTAGGGTTATTTAATGTGAAAATAAGAAACCAAGCCTAAATAGAGGTGGGGGGTTCGACACCAACTGTCTGCCATGTACAATGCTGTTTTGACACCTTACTCTGCGTTCCTAAAACACCTCTTAGCCACTATCCAATCACGCCCTTAACACTTGGCTGTGATATGCTAATTGGAATTTTCCAGGGTACATAATTGCCACAGATTCTTGTACAAGTCATTCTGAATTGAGAAAGCCAGTCAGATGACTACAAATGTCTTCAAGAACTAAACTTCAAGTCCAGTTGATCTAATTAATACAACAGATATAATAGTCAGCACTTTGTAATATGTCCAGAATTATATAAGAATAAACATGCATGCATATCTATCCTTGCATTTATGAATGACCTGTATTACTGCGGTAATACTATAATTGTAAGCTTGCTAAAATGTTAAGATATTGATTTGATAAATCTTATCTTATATATCTTATAAATCTTATCTTATATATCAGACTATAATCTCTTAGGTTGTGCTGCTGTCCTGTATGGCTTATATCTAAACACTGCTCGCTTATACCCATTGGAATATATAGGTGTTTGTAAATGAGTAATTATTAAAGCCACCAAGGGATTTAAGTCTTTGACTGATTTGTGGAAACTGTGTCCTTAATGACCCTCCCAGTCTTCTAATTACTGTGCTAATTAGTTTATGGTACTTGGCAAATCACACCTGCTTTTATGCACGCAGAGGGATAACTAGACATGAAGCTTAATATTCACATCATCTCATTGATGTGTTAGGGCAGCTCTTTATCAACTAAGTCTCAGGCAATCTTCTTTAAAGGATAAAAGGTGAAATATAATCAGAACTTTTCTTTGGAATAATTAACATAAAATATTTCCATTTTTAACCAGCATTAATAGTAAACTATTCAGGGCTTTTCATAAAAGAATTTACTTAAGATTAACTGGAGGATAAATTGACTCATTAACCAACTGGAGATGTTTAATGACTAAGTGTTGCTCTGTTTAGGGTCATTAGTAAAGATGAGAGAAACCACCTCTGTGACCACAGCTTTGGCTGGAGGTGAGTTAATTTATAGTTTTTGATCACTTATTTTACTTAAGCCACACCTACCAATTTATCTTTGCAATAGCTATCTAGAAATCTTCTCTTGAGGCACCAGCACATATATGATTGAGGACTAAGAGGATGTTTCTACAACATTGTAATGAATTTAGTAGCCCCCAATTAGGGCATCTATTTTAAACAAATGCATAATTTGTTAAAGGGAATGTTCAGTGGAAAATATAATTATTTTTTAAATATTTCTATTTTAAAAATATTTTACATATACCTAGTTATTCTACATATTCCCTTTACCTTGAAAAATCAGCTGATTTTATTCCCTTTGCTATTCTGCTGTTGTCATTAGTGAGCTGCCATTCCTGGTTCTGTAACAGTCCTTCCCAGAATGGACACTACCTTTGAATGTTCCTGACAGTAATTTCTACTGATTGGCTGTTGGATGGGTCAAACATGCTCAAAACTCTACTGAGCAACTAAATCAACTCAGGCGCTTGGGCAAGACCATAACTATTAGTCCTGCAAACAGGAAGCCAGTATTTTGGAAGCATTAAGTGCTAGTGTTTTAACTTTCGATCTTATTGTCAAAAAGTGCATGCTAATGTTGACTAATTGGTCTTGGTTGGCTAAAAGGTGCCCTAGAAATCGGCTTTTTTGAGTTTATGTGATCACCATTTTTTGGCGTATTGAATGCAATCCAATATCGCAACATTTTGCGAATCACATCACAAGCGGTCAGTAGAGTGATTTCCCCATGCATTACCATCCATGGTAGTATGGCCTCAACCTTATTTATGCTCAGACAAAATGCTGAATGGGCAGGTTAAGGTCATTGGGTGGGAAAAAGCTGGGGGGTTTTACTTAAAGGCATAAGTATTTGCATTGAACTTTACCTTAGGGAGTATTTTTGTTTGATGCTTGGCATCTTTAGTCAGAATGTCTGTGGGCTAATGATAAAAAAAAGAACTAATATTAACATTTAAATGACCCCGCATGATTACTATCATTGCAGACAGACAATTAGTTGTATCTTCTCTGAAATCAGCAGTATTTTGGAGAAGTAATCTGTTGAATTCTGCAGGTTTCTAGCTTTTCTAGGTGAGGTTCTGGTCCCAGATACATAGTTGTGCACGTTTAGTGAATACATTAGGCTCCTCCCTCACCCCAGTTTGCCATAATTGCCTAGTAATCACTGAATGACCAGACTGTGACCTCAATGTAATTAAGACGGTGCACTCATGAAAGCAGTTTTTACTTAGGTCTTGTTATTAGGATGGAGGGATAAAGAAGGGAAATGCCATTAACCCCCAAAACTACAGATTATTTCTCCTCAATGCAGCTTGTTACAATTGCTTCTATTTGCTAGTTATAGAATACATTCAGGTTTATTTACATTTTAGCGTTAGTTCACCTTTAATGTTCTTGTGCAGTCTATATTCAATTAAAACCCTGCTGTACTGTAAAATAGTACAAGACTACAGAATTCTCAAGTAATTCTATATAAATGAAATACACAAATGTTGATGTTGTTTGACATTGTGAGAGGTGCATTAGCAACTATGTTTGTAGTGAAGTGATGGATGAGTTTTGTATGTTGTATTTGGAGTTGAATTTCTCTCCCAGATTCTTTACTATACAGCAATATAGCTAGGTTATGTCACAATCTAAATGACGTGTTCACCAAGGATGAATCATGACATTAATCATTGAACTGCCATCAGAAAAAACAGAAATGATCAATGCCAACCAATGTCTCTTTTAAAGGTGTAAGGTAACAAACATGGCACCCATAGTGCTGCTTCAGAGAATATGATTATTATCTTAAGGTCATTACACTTTAATATTACTAAATCCCTGACAATAGGAAGGAGAAAGTAACCAATGCATTTGGTAGGTTTTTAAAAGAGATTACAAACAAAAATGTGTATTAGTGCGTAAAAAGGGTCCAAAAATATTGCAGAATCGATGCCTTTAATAGCAAATAATAAAGAAATGGAAAATGCATGTTGTGTGGCATCGAGGATCCTGAGGCAAATCTACAAATAAAAATGTGTGAAAAAGAGAAATTGGGACTTGTTATTGGGATTATCTGGTATATGGTCTCTCACTCATACTTTGGTTTAAACTAATCAGTTTACCTTTCCCTAGCTTCAAGCATGCAGTTCAAATTTAAATTGTCAAATAAATGTCAAACAGACATTCCCTACCACTGCAGCATCCTTCTAGCTTTCTAACAGGTTATGCTAGTTTGCACATACAGTACAAATTTCTAAGCATAACATATAAAAAGATCAGTGCCCCTAACAGAAAAATAATGGGGTGGAGGACCAATGGTAATTAAAAAGAAAAAAAAGTACACATTCTTGCAGTTATGTATCAAATTCATGTTTTCACAAGCATGAACCGTTTAATTCAATCTCGCTGGTTCAACCCCATACTAATAAAGTAGCAGTAAATTTGCAGGTTTTGTTCCATGGTGCTGAAAAATCAAGTTAATATTTAACTCATTAAACTATAAATTCATATATGGGCTAATGTAGATGTAAAAAAAAAACTAGTCATAGGACACTTGCTTGACACACTACAAACAGAATTTTATTTGGTCACATTTTCTTCTAAACAAGGATGCAAACAGATTACCGTTTTGTTTTGGGTTTTCGCTTCATTTGCAATAGACGCAATGTAATGGTAAATGGTGTAATATAGCGATGCTCACCCCGCGGATGCATCTAAACCTTTTGTCACTAGAGATGGCCGGTTCGCGGACCCGAACCTGGATCCGCCGCGGATTTATCACGTCCGCGAACGGCGGATTATTCCGGATTTTCCGGATTTTCGCCTTCCGAACTTCCGAACCCGGGATTTTTTTTTTACGAAAATTT
This sequence comes from Hymenochirus boettgeri, assembly GCA_019447015.1. Classification (NCBI taxonomy): domain Eukaryota; kingdom Metazoa; phylum Chordata; class Amphibia; order Anura; family Pipidae; genus Hymenochirus; species Hymenochirus boettgeri. The sequence goes on from CM033473.1 coordinate 119,631,228, forward strand.
TCGAAAATACGAGTATCTCCGTAATTACGAGAATCCGCGATCTTCCGGGGCCCGGAAAACCCGAAGATCCTCGTAATTAGAGGATTCTCGTAATTACGAGAATTTTCGGAAAAACGAGACATTCTTGTAAATTCGAATTTTTGGGGCTTTATTCAAGACGGAGCAAGCCACATGACCCAAATTAGCCAATGGCAGCTAACATGATTATTGCCAGCCCCTGGGTATAAAAGCTGCTTCACAGGCGACATTTGTCAGTGTGTTGGAGTGTGTTTAGTGGAGACCTGACAGTGTAGGAGTTGGAGAGAGATTTTTGCGCTTTTTGAGCTTTTTGAGCTTTCTGTGTGTGGATTTCAGTGTGGTGGTTTAGCACTTGTTGTTACCCACCCCTGTATTCACACATCTTGAGACCCAACAGTCCTTTTAAGGACTAACTTTGTGAGACCCAAAAGTCCTTTTAAGGACTAACCCCCCTGTAAGTCCTTTGGACAAATTTTGTGTTAGACCTTTAGAGGTCTAGGTGTCCTGTTTTTTGTTTGTCTTTCTGTATCTGTGTGTCAGTGTCTGTGTGTTTGTGTAGCTGACAGTGTGCCTTTAGCAGCAATCAGCAGCTTTTGCTGTCTGATCTGCTGTTTGCTGTCAGTTGTGTCTGTGTCCTATTGTGCTTTTAGTGTAAAAAAAAAAAAAAAAAAAAAAAAGCTTTGTGTTTATTTGTTTGCTTCTGTGTTGTTTTGTTGCTTTGTCTTTTGTGTTTGGTGTGGTGTGTGTGTGTATATATATATATATATATAATTTTTTGGGGGATAATTTGGGAGAGGGAAATGCCTGGCAGGGCAAGAGGGAGACCCAGGAGCAGGGGTGCTTCTGCACGTGGAGGGAGAGGGAGAGGAGAGGCAGAGGAGAGCCTACTGAAGGCTCTGGCCAGGAGCTCTGGCCCTTCGCAGGGCAGCCGGGTTACCGTGCCCGATATTTTCAGGGGTAGCCGGGCTAGGGCTATCCCTTCTGATCAAGGAAGGCGGGTAGTAGAGTGGATTACCCAGCCTTCCTCATCCACCTCTCACAGGCACAGAGCAGCCGAGCTGCTACTGTAGATATTGTGCCTGCTCCTTCCTCACCTGAGGCTCCTACTGTGGGCATGGAACCTGATCCGCTCTATCAGGAGTTCGTTGCCCACATGGCCCGTACCTTCGGGGATCCGGAGGAGGAGTCTCAGGATATGTTTTCGCACACTATGTGTGGGGCTAGTGTGCTTGAGGAGGAGCTGTGCACTGATGCACAATCTTTCCTGTCGCCCGAGGCGGAGGAAAGTGCTCAGTGCACAGGGGGACAGGAGGCTGACGATGTCACGCAGCAGTTGTGAGCAGCCAGGGAACTAATGCAGGGGTGAGGTTCCAGATGCTGCTGTGTTAGTGATGCAGCCTCCAGTATTGAGGAGGTGGAAGTGGACGATGAGGTCACGATCGTCCATGGGTGCCCTCTGTGAGAGAGGAGGAGGATAGTGTCTTGAGGGATGTCCCTCAGAGCATGAGCACGATCCTGAACCCAGGGCAGGACTGGGGACAGGGGCCGGGGCAGAGGCAGTGCACCTAGTGGTGCACGTGGAGGTACGGCACCAATGAGATCTGGTGCCAGTGCCCACCGCAGCAGGTGACCTCTCTGCTCGGAGTGTCGGTGGCTCAGCGGTGGTGGGAGTTCTTCTCACTGGCTCCAGGTGACAACACAGGTGCAGTGTGCAAGTTGTGCCTGCAACGTGTTAGCCGTGGGAGACCACATCACATTTGGGCACCTCCTCTATGAGGAGCATATGATTCTGCACACACTTTCCCGGTGGGAGCAGCGGACAGGGAACGTGCAGGCACCCACACGTTCCCTACCTCGTGCCCAGGTAGCCACCGTTCCTCCTCTCCCCCTCCGGCCCCATCAGGCTTCCTCGGTGGAAGTTAGGGAGGAGAGGCAGCCTTTGGCCTCAGCACGCGGGTGTAAGAGGCCTCTTGACACTGCTGTGGAGCGTCAGCTAAAGGCCGGTCTCTCTTCCCCAGTTGTTGGAGCGGAGGCAGAAACTGTCCCCCAGTCACCCCCAAGCCCAGCGTCTCACTGCCGGCTTAGCCAAAAATCCTGGCGGTGCAGCTGCTACCTTTCAGCTGGTAGACAGTGCAGCTCAGGGAGTTTGTGCCATTGGCACACCACAGTGGCAGGTCCCGCCGTAGGTACTTTGCCCAGAAGGCAGTACCAGCCCTGCACGACCATCTGCAGGGCAATATATCTGCTTCGCTGGACCACAGTGTGGGCAAGTGTGTCCACATTACTATGGACGCGTGGTCCAGCAAGCAGGCCAGGGGCGGTATGTGCATTTACCGCCCAATGGGTCACTCTGCTAGCCGGCAGAGATGCGGCACGGAGCGCAAGTGGGGAGATGGTGGTACCACCACGCATTGGTGATACGCCAGTCTCCACCCCCCCCTCCTCATCGGTGAGCCCTCTTCCCGGACAGCTCCGTGCCCCCAGAGCCTATAGCTTCGTGCCAGGCGAGACGGTGCCATGCAGTGTTGCAGCTTGTGTGCCTCGGTGATAGGAGCCACACCGGGGCCGAGTTGCTGGCAGCACTGCAAGGGCAGGTTGAGAGGTGGCTGACCCCACACCACCTCTCAATAGGCAAGGTCTGTGGTGACAATGCCACCAATATCCTGTCTGCCCTTGCATGGGCAGAGTCACACATGTTCCTTGCCTGGCACACGTTCTCAACCTGGTCGTCCAGCGGTTCCTCACCAAGTACCCTGGTCTCCAGGAGGTACTGAGGATGGCTAGGAGGGTGTCCAGTCACTTCAGGCGGTCATACACGGCCACAGCTCGTCTGGCCGAGTTTCAGCAGCAGAATGGTCTGCCGCAGAACCGCTGATTTGTGACACCCCCACCGCTGGAACTCTAGTCTTATGATGCTGCTGAGGCTGCTCCAGCAGAGGCGAGCCATCATAGGACTACTTGTACGAGTACGAGGCAAGATCAGGCTCTGGGGACCTGGGTTTGCTGTTACCCAGGCAGTGGCTGCTGATTAGAGATGCCTGCCGTGTGCTCGCGCCATTTGAGGAGGCCACCAGGATGGTAAGCCGCAATGATGCCACCATTGCGGATACCATCCCACTGGTGTTCCTCCTGAGCACACTCTGCGCGGCATACTCGACAGGGCACTCGCTGTCGAGCAGCAGGCACTGGAAGAGGAGGACGCCGACACGTGATGCTTTCCGAGCCCGAAAAATCACGGTGCAGAGCAGCCGTCCGATGATGAGGAGGGGGATTTAGGTGACCTGGACCAAGGGGAAATGGGGCATCCTCTAGGGGGACATCTCAACCCTCCCAAGTACCACATGTCATTCGTGGTTGGGGCGAAGAGAAGAGAAGGAGCAGTACTGGGTGGCCACCCTTATAGATCCCCGCTATAAGGGTAAAGTGTCGGAGTTTATCCCCGCATCTCAGAGGGAAGGTAGAATGCAGCACTATGAGGCAACACTGCTACGTTGCCTCTGTTCTGCCTTCCAGGTGCTGGCAGGCCTACAGCACCTGATGTTGGGGATCAAACAGGGCTCACGTCCCCCTGTGCCTGACAGGAGGAGCAGCAGTACTGGAGGCGGCCTCGCGGCCAACTTCAGGCTGTTCTTCCAGCCACAGTTGCCAGGCCCATCCACTGGCAACCCACCAGGCAACACCTCAGTCGCCAGGTCACCGACTACATCGGATCCAGGGCCGGTGTAGCCACATCAGAGACTGAGGATCCACTGGACTACTGGGTGGCGAGGCTTGATATCTGGCCGAGTTGGCACAGTATTGCCATCGAGGTCCTTTCATGCCCGTCATCCAGTGTTCTTTCGGAGAGGACCTTCAGCGCAGCAGGGGGGGGTTTGTAACGGAGAGGAGGACCCGTTCTCCACTGAGAATGTGGACCGCCTTACATTCTCAAGATGAATGAGGCGTGGATCACATCTCAATACAGCACCCTATTGCTGATGCCCGTGACTGAAGGCCTCCTGCCCCTGGCCACCCATACTGCTCCTTCCGCCTCATTTTCCACCTAGAGGCTTAGTTGATGCCAGCTTAGCTGGCAAATGGCAAATTTTTCTTATTGGCAGGGCCATATATGGTCCTACCTTGCTCTACTGCATTCAGGTTATGAAATAACAAATGCTCTGCGACAACAGCTACTCTGTGGCTAATTTTTCTAAGATGGGTCGATCTACTTGGCCCGAGAGCAGTACTCCATATTGATCTTCGTTCTCTCTCCATGACGCACCTTTGTGGTGTCACCTACTCTGACCATCTATACAGCCGCAAAAGCTACTCTGTGGCTAATGTTTAGCTCTGGGTTTATCCTGCCAGTCCCGAGAGCAGTACTCCATATTTGATCTTGTTCTCTCTCCATGAGGCACCTTTGTGGTGTCACCTACTCTGACCATCTCTACAGCCGCAACAGCTACTCTGTGGCTAATGTTTTCAGCTCTGGGTCTATCCTGCCTGGCCCGAGAGCAGTACTCCATATTTGATCTTCGTTCTCTCTCCATGAGGCACCTTTGTGGTGTCACCTACTTGACCATCTCATACAGCCGCAACAGCTACTCTGGGGCTAATGTTTTCAGCTCTGGGTCAATCCTGCCTGGCCCGAGAGCAGTACTCCATATTTGATTTCGTTCTCTCTCCATGAGGCACCTTGTGGTGTCACCTACTCGACCATTTCATACAGCCGCAACAGCTACTCTGTGGCTAATGTTTTCAGCTCTGGGTTTATCCTGCCTGTCCCGAGAGCAGGACTCCATATTTGATCTTCGTTCTTCTCCATGAGGCACCTTTGTGGTGTCACCTACTCTGACCATCTCATACAGCCGCAACAGCTACTCTGTGGCTAATGTTTTCAGTCTGGGTCTATCCTGCCTGGCCCGAGAGCAGTACTCCATGTCCAGTGGGGCCAGGCCTGCTGGCTCTTCAACAATGGTGGCAAACTGCAGTGTGCCTGCTGTAACTCAATGGTGCTGTTCCTACGAAGCATTACCCTTTCACCTGCTTTCCCTTGCACGATGCATACTCTGAGGGCGAGTAGCCAATGGGGTGAGGGGTATGTCCAGTGGGGCCAAGCCTGCCTGGCCCACACAAATGGTGGCAAACTGCAGTGGGCTGCTGTAACACAATGGTGCTGTTCCTACGAAGCATTACCCTTTCACCTGCTTTCCCTAGCACGATGCATACCTTGAGGGAGAGTAGCCAATGGGTGAGGGGTATGCCAGTGGGGCCAAGCTTGCCTGGCTCTTCAACAATGGTGGCAAACTGCAGTGGGCCTGCTGTAACACAATGCTGCTGTTCCTACGAAGCCTTACCCTTTCACTGCTTTCCCTTGCACGATGCATACTCTGAGGGAGAGTAGCCAATGGGGTGAGGGTATGTCCAGTGGGGCCAAGCCTGCCTGGCCCCACAACAATGGTGGCAAACTGCAGTGGGCCTGCTGTAACTCAATGCTGCTGTTCCTACGAAGCCTTACCCTTTCACCTGCTTTCCCTTGCACGATGCATATCTTGAGGGAGAGTAGCCAATGGGGTGAGGGGTATGTCCAGTGGGGCCAAGCCTGCCTGGCTCTTCAACAATGGTGGCAAACTGCAGTGTGCCTGCTGTAACTCATGGTGCTGTTCCTACGAAGCATTACCTTTCACCTGCTTTCCCTTGCACGATGCATACTCGAGGGAGAGTAGCCAATGGGGTGAGGGTATGTCCAGTGGGGCCAAGCCTGCCTGGCTCTTCAACAATGGTGGCAAACTGCAGTGTGCCTGCTGTAACTCAATGCGCTGTCCTACGAAGCATTACCCTTTCACCGCTTTCCTTGCACGATGCATACTCTGAGGGAGTGTAGCCAATGGGGTGAGGGGTATGTCCAGTGGGGCCAAGCCTGCCTGGCCCCACAACAATGGGGGCAAACTGCAGTGGGCCTGCTGTAACTCAATGCTGCTTCCTACGAAGCCTTACCCTTTCACCTGCTTTCCCTTGCACCGATGCATATCTTGAGGGAGAGTAGCCAATGGGGTGAGGGGTATGTCCAGTGGGGCCAAGCCTGCCTGGCTCTTCAACAATGGTGGCAAACTGCAGTGTGCCTGCTGTAAATCCAATGCTGCTGTTCCTACGAAGCATTACCCTTTCACTGCTTTCCCTTGCACGATGCATACTCTGAGGGAGTGTAGCCAATGGGGTGAGGGTATGTCCAGGGGGCCAAGCCTGCCTGGCCACAACACATGGTGGCAAACTGCAGTGGGCCTGCTGTAACACAATGGTGTGTTCCTACGAAGCATTACCCTTTCACTGCTTTCCCTTGCACGATGCATACTCTGAGGGAGAGTAGCCAATGGGGTGAGGGGTATGTCCAATGGGGCAAGCCTGCCTGGCCCACAACAATGGTGGCAAACTGCAGTGGGCCTGCTGTAACACAATGGTGCTGTTCTACGAAGCATTACCCTTTCACCTGCTTTCCCTAGCACGATGCATACCTTGAGGGAGAGTAGCCAATGGGTGAGGGGTAGTCCAGTGGGGCCAAGCTTGCCTGGGTCTCAACAATGGTGGCAAACTGCAGTGGGCCCTGCTGTAACACAATGGTGCTGTTTACGAAGCATACCCTTTCACCTGCTTTCCCTAGCACGATGCATACCTGAGGGAGAGTAGCAATGGTGAGGGGTTATGTCCAGTGGGGCCAAGCTTGCTGGCCCCACAACAATGGTGGCAAAACTGCAGTGTGCCTGCTGTAACTCAATGCTGCTGTTCCTACGAAGCCTTACCCTTTCACCTGCTTTCCCTTGCACGATGCATATCTTGAGGGGAGTAGCCAATGGGGTGAGGGGTATGTCCAGTGGGGCCAAGCCTGCCTGGCTCTTCAACAATGGTGGCAAACTGCAGTGTGCCTGCTGTAACTCAATGCTGCTGTTCCTACGAAGCCTTACCCTTTCACCTGCTTCCCTTGCACGATGCATATCTTGAGGGAGAGTAGCCAATGGGGTGAGGGGTATGTCAGTGGGGCCAAGCCTGCCTGGCTCTTCAACAATGGTGGCAAACTGCAGTGTGCCTGCTGTAACTCAATGCTGCTGTTCCTACGAAGCCTTACCCTTTCACCTGCTTTCCCTTGCACGATGCATACCTTGAGGAGAGTAGCCAATGGGCGAGGGGGTATGTCCAGTGGGGCCAAGCTTGCCTGGCTCTTCAACAATGGTGGCAAACTGCAGTGTGCCTGCTGTAACTCAATGCTGCTGTTCCTACGAAGCATTACCCTTTCACCTGCTTTCCCTTGCACGATGCATACTCTGAGGGAGAGTAGCCAATGGGGTGAGGGGTATGTCCAGTGGGGCCAAGCCTGCCTGGCCCCACAACAATGGTGGCAAACCGCAGTGGACATGTAACCCAGTACCATCGCCTTCTTTGCCTGTTGTGGTGCAAACTACTATATAGGGGAATGTGGCCAATGTGGTGTGTGTAATGGCATTAATGGTAAGTTATATACAATTATAAGTACCAGACATATAGCTAGATAAATAGATATGTGTATGTGTAATTTTCAAATAAAAATTGATTATGAATCTATCTGAATAATTTGATATATCGAAAAATAAAGCCCAAAAAACATTTTTTTTAGAACGTTTTTATATATATATATATATATATATATTTATATATAATTATATATATATATATATATATATATATATATATATATATATATATATATATGAAATTTAAAAAAAAAAAACTATTACAAAAAAATAACAAACAAAAAAAGGGGGGTTACTGGGGTGCCCTCCTCTCCAGTCTGGTCAGGCGGCGGCCGAGGCGGCGGTCCAGGCGCCGCACCATGTGGCGCATCTCCCGCCGCCTGCTCTGTAGTTCTGTGGAGGAAGATATTGAGAGAATGTGGTGAAGATGTTCGAGCACATTTCCTAAAGCAACATGCGGTAGATGCAAATTTGCACCTGATAACTTTACACATACATGGTACTGCAATGCTATAATGTTGCGGATGTCATAAAAAGGAAAGCTCAGTATAAGATATCATTATTTCTAAAATTCTTAGTTTATATTATGCATACCTAGTTATGGAACAGGATTTTACTGATTGGCTGTTGGATGGGTTACACATGCTCAGATCTCTAGAGCAACTGAATCAACCCAGGCGCTGGGTCAAGGGCAAGACCATAACGGTCTCTATTAGGGGTCCTGCAAACAGGAAGTCATTATTTCCGTTGCATTTATTTATACACAGACACAATGCTGATTGCTGAATGGGCAGATTAAGGTAATTGGGATGGATAATACTGCTCTTTTTTCCTTAAAAGTATATATATTATCACTGAACTTCCACTTAAAGCGATATTATGCATACATGGGGGATCACTGAAAACAGCAGGAGGTAATGCTGGCTTAAAACATTAGTTTATTGCTAATTGTATCAGAACATTCTTGGTTTTGTACACTAGGACTGTGCTACATACAAAATTTTTGGAAGTGGTGCAGCCCCCATAAAAGCATTGTCAAACACCCAGTACCCAATGTTGCATCATGTAGCGTGGATTTTACACTGGGAAATACAGATATTAATAGTCTTGTATAAACATTTCATTAACGTTGCATATGATTTACTTACGATTCTCAAGCATGGCCGCCAGAGTGACTGGAGAGGCAGGAGGTGCTGGAGGGGCTGGAGAGGGTGGAGGGCCTGGAGGGGCTGGAGAGGGTGGAGAGGGTGGAGGGGGGTGGAGAGGTGGAGGGCCTGTAGAGTGTGTCCTGCTTCTAGAAAAAAAAATGTTTATTCAACAACACAGTCCAATCCATTAGTAATATATTATAAGAACATTTCCTAAAAGGCTATGTAGTGAACATTTCTTGGATAATTTGGACGTTTGGACCGAATTTCGTGACTTAAGCTTAAAAACTGAGGGACAAGATACAGCCCAACACTGGGGAGTTGGGGACAATAAATGGGAATGAGAAATGAGAAGCTCTGTGTCTCAAGCCAAATTAATAGATTTGTTTCCTTTTTTTTTTCGAAAATTTTTATCAGTGAAATAATAAATTCAATTAATTATCAATGATAATTTCACTAATTATTTGTGACAATCAAGGTCAATAAAAAGATTAAAAAATCTACTTACGTGTCTGGCTGGTCCCCGGTTCCTCCTCTTCTGGGGCTGGTGGACTGCCGGTGGGGGCGATGGTGAGCCCGGAGGGGGCAAGGGACTGCCCGGAGGGGGCAATGGGCTGCCCGTTGCCTGAGGGCTAGTTGGTGGTAGTGCTAAAAAAAAAGGAAATTTATTTTAACTCTCATGTCATTAAATGTTAAATACATTTACTAAAACAATTCTCGGAGAAGTTGTCAAAAATTATGCAAACATTTGGATAAAGGGCTTGGACATATCAACGTGTTAAAAAGCACACAATAGTGTGGCACAATTAATGTGATCCTCAATTTTTGCACAATTATGCTATCGTACTGCACTCACACGGCAATACACATGAGCGCACCGGAAACACACGCTTGTTTCTGGAGGGCTCGGTGCGCTGTAATGTGGCTTGGACAAATGAAAGATTTAGAAAAATGTTTTTTTTCAATAGGCTGCACTTACATTCTTCCTCTGCGGGGGACGGTGGTGGTGGGGTGGGGTATCCGAGGAAGATTCCCCTGCAAATTAAAATAAAAAAATACTAATGAATGATATATCTAAAGGAAATATTTAATTATATACTTTGAATTCTGCTTGAAAATACAGATTAAATAAGGCAATATTTAGTTCTTTAAAAGTCAATCAATTTCTATGGCAATGATTTCATACCTTATTCTGGCTAAGGACTTATATTTTATTGTGTGTATTGAAGCCACGGAAAGGGAAAAGTTGGTTGGTGTAGGGGAGCATCAGTAGCTGGTGTGTACTGTATCTGTATAGATTTTGTGGGTAACACAACATTTTTAATTTTGGAGTGTATAAATCCAATTTTTAATAATTGATCAACATTTTTTTTGACTTTACTTTCCCTCAAATAGGGCTGCCATGTAACTAAAAGGGTGGGTCAGTAAAGTGTGTTTAACTGTGTCTATGTGTGGGTATCAGTGTGCATTTATAAGATAAAAAGAAATCAATTTTTAATGATCGATTTCATTTTTAACTTTACTTAGCCTTTAATAAGGCTGCCATGGAAATAGGAAGGGTGGGCCACCAAGTGTGTTTACCTGTGTCTATGTGGTGGGTATCATTTTTTTAATTTATAGGTGTTATGTTAAATAAAGTCACTTTTCAGTGATTTATTTTTTTACTTTACTTACCCTTAAATAGGGCTGATATTGAATAATACAAGAATAATAATAATGTAATAATAACTAGTGAATGAGAAATACAAAGAACTTGGATCTCTCTCTCTCAAGCCAAATTTAAGGATTATTGATGTTTTTAAAAACTATATATATAAATATGTTTTTGTCAGAAGTGAATTAAAATATTTTACTACGATTATAATACAGTAATATAATAAAAAGTATACTTGCCTTCTATCATTTGCGAAAGGCAGCCACATATTGAGGCCTCTGCCTTGAGGTCTGACCACTGTCTCTGGAGGGTAGAGACAGTGGTCTGGTATCCGAAGGTCGCAGGATGCGGCGCTGTAGCCCCTCCATTATTCTGCGCCTCCGGCGCCGCACATGATGGGTGCCAGGGGGGAAATCATCATACCCCTGAGCAGGAGGTGTAGTTCAGGGCATATAGTTGCCTTGCAGCACTGGCCATTTTGATAGGCAGGAAGTTCCGGTTCCTCGTTTTTACGAAAATCCTCGTTTTTACGGAAATCCTCGTTTTTAGGAAATCCTCGTTTTTACGGAGATTCGCGGACTTACGGAAATCCTCGGTTTTACGGAGATCCTCGTTTTTCGGAAATCTCGTTTTTACGGAAATCATCGTATTTTCGAAAAATACTGTTCTCGCTAGCGGACTGTAATTTTTAGGTATTGTAGGCATTGATACGTGTTTTAAGGACATTACCCAGGTCCCTGAGTGATTAAGTTAACATTACCAAGGCTATTTAGACCACTTTTAATGCGGATTTTGCCGAACTTATATTTAATTGTTTTTAACGGGTCCGTCGCGGATTTTCGAATTTACGGATTTTTTTCGAAAATCCGCGGATCCTCGCGCGGACCGGATTTTCGAAGTTGGACATTCTCTATTTGTCACCTGAGACAAACATTTTAAAGCCTCCTTTAAATCTTAAAATGGCACGCAGAGTTTAAAAGTGGGCATGGCTTGTGGGGAGAGCATGGCTTGTGGAAATGGGGGTGGTGGACTGACTAACACTGTCTGGTAAACTGGTGGGCAGACTTGACACTGTCTGGTAAGCTGAAAGGCTGAATTAACTGGCTGGTGAACTGGAGGACTGAGCTAACAGTGGCTGGGACACTAGAAGGCTGACTTAAAGCTGTCAACTGTCGAAAACCAGGAAGCCGAAATGGGGACAGGACATTGTGTAGGATTTCAGTTTAGACTTATATATTTCATAATTAAAACTATTACAGTTTAGGGTTTTGGGGGGGGGGGTGATTTACCTGTATATAAATTTTCATTTAAGGGTTGGACTTGCCCTTTTAACAGTGGCTAGTGAACTGGAAGGCTGACTTAACAGTGGCTAGTGAAATGAAAGGCTGACTTAACAGTGGCTAGTGAACTGGAAGACTGAATAAACAGTGGCTAGTGAACTGGAAGGCTGATTTAACAGTAACTGGGGAACTGGAGGGCTGACATATATTATGCCACATGCAGGCGGTTGTATATGTACCAAACAAATTTAGGTAATATCAGTGCCCCTAAACATAGACTAGTAAATATAATTGCCAACACAGACTGGTAAATATAAGTGCCCAAACAGACTGGTAAAAATAAGCTGCAGACAGTGACTGGTAAATTTAAGATGACCCCACAGACTGGTACATATAAGATGACCACACAAACTGGTAAATATAAGATGCCCACACAGATTGGTAAATATAAGATGCCCACATAGACTGGTTAGTATATGATGCCCACATAAACAGGAATATATAAGATTCCCAGACTGGTAAATATAAGATAGCAAGATGCCCACATCGACTGGTAGATATAAGATGGCCACATAGATGGGTAGATATGAGATTCCCATATAGACTGGTAGACATGCAATGCCAAATTAGACTAGTAGAAATAAGATGTCCACAATGACTGGCAGATAAAAGATGTCCACATAGACTGCTAAATATAAGTTTTAAAATTTTGACTCTGTCAACATGAGGCAGAGGCATGATGAGAGGCACGGAGGCAGAGACAGACTGATGTGTGTGTCCTCACACACAAATTTTACTCTGTTCCACCAGGCAGATTTAACTTACTCTGTCCCTCATAAGGCAGATAGGCATGATGAGAGACAAGCAGGCAGAGGCAGGCAGATACACAGCATCTTCTCTTCAACAGCATTTCTTCCTATTGGTCAACTCACAGACCATAAGGAGGAAGCAGAGAACAGCATACCAGTGATTGAAACTTGTAGAGATTAGTACATGACTTAAGGCGCATGTAGCGCTCAGTCTTTGGGGGTCGTTGCTCGCTCGGAAATTGAGCGTATGAACGAACCTTTTAGAGGTTGAACCCAAGGGTGAGGACCTAGTGGTTTAGGTTCTCAGTCTGGGTACTTTTAAAGGGAAGAACAAGAGGATTGTGGCTTATGTGAGTATAGTTGTCCTATAACCACAATAATATTGCCATTTTCGTTTACAAACATTATTAAATCTTCAAAACTGATCAGTTAAGCTAGATTTGATGAACAAGTAAAGTGGAGATTTGGGATGTAGCGCTTCCTCTATTTCTCCACACATTGTATGTCTAACTGAAAATAAATATGGCATATTTAAATAGGCATATGTTTTAAAGTATGTTTTTACCATCAACACTGTATTTATGTGCTGAAATCTATCCTGCATTTTTTACCCTGCATTTAAAGAAGTATTTTAAATAGAGATCACTAAAAGGTAATAGACATATACAGTGCTATATGAACAAAAGCAATGTTGGAAATTTCTTACCTTAAGACTTAGAAACCATTTGGAATTGTATGTGCTATTTTATCCTGCTGAATTTTCTTTTGTGCACTTTTAATGCAGGATTTGCAATAAGAAATGTTGGCTCAATGAAGCATTTACAAAAAAAATAGAGGCAGGTAGACTAAATAAAAAGGATGTTTCAATTAACCCCATGTAATGTTTGGTTTCGGTCATAGATTGGATTGTTGCCCTATTTAGCTAACAGTTGGCTGCTTTAACTTTTGGTCTTAGTGCTTTAATGCTCTAATTTGTTTTGTCATGGTTTTAATGCCACCCTCTTTAGAACGGACATAAACAAATGGAAGTTATTGTGAAAAGAATTCACATCAACAATAAAACAAATATATATATATACCAATATATATGTTTCCGTCTTCGCACTATGACCTTTATCAAGCTTATTTTTTGTTTAGCTTTATAAATTTTATTAAAGGGTATCTCCTCTAAATTTTTTTTATTCGCTTTTATTAAAGAACGGTTGGTTAAGGAGCTGTGTCTTACCTTAGCCTGCGCATAGAGTCTGTCATGACCTGTCAGACAACACGGTGGGGAGAAATCGATCAGGTAAGTACCTTACCTTCTTTCCTGGCTTCTAAAGGTTTTATTGAAGAATGGGAAGTGAGACACAGCTCCTTTACCTCCTGTTCTTCGAAAAATTTGTTTAAGCAGTGGAGATACCCTTTAAGCTTGATAAAGGTCATAGTGTGACCTACCTATATGGACATTTGAATTTTTATACTTAGAGATGTAATGTTGATTCGAATAGAACCCAGTTTCATTCGAATCTGAGGGTTTTGAAGTCCCGATGAAACTTTCGGAACTCCCGGATTTTACAGAAGCTGAATTTTACAAATTTTCGATTTTTATTGAAAATCGAAAGTAGACAATTATCAAAAATCGAAAGTAGACTATTATTGTAAATCGAAAATCGAAAGTAGACGATTATCGAAAATCAAAACCTCAAAAGTAATGATCTATTTCAGTAACTCTCGACAATGGAATATGGAAGCTCAAAAAAAGCCTGATCGTGAGGAAAGATAGTTTTAAAATAAGTTTTGGTTATATTTATGGGTTCCCCAGACCATTCCCCAGGTCTCTGTGTCATTTACAGTAACCTACTATTACTATTTGTCCCTCAAACTTTCAAAACATTTTCTCCCATATACTTTAATGGGTCAGTTTTCGAATCTTCAAATTTTTTAATTTTCCGGAAAATTTGAAAATTCGAAAACGGAACAAAACTCAACAGTTTTAAACATCTGTATTTATAAGATATATATATATATCCCTTATATTATATAAATATATTTATATCTTCATAGGATATTGTATTGAGTTTTTAGGAGCTACCAATGAGGTGGGGGGGTATATGATATTACATATAAAGGTGTATTTGTATGTGTGTACTATCTCACTATTACCATTTAAATGATAAATAAATGTATATAAAGTATAGCACTGGTCAACACAAAATATACAAAATACATTGTATACAAAACTTACTTACAGAGCTGAGATCCCTATTTCAAAATGGAATGGTCAAATGGCAGCTTAAACCACAACCCTGTGTTTGCTCCATGTGCAAGGAAGTGTGATCCAGAAAAAGAAAAAGTTTCTGTCTGCTAAACAGGATGTGTATTGTAATGGACATATACACCAAGAATCCTTATATACCATCTACAGCCAGCAGGTGGTGTCAGTGAGTAATAAAAGAAAAAACATCCCTGCTCTCTATGTCTAGGAGGACAAAAAGTGAAAGTAGATTGTGGTGTGTGCTTTGGTGTGTGCAAAACAAGATCCTGTGTATAAGATCCTGTGTATAAGATCCTGCTGGGAGGACAGATTAGTGGACAGACAATTTACCTTATTGGATACAAACTCTACGGTAACAGATTAGTGTACACCAACTTACAAGGACACACAATATACAGGCCTGGTCAATATGCAAAGTGGTGCACCATAGATTGGGACACCCCTAATTACTGCACATGTTATGTGGGGAACCTGTTTATGTGCACTGTTTGCTTTGTGCCAGACCACCAGAGTAACACACTGTGTGCTATGCTACCCATAATCCTTCCATAAAGCAGTGATCTGGTACAAATTGGTGTTATTCTCCACTAACTATACCAAAAAATAGGTTATTTTAAATTGACCATAACTGGAAACTATAATTCTTCCCAACCACCACTGTATATGTTTTTGTTAATCTGCCCCTATTTCTTTAGATATCCAATTTAAAACTTCTTATATTTCAGCTGTCAATCAAGTTTCTTCCTCTCAAAAACTATTCTTCTGTGAGTAGTTTTACTGTAGCTGGAATGGTAACAGAGTTTTGACCATTGGAATGCTGTGTGCAGGCTTGACAGTTGGTTTGTGGGAAAAAGTCAGGTCGGATGGAAGTGGGAGTGGTTAAAAGAGGGAGGGGGATACTGCCATGCAGCAACACACACAAATCAGAATAGGTGCTACTTACATGTATTCAATTATAGCTTAAGATGAGGCAAAGTCATTTTTTCAGTATAGTGTCCCTTTAAGCTATGGAGGCTGCTACTGATAGTATTGATTTAAATCCTCCTGTGCTGGTATCTGCAAATGAAATTCCCCAATTACACTCCATAGCTCTACTAGGCCCAATTGCCAAACCTATTTTTAAACCTGATCCATTTGATAGGGTAACCAGGGAGTGGACTGATTGGCTAGAACAATTTGAATTGGCAGCCACTATTAATGGTTGGGATGAAGGTGCTCGCTTGCAAGTCCTTAGCCTTTTGCTTAGTGGTACAGCCAGGCAGGTATACCAAGGATTTACTGTTACACTGAAATAAAAAGCAGTTATCAGCTATTAAAAATTGCTCTGAAGCAATTTTATTCAATTAGATTTGTATAAAAGAGTATATAAAGGATAATTCCATTTCTTTAGGTAAACTGTGAATGAGAAATGTTTGTTTATATGTTAGATTATTAGGGCAATGCTATTACAATAACATGATGCTGTGAGGTACCTTCTGTTATAATATATGAGCTACCATCACCACTTGCCGTGGTGAATACTAATAAGAATTAACCTAGCATGTTTAGTTTCAACCACACAGTGTGGCAGGATTGCCTGGGTCTACTCTCAGACCTACAGGATTATGCTATTTGGTTCCTCTGGAAGCTGGGGACTGTCTGAGTAACAGTTTAAAATATACCGGTGTAAAGATTCTATATCCACTATATCCACACATAGAAAAACATACACACACATAATTTCCATTGTGCACCAGCGGGCACACTTTTGCTGGTAGGGAGTAGGTCACAGCTGAATGGGAGTGTGCTAATGAAGACATTTTCCCCCTACACTTAAGGGGAGACTGTGTGTAGCCAGATCTTTAAAAAATTAAAAACTCTGTCTGTCATCTTTTAAAGATTTTTACAATGTGTATCCAGCTGAAAGGGTAATTGTATCTCAAACAATGCTCTCTTTCATTCCTTTTAAACAAGGTGCCTATGGGCACCTTAGGCAGGAGTTAACTTGGAATCCCTGGAACCCCCTGCAGAACTATGATGGGGCCCCTATCCATGCTTCATCCACAGTGTTTTTTGGGAGGAGTCTATATCTGTCACAGAAAAAAAAGAAGATGGGGCCTCCCTGTCATTGCTTCCCCTGCTCCCCTGGTAGTTATGCCCCTGACCTTAGGGAAAAAACAAGTTTTCTCTTCAGGCTTGTGGCAGGCTTTAAAAATGATTTAGAAGAGGGTGGGGCTTATCATGCAGCGCATGAGGCTCTGTCCCAGCAGTGGGCAGGCTCAATCCATAAACTGGGGGGCAAACCCCAAAATTCTAATGATGTCACAGATCACAGTACTAACAAGAAAAAACACATTTATACTCCTGTAACTTTGGACAGACTGCAGTTAGAAGCATGACCCTGGAGTCATTTTAAAGGTAAGAGTGTGTCCATTTTAATAGAGGCCACTTGTATGTAGAGATGGACTAGAACTCGAACCCGAGTTTAAGCCGAACTATTCGAGTTTGAACGGACTCGGACTACTCGAACTATCCCGGACCCAGATTTTCGATATTTTCCGGACTTTCGATAATGTTCTAACGTTCAAGGCGTGTGAATATGCGAGTAAAATGTCTATTATACCAATAAGTGAGTAAATATCGAATATCAAATCCCTGAGTAAAATGTCTATTATACCTATACGCAAGAAAATATCGAATTCTTGAATCTGTGAATAAAATGTCTATTATACCTATACGCGAGTAAATATCGAATTATCAAATCCACGAGTCATTCATGGGATAGTTATTGAATGTTCGAAGCTCGAAAGTAGCACGCGTGAGAGTAAAATCGAGTTTCCGAAAGTCCTGAATATTCGAAAATGTTCCCCAGACCATTTCCCAGGTCCAACAGCCATTTACATTAATTTACCATATTGATACCATATTGATATTTTAATTTTATTTCATTCGAACTTTTCGAACTATTTGACTCCCATTGACTTTAATGTGTTCGTTTTCGAACTTTCCATATAGTTCGAAATTTCGAAAACGGACCGAGTTTTCAGCCATCTCTACTTGTATGAAGACCACAGTTGCCCTTTAACATTCTGCTTAAGCAAAGCTCTAATCACTTGAAACGTTGTATCTTTTACTTTAGATGCTGATATTGTGCTGATAAGTGCTTAGAGCTTTGCTTCAGCAGAATGTTAAGCTGGCTAGGAGATTGAGATTTGTGACAGGCAGTGAAAAACTCTTGAATTTGAATTGTTGAACCCTCAAATTAAAATTTGTGAACCCTCAAATTCTTATATGTGAACCCTTAAAAATTCAACGTGGAACCTCGAAAATAGCTTGAATGTGAAGAAAGGAACAGGGAGATGTAATAAAAGTTGTTATTGTTAAAAATGGTGCTAACTGTACCCCATCCAATCAGATGTTAGCTTTCAAATGTTTAACAACATCTGTTTGGTTGGGGCAAAATTAGCACCATTTTTTATGATAAAAAGTTGTATTGAATCTCCTTTTTTAAAAAGTTTTGTTTCTATGTACATGATCCCCAGACCATTTCCCAGGTCCCTGAGCCATTAACACTAACATACTATGTATGGATCCGTTTTCAGATTTTAAAATTTTCAATTTTTTTTCTTATGTCTTATTATATGACATGTTTTTTTTTTCCTATGGTAGAATGTTTTTTTATTGTACAGCACTTACGGTGCGAATACACTAATTAGATAAGGATAGATTAGACTTTTGTCTATAGCCAAGCCTAATCTAATATCTTTAACCTTTCTCACCTTCTGACTTTCCTGAGCCATTCCAGCCTGGCCCATTCACTTCACGATCACAAGTTGTTTGCAAAACAGAACGTGTCAGGCAGTTCTTTTATCGTTGATTGAACACCATGGGAAGATTTTGTAAGTTGAGTTAATAATGTATGGCTAGCTTTAGGAGAAACTTTAGTATACATATATACAGGGTCTGATTATCCTTAAAGTTGGGCAAATGGAGCAATTTCTTTGGGCCCCCACCATTTGAATGTCCCCCACCACTGGACTTTTTTGGGGGAAAATATCTTCCATACTTGCCCGCAGCAGAAGTTTTTATTCCTTCGCGCAATGCATCAAACCCAGTTGTGACATCCTGAAGCACAGCTTGGGCACAACCGAGTTACTAGGTATACTTGCCAAGTGTTTATTGCACTGCCAGATCATAGTAGCTGGAGCAAGGTGCCAGTTAATGTAGGCTTTTAAAGTTAAGTTGCCTTTTTACCACCACCAGTGTCACTTTTTCCCCCAATTACCACCAGTATCACTTTCTTCTGTAGTTAGCAGCAGTATCACTTCCTTTCCCAGTTACCACCAGTGTCACTTTCTTCCCAGTTACCACCAGTGTCAATTTTCCTCAGTTACCACCATTGTCTCTTTCCTACATAATGCCGGTGTCACTTTCTTTCCCACATGCTACAGTGTGCCTTTATTTTATATGGGGAGACTGGCCGGAATTTGTTTATGTCAGCAGTGGTGGTGGGGTCCCCACCAACCTTAATCCGGCCCAGCAATTATACTGCCCAACTGTTTAGAAGACAATAGCAAAAAGAATACAATTTAGCCTAAGGACCTATTAAATAAAAGTGAGGTCTTTCCCACCTTTTAAGTTCCTGTTCATCTGTGTTCATAATTTCAAAATTGTTACCAATAAGGAAAGTTTTCTCTAGGTTAGATATTGTGAAAACCTGGAAGATTTTTTGACATCTTAAAATTCTAACATTTATCCACAGGGGTAAAAAAGAATCCCATGAATTCTCAAAATTAGCATTAAATCAAGTGCTAGGGACTTGAATGGCTAGGTGAGGCTATACTGACATTTGACATGACCATGGAGACAAGCATTGTCACCCTGGTTGAAACTTAACAGTGCACAACATATAAACTTCTTTAATCTAAGTGTTAGAATTACTATAGGGTTAAAATGAGATGGTTAGCGACTGAGCTTTGAAAACTATAATAATTGAAAAAATATCAGTACACTTTATGTATAGAACCTTCGTTTTTAAGAAACACTGCAATCAACAAATTGTAAAAGAATATTTAGAACTTTGATGATTAATAACACACTCTATTATTGTTTTAATAGAGTGCCTCTAACCTATTAGAATTATTCACTTATTTAAAAAATAAACTGTCAATCACCTCAGAGGTGCTGGCTTTAAAAACTGGCTTCTAGCAACATATGGAAAAATCAAATGAACATTTTAAGTTTTATGCCTGCAAAAAAGAAAGAATTAGATAATCATGTTTTATTTACCTATTTTAATTAACATTGAGCAATCATAACTTCAGATGTTAAATTATAGTCTAGAGCAAGAATATTCCTGTAGATAGCAGTCTGAGTAAACAAGGGGATGATGGAAGTGTATTAGCTTGGCTGTATGTGGGCTGTGTAGTTGAATTTATGACATCTGTACTAAGGTCTGTGTGTTGTGTATTTACCAATTTTCTGCTACTGTAGCTTGCTAAGTAACAATTTATTTAAACTCAATAGAGGAAGCTTTGTAAATTTAGACAATCTGAAGGAAAACTAAAACTGAATAGCTTTCAAATAGCATTGATTTTCAGTTACTACCAACTTGAGCCGGATTTGAGCCTAGAGCTAAGCTCCCCTATATCCCATTGCTATCCACTGAGCCATTCAATTCCTGTATTTTCTCCCTTTTAACCTTTTGGGTTTTTCTGCACATGATTATACAATAACTCATGCAATGTACTAAATCCCTTTCTGGCCACTTAGCAGCAAAACCAATATACCAGGTGTGATAAACTAGAAAAAAGAATATGTGAAGTCCTATTCTTGTCACGATTGAATTCTTTATGGAGAAATAAAGGAAAAGCAACATCCAAAGTGACATATTTTTCTTAAACTAGAACAAATACTGGATAACAAAATGTAATTGAAGATGTGAATTCAATTGACATTGCTTACCTTCAATACTGAGCAAAGATAATTCCACAGCTGACTCCAGTGGCACAAAAAAATCACTATTGGTAATACAGTTTTATATATTTTACTATTTGATTATATAAAAAAAAGTATTTTCCTTGTGACTATTATAATCAATGAATAAACATTGTTTGCTTTAATAGGCATTCTAATGCCAAATCCAGCATTTTGTCTTTGTTTGTACATATATTGTAGTATTTTTTTTTTTTTTTTTTTTTTTTTTTTTTTTTTTTTACTATTGTAATTTACTCACCAATGTTTTAATTTTTACAGAATAATTTTAAAGCCAATTGAGGACTCATAGAATAAGGGCTGATACACACATTTGTCCCAATTGACAGATTTACTGATCAATATACCAATCAGTAATTTGATGGTTGGATTTAGTCTGTGCACAATATTTCAAATCAAACAACTTCTATTATTTGTTGGATTGTTTCCACAGTCTGATTTTGCACAAAATTGTTAGTCAGGATGGTTAATAGTGCTAAATTATAGACCTGTGTTTACCTGCCCAAAAGAGAAAGTTATATAATTCCTTGGTGATTGGTGATTAAAACACTTAAGTAGCTATTATTCAGTCTGTTTTTGTTGTTGTTGGTTTGTTAAGCTTCCTATTCATCCAGGTAATGATATATCTGTGGTATCCAGTTAGATCAACTGGACTTAAAGTTCAGTTCTTGAAGATGTATTGCTAGTCATCCAACTGGCTTTCTCAATTCAGAATTACTTGTGTCATGCTGACTGAGACATATTCCAGAGTATTTATTGCCAGCAGATTCTTGTCATTTTTAATTGAGATAGCCAGTCGAATGACTAGTAAAACGTTGTACCTTAAGCTGGGCTTATATTGTTTCTAATAACTTACTGTTCCATGAGATCCCTGCTTTAAATGTTTTGTTAAGTAGTTTAACAATTATCACTGCTCCAGGATGAATACTCATATCAAATGGAACTACTTCAGAGGCCAATTAATTGATATGGAGGTTGAAGTATAACATATATTGTTAAATATTTTAGGGTCAGGCAAGCAAATGGCTATAAACCATATCAAATTATAATAGAATGCAGCTATATCATATTAAGGTTATGAATTACTTTGTGAAGTATTAATACTTGGAAGCCATTGGCATTGAAATATCTATATTAAAATAATATTGTTACTACTGTTAATGTTAACTGTAAAACATTTATATAAACAATCCAACTACTGAAAGATTCCAAAATCATAAATCACATATTCCTATTAAACAAAGCATGATAGATACTTACTTATATACAAGTACTTACCGTATATACTCGAGTATAAACCGACCCGAGTATAAACCGAGGTACCAAATTTCAGCTAAAAATCCTAATAAAAGTTGTTGACCCAGGTATAAACCGGGGTAGAAATGCCAACCACTTGGCATTCAAGATGTTGGAAACTACAACTCCAGCATGCTTTATTAGCTGGGAGTTGTAGTTTCCAAACATCTTGAATGCCAAGTGAGGGTGGCATTCAAGATGTTTGGAAACTACAACTCCCAGCATGCTTTATTAGCTGGGAGTTGTAGTTTCCAAACATCTTGAATGCCAAGTGAGGGTGGCATTCAAGATGTTGGAAACTACAACTCCCAGCATGCTTTATTAGCTGGGAGTTGTAGTTTCCAACATCTTGAATGCCACCCTCACTTGGCATTCAAGATGCTTGGAACTGCAACTCCCAGCTAATAAGCATGCTGGGAGTTGTAGTTCCCAAACATCTTGAATGCCCCCTCCCCCCCCAGTTCAGTTTGTACCTGTGGGCTCTCTTCTCCCTGTGGTGCTCTCTTCTGGCTCTCTTCTCCCTGTGGGCTCTCTTCTCCCTGTATCGGCATTCTGGCAGGCATTCCGGCAGCCGCTCGCTCATTCCTGTACTGGCGCGCCAGCTGACGTCACTGCCCGGCGCCGGCTTGCGCCGGGCAGTGACGTCAGGCCGGCGCGCCAGTACAGAAAAAGATCGCGCGGCTGACTCGAGTATAAACCGAGTCCAGATTTTCAGGCTGATTTTTCAGCCTGAAAAACTCGGTTTATACTCGAGTATATACGGTATATTAAAATGCATTTTTAACAATATTTGTATTAATTTTGTTACAAGGTACTCATTCAAGTACTTTGTTTTGCCTTCATGTGAAAAATGTTCTTTTCATTTTTCATTCAGACAATATTCCATTAAGAATTTATTTTGTGCACAGAAATTTTCAATAATTTATGGGAATATAGTAAAGCAAATACTTTAAACAAAAAAAGTCTGATTGATTCTGATTTTGCACTACAAATGTTCAGTAATTTTAATTTTCTGTAACTTTCTGTAAGGTCACTTTCATATATAGAAAACAAAAAAGAGGAATAATTGTGGATTTATTTGGCAGTAAATTAGTGTAGTAAATTAGTATAGCTGGAAAACCCATTGGGGTCCTATTACATTCCAGCTGAATTTTATCCTAAGACCAGATCTTTCATGGGGTCACAAAAGTCAAAGTTCTCCCTTTTCCTAATCAGAAAATCAAATTTCCTGCTGTCCGCATACAAGTTGGCATGTGTTCGGTGACGTCTCTAGTGCACATAGCCTCAGTGTCTCTTTCTGTGTTTTGACTGGGAGCTTGTTTGTTTTCATCCTGTGTGGCTTATTTCTCTGCTCTGGGTGTTTGCTCTTTAGTTTGAATTCCTATTTACCTGCTTAGTCCTTTTCTCTTCCTCTGTTCTCTATTGGCTTTTCTCTCCTCTGCTCTGTTCTCATTGGTTATTCTTCCATTTATATTCTCCCCTGACCCTCACCTCCCTGCCGGTTATAGTGATGATTTTTATTGGACACTTGCTGTCCTCTACTCTGTCCATCCCATCCAGCTGTCTGTTTTGTTCAGGCTAGATCGGGGTATTTGATACATTGCTTGTTCCATAAAGTTATGCAAGATATTTTAAAATTTCTACAAACATTGTAAAACACAGCTTTGTACAAACAGGTTATTATTTTGTTCCAATGATAATACATGTCAAATGATAAGTACATCTGTGCTTAGGAGTCTTAGGCCTCCACAATCACAGTTATTTAGGGTCCTGATTTTGCAGGATTGGGCCAGAGTCAGACTGCTCTGCTTATGGCCCCACTAAAGCAAAAGTTTTCTGGTGGCTTCTTTGCACCTTCATTGGATGGGCTTGCCCACTATTACTACTGATGTTTACCAGTAGCATTGGCACAATTGCATGCAAGAAAGGCCTGCATGTATGTTCAGACTACCATAAAAGGGACAATGTGTTTGCCTCCCAGTATAAAAGTTCCCCTAATATTAAGGAGGTAAATTTAGGAGTCAAACTTGGGCTTTAAATACAAACAAATATGCTGCTTGGCACTGAAAAGCACAAGTATTGGGAAAAGGTTAATGATCTGTAAGTACAAAAAACAGGATATAGGCATTAGTAGATTAGTAGTAGTAGTAAATGTTCTTAACAACTATTGTCCCAAAAACTTTGTCCCACTGATCCCTCAAATCATGACAGCCCTGGAGCACATCCATTGACAGATACCATCAGTTTTATCAGCAGTAATTTTCCCAAATAAGCATCATGATGTGTAAGCAGGTCCCTTTTCCACCTACCTGGTAATTACCCTTTGGAGATTTCCACCATCACCTTATTAGCATGCAGCATTTGATAAAACTCATACAAGCAGTCTGACGTTTAAGTTGATGACTTTCTACAGAGACAATAATCTTTTTACCAAATATAGATTTTACTTGTGTTACAATTACTGTTAGTCTTTGACAGACTGCAAACTGTCTTAACCCACCTCTGAATTAATACAAATATACTGTAATAACATAATAGACAAATAAGTGTGCATTCTCTGAAAAGTGTAGAAGGCTTGTTGCACTTTGTAGAATATACATTAAACTCAATGTAAATTGTTTTGAGATAGTATTACACATTTTGTAGCGGTTAGAAAGAAATGCGTCACGGATGTACCATTTCTAAAACTGTCTGATTTATCATAACATTAAAAATATGTCTTCCAACTCCTAGTATACAATATTTTAAACTATAAGCAAGCAATAAAACTGCTTCAACTCATATATTTAGTTTTAAAAGTGAAAGATGCAGAAAAGTCATGCTTAGGTCACTGTAAAGCAAGTTAAAAACAGAGCACTCAAAAAGCCTGATCACTCATCAAAAAGCAGAAAGTAAATCCAACTGTCTTTTTCCTTATTTCCCCACGTTTGGGGGACGTGGGGGGGGTTGTTTTAAAGGTAATTTTTTTTTCTATGTGCAACTTTCTAAAGGGATAATTTTGGCCTGTCATTGCAGTTGACATGCCATTGCTCAAAAACATTTAGGAAAAAGAACTTAAGAAAGGAATGTCTATATTTCCTTTGCTGTAAAATACTGGTATTTTTAGTAAGAAGTGACAGCCTCTTAAATTATGAATAGTTATTCACTGCATTTTATATAAAAATGTCTTTGCTATTGTGCTCTTTTTTCCCCAAATGCTCATTCTAGGATTCCTTTTTAAATTGTCATAAATTCTGAATTGCATTGATGTAAAGCATTTATATTATTATTCTGCATATTGTAATAAATAAGGGTCATTGCAATCCATCTGGAAGTGTTTGCTATATTACATTTGCAGAGTATTCTTTGAGCTGTTAGTAACAGATAATAAAGTAATAAAGACAAATATATATAAAATATATATATATAATTTGATATACCATTAATATTGGTTCTGATAAATAAAAATAAAGCTTTTATACATGAAATAATACCTAGACCATGTAATTGAATAAGAAGACCGCACTACAAAGAACATAGTTCTATTATTTTGTTACAATTTCAATGACAATCTAGCAATTCAGTGTGCATTCAAAGAGAATAGAATGTAAAATTGATATTCTGTGTCTGAACTAAAAAGACGCTTTCCTGAATTCACTGACCTCTGGGGAAATTTGTTTTGTTTTTTTCATCTTAATTATGTTAAGAGGTATACATTTAATTGCCAATAACTATAGTGTGCTCTTCCAGTGCAAATATCATGATGTTCTGGCTTTCATTTGTATTAGTGCTTTCTCACTATGATAGTACTAATAGATTTATAAAGTGTAGCTCATAATGCATTTTTGGACACACAGTAATGTGTTTACAATTCAATTTTTGCTTTCTAAAGAGCAGGAAGATGGTTTCTAGTTCCTTTATATTGGAATCTCACCAGCCTTGTATTGCCTGAGTGAAAATATAGTGGATTTATGTCATTCTCAACTACAAATAATGGCCAAGTTAAAGAAGACCTAAGATCTAATAATTAATTAAGTTCAAGTTATTGCCTATGCAATGATTGTCTTCACCGTTATATTTTAAACAATCGATGGGCAACTATAGCTAATTTGTATCTTTTGGCATATTAAATCTATATTTTAGGAGTAGGCAGGAGGCACATTCTAAAATCTCTTTTTCAATTGTACATTAAAGCATCGGCTATGAAAGAATGGTAGGAGCAATGGATACTGTCAGAATCATCTCTCTTCTCCAACCTGACTTTTTTCCTGCACTGTACATGCTGGAGGCACTAGCGGAACTGCAGGGCCCTGGGCCCTCCTTCAAGCTTCTTGCCAGGTCCCTGTCATACCCTGGTCATTCATCCCTCCCCACCCCAGTGACAGCTTATCATGCATATGTTAGTAAAGTGCATGTGATCAGCTGTTTAAAATATCCATAGTGGGATTGCAACTGTTTAAAATAACTGATTATGCCCATCTTTCCTTACATATGCTGGGTCTCCAGGCCCTCTTTTGCCCCTTCTCCTGCCGTCACAGGTGCAATAGTTATGCTAAGAGCATGAGCAGACAGAAGTAAAGGCAAGAGTTGAAAAATGATACTGATGGTGACAATCAACCCTGTCTTTACCCCTGTTAAGTGCTCAGTGTTGAAAGAGAGAAGTAATGAAAGTGTGGATTGTAGGTGTTGCTTTATGCCATCTCCAGAGATCCTCTGCTGCAGGTGAACACCTCCAACATTCTTAAAGACTTGGATCATTTCAAGTGATATGCATGATTTGGGGCAGCAATAAATATGTCACATCTGGTTAAAGTTATCTTGGATCATGGTTAAACATCTTTAAAAGACATTGTGTTCTTGTAACATTTACAGTATTGCTGCCTTGAAAGATGCAATTTTTGTAACACTTAAGTAACTATGTACATTAAGGCAACATTCAGACGAATGACTGTTTGTAGTTTTGCTTGCATTTTTCTAGTGGTTCTTGATGGTCTGCCACTAGGAAAACATTGCAGGCAGCATTTTCCTAGCGGCAACACTGAGAAACCACAAGTGACAACGCAAACAGAACGACAAACAAACGTTCATCTGAAAGTAGGGATACTGGAAGTTGTAGTTCAACAATTAGCCAAGACAATGAATAAAATGTGTTGTCGGGACATATCAAATCCTGTCCTAAATGTTTATTAAACAAGTAATTAAATGGGTCTTCTGACCCAAGTACAATAGAGAAGTTTAAATTTAAAGATTGAGACAAACAATAAACTGGTTACAAAAAACGAGTCACACAAAGAAGCAGATTTCTGACTAACCTCCAACATTCCCTTTAATATGGTAGAGATGCATTGCACAGAGCTGTGCTAAGGCCACACTGGACCAGATGGTAACATATGCAAAAAGCTTGCACGCATTGAAGCGCCCAAGCTCCAAGGCGTGCAATTTAACATTATTGGAGTGATTTGACAAAAAATGCTGACCGTGTGAGCCCAGCGCATGCAGTATAGCCACCCACATTGACATACACTGAAAAGCATTTTGCATGGACAAAACATGTTCACAAGTGTGTCAAAAACTAGTGTAGCCTAGTCCTAAAATATGATTTACCTTTTAACCCTCCACATGCAGCTCTGTACAATGTGTGCCTTTTGAATGAGGAATGTTGAAGGGTTTTTGCACAAAATTGAATATGTTGATTTTTTTTATTCTTTAACGTACAATTCAACATCCCCCTAGAAATGTAACAAAGTCCTTAGCTGGGTCTGCGTACAATTTTTACTATCCTAAAATACCATTTAAAGAGAGAAAATAAACTAATTACAGCGCTACAGTAATTTTAGCACATTTTAAAGGTAATTGTTTGAGGGTATTTTTTAATCTGAGTCAAAAGCCTTAGACCTTAAAGTTTCCCAGAAAAGCGTTAATTTATTCAGCTTACCTACTAGAAAAAAATTACCAGGATTTAGCATGCTTGTTCTTTTGAAATCCATTTGCATAGTTTATAGTGCACATAAAAGTGCATTACTATCTTTAATATAATGCAGATTCACTATTAGTTCTAAAGTAAGTTTACATGCAAAATAAAGAGGTATGGCTATCGAGTATGTATGATACCCAGTGGGAGGAGGAGCAAAGATGGCACCCCACTGTCATTGGGCTGTATTTGCATTGTGTAACATACACTATATACTTTGCGTGTAGAACAAGTTGTTTTTTTCACTTTAGTTGTAAATGTATGTATGTATAATTTTATTTATATAGCGCCATTTGGGTGCACTTTCAAGGGGAAGTAACGTCTTGAGACAACATGCTTGTAAAGGTTCTCATTCATCCAGGTCATAGTATATCTGTTGTATTCAATTAGATCAACTGGACTTGAAATGTGGTTCTTGAAGACGTTTCGCTAGTCATCCGACTGGCTTTCTCAATTCAGAATGACTTGTACAAGAATCTGTGGCAATTATGTACCCTGGAAAATCCCAATTAGCATATCACAGCCAGGTGTTAAGGGTGTGATTGGATAGTGGCTAAGAGGTGTTATAGGAACGCCCAGAGTAAGGTGTTAAAACAGCATTGTACATGGCAGACAGTTGGTGTCGAACCCCCCCACCTCTATTTAGGCTTGGTTTCTTTATTTTCACATAAATTGCCTCCTTAACACTAGGGATGGCCGGTTTTCCGGATTTTCTGGATTTTCCGCCTTCCGAACTTCCGATTCGCGGATTTTTCATATTTTCGAAAATTTTCAAAATTACGGGTTTTCGCGTATTTTTGCGAAAATTTTCGAAAATACGAGAAAACCCGTAATTTCGAAAATTTTCGAAAATACAAGGATTTCTCTTATTTTCATAGATATGGATGCTCTTATTTAGAATTAGAGGGTAACTGTGCTCTCCATGCATATTTCTATTTAAAAGAGCTCTTTCAAACCAGCATAGGATGATGTCACTAGCTTTTAAGTTATAGTCTTGTAAAGTTTCCCTTTCTGATTCTGTGGCAATCACATCATGTGCTGTGTATGAAGCCCCATCCTAAAAAAAAAATCTTGTCTGAATCTAGTTACAGACATTCAAACATTTTCTGTCCTTTACTCTACCTTTGGACACCTTAGGGAGGGAAAAATCTTTTCAGGCTTGTGGCTAGCTTTAAAAATTAAATAGACTTTTGAGGGTGGGGCTTATAATGCTTATAATGCAGCTCTATCCCAGCAGTGGGCATTCTCCAGACTAAGACTTCGGGGCAGAGCAGTGGTGCTAGTGATGTCACAGCTCACAGTACTAAGCAAGAAAAATTTAACACTTTTTATATTGTTGTAAATTTAAATAGACTGCATCTAGAAGCATGATCCTGGAGTCATTAAAAGGTATTGGTGTGCATGTTTTAATACAATAGAGAACACAGTTCCTCATTAAGAATCTTGCATCGGTCATATTACCGGTCATTCACATCTTTTTAAATATTAGATAATTGTTTTTTTTCTTGTAGCACTTTTCTTTTACTCTCATATGGACAACACTGAAACCAAAGATAATGCAATGAATGACCATTTATAGTCTTTAAGATAAAGTCATGTTTTCTACATTTGTCACCTACATTTTCCATAAAGTGTAGTACTACGAGATCCTGTACCAATATAGTAACATAGTAACATAGTAATTAAGGTTGAATAAAGACATACGTCCATCAAGTCCAACCTATTCACCCCCTTTTTTTTTTTTTTTAACCCTACCTAACAGTTGATCCAGAGGAAGGCAAAAAACCCCAGCTAAAAAGGGGGAAAAAATTCCTTCCTGACTCCAAACGGCAATCGGAAAGTATCCCTGGATCAACCAGATCTATATGCATTAATACCAGTAATTCTCAATATTTTTTAGTTTTAGAAACTTATCCAGGCCTTTTTTAAAGTTATTCAATGAACTTGCCATTACCACCTCTGCTGGAAGACAGTTCCACAGTTTCACCGTTCTCACTGTAAAGAAACCTTTCCTAACCTGAAGATGAAACTTCTTTTTTTCCAACCTTAAAGGATGTCCATGAGTCCTCTGATATGACCTGTTAGTAAACAATGCATATACAATGTATAAGGTTATCATGTCCCCATATAAGGTACTGTACTTGTGTAGTTCATGTGAAAACATTGATTCTGGTATTTAAAAGTGATTGTGGCTCCTCTGAGTCACAGCAATCCCTTAAAGGGGAACTGTGGTCTCCAAACAATTTGAGTTTAAATGAAAGGCCAGTTGCCTACCTTTAAAACGAGCCACCAACCACCTCTCTATGGGCTCCACAGCACAAGATATAAAGAAATGACTGACCAGAAAGTTAATGGGTGGGAGGCTGACATGTGATATTCCTAAGGCTTCTCCTGCACAGTGCCACCGGCGAGCACAGCCTCAGACTCCCTCAGTGTGTGAGGGAGACAGAAAGTCCCCCCTCCTCTCTGCTGTGTAAAGGACCTGCAGCTGCAGAGAAGGTAAGGGAATCTACAGCCCTTCTCACTCACTATGTGAAAATAGCCTTTTCAGGCAGAGTTCTCACTCTGCCTGAAAAGGCTGTTTCCACAGAGTTTTCGGGGGTGGGGTGGGGTGTCAGAGTGGCCCAAAGCACCTGTGAGCAGATGGGGCTTAGGCACCCGTGAGTGGGCGGGGTTTAGGCACCCCCGAGTGGGTGGGGCCATGGCATCCACGAGTGGGTGGGCCACATGGGGCTGTAAGGGAATGGGCCAAGGGGGGCCTGCAACTGGAGGGACCATGGAGCCCATGAGTGGGAGGGACCAGGGGGGCTGCATAGGGGAGGAGACACAGGGCAGATTGACTGACAGGTTTCGGAGCAGGAAGCAGGAAGTGCAGGGGACCTGGTGATGCTGCTGCCATATCACACACAAAAATGTAAATATCTTCAAAACTATGTAAAATAAACAATGAAAATAAATAGCACAAATTCTCAAGAGAGCAATTCCTATCAATTTACCTAAAGTTATTTTTGGACCACAGTTCCCCTTTAAAATAATTGTAAAAGGATGTGATTTGCACCATTCCTGTTGTCCAATGTACAAAGTATCCGTAGGGAAAATGTACCAATGAAAAATATGGCTAAAATAAAGACATTTATATGGAAAGTCATTAAGGAGAATGGCAATCTTTTTTATAGAGGGCAAGAAACCTACAGGTGCCTTTAGATTTCCTTATTATTTACACGATTGGGCACATTATCCATTTTAAGCCACAAGTGAAATTTAAATTAGTGCTTTATTAGTATTAGTATTAGTATTTTGTTAGTATAAGCTTAGTTTAAATGTCAGTATGCTTTAGAAGATTCTAATTCTAATTAATACTGTGTTTTGCATTTGTTTATATTTTATTTCAGCTTTGAATTATGTATGTGTTTTTATATGCATTTGTATTACCAATGTATGTGTATTCACAAAAGAATAAAGAAAACATGAAAGCTATATTTCCTCAAAGTACAAACTTTCATAAAAACATATGCAGGGAGATTCAATAAAAGTTCTTATCGTTAAAAATGGTGCTAATTTTGCCTCAGCCAATCAGATCTTATTTAACATTTGAAAGCTATCATCTGATTGGTTGGGGCAAACGCACACACTTATAAAATATATATATTTATATATTTCCAATCACAAAGAAGTTAAAGGGGATTTTTCTTTTTATTTCTTAGTTTATATTACACATACCTGGTTATTCTAAATGGTCTCTTCATTTTTGAAAAATCAATTGATTGCATACCCTTTGCTATGCTTTGCTGTGGTTAGTAGTGTGTAGAGATGGGATCCAGGTCCAACACTGAACCACTCGGTTCTAAAATCCGAATGTTCCATCCGAACCCGTACTGATCATTCAGATTTCGGGACTTTGGGGAGAGTTTTCGATTTTAATCGAACATTCGAGCTATTTTCAAAAATTCTTGAAAATAACCTTGAACGTTCGATAAGCCTCAAAAATACAATCGGAAACTAGAAAATAGTTTCCGATCATATTTTCGAGTTTTATCAAAGTTCAAGGCTATTTTCAAGAATTTTCAAAAATAGCTTGAACATTCAATAAAAATCGAAAACTTGCTCCAAAATCCCCATTTTAAGTTTCATTTTCGGATCTTCGGGATTTTCCTGAGATCCAAAACCCCCAAAACGGAACGAAACCGTCAGTTTCATCCATCTCTAGTAGTGAGCGGCCATTTCACGTCCTGTCTTCCTCCCAGGATGCACACTTCCTTGGAATGTTCCTAACAGTTATTTGTACTGATTGGCTGTTGGATGGGTCAAACATGCTCAAATTTCTAGTAAGCAACTGAATCAACCCAGGGGCTGAGTCAAATGCAAGACCATAACAGACATTAGTGGTCCTGAAAAGAGGAAGTCAATATTTTGAAAGCATTAATCTATGCATATGAGCAGATAAAGGTCATTAGAATTTGAAATGTTTGCTTTTTACTGGAAAGCATATGTATTTGCACTGAATTACACTTTAATTCCACTAAAAGTGGGTTTATATTGCCTTTAATAGCAGTTTTGGTTTGAAAGCTTTTGTATACTGTTGTTTGTGGCCCTGTTATTATACGCTATGCAGGTAAAAAATGAGTCATGGTTTCTAGTGAAGGAAATAAAAACTTGGTACAAAGTATGTACCATATTACTTGTTTCTAAAAGGAAAACAAACAAAGATAATCTTTGTGACAGCCTTGGGACTGATGTTGTTGTGGCACCGGTTTTAAAACGCAAAGCTAGAGTAGTTTACTTAGAGAATTTAATCAGCCACACCACATTTCTGCCATTATTCCCTTTGAGATTCTAACAATTTAATGTCTTATTGATTCATCGTTCTTAGCTTATTGTATAACTCAATTTAAAATCCTGCATGGTGGCAATTTTATCGTCTGGCCCCATTACTAAAGGAATTCATTTCAGCTGTGAGGTTAAAATCTACAATAGGATGACACAAATGCAGAAATGATGCTGGGGAGGATGTAGAAATACACAGAAGCATTTACAGTCAGCCTCTTTAGCAGATAAATAATGACACAGAAGCTGTAAGAAATGAAAAGCTATCAAGAATAATGTACCCTTTATTTTCTTTTAATAGTAATGTACTTATTTCCATTACTACTTTTCCTGCTAAACTTCGTTTGTCACAGATCATTTTTTAGTATAATGGTATCATAGTGTATGAAAGAGAAGAAGAAATTGATAGCTTGGAGAATTCATTTTAATGTCACACCATGACAAAATTAAATGTAAGCGTGTGCAGTATGGAGATGCCACTATTTGTCTGACAAAAAAGTGGATCCTTCATCACTTAAATTTTTTGTGTGTGTGTGTGCCATGGGGAAAGGACTCTTTATTACATTTGACTGGTTTTCATTCATTGTAAATAGGGTTTGCTGTATATGTGGGTTTTTTTTGTGTGAGTACTTTCCATTCTTCTGATCTTGGCTCAGTACAGGCCCCTCATGCATCATTAATCACAACCCATGTGCCATGCCAAACGCATTTCTCTTTTCTGCTAAATATGTCATTTGTAAAATTTTACTACAGCAGTATCACATTTTACAGCATCTCATATTTGAAAGGAATTTCCTAGAAACATTGCAAACCTTCACATTTTTAGAATGTAAGTGCCTCAGCTTGTAATTATCACTAAGTCCAGCTATATTATGGTTGCTAACATTTGCTACTCTTTAAAAAGTTCTTCTGAATGTGAAATTGACATAGTAATATATATGGTATTGGATGATTTATATAATAATAAAAAATATTTTTGCTATTCATTCAAAACCACCTTAGTGTCTAACATGCTGGGGATGAATGCATGAATGCAAACAATATTTATACATATAGTTTAGAATATGGTTTTATATTAGACTAAATCCTGAATCACAAAGGCAAAATATCACAAAATATCAACCTGTGTGTACCACAGTATTAGCTTATATATAGAGCTCACAGTTGGCAATAGCCAGCCAGTCCACTAGTCAGCTTTCCAGCTAGTTCACTAGCCAACATTGATTATACATATCAATCTAAACAAATAAATAAATTATCTGAAAACATATTGATTACCAGAACAGCAATAATGCTTTTTAACTCCAGAAAATAATTTGTATAAAATTGTGGAAATATATTCTAAATGGGGACAGTCAGCATTAGACAAAAGCTAGCAATGAGTTGGCAGTTTAGCCCCAGTTAGCCAATACCAGACTCCAGTGATTGATGCAGAATGATATGTAAATCTAATGCAGGATGTGGGAGGGAATATATGGAATGGCATAATACCAATGTGTGGGGGAAAATTATAATCCATAACACTGTTACATTGTTTAGAGGGCCAAATAATGTGCTTTCTATATCATGTTATACACTGGTGGCATAAGATTTTTATCTGTAATTAGATGTAAAGATTGCCAGTGCTGTTTTGTCTCTAACCATTGTTTAAATATAAAGATGATTTTAGTCTGTTATTCTGTGTCTTTTTATTGTCAGGCTCACTATTCTAGCCACTTTATTTATAGTTATAATTCAACATTTTATCAAACATTACCCTTGGAACTCTAGATAGGATTAACTGCATTTCAAAAATGCATATCATTAATACCTGGATATATTAGATATACATATTCCTTATTTCCTAAGTTATTTCTAAGATGTATATGGAAAGAGAACTACTGTATAGACTGACAAAGGCTTACAAAGACTTAAGCTAGAAACAAAGTAATGTGTGCATGGGGCATACTGTGTCTGCTAAAACTTCACACACACAGGGAATTGCGGAAGCCAACACGCGACGTATGATGTGCATGAGCGGTCGTTCGGGCACCATTGATGAAATGCCAGATAAATCGGTCAATGAAGCTCAACTGGACATCCGTTTTAGCTATCATACACAACAACAATTTACGGGCGAAACGGGCGCTCATACACATCGTGTGTCACAGGTCACAGCAGCCTCATGACTGCAAAAGATTAAAAGACACATGGCTTTAAACATCTCAGATTAGAGCAATTTGATATAGTAATGCACCTAATATGTGAAAGTAGCACATTTGTTTAAAAACAACACAGGCCCTTTGCAATCATTGCAAAACACACACTAAAGAATTGGCTAGGTGGTTCTTAGATTGGTAGAAGTTCCTACTAGAAAGAATGCGTTGTTGGATCTGGTGATATCTAATAACCCAGAGCTCATTTTGGAGATGAAGGTAATGGGAAGCTTAGGGAATAGTGACCATGATATAGTGTCATTTAATATAGGTTGCAGAAAACTAAAGTGCACTGGCTTAACAAAAACTTTTAACTTTAGGAAAGCTAATTTTATGCTTTTAAAGGAATCGCTCCTGCTCATAGACTGGGGGGAACTGTTTCTAGGTAAAGATACTGAGCAGATGTGGACCACTTTTAAAGGGATATTAAACTATAACATTTCCAAATCGGTACCTTTAGGAAACAAGTGTAAAAAAATTAGGTCCACTCCTGCATGGCTTAATGCTCAGGTAAAAAGGGAAATGGAAAAAAAGAAAAGGGCTTTTAAAATTTTGAAAGCAGAAGGCACAGAACAGGCTTACAGGGACTTCAAAAGTTGTAATAAAGAGTGCAAGAAAGCAATTAAACTAGCTAAAATAGAAAATGAAATACGGATTGCCGAACAAAGCAAGTCCAACCCCAAGATGTTTTTTAAGTATATAAATGGTAAAAAAATGAGGACTGAGAATGTGGGACCATTAAATAATGGAGCTGAGGTGGTTGTAGAGGATGCCGAAAAGGCTAATCTGCTAAACCGTTTTTTTACATCGGTTTTTACTGTTGAGAATCCTTACAGTAGGGATTGTAACAATGTGCAGGGAGGGAATGAAGAGTTTTCACATTGGATAACAGAGGATATGGTACGGAATCAATTAGACAAAGTTAATATCAATAAAGCGCCAGGACCAGATGGATTGCATCCTAGGATTTTAAAAGAGCTTAGTTCAGTTCTAGCAAGACCACTGTGTCTCATATTTTCAGATTCGCTTTTGTCTGGGGATGTGCCGCTGGATTGGAAAAAAGCCAATGTAATACCAATATTCAAAAAAGGTAGTCGTTCACAGCCTGGTAACTATAGACCTGTAAGCCTAACATCAGTGGTAGGGAAGGTGATGGAAACTTTGTTAAGGGATCATATCCTTGACTTTGTCTCCAGAGATCATCTTATTAGTAGTAGTCAGCATGGATTTATGAGAAATAGATCATGCCAGACAAATTTAATTGGTTTTTATGAAGAAGTGAGTAAGAAGTTAGATTCAGGCACAGCTGTGGATGTGGTATATTTGGATTTTGCAAAAGCCTTTGATACTGTGCCACATAGGCGACTAATGTATAAACTGAGGACTGTTGGCCTTGAAGAAAACATTTGTTCATGGATAGAGAACTGGTTATTGGACCGCAAACAGAGAGTGGTGGTTAATGGAGCTACATCTATGTGGGCTAAAGTTCTAAGCGGAGTTCCTCAGGGTTCTGTACTGGGGCCGCTTCTGTTTAATCTGTTTATAAATGACTTAGAAGGGGGCATTGAGAGCAAGGTCTCTGTGTTTGCTGATGACACTAAATTATGCAGAGCTTTGGAAACTTCCAATGATGTGCAAGTGCTGCAAGCAGACCTAGATAGATTATCAAAATGGGCAGCAGAATGGCAGATGAGATTCAATGTTGATAAATGTAAGGTGATGCATTTGGGATTTAATAATCCCTGTGCCACCTACACCATAAATAACTCTGTGTTAAGTGCATCTGAAATGGAAAAAGATTTGGGGGTTCTGGTAGATAACAGACTTAGCTGTAGCAAACAATGCCAGGTAGCAACAGCTAGAGCTAGCAAGATATTGTCTTGTATAAAGAGGGGAATGGAATCAAGAGAGAAAAATATTATTCTCCCTCTGTACAAGGCACTGGTAAGGCCACATTTGGAATATGCGGTGCAGTTTTGGAATCCCATATACAAAAGGGACATCTTGGAAATTGAGGCAGTTCAGAGAAGGGCAACTAAATTAATAAGGGGAATGGAGGGGCTTGAATATGCAGGCAGATTAGACAAGTTAGGGCTGTTTACATTGGAGAAGCGGCGGTTGCGTGGGGACATGATAACCTTATACAAATATATTAATGGCCCATACAGTGAACTCTCTGGTGCATTGTTCACTAATAGGTCATATCAGAGGACTCGTGGACATCCTTTAAGGTTGGAAGAAAAGAAGTTTCATCTTCAGGTTAGGAGAGGTTTCTTTACAGTGAGAACGGTGAAACTGTGGAACTGTCTTCCAGCGGAGGTGGTAATGGCAAGTTCATTGAATAACTTTAAAAAAGGCCTGGATAAGTTTCTAAAACTAAAAAATATTGAGAATTACTGGTATTAATGCATATAGATCTGGTTGATCCAGGGATACTTTCCGATTGCCGTTTGGAGTCAGGAAGGAATTTTTTCCCCCCTTTTTTAGCTGGGGTTTTTTGCCTTCCTCTGGATCAACTGTTAGGTAGGGTTAAAAAAAAAAAAAAAAAAAAGATAGGTTGGACTGGATGGACGAATGTCTTTATTCAACCTTAATTACTATGTTACTATGTTACTATGTTAGATTGGACATCTAATTAGACGAACCTCTAATCTATCTAATAAGTTTCTGATACTGCATCTCCCTGAAAAACCCTAGGGTAGGCTAGTGCAATTATACACATTCTCTCACATGCTAGCTGTCAAAGAAAGACAGTGACTAGATGAAAAAAAAAAGTGTGCAGTTATCCATTACACAGGTTTCTTCTCTTACTCTTGCATGCAATGGCAATAACTTTTCAGTTTTTTGCAATTATTTTAGTTCCTGTCATATATTTGTAAGCAATACCAGTAAGGATCTTTGTCACATTTTTATTTATTATGGGTAACAAAATAAAACCTCCCACCATCTTGACAGTTCTAAGTACTATGAAATGCCCTTTTGTACTGAACATTCCAGTGAGTTAATGAAATGGAACTCAGTGGGTACATTTCTAGTACCTACTCACTGAAATATTTAATGACTTCAATGCTTCAT
The DNA here is from genome assembly GCA_019447015.1 of Hymenochirus boettgeri. Lineage (NCBI taxonomy): Eukaryota > Metazoa > Chordata > Amphibia > Anura > Pipidae > Hymenochirus > Hymenochirus boettgeri. The sequence goes on from CM033473.1 coordinate 119,669,188, forward strand.
TTTAATTTGAGAAAAAATGTGCATGAGTAAAAGAGATTATCTTTTTTTACATAATGAATCATAAATAATTATAAATTATGTGATAAACTGCCCTTTTAAATGATTGGACTGTCAATATTCTGTTACAGAATAAATAATCAAGAAGATGGATTGATTTGTAAACTAGTTTTGAGGGTTCCAAATATATGAGGCTACTTTTGAGGGTTACTGAGGCTACTTTTGAGGGTTACTGAGGCTACCTTCGAGGGTTACTGAGGCTACTTTTGAGGGTTCCAAATATACAAACCTCCTTTTGAGGGTTACCAAAGTTACTTTTGATGGTTACCGAATATACAGGGCTACTTTCGAAGGGTTACCAAGGCTACTTTTGAGGGTTACTAAATATACAAGTTAATTTTCAAAGGTTACCAAGGCTACTTTCGAGGGTTTTCAAAAGAAGACTTGTATACAGTGTATGCGGAAACTTGTAGATAACACATGTAAAGGAAGTTTATTTTTCATAATGTTTTGGTGATTTGTACCTGTTTCCCTGACTATTTTCCCATGCATCTACTGCCATCTACTATGCTTTTCTACCCGTATTTTAATCTGAACTTTTAGATTTTTTTGCCCCATTAACTTCTATGGATTCGTTTTCAGATTTTCGATTTTTCTTTTGAAATTCTGAAAATTTAAAAACATATTGTAAAGCATTCATTTTTAACATCTCTAGTTAGAACTGAAATGCCATACCCACATACACACCAGTAGAATCACTGCACTGTAGCATAGGGGTATTTACTGCCAGCTGCTGCATTCAATACTGGGGTGAAAGTCAGGCTAACCCATTCAATGCTGGTACGTGTGACTTTAACCCCTAGCTTGCAGCAGCTGCAGGAGTATCTCAAGAGACACTTGCACAGCTGGTGCAAGCTATTCACTAGTAGCTGTGTGGCTCTTTAGATGTGAGTATCTAATGCTAGTGATAGCTGGTGTAAATACTCAAGTTGGGGCAAATTTAAGCCGCACAGCAGCTAATGAATCTCATTCAGAAGATTTATCCAGAGCAGCTGCGACTCTGGGTAAATCTCTTTGAAAGTCATCATTAAAGGACAACTTAACCCTCATAAGAATATCTTTAAAATATATTGATATGTCATAGTTTGTCTTATGAATTCATTACTGTATGCCTGCTATGCTTCTGGAGGCCTCATGGAAACTGAGCAATTTAGAAACCTGTACTGAGCCTGGGCATGCCCAGAAGAGGCAGACAGGGGATTACCATTCAGTCATTGGCTGTGATGTCAACTGTCAAATCCATAACTGACAGTTGCTAACTGGAAGAACCAGGAAGCAGAAACAGGGGCAACAGGACATTGTGCAGGATTTCAGGTTAGACTTATATATTTCAGATTTCAAACTATTACCATTTAGGGTTTTGCGGGGTGATTTACCTGTATGTAAGTTTTCATTTTGGGGCTGGACTTGCCCTTTAAAGAATATTAATTACAGAATTATAAAAATACAAACGTATTCTCTCATTTTCACATTTAAGTGCATTGATTTTAGTTGATATAACATACTGCTTTAAGCATTTTCAGTAACATAGAAAGTTTTGGGAGCAAGTAAGGCAAAGAAAATGTCCACAGCATGAAATGTGTTTTATGAGGTGCAGATCACTGTGCCATCAACTATGAGTTATGTAGCTAGTTTAGCAGATGAACAGCAGAACAGTATAAAACCTGTACTCCCATTAAATTTGCTGTTGAACTATTCTAAATTCAACGACTCTTTACTTCTTTTTCTGAATATAAATGTATACCACGGTAAAATCAGTGACATATTAGATCTACACTTTAAAGTTTCCTTATAGAAACAGTTTTTTACTGTATACACATTTTCCAAAAATATTGGTCCATGTTTAATTATCACAGCAATGAGGAAAATGGCTTGACCAATTTAACAAAGACTGCTTAAAGTAAACTGTATAACTGGACATACAGCCGCAAATTATATTGCAATTAAAGTGAAAGGTCTGTGGCTTCCCCCTCGCCATAAAACAATCTAAAATTCTATATTTAAGTGATTTTTAAATCAATTTTCTTCAGTCTGTAGCTGTATATATACATATATACCTATTTGTTGTACACACAGATGTGCATATATATTCAGTGCTATAATAATTCCACCCACATTTATATCTATTAATTTTTTTGGAAAATATCTTTTGGTCAGAATTGGAACAAGCTCTACTTGTTTACAGATTTACCCAGGAAAATCTGCTTAATTGTGTCTGGCTAATGAATATATCTTACTGAAGGGTCCTATAAATATATATGGGATAAAGAATTTAAGAAGCACTAACTAAGGTAGGTTCCTTGTCCTTGACCTAAACTTCACATTTTGGGCCAACTTTTGAGATAAAAGACAAACCAAATATCATAATAAAAGTAAATGAAAAATTAAACACTAAAAATATTTGTAGATTGGGTGGTAGGGTGGTGTGGTAGGGAATGTCTCCTTAAGTAGGGTGGCTGCACTGCAAGTTGTCCACTGAATTGTTTATAAAATCTTTAAAAGTATCTTGCTTGTGCTTGGGGGTATGGGTAGGGGAAAGGGTTAAAACAAAAAGTAAAAAATAAAAAATAAATAGGTTAAGATCAAGATCTCTGTAAAAAAAACAGTTTAAAATGACACTTCCATATATTAAAATTAAAATTCAACCCCTCACTTATGTCTATCCACCACTAGGGGTAATGCAGGCTTCACTCTGTGCTGTTCTGATGCTTGCTTGGTCTGTATAGTTCCCAAAAACCTCTGCACACAGGAATAAGGTTGCCAACAAACTTTATTATAGCAATTAAAAACAATAAAAAGCACAAAAAACCTTGCAGAAAACGTCCATTAGCAGTTTTTTGAAGTTGTATTCATATTTACACATCTTGGCTTTTGCTCTAGGTTTACTCACAAGTTTATGGTAGAGTGTTCATACATTTTCTGCTACCTGGGACAGGAATGTTCCAAACCTACCCCAATCCATTATGTACATGTGTTAAAATGGTGTAGACAGTTATATATCATAATTACCTTTGACAGATCTATTTAAAGACATGAAAGCGCATGAAAAACCATTATAGTGTTTAAAAATCTGTCCATTCTCCGTTCCCTTTAGGAACATGAATTTTCTAAAGTTTTTTTATTAATAAAAAAACTTTAGAAAATTCATGTTCCTAAAGGGAACGGAGAATGGACAGATTTTTAAACACTATAATGGTGCTTCCTTTTCCTTGTATATTGTTTGTTAAAATGTACTGGAGATTTTGGAAAAAAATTTTTTTAAAAAAGTAACAGGGAGATTTAATAATGTAGATCTGTGCTACTTATCTTGCCATAATACATCATTATTTTCATCATTGCATCACAGGTAGCAAACAGTAAATACACACACACACAACCCCCCCCCTACAAACCCCCCCCAAAACAAACAGATGGTACACCCATTTTATACGTATACAGCTTTTTGCAATGCACACTACAATTCACTTTTCCTGAACTTCATTTGGCACTTATTGCAGTGATTGGATGATTGACTGGTGTTTTTGTAGGAAAGCACTTAGCCACTTGTTTAACATTAGAAATGCTAATTAAATGATCTAAGTCATTTTTTTCCTTTTGACTGCAATCAATAGATCAGATGAAGAAGAGGTTACAAAATCAATATGCCAACCCAAAGCAGAGGACCTTTGATCCCAAAGGTCTTTTTCCATTGACTGTCATCTATGTAATCAGTACTTGTGCATCAACCATTGATCTATGCATTTTAATAATAATATTCAAAATCGTTTTAATGCCTTTACTGCAAATACACTTCATAGTTAAAGCATTGTGCTGATAGATACAACTGTCATTAAGATCCAATGCTCCATTAGGTTAATGCTAATGGTTTATTTTGTAATATGAAATCACATTCTTAGTCAAAAAAGAAACAAGTTTAAAGGATAATTATTAAAATTGCTAAAATAAAATATCTTAAAACATATCTGCTTAATTTATAAGAACAAAGATGTAAAGTCATTTTTTTTCTTTTTGTCACTTTTTTTTATCATTTTCAATGCCAAACATTATATTTCTCACATTTGTAATGTTTTATGGTAATTATTTTATAAACTGTGAATAGAAACCTCCTGCAAAGAGATGCACGAGCTTAGTGTTATACAGAACTTTCCTGCCCGCAGCACTGTATTACTGTCTTGTCTTTGGTTTATATTGATAAGATGATGACACTTACTAGTTACTTGTATATATTATATAATATTACTAGATTGTAAGATTGTAAGCTCTGTGGGGCAGGGAGCTCTTTGGACGTGTTACCTGGTTCACCTGTATACTGTACATCGATGTGTCCCCAAGTGGCGCTATATAAATACACACACATATGTATATATATATATTATATTATTAAACCAAAAAACAAAATTTGTTCAGAGCACACCTTCTAGTTAATGTGAACCCTTATTAATGTTTCGGTGCTGCACAGAGCACCTTCCTCAGAATAAAACTCAAACCCTTTATAGCCATGACCACACCCCAGTGCCAACCCTTTAACCCTTGCATGTGGTAGTGTTGAATTAACCCCATACATATTCATCTTAATTCAAACGCATCTCATTATTTTAAAATATCTTAAAATATTACTGTGTTAAAGATGTCAGTGTTCCTATGTACATATTTAATCCATAATACTTTTAAAAAAGTGCTATAATGCTTTCTATATTGTTAAAATATTATAACATTACATTATACATGATTTAAGATTCAGTGCATTAATAGTGAAAAAAAACCCATTAAAATCTAATTGGGAAATTTACCACAAAAAGGTAAATGGTAATATCTCATGTACGGTATATGTAAGAATGGTCAAATGTGACTTATCTAGTAGTGCATAAGGTGTCTTTCTAATACTTGTGGTGTCTTCCAATTTGGCATTATTTTTCTTTTTAGTGACAATTTTCCTTAAAAAGTTGTTCATATATTATTGCACACTCCCAATTAAACTATTGGACTTTTCCATATTGCACTAAGCTTTTTATTTTGTCAGTCACATTATTTATTTCTTCTTACATAGAATACTCTCTAATACAAAATAATGCCTTATAAAGAACTATATAAAAACAGGTCTTATAAAAAACACACACAATTTGTTTGGTAAGTCCCATGAGTGCTCCTTTGCATTGTACAGTACATTCATATGAAGGATTTTAAGGACTGCACCCGGGTAGAGCGAAGACTTAAATTGAGTGCCTGTGTCTTTCATTATTTATATATATATATATATATATATATATATATATATATATATATATAAATAATTCTAAATATATATATATATATATATATATATATATATTGGAGGGGCGCATCAGATTTAGCATGTTTGTACAAACAATAAACCATTTTCAACATTAATGCAAATAATTACCATTCATGGCTTACATCCTTGTTAATTGATTTCTGAATATGTGTAGTTGAGTCTTTTGTGCAATTGAAAAAATGTTTGAACTGCATATTTGTATGTTTGTGAGTGTGTAATAAGCCCTAAACACCTGATTACTCTCCTGAATAGAGGGTAATAAACACAAGCCCCTAACACCGCATTACTGGATACATTACTACTTTCCTGTATGTCCAATGTCATGTTTTTTTCCTTTCTGTCACATCTAGCATATAATTGCAAAGGAACATGGTGCTACATGATTGATCTTAATAGGAGAAGCACAGGCTTCAATGACAAAACATAAAAGTTTTACTCACTTAACTGCACATTGCACAAATCTTCTGCTGTACTTTGTACCTGTGTTGCTAGTAATACATTGTATATATCCACATTGGTATATATTTATATTCATTTGTTATACATACAGCAAGTAATTGCTTTATTCAGCCCTTCAGAACACACATTATTTGACCCCAATATCTATTTTAGTTTTTGTGGCAGACACATTTGCAGATATTAAATCTGAACTGTACATTCTGAAAATCATCATTTGAAATCACTGCATTTACAGGGAAAGACCTGTCACTCCAGAAACAGAAATAATAATATGTGACCTATGCGTGACCTTTTTGCTTGCCTGCCTGCCAGCATCAACTTATAAGTGTCGCAGACACTACAAGAAGACAGCAAGTAAGGGAGGGTGGGGGGAATTAGGAGCACTCACTAAACATTAATAATTTAATGACAAAGCAAGCATAGATAAATATGTGAGTACCACCAATTTACTTCTCTCAAATTGTAGTTTCAGATAATGTAAAGTTGTTTCAGTGAGTATAGTGAACCTTTAATGGTTACGATAACAAGGAATCACAAAAATGTAAAGTGTGTGTTTGTGATGTTATACTTATATCTGGCCTGTATATGATAATATTATATCCCCATGTAACTTCTTTACTAGCTAATATATAAGTCATGTACTAAAGCCAATGAAACTGAAAGGATAAGCCATGTAGGGCTATATGCACAAACCCATGGTGCTGCTGTGGCCTCTATTACTTGGACTTTTGGACATATTTAGAGCAAACTCAAGGCTTTATTTTTATTTTGTTAATGCAGGAAGTGCTGAAGGCTGTGATATGCTTCCCGTAGCCTTGTGTTTTAACATAATTGTTTTTAAGCACACTTCCTAATCCTTAAAAGTAAAAGTTGATGATGAAAAGTGTTTACTATCTTTTCTCTGTTCTGCATTTCTAGCAATGGATAATTTCTGCCTTTGAATTGCAAAATATCTCAATGACATTGGTTTGCTTGCAAAAACCTCAATCGGCTGTTTCACAAAAAATATATGTACTAACATTTTGGGATTTGGAAAGTATGCGGGTTTATCTTTGCTTGAATAGTTTTTGATGATTTTCATCTTCGCTGTTGTAGTTCATTTTGAAATGAAAGATAAAGGAAAAGGGTATATGTTCTTTATGACTCTTCACTGTTAAATAATTGGTAAAGCCATGGGTGGGTGTTTTTTCTACAAAGCTATCATATTCCTTGTTATGATCATAGTTATTCAATGTTTTTTTTATGTATGCTTAGGTGCCTATATTTGAACATTAATTTACACAAGTGTTATTCTCTTTTCAAACTCTTTGTTTTTACATTCAGTGATAAAATGATGCTTTGGGAGCAGAATCTCCTCTCTTATATATTAAAATAATGTGTATGCTTTTGTTTCCTTGTTCTCGAAGTAGAAGTTTTTCTGTGTTGGTTTTTAGGGTAATTAAATGTTGACATTAATAAAATGCAGTATAATGCTTGTTAAGTCTGAAATGCTCAGGGGAGATTCTCTTCTCAAATCCTTTATTACACCGCACTAAACTTGCTGAACCAGATACAATATTTTCTCTTCAACATTAAATATTAATAAAAATAAGTCCATTCGAAATGCAACACAAATGTTTTGCTATTGGTTTATCATGTATATTGTAAACACATGCATAATATGCAAGAAAATAAGAAACCATGAATATTCTTTTTGTATATGGCTGTTAATAGGTAGAAGCCAAAACCATTTATCCTTTTATGAATTACAAAAACCTCTGATAAACAATAAGTCATGCACCTTAGTTGTTATTTTTTTAAAGGAAAAAAGCCTTAAATGTTTGGCTTACAAAGACAGATACAAGGCTTGTGCTTTTCTTTTCTCCTAGCATCCAATTTGCCACTGAAAATCTTTAAAGCTTTATTTAATAATTTAATTGGTTTGCACCCACTACCTTGTTGAAGACTTCACCTTCAGCCTACACCTAACCTTCACTTAATTATGAAGAATATGTTTTTCTTTTCTTTTAAATGAATGGAGGATAAAGAAAGCCAAGATAGCATTTGAGTGTCAGTTAGTAAACAGTACCAATAGCTAGTGCACTCAGCACTGTCGCAATCTATAAACTGTTAAAATTCTATCATTTTCAAGACACCATAATATAGTTTTATTCATAAATGGTCATTTGAATTTCTTGCCTTTTTAGGGTTATTTGGAAAGTAGGTTTGCTTTTCAATGTTTATGGAGCAAGTTAATAATGATGCAGCTGAAAATGTATTTATTTTTTCTCACTTATTCAATTTTGGGAAAAAGTATAATATGTCAGCAACACATAAACTGGATTATTTTGCCATCTTTGGAATTTGTTCAAGGACAAGGGCAAGGCAAAGGGATTTGTTGTTGCTAAGGCATTTCATCTGGCGCACTGCACAACTGATTCATGGTTTGTTTAATTGGATGTATGATTTAATCCAAAGAGTGATGTCATTGAGAGCCCTTTCAGTTGCCAGTAAAGGGGACAAGACTTAAATAGTCTTCAGGCAATAACTTATAACCCATTTTATTAATTGATTTTAAGAAGAAATCAATTCAAACAGTCTTAAGCTGCCTTAGGCAGGTTGGAATAATTTGTGCACTGTAAGAATTTTAATAGCAGTGCCCGTGCATTGAACTCGAGTGACCGATCCTTAACAATTTTTCCTTCTTTACTTTCTAAGTGCTTAAAAGGAATTGCAGATCAATTAAATTAATGCAGAAAAAAGGCTGCTTCTATTCTAGACAGGTCATTGAAGTTGCTGAAATCCTCAAAACCTAATTTGAAAAAAAAACTGATTTTAATACATGAAACAATAAATTCTAGGTGTGCATTACAGTATAGCAACTTTATGTAAATGCTAAAGTGTACTTAGGCTAAAAGCAGAATTCAAGCTGCTCAGAACTTTTATTTCTTGAGTACCATATAAACATGGTAAATAGGTAAGTAAGGTACTCCGGCGCAGTACCATATAAACATGGCAGCATTGGTTACAAGGTGGACTGCATCTGCAAAGTGAAGTGGCATTCTAACCAAATGTACAAACATCTGCCACATCAATGGATTCATCTGCCCGGGTGTCTCTCCAATATGAAAATAGGCCAATTGTCGAACATGAAAGCACTCAACGGGACTTATCCAGTATATATCCAAAGTTTTATTCAGTGTGATCACACTGAATAAAACTTTGGATATATTGGATAAGTCCCGTTGAGTGCTTTCATGTTCGACAATTGGCCTATATATATATATATTATTTTTATATATATATATATATATATATATATATATATATATATTATATACTATATATATATATATTACATTGCTATGTTGCTTTGTGCATATCATTTCAATATTAGTTTTTTGCATACCAGTTCAGTTTTACTTAATTACAAACACCAAAACTGTGTTTTCTGATTCCAAAGCATTTAAATGTTTTGTTTGAGTTTTAAGGAAGTACACGTTGGGCAGTGCCTAGGCAGTTTATTGTAGCTTTCATTGTTCTGATAAATTGCAATACCCATTTGGACTTCCAGAATGAGGCATCCAGATTTTTGCATCTTGTTTGCACTTTTCTTAATATATTCACTGGTAGATTCAATAATAGTTCTTATCGTTAAAAATGGTGCTAACATCTGATTGGTTGGGGCAAAATTAGCACCATTTTAACGATAGGAACTTTTATTGAATAACCCTGTCAGTGTTCACCTATGTATTTATATTATCTTTATTGCCAAATTTCCATCTTAAACAATGTTCATTTAAAGGTGCTGGGATTTTTTTCCAGGAAAATGAAAAAATACTTAATGATTCACTATTGGAAGGGAAGGCAGCTATTTGCTAGTGTTTCTTTCCTTACTTACTGAGCTAGCATTAAACAAAAACGTAATACAGATATTATAGCCTTTTAAATAAAATAATATTACATTGAACAAGCTAGTATTCATCTTAGTGATTTTAATTCAAAATACTTTACAGAAAAAATGTTTTCTTTAGAATTTCATCAAATGTAGTGATGCTGGTTATTCTATATATTATAATGCTAACCCAGTAAAACATCTGACATTACCTTGGGATGTTCTTCTATACAAAAACATAACAGGCCAATTGTGAGTTTAAGGATCTGCCCTATATGTATAAAAAAAACCTTTTTTTCCTGCATTATCTACCTTTAGAATAATGCCATGTTATAAATTCCAGATTATAAATCAGACCTAAATTTACATAATAATAAGGATAAAATGTTAACGTGTTGGCATTTTATTAATTTAGCTTTATTACTACCACTTCACCGTACATTATATGTAGCATGTAGGTGGTTTGTACAAAACAGAACTTAACTAATAATGTACTAAAAGATAGTGCTAAAAGAGTTTAAGATAATCGTCAGCTAAAGTCGTCAGTTCTTATTTTATGAAGTGCAGGTAAAATTATACTATCACATGCTATTATTAGGCTGGCATAAGCTCTTAATTTGCTAGTAAAACTTGGTATACAATATTAGCTATTGATTGAAACTTTAGTTTAAATTCCTAGGGGTATTCTGTATGTTAGCAATACATGTTATTAACTGTAACAGGAGAATATTTATGGGTATTATAAAATCAATTACCCTATTATAATAATTAGATTGCGTCTCTTACATGCAATGCTTAGCTTTGAAATCCGTTTTGTTCTATAACTATTTCCATAAACATGCAATTCTCTTATGCTTTGTAAAAGTACTTAAAGCATTCTGGCTTAAACCCAGACGTCTGTCGCATAACTACAGAAGAAATGCCAGATTTTTGAAAATCTGCAGTTTGGCTAAGAGAAGTTATGATAGCAGCAGAGTAAGAACTTTTCTAATTTCCCTGGGGATTAAATATATCACCTACAGCTTGGCTACTAGCTCAAAGCATCTTATAATACAGCAAAGACACTTTGCAGCAAAGATTTCCATATATTTCATGCCATCTGGTGTAATAGCTTTGTCACACATTTTTAAAATTTAACTCTACATATGTATATCTTGCAGAAAACAGTCAGCTTTTAAAGGGGTAAATGCTTTTAAAGGGTAACTGTGATCTCCAATTTTGCCAAACAAGTTAGGGTTAAATAAAGAGCCTTCTGTCATACCTTAAAGTGATACCATAGTGAAAAAATGACTTTACCTCATCTTAATCTATAAATGAATACATGCAAGTAGAACTTACTTTGAGGTGTGTGTTGCAGCATGCCTTCAATCCAGCCCAAGTTTTGCTCAGGAGCAGTATCCCCTCCCACATTTAATCACTCCCACTTCCTTCTTACCTGACTTTCCCCCCTACAAACCAACTGTCAAACTGCGCACAGTGTATAACATTCCTACTGTCAAAACTCTGTCACCTTTCCAGGTACAGTAAAACTGCTCACAGAAGAATAGTTTATGAGAGCAAGGCACTTGATTAACAGCTGAAATGTTTAGATTTGATATCTAAAGAAATAGGGGGCAGATCAACAAAAAAATGCTACAGTGGTGGTTGGAAAGAATTATAGTTTCCAGCAATTGGCAATTTAAAATTTAAGAAAAAGAAAAACTGGGAAAAACACTTTTTCCCAGTATAGATGCCCTTTAAAATTACCTCTAAATAACATCTCTAGATAAAATTTGTGAGAAGTTAATGCGGGAAAGGTTCAGAAATATTACTTCCTGCTTTTTTTCAGCCATGTGACCAGCCTTTGTCTACATTAATAGGCTCCCCTTCTTAACTGTCAATTTTTTTTATAACTGTGCAGGTACTTGCTGTTTTTTCCCAACATTAAGTCTTAAGTGAACATGCTTCTCCCCTGGGGCAGAAGTAAGGAGCAGAGGGTCAGGTGATGTCATTCAGCCTACTAGAAGCAGGAAATTTGATAATTCCCTGTAATATAATTTCTCACAGCCTGCAGCCAGAGATATAATTGAGGGCTAATTTTAAAGAAAGACGGCAGGCTTTTATTTAACCCTAACTTGTTCGGGGACACAGTTGCCCTTTAAATAATATATACAGCCGTTCGGCGTGGGTGTGTCTTTCACTCTGACTTAATTCGGTGGTTATTGAAAAATAACTGATTTGCTAATTTAAAAAGCAAATGTATTTATAATGTTAGCAATTCCTTTCTATTATAGATGTTTAAATATTTAAAGCAAATGTACTGTATTTAAAAAATAATAAGTAAAATGAAAAGAAGCACTTAGTACTAAGACCAATGGGACTAATTTTCACCAATGTGTTATAAATTATTTAACTAAAGCCTCAGAACAACACTGAATTAGAAGGCAGAGCACCTTAACACAACAACAGTAATCTCTGTCTCACCTCTCATTTTGGCACTGGAAAATTTTCAAAAGTACGGGGCTATTTTTGAAACTAGCCTCGAACATTCGAAAATTATCAAAAATGCGATCAGAGACCATTTTTGGAGATCCGTACTTTCGAAAATTATTGAAAATTCGTTCCGGTTTCGGATTTTCGGATCTTTGGGATTTTCCCGAGATCTAGGAATCCGAAAACAGAACGAAACAAGTGAGTTTCGGCCATCTCTAGTTTTCAGATTATGGAGTATAACATTTTTAGTTTGTCCTTAACTGTAGTCTAAAATATTTTGAATCTTTAATATAATATCTAATATATATAGCACCAGTTAATTAGATACTAAAATAATGCAAGTGTCTACTTTCTTTAGATACTGCTCTTTTTTAATTCTACTTTGTACCCATACAATATGTCCTTGTAAACAAAATACTGGAACACAATCAAACATTTTGTTTATTATGCATGCAGTACAAACAGTTTCACCAGAAGTCTAGCATTATTATGGACAGTCTATTTGATGTAATAAACATTACTTTATTAGTTTTTTTGCAAAGCTTAACTATGAATTGCTATCTTGGTTTACTGGCAAAAATATGCAGAAGATTAAAAACTTTTCTTGATGATCAATTTCATAGAGATGATATGTTTTATCACTCCCATAATGAAAATATGTAGCTGTTCCAGTGAATGTCAACATTATTAATCGTTTCTCTCATTCAAACCAGTAGCAGTTTAACATCCAGAGAAAGGAATTCAGGTGCAGTTTAGAAAAACACTTTGTCCAGTCATTTGAAGCACAATTAGTCGGTATAAAACATGATTATAAATGCCTGACTTTTAAATGTCTAGATGTTAATGGAATTGTATTAAAATAAAGCCTTACAGATTTTTCTCAAAACATTACACACTGGCTTATTTTTCTCATACAATTTTAATGATTTTTTTATCCACAAATGGATGGAAATGTAACTAGTACTGGTAGGATATGTACACATGGACATTTTTTAAAGTCCCAAAGGGCAGAGCTCATTCACATACACAAGACAAGCTGTGTCTCACCTCTCCCTTTGATGTGAAATATACCCATTGAAAAGTCATTTAAATTGAATAATTTCTAGTAAAGCAATAATATAATGCCTTGTAAATTATCTAAAGTGAATAACACTTACATTATTTCAATTTTTAAGTCAAATTAAGTCCACCCTTAAAAGAAAAAAACTCAATCAATTTGCCCCTTACCACAACTGCTATTTTTGCACTTTATTGCATGCATCCAGATATTTAAAGATTAGTATTGTCCCCATTCTCTCCATTTCTGGAAGAGGTTGCCGCCTGCTCCCCTTGCTTGATGAGCTTTTAGTAGGTTTAGCATGTGCAAAGGAGGTAGCAGAGGAAAGAGCAGCTAATCATTGGCTGTGAAAGCAGTCACAGCCTAGATTGACTGCATGGAGGAAGGGTCGCCTTCCTCTGCCAGAATGAGGGTGATAATTATTCTTAAATATCTGTTAGTAATACATTTAATAATGTGCTAAATATTTTGGATGAAATTAGATGCAGGTAACTGACAAGTGACCTTTTTTTAAGGATTGACGTGCCCTTTAAACTTTTAAGGAATCCAAGTAGTATGCAGAATTTTTTTTCCAAATTTTTTTTCCAATTTTATTAAGATAATTAGACAAAGAGTGAGATTTCTTGTCTTTTCTTTCCTCCTGTCTTACCTATTTGTACTTCATTATGTAATAGCATCAGAGTATAAAATTAGGTTTTACTATTAAACATGGTTGTCTCCTGTTGCCTATGTTTTGTGTTTAACCAACCATATTTATTTTTAATTAGCTATTAAGAATGCCTCTGACACCTACAAAGATAAAACAAATCCATTACGATTTTCACTTAATCCAAACATGTAAAATAATATTACTCCGTTATTAAAAAAGGGAAAATGGATATCTGCTACTGAGGCCCTACATGCTGAACAGTGTGTTGCCTAAATGATGCTAGGGTTCAACGTGGTGGATAGCAAGGAACTTGATGGAAATGTTTTTAGAAATTCTACCGCAGACTCCTGCTACGTTAGGCAACAAGAGTTTAGGAGTTTTAAGGTGTGGCTAAAATGTTGGTGTAAGGAAGGAGGGGTTTAGGTTTTTAGAGAACTGGGCAGACATTTCTGTCAGTTACAGGCTCTTAAATAGGCATGGGCTAAACTTCAATGGTGCAGCGGTTTTAGGGAGTAAAATGGCTAGAGGGTTGGATTTAGGTATGGGGAGGGAACTGTGAATAAGATAATGGGGAGGAAAGGGGAGAAGGAACATACAAGAGAATGAGGCACATGCATCAAAATGTGCAAATACATGAAACAAAAATCTAAAATGTTTACAAATGCAAGATAGCCTAGCCATAGGAACTAATAGCTTTAAATTATGTTTAATGTGATTGGCATAGCAGAAAAATAGCTAAATGTTTCATGGATTGGGCAGTACATTAAGAAGGTTAATCCTTGTTTAGACATCATAGAAAAAAAAGAGGAAGTAACTGTATAAATGATAAGACTGAAGAAGAATGGGTGAAGATGTGTATGGAAATGTTCTTATCATAGGCATTGACATTGAGTAGGGGTACTAACAAGACCTCAAAAGCAAATTATATGCCATTACAATACTAAACAGAAGTGGGCTGCTTTTAAAGGGGTATTAAATTATTACACTAAGAAAATTTAGCTAGATAAAATGGAAAACAAAGAACAGATAGCCAAACAAAGCAAGATTAACCCAAAATGTGTTTAAAGTATTTCAACAGTAAAAAGAATGTGGAAACATTAAAGCGTATGTACACTGGGAGTTTTTTTTTAATTGCTTATTACCGGAAACTTTAATTCTTAAATAACTATCACTATACCATTTTTTTGATCTGTTACCTATTTCTTTAGATATCCAACCTGTAATATCTTTCATTTCAGCTGTCAATCAAATGGTGACAGTTGGTACCTGAACTGCATAGTTGGGAATTCCCTTTCCCGGTGCTTCCTCATAGGGACTACTGAGCATGTTTCTCCTCCTCACAGATAGACAGAGGTTGTATTGTCATGTGTCATGCAGCAACACACACATCCCAAGAAAAAGTGCTGCTTACATGTAGTTATAGATTAAAATGAGGCAAAGTAATGTTTTCAGTGTACATTCCCTTTGAATATTTAGCCTAGGCTTGTTATAGAGGATGCCGAGAAGGCAAATGTTGTAAAAGCAAATGTGGTAAAAAAAAAATCCACTTTAGTATACATTGTAGAGCAGGGATGCATACTGGGCAGAGCTACACCTGAGGCCCGGTCACTACATCGGCCCTAGTGTGGCTCAGGTTGGGCAACCTAGTCTTAATAGCAGAGATTGTAGTAATTAAATGGTATAAACAAAGAATATTTACTCTGGTTGACAGTGGCTATAGTACATAAAAAACATGCAAGGACATGCAAACATCCTTTAAGATTGCTAGGGAATTTTCTCATTCATCTGTATTCAGTTAAATCAACTGGACTTAAAGCTTAGTTCTTGAAGACATTTAGCTAGTTATCCGACTGGCTTTCTCAGAATGACTTGTCCAAGAATATGTTGGCAATTAATTTCCCTGGAAAGTCCCAATTAGCATATGACAGCCAGGTGTTAGGGACCTTCTGAATGCAAGGTGAGGAGGCATAGATGTGTTTTAGAAACTGCCCAACAGCTTCAAAAGGATAAAGACATTGATCGAGCAATGTATCATTGGTTCTACCCTGGTGAGGCACATCCATGTATATATGGACTCCCAAAGATACACAAGGAAGGGGCCCCACTAAGACCTATAGTCAGCAGCATGTGACATCTCTCTTCACCTGTATACCCATCATGGAGGCTGTTGATATGGGGAGAAAATGGCATGGCTAAAAGAGCACCCTTACCAGCAGAACAGATCTTAACCCAGAATAGGTGTGTTCCTTACTGGACATATGCCTGAATACTACCTTTTACAAATACAGGGATAAGTTCTATAAGCAAAAACGTGGGTGTGCTATGGGTTCTCCAGTTTCAACCATTGTGGCAAACCTTTACAAGGAGGAAGTGGAAACACAGGCGCTTTATAGGATAAGTATGACGTAAAACAATGTTAAGTTTAGTTTGAAGCTGTAGCTTTCAAAAAAACAGAGGTGAAGGCTAAAGAAATTAAACATCTCAGAGGAGCCCTTAAAACTTGTGGATATTCAGACTGTGCCTTTGTCAAAAGAAGTAGAAGGAAAGAAAAGAACAAGAGAAATTAAGAAAAATTTTAAAGAAACACTGTATCCAATGTATGGCCCAGCACAAAAGAGCCAATTCCTTGGGTCAGGACTCAGCGGTGTACCTGCATCTTAAGGAAAAAGGATATACCTTTGAAGATTGGAATGTTAACATCTTGGCAAAGGAACATGACAAGGTGGGGGGGGGGCTTCAACACCAACTTTCTGCCATGTACAATGCTGTTTTGACACCTTACCCTGGGCAGTTTCCATAACAGTGTAACAGTGTTAGACCCCCATGATTCTGTTTACATGTCTCATTTGATGATTTATTATGAATAAAGACTTTTATTTTATTGTATCCCTGTAATCTATGGAGCGGCCCCTTCTCATTTCTTTTCCTTATCTAATGACAACCAGGCGGCTGGTCCTGGCTACCTGAGTTTGGTGGACCTGCACATGGGGGATATACTGCTGGACTGAGATCTAGTGATACATAGGTATGCGCTCCCACTGTTTCTATTAGTTTGTGCTTTAACAGTTTCCATAACACCTCTTAGCCTCTATTAATCCACACCTTTCAAAAGGTCCCTAACACCTGGCTGTTATATGCTAATTGGGACTTTTCAGGTTACTTAATTTCCAACAGATTCTTGTACAAGTCATTCTGAATTGAGAAAGCCAGTCGGATCACTAGCGAAACGTCTTCAAGAACAAAACTTTAAGTTCAGTTGATCTAACTGAATACAACAGATATATCCTTTAAGATTAGAATTAAAGTTTAAAAATATTTCTTTACTGAGAGAACAGTAAAACTGTCTTCCAGCAGATGTAGTAATGGCAAGTTCATTGGATAGCTTCAAGATTGGGCTGGATAAGTTTCTAAATTTAAAAATTAATGACAATTACTTGTATTAATACATATAATTATTGTTGATCCAGGGAACCTTTACTATTGCCATTTGAAATTGGGTAAGAATCCCTCCTTCATGCAGGCTTTTTTTTGTGTCCCCTCTGAATAAACTGTTAGGTAGGAATTATGGCTAGGCTAAATAAGTTGAACTAGGTAGATCTAGGTCTTTATTCAAACTGCAATACCACTGTGTAACTATGAGATTGAGGTCTGTATAGTCCAAATAGAAACTAGAACAATCTGAATGCTAATATTTATATAAGTGTTATTTCTGAAATGCATCATATTTTTCTGATAAATCTAAATCTAAAGTTAATAGTGCATGGTTTTCTAAATATACAATTTAAATGTGTATTTAACATAAATTTAGCTAGGGGACACTAGCTCTTAATGTCAATTTGATTGACAGCTCCTCCATTTAATTAGGTCCTGACAGATCCAATGATCCACTGTTTCCATGCTACTGATCATGCTTTATAATTAGACAAGCACAACTACTCTGGATTTTCAACTAAAGAAGATTGACGTGCTAAATGGTTGACAGCCATTGTAAGAGTCAGTGTACTTAACTGCAATATGTGTCTTTTATTTCTAATAATATTAATTTGTAATCATAACAATCAAATCATATCAACAAAGACAATATAATGTGAACAATTTGTTCATATTGCATTTTGTCTTTTGTAATGATTCTGGATTTTTGTACACCGTAAATGCCATGACTTTGTGTTGATGATAAATATTCATCATCACCGTGTAGATGGAAGAAAAATAAATGCAATATTTGTTCAGTACTATTATGCCTTCTAATAAATGTAGACGTTCTTTTATAAAACTCCTCCATATGCAGTGACAATTTTGTATTATCAATGAAATAAATGGTCAAATACAGATATTGTTAACTAAAAGCCTTTATTGTTTACTTCTGGTGCTGCTTTTTTATACTGAGCAATTTTTGGACAACATACTTTTTTAGTAAGCACAGTTACGAGAAATCTTATTTGCAACAAATAAAATATATGTGGGGTAAATATCTATCACGACCTCTTGAAATGCAGCATCAGAGCACTTGTGGGTTGTTTGGCCTCAGCAACATTGTATTTATTTTTTGGAAAAAAACGTCCTATATTATTTTACATACAGTACATGTGTTGGCAAGCACAAGAAAGCCAAAGCATTAGGATTTAGGGGGAAATGTTATCTTTTTTCTAGCATTAGTTTTCTAAATGCTATCCCGTGATGCACCAAACCCATTTGTGAGACTAACTGCATCGCAGGATCCCGGGCAAGTTAAGTTTTGCACTTTTTGGAAATCATGTTTAGTGTAAACCCCGCACTAACCCAATAATACATCTGGTAGCATGGGTTTTACACTAAGTATAGTATAGCCCTGTTAATGTGCAATTTGTATACCTTTAACTTATGAGGCTTTACATGTAGTAGAGAATTGAACTGTACCATTTTGGATATAAAAAAATACCATTTATTGGCTAAGTAAAACATGGCTAATGCTAATTCGGGTTATATTAGGAGCACTAAAACAACATAAATAAACATGTAGTTATTAAAAGGCACCCATAGTAAAGGCCAGGATAGGTTTTTTTTTCCTATACCTAAAAAGCATTATGTTTATTTTATTAATAATAAAATTGTAAAGAAAAGTGTATTTTTCAAAAAAAGAGTGAATTCTGACAGGCATTTTCTCTCAGTAGGATTTGTAGAATGAAGGGAAAAATCACTAAACATTATCTGCCATCTGTTTAAATGATGAATATATTTAAAATGCGTGGAACTTTGTCTCCATTTTGAATTGCTTAGTCAACATTTTCTTTTATTCACTAACAGACTCATTTAGCAAAACTCATATATAATTAACAGCACTTTTTTGCTTGGTAAGTTAATGTGAACAAAAATATATGTGTGTGAGTTTATAGTATTTACAAGCAAAGACAAACAATACCAGGACATGTTAAAATAAAAAAACCCTGAATAAATATATATATATATATATATATATATATATATATATATAGTGGCATCAATTCAAAACTGTAATCTACTCTTGTTAATGCCAGAGTTATTCCTTTAAAGACAATAACAAAGATAAATTGACTTAGTGCTGCCCAGCCTAGTAAGTGCATCTTTGTGCACAAAAGCATACTGTGAAATCAGTTGTGTAGAACATAGCATCTGGAAGAACAAATAAGCAAAATATAATACATTTAAACCACAGCCAATTAAAATCTAGAAACTTCATTGGAGCAGTTAACGGAAGAGCATGTCTGCACAATATTGTGCACTGCTGTAGCAAAAAATGGTTTTATGCAACAATTTTCCCTTAATTACAAAACACAAAAGTATTCACATGATTGCTACTTCCTGATACTGAATATAGCATATATAAACATATGATAATTAGAAGCTGCCTCATACTGGCCATGGCCAGTAATTTGTTTTTGTTATAAACAAAGCCATCAGGGGGAGGCCCCACTGTGTTTCTGTGCGCGCTGTGCTTCTGATTTGATCAAAAAATCTAAAATGCTCCTTTCTCTGAAAGAATTGTAATTTAGTTTTAAAACAACTTATCTTTTTTTGCATTTACTGTCCCTTTATATATAGAAGATTGATGCCAACTTTAATAATTTTGGAAAATCCACAATTCTTAAATGGCAGATTTCACAACAGTTACTTGTGATTTGCAGTTTCATATTTTTTTTAATGTGAAAAATATCGTGGCTCTGTGCACTGATATTTTATTTAGTTTGCAGATTCTCTCATTTGAATAATATCTTTATGTCTCAAATAATGCGAGGGTTTTAGAAACTTGTTCATCTGTAAACGACCCTTATGAAAATGTCAATTCAATATATATGTTCTGAAAATTAAAGGATAGTTTCCTCTGCTGAAAAAAGAAGTCATCAAGCAATGACTAGGCAACTAAATGTTAAACTGATATCTGGTTGTATTTTATGAAGAAAGCTAGAAGATGATTTTAACTTCGTCTCTCCAAATTTATGAAAAGCCATTTAGGGGAATTGCCCTAGTGTAGTCAGTTACTATATACAGAGTTCATTTACCCAGAGCCGCATCCCTCTTTAAATGGCATGTCCACCCACAAAACTAAATTTTGGCCTACTGTGTAGTGTTAAAACAATTCTTTCTCCTCTGCTCCTTATGGTTGTCCTGTAGTGCCTTATGAAAGTCCAGGAGGAGGAACCATCCTGTGTGCAATCCGTATCTGCCCCTTCTCTGTCCTCCAGGAGGACTGCTGGACCGGCAGCCAATCACAGATGCAGCTGCTGGTCCGGCCTCCATTGCTACTCCATTCCTGGAAGTAGCAAAACAGGCAGAGGCAGAGTGAATGAAGGTTGGTAAGTATGTTTCTGGGCACTTTTTTAATGAAATACCATGTTGTTTAGGGTTGCAAGGGGGTCCCCTACACTTCAGAAATACAGTGGTGTGAAAAACTATTTGCCCCCTTCCTGATTTCTTATTCTTTTGCATGTTTGTCACACTTAAATGTTTCTGCTCATCAAAAACCGTTAAATATTAGTCAAAGATAACATAATTGAACACAAAATGCAGTTTTAAATGATGGTTTTTATTATTTAGTGAGAAAAAAACCCTCCAAATCTACATGGCCCTGTGTGAAAAAGTGATTGCCCCCCTTATAAAATAAGTTAAAAAAATAATTTAATTGAGATCTATCAGTCTGGTAAAGGTTATAAAGCCATTTCTAAAGCTTTGGGACTCCAGCGAACCACAGTGAGAGCCATTATCCACAAATGGCAAAAACATGGAACAGTGATGAACCTTCCCAGGAGTGGCCGGCCGACCAAAATTACCCCAAGACCGCAGAGAAAACTCATCCAAGAGGCCACAAAAGACCCCAGGACAACATCTAAAGAACTGCAGGCTTCACTTGCCTCAATTAAGGTCAGTGTTTACGACTCCACCATAAGAAAGAGACTGGGCAAAAACGGCCTGCATGGCAGATATCCAAGGCGCAAACCACTTTTAAGCAAAAAGAACATTAAGACTCGTCTCAATTTTGCTAAAAAACATCTCAATGATTGCCAAGACTTTTGGGAAAATACCTTGTGGACCGACGAGACAAAAGTTGAACTTTTTGGAAGGTGCGTGTCCCGTTACATCTGGCGTAGAAGTAACACAGCATTTCAGCAAAAGAACATCATACCAACAGTAAAATATGGTGGTGGTAGTGTGATGGTCTGGGGTTGTTTTGCTGCTTCATGACCTGGAAGGCTTGCTGTGATAGATGGAACCATGAATTCTACTGTCTACCAAAAAATCCTGAAGGAGAATGTCCGGCCATCTGTTCGTCAACTCAAGCTGAAGCGATCTTGGGTGCTGCAGCAGGACAATGACCCAAAACAAACCAGCAAATCCACCTCTGAATGGCTGAAGAAAAACAAAATCAAGACTTTGGAGTGGCCTAGTCAAAGTCCTGACCTGAATCCTATTGAGATGTTGTGGCATGACCTTAAAAAGGCGGTTCATGCTAGAAAACCCTCAAATAAAGCTGAATTGCAACAATTCTGCAAAGATGAGTGGGCCAAAATTCCTCCAGAGCACTGTAAAAGACTTGTTGCAAGTTATCGCAAACGCTTGATTGCAGTTATTGCTGCTAAGGGTGGCCCAACCAGTTATTAGGTTCAGGGGGCAATTTCTTTTTCACACAGGGCCATGTAGATTTGGAGTTTTTTTTCTCACTAAATAATAAAAACCATAATTTAAAACTGCATTTTGTGTTCAATTATGTTATCTTTGACTAATAGTTAACGGTTTTTGATGAGCAGAAACATTTAAGTGTGACAAACATGCAAAAGAATAAGAAATCAGGAAGGGGGCAAATAGTTTTTCACACCACTGTAGTTATATTTTGGGGTGGAGATACCCTTTAAGACAATATTGTCTTAAATTCCGCAGCCACAAAAGTAATATTGGATTTCATCACTTGGCACCTCAAAAAAAGTGCCTTACAAATGTGTACCCTGACCTATACAAGCTGCAGTACCGTTTTCCCCGAATCCACTACATCTGTGTATCAAAAACAACAAAATGAAACTCAAATAAGCATTTAATATCACTGAATAATGTAATTGAGATATCTGCAACAACAAAAAACAAACACCGTCAAAGTATTTTCCCTCATTTAGTCATGTTTCCTACATTTAACCATTTACTTTGTGAACAGGAGAAAAAAACTGAATGTGAAGGTCTCACCTTTAATGCACAGAGACTTGGATCTATGGCCACCTATTTTTTCCGTAGTAAAACAGACCTTTATTAAGCTGGAAATTATTCTGTCTGTGCTTTGCCTGTCTGATCTATAAACTGTACCCAGAGGTTGCATCCTTGTTATCATCTCTAAGGCAGTAGAAGGTGGATTGCTTTTCTTTGATAAGTTTTCAAGCCAATTCCTTGGACTTCCAGCAGCACAGGATAACACGATTTAGTATCAACTGTCAAGTCTGCAGTTTGGAGCTTTCAATCTTGGTTAGTATTCCTTTGCTTTTGATTGGACAGAATGTAAGGTTTAGTCTCCCTCCTTATTATTGTCCTTATGTACTTACCTTTTAAATAAATGTGGTTAAGGCATTCTTCTGAGCAGAAAATACCAGCAACATTGTTATTGAAATATCTGAATTTAGTCTGGAACTGGATTTTAGGTGTATGCCATTCCTTTTTCTAACAAGTAGATAATTCATCCTATATATATCTCTAGGTTGTTGCTTTACCAAAACTATTAAATGAATCATTTATTCCATGCGTATAGAAACAGACTAAACATTTCACTTATTTTAGCCTTTTAGATTTTAATCAGACTACTTACGAAAAATGCACCTTTTTAGCTGATATTAAACCATGTACAATAATGACTGTCTGCCTGGTCTTGCAGGGTTAACGCTGGACTACAGTGCAGTGACTGTCATCTGATAAAATGATGAAAAGCTTCTACAGCAGTTTAAAGATTCCCCTGATATGTTAAGCAATCACAGGTGCTTTGTGCTGTCAGTTCATCAACTCCAGAGCTTGAATTCATCTGCCTCAAACAATTATTGAAGTTGATTGCAGATCCCAGCAACAGATTGTTAGCCATAAATTTGTACATTTTTATTAAAATATGAGTTATCACCTGCAGTGGCACAACAAGGTAAATTCTGATGTGCTCATTTCCTATATTCGAAAAAAATATAATCTGTTGATTATAGCCTAATAAGGCTCAATTCATTACAGTTATATAGTTCAAAACATGTCTGTTGCTACAAAAGATACATCTGATGGCCACAGGAGCCACCGTTCTATTGGAATTGGTAGGTTGAATTTTGTTTTTAATATTAACAATGTTAACAATACATTTATGGGTACTTCTGTATCAAGAGTCTTTCCAAAAGCCTCATTTACCCAGAGCCACAGCGCAGTTTTAGGGATAGGCCACACTGCTAACAATCACTCTGCTAACAATCACGCTGGCATGTGAGAACCCCAAACAGTGCATGTCAATGTGGGTGGCCACACTGCATGTGCTGTGCTGCAATCTGTTTTTGGAGCGCACACGATCACCATCGCATGTGCTCTAATAGCAGACTATTGCAGATCGCTTACAGTCAGTAACGCACGGCAATGCATTTTTTTATGTATGTTGCTGTGTGGGATAGTGTGGCCTCAGACTAATGGAGTTTAAGTCACGCTAATGATATTTATATTAGCTTTAACTTTTTTATTGTCCTGGCTGCATGGGTATCGGAGCCAGTGCAACAAATTTAATATCTGTTTTGCGCTGGATTTAACATGACATTTTAACATCATCTATCCAAGTATTACATTTGCTGTGGAAGATTTACCCTGAGAAATAGCAGCTCTGGTTTAATCTCCCCCCAAGATTTCAACATCAGTAGATAATACTGAAAGTGCAAAGACAGGAAGTTACAGCAGTAAAATGTTAAATATAACCCAACATTTTGGCCTGTTTTTTTCAATAAAATTGGCTGGAAAATGGATAAGATGTAATGACGTAAACAATGAGATGGGTTCATTCCCATTTTACTTCCTTTAAGTGTATCAGTCAATATTAACAGAATAATACTTTTTACTTTGAAAATTGACAAACCAATCACGGACACAGCTGCCGGCAGTGGAGAATGCCAGGGGAGAGAGGGAAGGTAAGTAGAGTTCGGGAAATTTTCTGTAAAATCTATTATAGCGATTGGGGCTGGGGAAGGGCGACCTACTATATTCCAAAGGGGTTTTGTGCTAGGGGGAGGGAGAGCAAAATGGGTGAGAGAGGGATGGAGAAGGGCTGCAGTTCACATGACAAAATTCTCCCCGAGGAGAGACAGGTGGCAGAGTCCTATATGGAGTCTTCTAGGCTCCAGGTGGCCAGTTTTTGGAACTTTGGAGGGGCATAGCAGGGCAGCCATTTGGAGCTGGGATGTAAGGTAATGATTTTATTATACTACACAGTGGGGCCAGTAGTGGGTTAAATTATAGTTTTGGGGGTGGACATGCCCTTTAAATTTAAAACATAAATACAGGTATTGAGAAAATCTTTCTTTGATATTGCCCCCTTTTTCATGTTTATCTGCAACTTGTGGTATTATATTTTACAGTGGGTAAGTGTTTGCAAAAAAACTGTCTATAGCAGTCAAGTTCTCAATACATGTGGAATAAACTGAACTAAATTAATTACTAAACTGTATTTACCCTTTAAGTAAAAAAAAACGCTGAAATATCTGTATCTGTAATTTATTCTCAGTGAAGAAATCAGCATTGTGCAATCCTTTCTTATTTTTAGCCATGTTTTAACTTTAAAAGATGCACTATTTTCTGTTGTAGTATTGTTGATTTAATAATCCAAAATAATAATAACAAACGTAAGGATAATCTCAGAAGTGTATTCTTTTTCTCAGAACAGCCAAACCTATAATGCCCTTGTAAAGGTTATTACATTCCAGGAAAAAAATACCAAAAACCTAAAACTCAATGTGGAAAACATGTTCTAAATCCTAGGCATGCTTACTGTACCACACAAAACATGTTTAAAAAAAGCATATGAGAGATTTCATATGGAAATGATGATTAAGGGCATTATTATTATTATTTCTTGCTTGAATCTGCAAACAATTTTGAAATTTAAACAAAAATATCATTTGGAAAACTTTAATCTGTGAAGATGATTGATAGAAGGTCGCCATTAATAACAATTTGCACCCTAAGCAGCCAGCCCTGCCAATATACCATTGATTTGCTGTAGTAAATGTTAATGTTGGTATTTGTAGGTTCCACCAAGTTAATTCCAATTCACAGCTAACCTGTTAATAAACTATTTAGAAAAAAAATTGGAATTCTCTATTATTCTTAATTAATTAATACATTCTCTGGACAGTACGTAGTAACAGAGACACTTGTTCTTTAACATTGTTATTGTTTTGCTAATACAATTAAAATAAAATACTTCCTTAACTGGCATCCAGGGTCAGTTTTTTGCTGACAGTTGAATTTGTAATTGTCTGGGGTAACTGCCTTTAAAATTAAAACTGATAGTTGACTTCAACACTAACATGCCCCTAGTAACTTAGATATGCAGCTAACACTTTCTGCCTCCATTATAATGGAGAAATTGCATTGGGACTTGATTGGTTAATGCAATTATTTCCTTGTGAATTAGGCATGGTTATTAGGCATAAATTCAAACAACAAAATACATTGTATATACTTTTCAATTGTTGCCATTATTTTTCCATCTAACTGCTGTACCAATACCTTTTGAGGCATTAGGGAACTCTTACACTCCCATTGAATGTGTTTGATGTGAACAAATCACTGTAAGTTCTCAAGGCTGAATTCCTGGTGACATGTTAGCATTTCAGAAGCTCACTGGGAACTGATTAAATTAGTATGAATGGTTATGAAAACTGTGCCATCTGAAATTCCTACAGAAGGTAATGAGTTAAAACATTATCCTTAAAATGCATTTTCACCTCTCAAAAAAAAAAAAAGGTATAGGTCATAAAACTCCTCCAAAACTACAATATTTAGAACGCTGACAGGCGGGCTAATCAGTTATAGTTATAAAGAAAAAGAGAAAATTATGGTGCTATAACTAGCACCTAAGTTCAGAATATCAATATAAGTTAGATGGCACCACATTTAGTTTGCTTGTTTACGTCAGTTCAGATAACTCACCCTGTTGATATATAGATATCTAGGTGGTGCCTACACAGCGTGCTCTTTCTGTGTATACTGGCACCGTATCATTATTATACTGACTTTATATATGCACCATAATGGGGTGACCTATTCAAAACAAAACCGCCCTTGAACCTTCACAAACCTATCCACACTAGTTGAGCATGTATATTATAAACATAGCCTGCAAGGACATACAAAAACCTACAAACACATACACAGAAAGACAAACATACTAGCTGCTAACCAGAAAGAGATGTAACATCTCCATAAAATATTTCAGCTTTCTATCTAATGCAGTTTGGGGGTGATTTACATCTATGCCACACTTAGCAGGGTTATTCAATAAAAGTTCTTATCGTTTAAAATGGTGCTCATTTTGCCTCAACCAATCAGATGTTAGCTTTCATTGCTAAATAAGATCTGATTGGCTGGGGCAAATTTAGCACCATTTTGAGCGCTAAGAACTTTTATTGAATCTCCCTGTTAATGCGCTGCCCTGCGATCCGCTAATTGGATCGAATGCGATCTGCAACACTGCACAATCACGGAAACAACTATGTGCCATCCGTTTCTATTATTCACAGGGAGGTGAGAATGCTTATTCTCACCTCCCTGTGAATAATAGGACACTCGGGGGGACCTGGAACTTACCTTCGCCCCGCTCCGCTCGCAGCCACTCCTTCACTGAAAGCCGCTCTGTCCTGACCGCGCCCTATCTTAGGCGCATGCACGTCAATACAAAAGATAGGGCGCGCGATCAGGAGAGAACAGCTGTTCAGCGAAGAAGCGGCTGCGAGAGGAGCGGGGCGATGGTAAGTTCCAGGTCCCCCGAGCATCCTATTATTCATAGGGAGGTGAGAATAAGCGTTCTCACCTCCCTGTGAATAATAGAAACGGATAGCACATAGTTGTTTTTATGGGTTTAGTGTTCCTTTAATAGTAGCTAGGTGCTGGGTGCTAGCCTCTGCTAGTGGCTATCATATCAAATAGATACAAAATAACTATCACAGTGCACATCCAGTCTTAATGTTGTTTTTAATAAAGTGACGTTTCGGCGTCAAACATGCACCAATTGGTTTGTCTGAAGAAGGTGCATGTTTGATGCCAAAACTTTAATAAAACAACATTAATACTGGATATGCGCTGTGATAGTTGTGCGCTGTGATAGTTCTTTTCTATCAATTTGAGGGATAGCGAATGCTACATTTGAGGGTTATCGCCATATTCATATACAGAACACCACATTCGAGGATTATAGCTGAATTCAAGGGTTAGCGAACACTACATTTGAGGGTTATCGCCGTTCGCTTACCCTCAAATTTGACCATAACCCTTGAATGCAACATTCGGTAACCCTCAAATTTGGCTATAAACCCCCAAATTTAGCCATAACCCTTGAATGTGGCGTTTGCTAACCTTCGAATTCCGTCTCTGCATTCTTGGGTATGGAGTGTTAAAGACGTGGGTTCTGATTTTAAAATTCGAGAAAATTTAATTTTGTAAAACGCCTGCGAGTTTGAAAAACTCGAAGAATTCAGAGTTTGTACAAAATCAGAAAATTATGTCTCAAACTCTGCTATGAATTAACCTCAAACCACATATGTGTTATGTCAATACATTCCCTTATCTTTAGTGAAATTTTCAGATCTGTACTGCAAATAAAATTTCAGAGATCCTTACCTTTTTATATAAAAATATTGATTTGATAATAATAGTTATAACAACAGTAAGAAATCTGTTGTCTTTGCATTTTTTCTAATGAAAAGCTGGGTGGCCAAATCATCTGGAAGGACATCCGTAGGGGCATGTTTATAAAAGTGCCATTGCCATTGTGGTAGGGATATTAAAACTATTTTGATTGATTTACTGAAATGATTTATAATTTTTCATTTTTGGATTTTATTGTTATTATTTATTAATTTAAGAAAAAGCCAACTGGGATTCTCCATGTACAAAACTGTCCCCTGAGTGTTTAACCCTGTGGATTAAACTTCTAAAGCCCCCCTGCTATCTTACCTTATTATCAGCTACAGCTCTGGTTCGGTATTGGGGGAAGTTCTAGTGACCTTAAACTGCAACTCTTTTTTGCAATGTTATTAGACACAAGCAGGCCTATGTATTAAAAGCTCTTATCTTTAAATGGTGCTAATTTTGCCCCAACCAATCAGATGTTATGTACCATTGAATGCTAAAATCTGATTGCTTGGGCAAAATTAGCACCATTTTTAACGATAAAGAGTTTTAATACATAGGCCTGAAAGGGCCTGATTTACCCACATGTGCTGTGCTAAAAGTAGGGGTTAAAATTGTGCTAACCTATATTGAATAGGTTAGTGCAAGTTTAACTCCATAATTGCACTGGCTGAACCAGTTTCACAAAAAGACACCAGTGCAACCGGTGCATGTATTTAATAAAGGATTTGCACCACTTTTAACTCCACAATTTAGACCAGCTAAGGCTGGGCTTAAAGTGGCGCTGGGGTACATCCCTTTTGGTATTTACCACAAGGTGCAAATCCAGTATTAAATACCAAAAGCCATATTGCCTGGAGCAATTTGCGGCTCTGGGTAATTAAGTCCCAAGGATTTATGTGATATGACTGCTGTATAATGCACAGCATTAATCAGCATTCTATTAAATGCTGTGATAATAATGCAAAGCGATCCTTTATAAAAATGCCCCTTAATAAATGTAATTAGCAGGGCCGATGCAGAGTAATTGACCAAAACAGCCACTTGTTTTTAATAAGTGTCCCTTGATTTTTAACTGATCTGGCAACATTCGGTAACCCTCAAATTCGGCTATAAACCCCCAAATTTAGCCATAACCCTTGAATGTGGCGTTCGCTAACCTTCGAATTCCGCTGCTGCATTCTTGGGTTATGGAGTGTTAAAGACGTGGGTTCTAGATTTTAAAATTCGAGAAAATTTTAATTTTGTAAAACGTCTGCGAGTTTGAAAAACTCGAAGAATTCAGAGTTTGTACAAAATCAGAAAATTATGTCTCAAACTCTGCTATGAATTAACCTCAAACCACATATGTGTTATGTCAATACATTCCCTTATCTTTAGTGAAATTTTCAGATCTGTACTGCAAATAAAATTTCAGAGATCCATTACCTTTTAATATATAAAAATATTGATTTGATAATAATAGTTATAACAACAGTAAGAAATCTGTTGTCTTTGCATTTTTTCTAATGAAAAGCTGGGTGGCCAAATCATCTGGGAAGGACATCCGTAGGGGCATGTTTATAAAAGTGCCATTGCCATTGTGGTAGGGATATTAAAACTATTTTGATTGATTTACTGAAATGATTTATAATTTTTCATTTTTGGATTTTATTGTTATTATTTATTAATTTAAGAAAAAGCCAACTGGGATTCTCCATGTACAAAACTGTCCCCTGAGTGTTTAACCGCTGTGGTATTAACTTCTAAAGCCCCCCTGCTATCTTACCTTATTATCAGCTACAGCTCTGGTTCGGTATTGGGGGAAGTTCTAGTGACCTTAAACTGCAACTCTTTTTTGCAATGTTATTAGACACAAGCAGGCCTATGTATTAAAGCTCTTATCTTTAAAATGGTGCTAATTTTGCCCCAACCAATCAGATTATGTACCATTTGAATCTAAAATCTGATTGCTTGGGGCAAAATTAGCACCATTTTTAACGTATAGAGCTTTTAATACATAGGCCTGAAAGGGCCTGATTTACCCACATGTGCTGTGCTAAAGTAGGGGTTAAAATTGTGCTAACCTATATTGAATGGTTAGTGCAAGTTTAACTCCATAATTGCACTGGCTGAACCAGTTTCACAAAAGACACCAGTGCAACCGGTGCAATGTATTTAATAAAGATTTGCACCACTTTTAACTCCACAATTTAAGACCACTAATGGCTGGTCTTAAAGTGGCGCTGGGGTAACATCCCTTTTGGTATTTACCACAAGGTGCAAATCCAGTATTAAATACCAAAACCATATTTGCCTGGAGCAATTTGCGGCTCTGGGTAATTAAGTCCCAAGGATTTATGTCGATATGACTGCTGTATAATGCCACAGCATTAACAGCATTCTATTAAATGCTGTGATAATAATCAAAGCGATCCTTATAAAAATGCCCCTTAATAAATGTAATAAGCAGGCCGATTGCAGAGTAATTGCACCAAACAGCCACCTTGTTTTTAATAAGTGTCCCTTGATTTTAAACTGATCTGGCAACATTCGGTACCCTCAATTCGGCTATAAACCCCCAAATTTAGCCATAACCCTTGAATGTGGCGTTCGCTACCTTCGAATTCCGCTGCTGCATTCTTGGGTTATGGAGTGTTAAGACGTGGGTTATAGATTTTAAAATTCGAGAAAATTTTAATTTTGTAAAACGTCTGCGAGTTTGAAAAACTCGAAGAATTCAGAGTTTGTACAAAATCAGAAATTATGTCTCAAACTCTGCTATGAATTAACCTCAAACCACATGTTGTTTATGTCAATACATTCCCTTATCTTTAGTGAAATTTTCGATCGTACTGCAAATAAAATTTCAGAGATCCATTACCTTTTAATATATAAAATATTGATTTGATAATAATAGTTATAACAACATAAGAAATCTGTTGTCTTTGCATTTTTTCTAATGAAAAGCTGGGTGGCCAAATCATCTGGGAAGGACATCCGTAGGGGCATGTTATAAAAGTGCCATTGCCATTGTGGTAGGATTTAAAACTATTTTGATTGATTTACTGAAATGATTTTAATTTTTCATTTTTGGATTTTATTGTTATTATTTATTAATTTAAAAAACCAACTGGGATTCTCCATGTACAAACTGTCCCCTGAGTGTTTAACCCCTGTGGTATTAACTTCTAAAGCCCCCCTGCTATCTTACCTTATTATCAGCTACAGCTCTGGTTCGGTATTGGGGGAAGTTCTAGTGACCTTAAACTGCAACTCTTTTTTGCAATGTTATTAGACACAAGCAGGCCTATGTATTAAAAGCTCTTATCTTTAAAAATGGTGCTAATTTTGCCCCAACCAATCAGATGTTATGTACCATTTGAATGCTAAAATCTGATTGCTTGGGGCAAAATTAGCACCATTTTTAACGATAAGAGCTTTTAATACATAGGCCTGAAAGGGCCTGATTTACCCACATGTGCTGTGCTAAAAGTAGGGGTTAAAATTGTGCTAACCTATATTGAATAGGTTAGTGCAAGTTTAACTCCATAATTGCACTGGCTGAACCAGTTTCACAAAAGACACCAGTGCAACCGGTGCAATGTATTTAATAAAGGATTTGCACCACTTTTAACTCCACAATTTAAGACCAGCTAATGGCTGGTCTTAAAGTGGCGCTGGGGTAACATCCTTTTTGGTATTTACCACAAGGTGCAAATCCAGTATTAAATACCAAAAGCCATATTTGCCTGGAGCAATTTGCGGCTCTGGGTAATTAAGTCCCAAGGATTTATGTCGATATGACTGCTGTATAATGCCACAGCATTAATCAGCATTCTATTAAATGCTGTGATAATAATGCAAAGCGATCCTTTATAAAAATGCCCCTTAATAAATGTAATTAGCAGGGCCGATTGCAGAGTAATTGCACCAAAACAGCCACTTGTTTTTAATAAGTGTCCCTTGATTTTTAACTGATCTGGCACCCCTGAGTTAAAGCCATGTAATTAGGGTTTTAACTAAATAGGTGTCTTTTCAAAACTAGATTTAATTATTATATTTTCCACCCATTGACATCAAAAGTCAAGCAAATATAAACAAATATTTTAGGTGTCTTTTTATTTTATAGTGTTTTTCTAGTTTTATTATTTTGTATTATAAACTTATTTCAACAGAGTGTGGATCACTATACGTTAAATCAATCAAGGAGAAGGCATCTATTTACATAACACACATTCAATATTTCTAATAGATAATAAAATGCAACCCCCGCCCTTATATAATAAACATCAATTAGAATATCTGAATGGAGCCTTTTTCTTCTAGTTCACTGCAATGCAGGCACATCCTACAGAAATTTAGCAAAAACAACCTCACTGTTTGTTTTCAGGGTTTCTTGTTTTGATTCATTTTGCAAGCAGAGAGCATAGTTGAAGGAGTAGGATTATGGAACACGCTGTCATTTTCACCCACTCCTCTATGTCTCACTTAAACACACAAAGGCCCACTTGTAAAAAGATACCTGACAGGCTGCCAAACCAAGAGTAAATGCAGTTTCTTGTAGATTTATATTTATAAGATTCATGAAATGTTGTAAGTTGGAAGGGTACACAAGGGTGAATATAGTGCTTTAGTAGAAACATTTAAAATGCCAAAAAAAAAAATGTTAATATTGTTATTAAAGCAAAGAATGGCAAATTAAATAACCCATTCTGTAAATGAATCACATTTATATCCTAATTCTGATATGATCCATATTAAAGGGACACTAAACTGGACTTTTTATCTAGCTTTCACCTGCATCTATTATTCACAGGGAGGTAGGATTGTGTATTAACACCTCCCTGTAAATAATAGAACCCTGGTAATCCTTAAACTTACCTGCCAATGCTTCACTTGCTGTTTACCAACAGCAGATGGCACGCTATTTTGACCAGCTTATATCTTTTACGCATGTGCGCCTTTAATACAGGAAGGGAGAAATTGTCACATTGTGCCAAAGTATGCCAGCAGGTAAGTTTAACCTTGCATTGCCTGGGTTCTCTTATTCACAGGGAGGTGGGAATAAATGGTTTTAACCTTCTTGTGAATAATAGATGCAGTTGGAAGCTACATAAAAAGTCTGGTTTAGTATCCCTTTGAGATGTATATTGGTATTAGGGTATCCTCTGGATTAAAAGAAATCTCTCAGATCTATTTCTTCAGCTTTCTTACATTTATAAAGGATATATTAAATGACTGAAAAAGATCAGTAATTAAAACATGTATTGTATGCCCTTACAGCACATTGTCCCTTCTTTTACAGAGGCCATTAAATCCCAAAGTATGGTATGTTAGAACAGCTACTCAAATTATGGACAGGTGCAGACAACTGTAGAATTTATATAGCACGTGGCTGTCATTGGATTAACTGTTGTGAAAAGAATTTGACAAACTTCTGCTTGCCCTAGAGATCTCCATTTTCTCGTTTCTATTAACTGGCCGCCCTGTTCAAAGAAAGAAGCAGCTATACAAATCCTTTCTTAATATCAGGTGACATTATACAGCCCTGCATCTGATTACATTTCAGTTATATATTTTTATTACAAAAATCATTTAGCTAATTATGTAAATGTCATAATGTACTGTATATGCAAAGGGATTTACATGCAAAATACATTTGAGGTTTGTTTTCTTCTTAAATGTGTTTTGTGATGTGCTCATTTCTTGAGTTGACCTGCTTCAAGAAAAATTACACAAAATTGTTTTAATAAAGGGCAGGAATCAGAATAACTGGGATGTGTGAACAGATTAAAAAATAAGTGTGCTGTAACTGTGAGCGGGAACTGCCAGCTCTGTTGGTGAAAGAAAAGACCAAGAGTAGGAATGTACCAAGGTGCAATGTGTAATGATGAGAAGTTGATAATTACCATTATACTGCATTCCAGTCAGGCATCTCCTGCCTTTTGCATTTTATAAGTAGGTTGTACATGTGTGGGATGAGCATATTGGTGAGAGAAGGAGAGAGAGGGGGGGGGATTTTAATTTTTTTTTAAATATGTTTTGTTTTAAACATTTTCAGGGAGATTAAAAAACACTAATACTAGCGTCTTACACTAGCGATTCCACAATGCAATATCAGACTACGAGGAACGCAAAACTTAACAAAATCGGATTTGTATCAGGTGCGCTGAGCTATTTCCGGGTTTTATACTTATTTTAAGGATAAATACAGGGCGTTGTAATACTTACCCTCCATGCTCCTGCTTCTTCCATGTTCCCACAATGCATTAATCACTTTACTTTATCCCAGGAACCAGGCATATAAGGAGTGCGGAGGGCATTTTAATGTAGCACAAAAATGAGCACTAAAGATTTTGCATCAGGTGTCAGTGCCGATAATACATAACAGGGCAGGCCCCACAAATAACCCATGCTAACCTGATATTACATCAGGAAGCATTGGTTTAACTCATTTTCCACTGTTTGCTGATATTACATAGAGTTGTGCATTTCCCTGCTCTATATATCTTTATATTTTACCCCTTGGCAAATAGATGAATGTTAAAATATATCAGTAATTAATTACTAATTTTGTTGGCAGAACTCTGTGCTGTGATATTTAAAGGGCAACTCCACCTTCATAAGAACATCTTTTAGAAAGAATGGCCTCTTTAAAATATGTTGATACATTATACTTTGTCCTATGAATTCATTACTGTATGCCTGCTATGCTTCTGGAGGCCTCATGGAAACCGAGCAATTTAGTGACCTGTACTGGGCCTGTACTGAGCCTGGGCATGCTCAGAAGAGTCAGATAGGGTATTAACATTCAGTCATTGGCTGTGATGTCAAATGTCAAATCCTTAACTGATAGTTGCTAACTGGAAGAACCAGGAAGCAGAAACAGGGGAAACAGGACATTGTGCAGGATTTCAGGTTAGACTTATATAGTTCACATTTCAAACTATTACTGTTTAGGGTTTTGGGGGGTGATTTGCCTGTATGTAAGTTTTCATTTTAGGGCTGGACTTGCCCTAAGTTACAGTACATATGTGGATTTCTTTATACAATAAACTGTACAGTTAATGATGTAAAATAAATAACACTACTTGAGTTCAAGTGCTGCAAGAATATGTAAAAATAATATTTCGTAAAAACTAAAACTTGATAGTAGTTTATTGTTTATTGCCTAAATTTGGCGGTTAAAAGTCAGTGGGATTCTTTAAATTTTTTGCTTTGAGTAATGTGGTAGGTTGGGTCAAAGTTGACATTTGTTACCACTATAACATTTATTGCTGCTAATTTGGTAAAAAGGATATTGTAAAATTCTGGGAAAGCATGCACCATTTGAATGCCAAGTAGGAAAAACAAATGCAGACAGCTGATTAAAAAACCCTTTAGTGATTCAATGACTTGATTTTTTTCAGCTTCATAGATTTACACTGAATAATTCTCTTATAGGTCACAGTAAAGTGATGCTGTTGTTAAAAGTGTAACATTGACATTTCAATCTACATGCAAACAATAGAAATGTTGTCATCTACCAGTATATATACCAATATAAATAGTTGAAAGGTGCACAACCTGGACTTCATATAAACCGCATAGTTTAGGTAGCTGTTTCATACACCCCCAACAACATTGCATATTTCTAACTATGACACACTAAAACCTCAACTTCACAACACTTACTGGTCTCCAGAATGGTGCAGAAGGAAGATCTTCTTGATCATCGACAGCTTTGGTCTTTTTGTGTGAAGCAGCTGTCAGTCAAAACTATGACAATGATATTACAGCCAATGACTTATGCCTGCTTCCCAAGCCTAGAAGAGTGAGGATAAAGTGAGGATCAAGCAGAAGATCATCCATCTGAGATGTCATGAAGACTAGTATCTATTGCAAGGTTGAGGTTTAGGGGGGTCCCATTTGTTTTTATTGAATAAACGGTTATATATAAAAGTTTTGCATGGTATAGTATGTTTTACATTGATGGGTTGACCTTGACCTTGATGGACTTTTGTCATTTTTTAAAAATACAAAATAACCATGTAGCTATGTTTCCAATTCTCTAAATAAAAGGGGATATTTGGTACAATAAACAAGGTATTTGTACAATCTACACTGTAAATTTTTTAGAATAATGTTGTATAAGATCTAGAGATGGCCAAACTTTGAAAGTTCGGTCCACTTTCGAACTATATGGAAAGTTTGAAAGTTTGAAAACGGACCTATTAAAGTCAATGGGAGACAAATAGTTTGGAAATTTCGAATGAAATACAATTAAAATATCAATGGTAACTTAATGGAAATGGCTGTGGCACCTGGGAAATGGTCTCGGGAGCATGTTCAAATACCCAGGACTTTGAAAAAAATGATTTTACTCTCACATGCGCTACTTTCGAGCTCTCGCGTTCGAACATTCGATAATTATCCCATGAATGACTCGCAGATTTGATAATTCGATATTTACTCGCGTATAGGTATAATAGATCATTTATTCGCGGATTCAATATTAACTCGTGTATAGGTATCGTGGATTCGATACTCACGTATAGGTATAATAGACATTTTACTCACTGATTCGATTTTATGCGAGAATAGGTATAATAGACATTTTACTCGCGGATTCGATATTTACTTGCGTATAGGTATAATAGACATTTTACTCACAGATTCGATATTTACTCGCATATAAGTATAATAGACATTTTACTCGCGGATTCGATATTTACTCGCCTATAGGTATAACAGACATTTTACTTGCATATTCGCATGCCTCGAATGTTCGAACATTCAATAATTATCAAAAGTCTGGAAAATATCGAAAGTGCGAGAAATCCGTGTCTGGGATTGTTTGAAAAGTCTTGAACTCGAATAGTTTGGCTCGAACTCGGGTTCGAGTTCTAGTCCATCTCTAATAGGAACCCTGTAAAAACATTTTTTTAAAGTAATATTTTTATCAATCTCTATTGCTGTGACTCCATAGTTTGCAGACATTATCTTTTCAGCTTAAATTATCTTAAAAAAAACCACCAGAAAAATGGGCATACGGCAGCACACATAGAGGTTCTATTAAGTAAGAGCTTTGCTGCTATCAGCTGCTGAAACCTATGAATTAAGGAGCTCAGTACTAGAGATGGTCGAACTATTGAAAGTTCGGTCCGTTTTCGAACTTTCGAACTATTGTAAAAGTTCGAAAGTTCGAAAGTTCGAAAACGGACCCATTAAAGTCTATGGGAGGCAAATAGTTCAAGTTCGAGTCAAATACAACTAAAATATTAATGGTAACTTAATGTAAATGGCTGTGGGACCTGGGACCTGGGTCTGGGGAGCATGTTCCAATATCCAGGACTTTCGTAAAATCGATTTTACTCTCACGCGCGCTACTTTCGAGCTTTCGCGTTCGAACGTTCGAGGTAACATGGACATTTTACTCGCAGATTCGATGCTCGTGTATAGGCTGTAATGGAGACTTTACTCGCAGATTTGATGTTCGCGTCTAGATACCATGTACATTTTACTCGTGGATTCGAACGTTCGAACGTTCGAACATTCGATAAATCATCGAAAGTCCGGGAAATATCGAAAGTCCGCGTCCGACATAGTTCGAGAAGTCCGGGTCCGTTCGAACTCGAACAGTTCGGCTCGAACTCGGGTTCGAGTTCGAGTTCTATGCCATCCCTACTCAGTACTAAATTGAATGGCTGAGATAGGTATTATTTATTGCAACCTAAGATACTTTATTTTACAGTGATCACCACAGTAAGATTGTCATTAATAATTAATAAGAAATCACAATCAAACCCCAAAACATTTAGTTTGTTAAGATGACCTATGGCACCAATGCATGTAGTATTCAATAGTCATCAGCATGCCTTGCCTTCTGCTGGAAATGTAGTCTAACGACATCTGGATAGTCAGAAGTTGTATAACTCATCCATTTCATTTAGTTTTCTCATTTATAACAGAGCTCTCAAGCCCCGAATTTAAAATTACATTGAGAAATGAAAAATCCACTGAGCAAATGCATTTGGTGTTTGCACTTCAGTGCATTGTGTGCAAAAGTGGGTTAAGGATCATTTCAGAAGCTATTAAAATCCCAGTGTGTTTTCTGCTTGAAATACACATGCGATCTATATTGAATTTTTTCATATAAACAGTACTTGCTATGTGCAATAATTTGTACATTTAAGGTTTCCATTTAATATTTCTAATTTTCATACGTTGCAAATGGCGCTAGTAGATATCTGTCTGTTTATTACCTGCTGCCAAGTTACCAGCAAGGATCATAACTTTTTGTCTTTAAGAAAAACTGCACCTGTTTTATTATCTGTTTTGCAAGTGTAAAATGTATGATTAAAACTGAAGATAAATACAGAAAACTGTGATTGAAGGTTAGTGAGGACAGCTTAACGATATCTGCTTGTGTTTAATCTCATTTACATACATTAGGAATAATGTGAAAGAAATATACTTATGAGTGAGATTATTATTGTATCAGAATAAAAATAGCAGGTAAAAGTCCTTTTCATTTCTAGCACCAGATATATACAGTGGGACATGTTTATAAAGGAGTGATATTAGTGTTTTTTTTCTGCCCGGCATTACAGCAAATTCAGCTGTGTTTCTGTTCAGTGTAAATTTAGCCGCATTATTTCACATTGGTGATATGTAGCACTAAAGCTGTGACTTTACACAGCTTTGTCAGGTGGCATAGGCAAGCAAAACCAGAATGTTTCCTAATACTGTTTTGTAGGTAAAACCAAATGTCAAAACACTAAGGAGACATTCTTATACATATGATGATAGTTTAGGTTTGCACACAGGTATGATTGTGCCAACTGAAGTAGCTGCTTTAGCAGCAATTGGGTAAAAGTGGTATGTGTACATGCTCCTGTCCTAATGTATTAACGATTCTGATGAATCCCGCTACACGTGTATGATGCTTGCCTAAAGCACCCAGTGGCCAGTGGCCTTAAAGCATCCCAGGTGACTTTTAAACACAGTGGGGGTTATTCAATAAAAGTTCTTATAGTTTAAAATGGGGCTAATTTTGCCCCAACCAATCAGATGTTAGATTTCAAATGTTACATAAGTTCTGATTGGTTGGGGCAAAATTAGCACCATTTTAAACGATAAGAACTTTTATTGAATCTCCCTGACTTCTCTACCTCCCCCATTAAACTATGTCACTGCTTTGGATTGAAATGTAGCATACTTCCTGCTGCTCTGCACTTGCGATCAAAGCAGGCGTTTGAATCTGATTTTGGTAACACTGGTGATTGGCTGAGACTGTCCCTCTGCCTTTCATTAAAGGGCCAGCAGAAGATCTGGAGAGAAATACAGAGGGGGGGGGGGCAAGCGCCCTCCCTTGCCCCTATGTGCAGATGCCCATGACAGTAATGTAAAAGAGTCTAACAAGCTCTGGACACTGCAGGTATATTAAAAGGGGAACCAATCATCTTAAACTGTAAATAGCAGTACTATTATTAGTATTTATATTTCTATGCTAGAAAAGTTTACAAAAATGCATTAATTTTTTTTTGCACATTTTTCACTGCAAAGTTTTTTTGCTGCTTTATAAATACCACACTGAATATACACCATTATTTGCATTCTCAAAAAGGGCTCAAACAGAGTTTAGTGAAAAATATGTGTGCAAAATTTAACTTCAATGCTTAAAAAAAGCCTTAAAAAATTGTTTACATTAAGGAGGTTTAGAAATATGCATTAAAATTTTGTCTTGTTGAAAATTCTCTCGGGAAGGAAATGTTTTTATAGCTGTTGGGCTATGACCAAAGAGACTTGGGAATAACCTTGAACTCCAAATGTCAAGACAGTGAGCTCAGGGGCTCTACATATATGTGTTACATTTTTCCAAGCGCATGAATGCTTTCAAAACACACCACAAATACCTGGACCAGCATAGCCGCATTTCCAAGTTCAGCTTCTGAATGATACATCAAGAATGTTAACCTCTTATGCATCTAAGAGAGTTCTAATTTGAAATTTGTAAGCATGGATATTGATTAAATAATATACATATAAAACATGTTCAAGCTCATTTACCCAGACTTGCTGGGCAAATATATGGAGTTAAATTTGCGCTAACTGGTTCGCTACCGGTTAGCTTGACTTTAAATCCATATTAGCATCGGATGCGCTGGTTACACCAAAATCAGCTGCGCATGTGACGCTTGCTATTCAATATCGCATTTGCGCTACTTTTAGTGCTGGATTTTAAACTGTTTTGCCATTAAAATCCCGCAATGGGTAAATCCCTTACCAGGATTTACCCAGATTCGCAAACGCGTTATTGAATAGCGAAAGGAGCATTTACCCAGAGCGATAGTGGCTGGATGTGTATATTTAATTTACTATAAAGTGTCATGAAATTACATAAATTACAAATATATTTTAAATTTAAATCTTTGGTTTAGCAGAACATTATCTCAAAATCAATTTATTTTTCTGTTGACCTTATACAATATACAAAAATCTTGAATCATGGTATTTATTGGTCTCTGTGAGATAAAGTGATTTAAATTAGGGGACATATTTATAAAAGATTGATTACACTGCATATTTCATATCACCACACATCGGCGCAAAACAATTGTAATTATTGCCATATTTATAAAGCCGTTTGTTTACGTGGCGAAAAGTAATGCTGCAGTGATGGCAGCAGGGGGGCGCCACCTGTGGCCGGGGCAAAGTGGGTGCAAGGGGCTGCTGGGAAGGGTGGCATGTCTGACTAGTGGCACCCCATAGGGGAATACGCACTAGCATCCACAGGCAGAGACCCCGCACCCCAACAGGGGCCCTTAAAAGTTTTTTGGGGGGCTTAGAGGGTCCCACAACTCTAAACCAGGCCCCCCCCTTTCCCCGGAACTTAAAAGTGCCCTTGTGAAACTGACAAGTGGCTTTTGGGGCTTAGAGGGTCCTCGAAACTCTCCCCCCCAGCACTTATAAGTGCTTTCTGACGCCGCCAATGTCATCATTTCCACCCACTTTGCGCCAACATTTTTATCCCAAAGTCTTCTGGCATCACTCAGGAGACTTTTGAGTTCTGCACCTATTGGCACCTTTTTATATAGGATTGGTGAAAGACCAAATCCAATTTTGATTGCTTAATATTTCAGTCCTTGCAATAATATGGTAACACATTGACCAATCATATTTTATTTATAAGTGCCGGGGATGGTAGGGTTATTGAGTAGGCTATAAAGGTTGGACTAGATGGACGTATCTCTTTATTCAATCTACATGTTACTATTGTACTGTGTTACTATGCCTTAAAGAATATAATAAAAAGGAAGAAATCTCTAGTGCTTGGTCTAACCCACACTGTGGCAAAAATCAGCAGTTAGAAGCACTCTAGTTTAAGTTGATCCCTGGTGAAACTATGGATCTGCTTATAGACAGGTTAGGTTTTCATCATGGATAGGATAAAAAGCTTGCATTAGATCAATGTATGACCTTAATCTGCCAATTCAGCATTTTGTCTGTGTATAAGTAAATGTAACCGAAATACTGACTTCCTGTTAGTAGGACCCTGAGTAGAGACCGTTATGGTCTTGCCCTTAACTCAGCGCCTGGGTTGATTCAGTTGCTCAGTAGAGATCTGAGCATCTTTGACCCATCCAACAGCCAATCAGTAAAAATTACTGTTAGGAACATTCCAAGGAAATAGTGCATCCTGGGAAGAAGAAGGACCATTAGAACCTGAAATGTCAGCTCATTAATATCAACTGCAGGGAACAGCAAAGGGTATGAAATCAACTGATTTTTCAAAATGGGAGAGAATATGTAGAATAACTAAGAAGGCATTACACAAACTAACAATTTAACAAATATTGATCATTTCCACTGAACTGTCCCTTTAAAAGTCTTTAAAGTGTCTTTTGGGCTGACAGTTCTTACCTTCCGTTGATCCAGGGATATTTCTGATTGCGGGTTGTTTTTTTTGCCATTCTCTGGATCAACTGTTAGGAAATGAGGGTATTTGACTAGATGGACACATGTCTTTATTCCACTTCAAATACTATAGTGTACTGTACTATTTTATATAAACACTCCAAAAACATTCCTACATTTTATAAAATGCATGTAGTCATAAATGCAGCATGCACAATAGAAAATGGGGGTGTCCAACCTGGCCTAGGGTGGATTTTTTGCTCAGCATCCAAACCCCCCTTGCCCTGTCCTCAAAATGACAAACTCATCCAACAACAAACCGAGATTCACCTATGGCCACATTCCCATGGCGGACCTGCGACCCCCAATTTTCAGGGAGCATGCAATGGTGTAAAATAACAGTAAGACAATTTTCTTTTTTTAATAAGTAGTCCACAAAACACTTTCAGCAGTTTTATTTCCTCTAAATAGAATTGCAGCATCTGGGCCACAAGGAATGAGTGAAGCTGCACTCTTTCAGAACTCGCTCGCTCCATTTAGCAATGCAATTGGTAGCTATCCTTGATAGGAGCTGCCTTGTATTTACAGTATTTATGTATGTTTCTTTATTTACATAGTGCAACATGGGTAACCAGGACTGTGCAATTTTACAAGACATAAAACTCCTGCAACTGATAAAATAAACACACACATGTAAGTAATTAATACATACTTAAGTACACCTGGTGTACCTAAAGGAAAAGTTATTGCTGTTTTCATTATGAAGAAAGGTATTGCACTTTTTTAGTTTTGCTTAGTGAAACCTAAGGAAAAACTGAATGATAAATTAAGAAGCAAACCAAGTGGAGTAAGATAATGCAGTGAGCAATTTTACAAGTTCAACATCATCATTTCAATAATATCCAAGTACAGAGAGATAACGAGTAACTGAAAAATAGAAGATCTGGTTCATTTGACTGTAAAATTAATTGACACCTGTGCTGTAGCATTCATGTTTCCGCTTTTTGTTTAAATA
This sequence comes from Hymenochirus boettgeri, assembly GCA_019447015.1. Taxonomy (NCBI): domain Eukaryota; kingdom Metazoa; phylum Chordata; class Amphibia; order Anura; family Pipidae; genus Hymenochirus; species Hymenochirus boettgeri. Next base: position 119,712,291 of record CM033473.1, read on the forward strand.
GAAATTTGTTTAGCACAATGAAATAACTTAATATTTAAAACTACAAGCTGGAAACTAATTTGGAAAATGAAATTCTCTACTCACGTTATTGCGGAGAATGCTCATATGGGTTCTTTAAACTGCATACAATAAACTGAAAAGATCTTTCATCTGTAACACTCTACCAACTTCATTGTATTTCCACAGCAATGGGAGCTTGAAGTGACACAGATAGAATTTATTGCCTTAAGATTTATTTTCATAAAGGAAGAATGGTCGGGAAGCTGTGAAAGTACTGCTGAAAATAGGCTCATGATACTAACCATCGACCTTATATTCTAAAAAGCCGATACATGATATATATATATATATATATGCGACCTGATAGCACTCCACACTGATAACATGCCTGGGTGTCTTTCCACAGTCCAAATAGCAATCCATAGAGAATGAAAGCACTCAACGGGTCTTCTTCTCACCATCACTTACCAATCACAGGTACACTACATATCCTATGCTCCCCTCTGACCAAAACGCTGAGGACACATGGAGCAAGGAAAATGGCAACCGAGATACTAGACCCGCAGCGTGTCCTCAGCGTTTTAGTCAGAGGGGAGCATGGGATATGTAGTGTACCTGTGATTGGTAAGTGATGGTGAGATGCACTTATGGGGGGGTTGGGCACACGGGCTTAAATGTTGGGGAGTGTATGTGGTATTTTAGTCCTGACGATGGCCCTGCTGGGGCAGAAACGCGTTGACTTATGTGTATTGAATAAAGACTGTTTGCTGATATGAAGAAGACCTGTTGAGTGCTTTCATTCTCTATGGATTTATATATATATCTGCTGTTTTTTGATTTAGAATAAATTTGTTAGGTGTCTTGTGGGAATGGTCCAGAGAACCCACAAATGATTTAAATCAATAATTTACTCCTTTTGGGTCTTTGGGTGTAAGAACGATGTCCTCCAAGTATGAAATAAAGCAACAAAGTCCTCCTTACATGTTTTTTCTTCTCTTAAGCAAGCAATGGTAAAGCTGTGAAAAAACTGCAGTTTATAAGTAGAGATGTCCGAACTTCGAAAATCTGGTCCGCTCGAGGATCCGCAAATTTTCGGAAAAATTTGAAAATTCGAAAATCCGCGAGCGGACCCATTAAAATGAAAAAATCTTTGAAAATCCTCGAAAATGTTCAAAAATACGTTTTCTTAAAAATACGAGAAATCCTCGTAATTTTGAAAATTTTCGAAAACGCGGTTCGGAAAAGTTTGGAAGTCGGAAAACCGGAAAATCCGCGAAATATCCGCCGTTCGCGAACAAGGTAAATCCGCTGTGGATTCGGATCCACGAACTGGGCCATCACTATTTATAAACCGCTTTCACTTGATGACAACACAAAGTAATCTGGTACAAGTGATTCTAGCCCTCTTCCTATTCGCATCAGGAAGAAGTAACCTGAGGGTTTCCCACTTGTAAAATTGTGCTCAAAACCTACTTCAGCAAACCTTATATATATATTTGTTGTTAATATCTAGATCATCTAGACTGAATATATATTATATATATAAAAAAGGATACTTTGTACTTCCACACAATGTTAAGTGCAACTCTTGAACAACCACTTACGATGATGCACAGGTTTCTTCACATCTTTTAATATTTTCAATTAAGAATTTCCTTTGGCTGTTTGTATATATGCACTGTCTGTTCCAAAAATAGACTTTACTGGAAAGTTATTAGCATTTCGGTCCATAGCTGAAATCCTTATTTCATCCTAATTATTTATTTTGAATTCCATTTTTAAAAATAATTGTTGCATTTTCACAGCTTTCATAATTGCATGGAACTTTTCAAAAACATTCCTCACATAAATATTTCCTGCTATTTAAGAAATGTGTTTAAGTTTCCTTTTACTGCAGAATGCTCAGCAACAAGGCCTTTCATGTTTCCAAAAATAAAATTACATTGCAGAGGACCCATTGTCCTTTGTTGTCTCAGCTGCTGTAAATTTATTTATAGCCATGGAAAATAGATAAACAAATTAACCTTCTTATTTTGGTATTATTAAGCAGGGTTTTTGGTGTAGGTTTTTCAACATTCAGTTTCCAATTGCTAATTTGTAAGGTGGACGCCCATCTGACATGTCCTAGTCTGAGAAACTTTTAGATAGCAGAGACAGAACAGTTTTTGGATGGCTGGGGACATTGAGATGTACCTGCTGACATCCTGCCTAGACTTCTGGAAAATACTGCATCAATTATTACTGTTCTGAAGGCATATATGGAGTAGTTTAGTATTTAGGCTAAAGGAATCTGGCAGTGCACTATTCCTTAGTGCATCTACATTGACAAATAAATGTCTTTAGATGAATGCTACTACATCATTCTCCTGAGAGTGTCAGTACTTCAAGATGTCTTGTCTTCCTGCAGCCTTGGACTAATATCACACACAGAGATTCAGGCATTTAGACTGCCAAAGCTACAAATGCTTGAAATTGCTTTCCAAGGACTACAACAATTATTTCTGGAAAGTCACATCTGGCAGCAATTTTCCCCTAAAATCCAACCAGTTGCTTGCACCAATCACATTTATAGGCAACTTTTTGAGAATAACTTTCAGCAGGAAAAGGTCTGAAAATGCCCCAGGAATGTAATAGATAACTTATATGCATATTGTTTTTCTGGAGTAATTCTTTAGTGTTGCAGTGGTCAACCTACTGTATTTCAGCTGTACACTTGACATAATCTGCTTAAATGTTTAATGTAACAATGTCAAAAAATTTTTAAAAAAACAACTCCTCCCCTGTAAACTAGTTCCAGTTTAAGTACAACTTGCTTAATGATGATCTGTTAAAGGGCAACTAAAATTTCCCCTATAGATCCCAGAGTGTGGATCTATAGTCCCTGATAGTTTCTCTTTAGAGCCCTAAACTGCTAGGTCCTCACTCCTAGTTCCGCCATACCATTTCTTCAAAGTTTGGTTGGTTATACCAGTCACTTCACATAATCCAGGATTGTTCCAGGGCTGGCCAATGGGAAAACGTATACTTGCAGGGTATAAAGGGCCAGACTGCCACTACGAAGGCTGGTATGGGGGAACTAGGGCAAACCAGGGGTAAGAACCTTGCAGTTCTCACCATGAAAACTATTAGAGGCAGAGGTCAATAGGAGACCAGATCTTCCTTATATTATAGTTTTACAGAATCTATTAGCCAAGCAACTAAAGATGGACTAAAGCGGACTTTCCTGTTGATATGTGTTAGTGCTAGTGGCTGGCTCTGCCACCCTCTTCTTTCTTACAGAATCAGAAAAACAACTATCTTGCATCATACTACTCCCAACTAATGATAAACTTACCTGCTGTATGGTGTATACATGTAGCACTAGGTGCATTTTGGTTTCTCACAAGATTAATAAGCCTCTACCAGAGCTATCCAATGTGCAGCCATCAAGCTAAATTATACCTGAAATGGCTCTTAACTCCCTTTACTATATTAATATTTGACAATTGTATTTTAAGATAATATGGCCTTTGCTGCAATATACACAAGAACTGTACAAGCAAATAATCTAATTTATCAGTGTTTTGTGTGTAATTGTGTAAATGAACATATTTATAATAAAAATGAAAAAGGTCAGGGAGAAACTTTCCTAAGAAAATCCAATCAAACTGGGAGATGCCAGCCCACAGAAACAACACAAGGTAACTAGTTATACCAGGGTTACCTTGGTATGATCATAAATACAGTCTGTAACTAGGCTTCTACTGTAAATGCCCTTATTAGCAAACTCCTAGATTATTTTGATTACATACAGTATGTTATAAGGTTGAGAATAATAGTTAATTCATAAACATCTAGCAACCATTTCCCAAAAGCATAAAAATTCTTATTTACTTTATTTATTTATTTATTTTGCCCTTAATACATTTTGCTCTATAATAGTAAGACATTTCTAACCATCATTACAGCAGAACACTGATAAGTGTTTTTCAATTAAGACTTTAACTGTTTTTTCAACAACGCTGTCTTCTATACTTTGTATTGTATATCAGACTTCCTGAAATTTTAAAATAGCTGTTGCCACTCACAGACTAAGATAGCAGATGTCACCATGGCAACAAATTATGTCAATGAATAAAAAGAGTATAAAAACAGATTTTTTTTATTGCTAATCACAATTAAAACACTTTTGTCTGCATTTTGTGCTGTACATAGAATTTTAAGAATTATTTTTCTGATTAACTATGTAACCGTTTTGCCATTCTATGTGTTATTACCTCTGTGGGTGGCAAATCTTTATTATACAGGGGCTCTTATTTACATGTTTAAGAAGTAATTTGACTTCATATGGTACATCATGTACCTTATTTCAACAAACAAAAAGTTGTTATGCAGTATATTTACTTTACTGGAATCCATAAAAAAATGTTTTGTAATATCAATTGAGATAAAGAATCTATTAAAATAGGATCTACTTAAAGAATCCTCAATTCTGAGTTAGCACTACAAATATATTAAAAATCTAAAGATACATTCATAGGGTATTGATGAAGGAGGTGACGGCTTTTCAGTCTGTAGTCTATACAAAACCACATATAGGTCTGTCTGATTCCTAAGTAGCTCCTAAATAGGCTTATCTATGAAGAGCCACAATGCAGAAACCTTGTTTTAACGTCACACTAACTAATTTACCAAGCTTGTGGGTTTCAGAAATGTCACCCAGACAAATTCATTTTAATTTGCTATGCTCTGTGTAATACTTTTACAGGTTGTACCTACATATCTTTAAGCTGTTTTCAATGGAATTTTCTTTTGGGAGCTATGGAGGTGATTTTAGTTTGCCTTGCTTGTTGTCTTCAAAATGGCAGCAGTGAAAAAATATTCACTTATCCTAAAAATGAACTGATTTTTAAAGGGCAACTGTGGTCTCAAAACAAGTTAGGGTTGAATGAAGCCTGCAGTATTTCCTTTAAAATGAGATGACAGTCATATCTCTGGCTGGAGCCTGTGAGAAATGATATTGGGGTGAATGTTCAAACTTCCTGCTTTCAGTAAGTGACATCACCTGACCTTTGCCCTGCCCATCCTCCCCCAGGGAGAAGCATGCATAGTTAAGACTTAATGCTGGGGAAATCAGGAAGTACCTGGGGGGAAAAATTGACAGTTGAAAAGGGGAGCCTATTAATGCAGGCAGAGGCTGGTCACATGACTACAAGCTGGTCACATGGCTGAAAACAGGAAGTGTTCAAGCAGGAGGTAATATAGCTGAACCTTTCCAATAATAACTTCTCACAAATGTTACCTAGAGATATGATTCAGGTTTTATTTTGAAGGTACAATGGAAGGCTTTTTATATAATTCTTACTAATTTGGAAGAATTTACCACAGTTACCCTTTAAGCAGCATTAATTGATATGCCCATGCTTATACTTTATATTTATTTATTTGGAAAGGATGAATTATGGTGTTTAATTATTTAAGTGCCTTAAACTTTCAGTTATACTACATCATTAATAGTGTTCATTTGTTTAATCAATAAACTTAAAAAATTAATTTGCTAATTATTACGAAGCCAAACTGAACAAATCACAATCCTGCAGCCATTGTAGATAGCAGATAACATGCAGCCATGACATCCACTACCACTGGTACAGTAAATAATAAAGAGGTAAATAAGTTTTCATTAGTATAATTTTACTAAAAAATTATATAGAAAAAATGGTTATAAATTGCTTGTAAACAAGCAAAGGAATTTGCCCAGAGCCACAATGGCTCAGGTCCCCTATCATTATTAGTATGATGGCCGAACTATATAAAGTTTGGTCCGTTTTCGAACTTTCGAAACTTCAGTAAAAGTTTTAAAGTTCAAATTCAGGCCCATTAAAGTCAATGGGAGAGTGATAGTTCCAAAATCTGGGTGATTTACAGCTAAACTAACTATGGTCACTTTCTGTAAATGGCTGTAGCACCTGGGAAATGTTCTCAGGAACAAGTCACCATCACCAAAACTTTTTAAAACACTTCTAAAATATTAGTGGGCAATTGTCTGGTTTTGCACAAGCTACATTTGAGGGTTACGGCCAATTTGAGGGTTACTGAACGATACTTACCGAAAATAGAACGATAAAGTTGAGGGTTACAGAAATTAAACGATACTTTAGAGTATTACCAAAAACAGACTATACTTTTGAGGGTTAGCGAACGATACATTCTAGGGTCGGCGAAAATGATCCATACATTCGAGGGTTACCGAAAATTAACAATACTTTCGAGTATTACCAAAAACAGACTATACTTTTGAGGGTTAGCGAACGATACATTCTAGGGTCGGCGAAAATGATCCATACATTCGAGGGTTACCGAAAATGAACAATACTTTCGAGGGTTACCGAAAATCGAAGGCTACATTCGAAGGTTAGAGAGCGGTACATTCTAGGTTTAGCGAAAATGATCTGTACATTTGAGGATTATTGAAAATGAATGATACTTTTGTGGGTTAGAGAACGATACATACTAGGGTTAGCGAACGGCCTTTAATTTAGATAATTATCGAATTGATGATAATTATCGAAAACATAGCTGCGAGTCCTGAAAAATGAACTAGTTTGAACGTGAATTAGTTAGAATAGTTCGAGTTCATCCGAACTCATAAAGTTCGGCTCGGGTTTGAGTTCGGATTTGGCTCCATCTCTAATTATTAGTATCAAAATACTTATAATGTGGATAGTGCACGTTTGTTATTTAGGCACATTCTATTTTTTTTACTGATCTATTTCACTACTATTTTTATTAGTAAGGATAAATAAAAGAGACATGTATAACACAGTCCAGCTGAGTTTTTTTTTAAAGCCACAAATATAAATTGTGCAATTTGCTTTTAACCACAAGGCCCATTGACAGCTGAATTGGAATTGGTTAAAACTTACTGACATGTCTTCTTTTCAATCCTTTTTGTGCAAGATACTGTAGGTAAAAATATTTTAGCCAATATTTCAGGCCAACAAAAATATTGGACAGGACATATTATTCATGAGACTATGCCTCTTTAATGAAACACAAAATAAAAAGATAGGTCTGGATAGGTATCGTAACAGTACTTTTAAAGATCATTAACAAAATGCATTTAACAAAGAAAATCTGCTTAACACTAGTAAATCTTTATACCATATATGTTGAATAAATAGGCCCTTTGCAGTTATCCTTTTGCATTACTTATATGCTTGCATATTGACAGGCTATCATTCTGATGAAGTGATTATTCTTTGTGGAGCTTTTCTTGTCAGTAAAACTACTGGATAATGAATAGACCTGAGCATGCATTTCAATTTATAATACATCAATTAGAAAAAAATTGCAGAAATAACCTTCTTGTTTGACCCTACTTCTAAACCATAGCTTTAATCCCCAATAGATGTGCAATGGTCCATGATGAGCTATATTTGAATATTACAGAGTCATTCCATTTTTGATTATTTTTTTCTTAAAGTGTCGTGGCAGTGCTGTATCCCAAAATGCTTATAGTGTGTTAATGAAAATAAGAAAAAGAAGTATATATGAAATATTTTATTTTGTGTTCTTTGATACAAGAGATAAAAGTAATCTACTGAAATTTAGTCTGCCAGATTTTTCTAAATTAAGATTTAACTTAATTATATAAAATCTGGTTTGATCTGGGCTGAAGGTGTTTGAACTCATAACAAAATTGATACAAATCAATGCCAGGTGCTTGTTTGTTTTTCTAGATTAGTCAATCCCTGGCTGCTGAAGACATTCAATGAATTATCTGGGCTTTTCCATTTATCCTCATTACAGGGAGAAAATTCAGCCACAAACAGTTCTACTGAAAAAAGAAAAAAAACTCCCATTTTTCTGCCATGCCTTTTATGAGGATTAGATCAATAGTTGAAATGACAACATACAATAGCTGCAGGCACTCAATTGGTCTGAAAGATAGAATGTTGTTTTGTAACATTACCTCTTGTGTGCTTTATGCACTAAAACCTCCTGTTATTGCATTCTTTAAAATAGTTAACTGTAGTAATTATTTCACAATGTGCTAATTTCTGTATTAATTTTAATGAATGCTGACTTTAGAGCTTTAAGGTGCTTCCCTTAAATGTCCAGCATAGTTTAAAGGAAATCTTTTATGGAGTGCATTCCATTTATTGTACCCCCTTATTTTAATTATGTAGTGGGAAGGATGCCAAGTGTCTTGGTACTTATTGTTACCAATGAAATTATAAAATAGATGTAAAAATCAGAAAATTAAGCAAGAAATTACACAATAAATAAAAATTAAGTAATAAGGGTGAAAAAGATAGCAAATATAAATCAGATTATTCCTTTAATAAAACAGTTATTAATAAATAAAACACATTTGATCTATAATAATACAAGTGCAATCTCCCACAGCTAATGTATACCAGGAAGACAGCTCCAGCCAGTAGTTAAAGGGCATGTCTACCCTTCTAAAAAAATTTTTATATAATATTCTCCCTGTCCCCCCAGCCCCAACCGCTATAGTTTTAAGTTAAGAAAGTGCCCCAAATATTACTTACCTTCCTTTTTCCTCCGCCGCACTGCCAGGCCCTCTGCTTGCGAGAAAATGCAAGCAGAGGGGCGGGACCGGCAGTCGCGTCTGTGATTGGCTGAGTGGCAGCCAATCACGGACATGGCTGCTGGGAGTTCAGTGCGGCGGAGGAAAGAGGGAAGGTAAGTAATATTTGGGGCACTTTCTGAACTTAAATCTATAGTGGTGGGGGATGGGGGGGCAGGGAGAATATTATGTATAAATGATTTTACACTAGGGGGAGTGAATCCTAATCGGGAGGGAGAGGGAGGGGAAGGGAGGGGGAGAAGGGCTGCAGTGCGCATGCCAAATTTCTCCTGGAGGGGAGACAGGAGGCAGAGTCCTATATGGACTCTGCAGTACTCTTGGTGGGCGTTTTTTTGGAATTTAGGGGGGGATTGCAGAAGAACCAGATGGAGCTGGGATGTAAGGTAAGGATTAAACTACACTACACAATGGGGCCAGTAGTGAGGGGGATTATAGTTTTGGGGGTGGACATGCCCTTTAAGGCGTTCTCTCTTGCAATCAGTCTATATCAAAGTCCGAAAAAGTGAAAAAAGTACCTTGTGGTATACAATGTACCACGGAAGCAACCTCAGTGTACCGGACCCTCCTACACCGTTTCACTGTTCTCTCTACCTGAAATCCACCGAAGAAACAATAAGGCCAAAGACCGCTAACAAGCTCCTGGCTTTTCCTCCTAGTGCGCACTATTCATAGGACAGTCCAGGTCACACTCCAGAACACCGCTGTTGGCTCAATGCACTATTCAGAGGACCTCCACCGCACAAATCCAAAACGAATGTCCCCGCTTTGGCATGTGTTCCGCTAAGACTCCTGGGTACACGGGGGAAGGTCCTTCCAAGCCAGAAGTCTTAGCAGAACACACACGGTCACGTGACGTAAGATGCGGAAGCCGGGACGTGCGTTTTGGATTCGTTCGGTGGAGGTCCTCTGAATAGTGCGCACTAGGAGGAATACCTTAACTACTGGCTGGAGCTGTCTTCATGGTACACATTAGCTGTGGGAGATTGCACTTGTATTATTATATATCAAATGTGTTTTATTTATTAATTACTGTTTTATTAAAGGATTAATCCAATTTATATTTGCTATATTTTCCCCCTTTATTACTTACTTTCATTTATTGTGTATAGATAGGGGTATCTTTACCCCTATCATTTTTTGCAAGGTTAAGGACCCACCTTGTTAGTTAATAAGGGGTGTTTTGTTCAGACCGTTTGCGTGTTTTTCGTTAAGCAAGAAATTAGCTTAGGGTTTTAAATGTGTGGCTCAATGTACGATGAACAAGAAATATTCATTGTGTGGACTGTTGGCTAAATGTTCTTCACTGCAATTGATTTTCTTCTAGATGATAATGCTACCAAATGAAACCGGTGTTCCCAAGATGTGTCAGTAAAAATGAATTGTATCAATAAATATTTTAAGCTGTAATACTATTTTAATTAGTTTCAACATTAGGACAAAAACATTTATGCTTGTGATGAATATTCCTTTGTTTAAAACATTTGCATACACTATATTATTTGAGGCATTTACATCTGGGTTTTGGAAAATCCTTCCGCGGGGTTCTGTGTACATTCATCTCCCTGCTGTTTACCTTTTATGAGAATCTTTGTTTTTTCTTATTAAATGCCTGATTCATTAATACAAGCCTCTGTCATTTCTTCATTTGCTATTAGAGCAAACACAGAATACATTTGCGAGATAATAATATTAAAAGTAATGTATATTTGACAACCATAAAAGTTGTAGAACTGAGATGTAAAGCCTGATAAACCCGCAGCTCTGTTCTCTAGCAGATTTTTACAGCAGGTTATTGCCCACTAGAAGACCCCTTTCAAACCCTTTAGAGACCAATACAGACAAGGGTGCTGATGTTTAGAAGGTATGGTACATGCACAAAAGACTGTTTAATGATTTCATGGTTGACAGGAAAGCAAACAATATGGTGGCACCTAAAGAACTAAAGAAATGATACAGAGGACCAAAAAAATACTCCTAGGTTAATCCCATGTTTATTCCAAAAGAAAACTGTGCCCATGATGTCACATAATATGATGAATGCAGTCTTGCACTATATTATCACTAGGCTTGAAAAAGGCCCAGTATCAAGGCCTAAAATGTTGCCTGCATGTTGTGTAGCCAAGAAATGTTCTATATGCTATATATATATTAGCCTCTGGTAGCTTCAAAGTTGCCAGTAGGGATGGACCGAAATTTGAACCCGATTTTGAGATGGATTTTCGTACAAACTCTGACTTTTTGGAAACTCTACAAACTACGAACTTTCTGGTTTTCCGAACTCGCAGGCATGTTTTCATTATATAATCCATAGCCTTTAAATTTATCGCTCCATAACCCTAGAAAGCGGCGTTCAGTACATTCGAGAGTTAGCGGCAAATTCAAGGGTTAGCGAACACTATGTTAGAGGGTTATCGCCAAATTAAAGGGTTAGCAAATGCTAGATTCGAGGTTTATCTGTGAATTTGAGGGCAGCAATTAAGGCAATAAAACTGAATAGTAAGGAGAATCCATGCAGTAATTAATTGCAAAATCTCTTCTGAAAGGAAAGAAGAGTTTTTGCAGTTAATACTGTATGGAGTCACCTTCCTATTCAGTTTTATTGTGTTTAAACAAGCTTGTTACAGTGCTTTACTTTGCTTTCCCCTTTGCTGTGGTTTCCTGCTCTTTTTGGAATATAAGACGTAAGAGGTGTTTTTGATAATATTCCCTATTTTAGTTGTTGTCTTGGGAATGCACATCATGTCTATAATAGTGTATTTATTCCTGTTGTACCCCAATTGTTATTTTTTTCTGCTAAACAGATTGTGTTTTTTCATAGGATGGCATGAATAATTTTGATTATTAATTCAAGGTTTTGCAATTATGCAGTTATTTTTTCCAAGTCTAATTCAGAATTCAGCTTGCATCGATGCCAGTAATTTAAAGCTATTAAACATAGCATGTTTCATGATCTCTAAAGTAATGAAACATGATCATGGTTTTGTAGGGAAGATTAAAAGGGGGAAAAAAATTAGCAAGCTATGAAAAAATAAAATGTTACGATCCAATTACAAAGAAAAGTTGACTGAGCATTTCACAGTAACTCAAAACTGTACAGATTCATTTCCATTTGGATTATTTGTGAAGATTAGTATAGATAGAGAAAAAGTTCATTTGCGCAGTAGGTAAACCAGAAATACAAAATAAAAACAAAATGATCAGGATGATTCACTACTTCAGCATCAGCTTCAATGTTAAAAATTGGTCTGTGATATTTATGAAGGGTTTTGCCTTAGCAAAGTCAAAATACACTTAGATAACCCCTATGGTATGTCAATGCTTGTTTAAGTGGGAGAGTTTAAAAAATAGGCAAAATTACAGTCTCCTCTTTTATGTAGTGATGGACCTGAACCCGTGTTGGTGAAGAACTATCTGAACGCTATCCAAATTATCCGAATTTTCCGAACAGACTTAATTTCGATAACTGTCAAATTCTCGATTTGGTAATCCTCAAATGCAACATTCAAATTCGGTAACCCTAAAATATATCCTTCAATTTCAGTGACCCTTGTATGTAGCCTTCGATTTCAGTCACCCTCAAATGTATCCTTCAATTTAAGTAACCCTTGATTGTATCGTTCGCTAACCCTCAAACGTAACCCTCGAAGGTATTGTTCTGTAACACTTAAAGGGGAACAGTGGTCTCGAAACAGTTTAAATGAAAGACCAGTTTCCTAGCTTTAAAACGAGCCATCAACCACCTCACTACGTGCTCCACAGCCCAAGATATAAAGAAATTACTGACCAGAAAGTTAATGAGTGGGAGGCTGACAGGTTACACTTTTAAGACTGCTCCTCCACCTCACCAACGGCAAACACAGCCTCAGACTTCAGTGACAGGACAGGAGACAGGAAGTTCCCCCTCTCCCTGCTGTGTGAATATCCCCACAGTGAAGGTAAGGGAATCTACAGCCCTACTCTCCCACTATGTGAGTTCTCACTCTGCCTGAAAAGGCTGTTTTCACACAGTGGGAGAGTAGGGGGAAAGGGGTTTCTGAGTTGCCCAAGGCACCCGTGAGTGGGTGTGGCCATGACACCCACAAGTGGGCTGGGCTATAGCACCTGCTTAGTGGCCAGGGTTAAGGCACCCACGAGTGGCCACATAGAGCTGTAAGGGAAGGGGCCACGGGGGGCCTGCAAATGGAGGGGCCATGGAGTTCATGAGTGGGAGGGACCAGGGGGGCTGCAAGGGGAGGAGGAGACACAGGGCAGATTGACTGTCATCCACTGACATGATTTCAGAGCAGGAAGTGCAGGGGACATAGTGATGCTGCTGCCATATCACACACAAAAATGTAAATATCTTTAAAACTATGCAAAATAAACAATGAAAATAACTTGCAAAAATTCTCAGGAGAGCACTTCCTATCAATTTACCAAGTCATTTTTGGACCACAGTTCCCCTTTAAAATTATCATTTGGTAACCCCTGAATGTAGCATGCGGGAACCCGACATTTGCCTGATTGTGAAGGTAGTGTTCAAACAAGTTTTGGTGATATGTTTTGGTGAAGTGGTCTGGTTCCCCAGACCATTTTCTAAGTTACCATTGCTCTTTTATCGCTGTTCAATTCAAACTTTTCGAACAATTGAACTCCCATTGACTTTAATGTCACAATATCTTTTTCTTTGCACAGCACAAAGCAATGCAATAAATTTTGCACTGGTTTTTGCACTAGATTTTTTTTGTGTCAATTAACGCCTCTTCAGTGGTGTCTTTAAAATATGCCCAAAAGGTCGCAACTTACTGCTAGCATTTTCGCAATGTATCAACGATCGCAAAGTGGTTAATACATTGCAGAAATGAGTGCACGTAGGTTGCGATAGCAAAATACATTGCATCTCCCCCTTGGTGTCTTTTTCAGCCAAAGATATAAATAGTATAAAACTCAAAAGGAGAATTTTCTCTATTTCACTAATATGATGATAGTGTAAAACTCAAAAGGCGAATTATCTCTATTTTATTAATAGGACAATTTTTTAGTATTGCTTATTTTCAGCCATCTCTAGTTTTATAAACTTTAGCTACATTTTGATCTACTATTGATCCTTTATAAATATTCAGGGAGATTCAATAAAAGTTCTTATCATTAAAAAATGGTGCTAATTTTGTCCCAACCAATCAGATGTTAGCTTTCAAATGTTAAATAATATTAAATTGTAATTCTTTAATGTCAGTGAATGAAAACAAGGTTTCTATCTAACTTGCAGTAGTGTGCAATTGTATACTGCCACAGATAGGCATGTTTCTGCCCATTTCTACTAAAAGAAAATGGAAAACATAAAAAAATCTAGGGTCCACCAGAAACCCTGACATTTCTGCAAAAATGTCTTCACAGGTCAAAAACTGATAAGAGCAACACAGCTGAAAAATAAAAGATCAAAAAAGACAAATAATCATAAATAGCACAATATGTACATCAATTAAATAAAAAGCTTTAATGACTAACATGTTACAAAAGGAAAGTATTGTATATTTTCCAAATAATTACTGTATATTATACCAAATAGCATACCCATTGCTGTGATTTATGAGGACAGTAAAGGTCATACCTGAATCTGCACTGGTATTTCATTTGTGCTGCACCATCTCTCAGTTGGCCTCACATTATGAATTATTTTAATATTCCCATAACACACCAAAGATTGTACTCTTACAGACAATACAGGGGTCTCCACTGAAAAAGGCTTAGAGATGAATCATTACTCATGTAGGATAAACCTCTGAACAGATCAGCATGAAGCCAGGAAGAACAGCACAAAGGCCAGGGCTTGAACACTTGCAGCAGACAGCAAACCTTGACAAAAGTAATAACCCCTTGATAGGGATGTAACCTAAAATTAACTTTTGGCATCTTATAGGCCCATTTGACCATACACATTTCCAGAAAGTCTATATTATTTATTTATGTATTCAGTTTTTAAAACTGTATGCCTTTTTTCTAACATCTCTTACATTTACAAATGTTGGTTGCCAAAATGTATTATGTTAAATATTTGCATTTTGTTTATATGTGAAAGCTTAAAATAATAAATTAAAACTGCTATGGAATAAAAAAAATGTATCTCTTAAAAAAACTAGTATAATCTAGTAGAATATTCCAACTCTGCCTCGCTTTTCATGGCTTCTGTATACAGTATTGTTACAGTATCTATTACAGTACAGTACAGTATTGTTACAGTATTTATTTATTAACCTCTATTAAGCACAATTTGGACATTTTTTAGTTACAGGTGTACTCACTTTTTAATGCCAGTGGTTTAGACATTAATGGCTTTGTGTTGAGTTATTTTGAGGGGACAGCAAATTTACACTGTTATACAAGCTGTACATTGACTACTTTACATTGTATCAAAGTGTCATATGTTCAGTATTGTCCTATGAGAAGATATAAAAATATTTACAAAAATGGCATGCTTACTTTTGTACATAGTACCTAGTATGTCTATCTAGTTCAACCTTTTTAGCCAGTTCATGAACCCTACCTAACAAATGATCCAGAAGAAGGTAAAAAAAAAAGTAGTTGGAAAGGGGAGGGGGCTTGGAATCCTTGACTTGGAAAGGATCCCTGGATCAACAAAATCTATGGGGAAAACATAGAACTTTAGCCCACATACATGATGCTCCATTGACAACAACTCTTTGCTCATGATCTAACATCATATTTCTTATTCATGTAAAAATATTTTTTATGCCGCAAATCTAAATTCTTACTCATACCATAATAATCAAGCAATTTAGTTTGACAAGAGCTATTTCTTATGAATCCATGCTGATTACTACTTATAGGATCAGTTTTTGAGATCAGAATACAATCCTGTAACAAAGTTTCCAGTGTCTTTCCTACCACTTATGTTGGACTTACAGGTCTATAGTTACCAGGCTGTGAACGACTACCTTTTTTGAATATTGGTATTACATCTGCTTTTCCTCTTCACCCAAAGGCAGCCATAAACAAGAGATTTATTCCCTCCCCCTAGATGGTAGGACCAATCTTAGAAACCTCGCTTAGAGATCCCATGGACTGGAAAGCTGAATCAGTATTAAGAAAGAGTTTCATGGCATCAGGAGCAGCCATGAGGCTTCAGTCGCGGTAGCATCAGTGGCTAAGGTATTACATATCTGGCTATCAGATTTGGAGAATACATTAAAGATGGTAGCTGCCCCAGAACAGGTTATGAAGGATCTTCCCTTTCTACATAGAACCTCAAATTACCTCTGTGCACTGCACTGTCTTCACTAAAATTATCTGCAAGATCAGCAGCTTATTCTTCGGTCGCACGACGATGTATCTGCTTGAAACCTTGGAATGTAGACCCAGCCTCCAAGAACCATTTATGCATTTTACCCTTCGAAGGTGAACGCCTCTTCGGATCAGAGTTAGATTCCCTAGTTTCCGAGAAAAATTAAGATAGAATTCTTGCTCTCCCTCAGGAAAGGAAGACTTTCGAAAAACCTTTCGATCGTTCAGAGCTTACTCCAGAGGTAGAGGTTTCAGACCATTTAAAGACAGACAATCCAGTTTTTTCAGGTTCAGACTCACTAGAGCTAGAGGTCGCCAGACTAGTGGGGGGTCGACTTTCACATTATTTTCCTTTTTGGAAAGACATAACCACAGACAGATGGGTATTAGAAACTATTCATCTAGGATATTCCATAGAATTTTTTCAGAGTCCCCCCAACAGGTTTGTTACATCCCCATGGCCCAAGACACCAGAAAATCAAACGGCTATGCTCCAGGCCATTCAGGAGTTCTTAACAAAGAAGGTGCTTATCCAGGTACCAGAAGACGAGAAAGGATCAGGAGTATACTCTCCAATTTTCTTAATTCCAAAACCTTCAGGAAAATTCCGAACTATCATAGACCTAAGATATTTGAATCAATACATCAAAAAGCAACATTTCAAAATGGAATCCATAAGGTCCACCTTAAACACTTTACTCCCAGGAGATTTTTTAGCAACCTTAGATCTCCAGGATGCTTACCTTCACATGCCGATCAGACCATGTCACCAGAAGTTTATAAGAGTAGCCATACAATTAGAACATCAAGTAAAGCACTTCCAGTTCGCAGTATTACCCTTCGGAATCTCTTCAGCCCCAAGGGTCTTTACAAAAATAATGGTAGTAGTTACAGCACATCTTCATCAACAAGGCATAAGTGTTACGCCTTATTTGGATGATTGGCTATTAAAGGCAAGCACAGTGGCCATTCTATCATGAAAAGTCCTCCCTAATTCCATCTCAGAGTTTAAAGTTCTTAGGCTTCCATCTCGACACAAACCTGAACAAGATACTACTTCCTCAAGAAAAGGTCTGCAAGATTATTACTTCAGTAAAAAGGCTCAAATCAGCTCAATCAGTTACCCTGAGGGGAATATTAGAAGTCATAGGACTAATTGCGGCTACTATAGAGGGAATACCCAGGGTCAAGCTTTCTTCTTGAGCACATGGGACAAGGATCCAAATTCCCTAGACCCTCGAATATCCATTCCTCATCCAATAAAAAAATCCTTAAATTGGTGGCTTCAACCGATTCACCTCTCCTAAGGAAAACCAATTACATATCAAAAACCAATTATCTCACTACAGGCACCAGCACCTGGGGGTGGGGAGCTCACTGTCTAGGAGACTCCATTCAGGGGAGATGGTCATCAAGAGAAGTCAAAGCCTCTGCCAACTCCAGAGAATTAAAGGCAATCCTCAATGCCTTACACCACTTCAGTTCAGTCCTCTCCAAGCACGTGATCTTAATACAAACAGACAACACAACAGCAGCAGCGTATATAAATCACCAGGGAGGAACCCGCAGCCAGGACGTTATCCCAAGCCATATTTTTTTGGGCAGAGAAAAATATACAAGATATATCGACCACATATATAAGAGGAATAGACAACGCTTGGGCAGACCATTTGAGTCGCAATACTATCGACCCAAACGAATGGCCACTAAACCAAGAAATCTTCAATCAAATATGTGCAAGATGGAGGGCACCAAGCATAGACCTCATGGCTACAAACAAAAACAAGAAAACAAAAGTGTATTTCTCCCTTGCAAGAGACCCAGAGTCAACAGGCAGGGGTGCATTAACCAGGACCTGGAATTTTTACCTAGCTTACATTTTTCCCCCTTTCCAAATGTTACCCAAAGTTATCTAGAAGATCCGGCAGGATCAGAGTCTGGTCATTCTCATTGCCCCAGACTGGCCATGGAGAACTTGGTATGCAGACCTGGTTCATCTAGCATGTGCAGATCCCTGGCCACTTCCTCTACAGAACAATCTGCTATCCCAGGGACCAGCTATATCCAAATGTACAGGATCTAAGACTGAAGGCTTGGTTACTGAAAGGGACATAATGAGAAGCCGTAAACCTACAACCTCAACAGTATATCAGAGAATATGGTCTACATTTCAAAGATGGTGTGAGCAGTATCCATTCCTATTTTGTTAGATTTCTTGGTTGAAATTCTAGAAAAAGGTTTTGCTGTCAGTACCCTAAAGGTACAGATTTCCGCCCTAAGAGTTTTCCTTAATTGTAACCTGGCATCAGAAAATTATATAACAAGATTTTTTTAAAGCAGCCACGAACATAAAACCAAGAGATAGATCTAACTTTCCTAAATGGGATCTAAGTTTTGTTCTAAAACAACTGAGCAACGATCCTTTTGAACCTCTGGATGAGATTCCTATTTCGGTATTAATATTAAAAACGACACTCCTAATAGCCTTAGTAACAGCTAGAAGAATAAGTGAAATTCAGGCACTCTCCTGTAGAGAACCCTACTTCCAGGTTCTGGATGACGGAATAAGAGTAAGGTTAGACCCATCTTTTATACCCAAGGTGGCAACGGAGTTTCATATGAGTCGGGACATATTTCTGCCAGCCGTGTCACAGGATTCCGCTAATGAATCCCTAAAGTATGTGGATGTTAAAAGATGTGTTCTAGTCTATCTTAACAGAGTACAAGCTTTTAGAAAATCTGATTCTCTTTTAATCCTCTTCTCTGGAACAAGGAAAGGAAAAGGGGCTTCAAAGTCTACTATTGCAAGATGGTTGAAGCAAGTTATCGGTGCAGCTTACAGGTCAGCGGATACTCCACCACCTCAACATGTTAAAGCACATTCTACAAGAGCAGTTTCCACCTCATGGGCAGCCAAGGCAGGGGCAACCACAGAGCACATTTGTAGGGCCACTACCTGGGCCTCATTCAACACCTTTGTGTGGCATTACAAACTAGATGTGTGGAATAGTGAAACAGCCTTCAGAACAATAGTACTACAGGCTGCAATCTCTTAATGTTCCCTAGCCTATTTTTTTTTCTCTTTGTTTTTTCCACTACTATGTGAAATCTCTTGTTTATGGCTGCCTTTGGGTGAAGAGGAAAGTAGAATTTATACTTAGGTAAATTCCTTTTCCTCAAACCCCAAAGGCAGCATTACTTACCCCCCCATTCAATTTCTAAGCATCGACTGTGGTTTTGTCTACTACTTTGGTCAAACAACATTGGGGATTACCAGGTAGGGGGGGCTTTTAAGCTTTGAGCATTGGTCCTACCTTCTAGGGGGAGGGCCTAAATCTCTTGTTTATGGTTGCCTTTGGGATTCGAGGAAAAGGAATTTATGTAAGTATAAATTCTACTTTTTCCATTCCAGATGCACAGAAAAAAGTGAATCTGAAAAGATATAGAACAGTGGTCTAGATAAAAATGAACTGAGCCTTCATTAAGCTTTGTACACACGTGCAATCGCAGGGTCCAGTCTGACACACTCGATGGTTCATGAACGGCCATATTGTGAATGTATGGGCACCGGATCCCACTGGATCATCAACAATGCCCAACTGATTATCAACAATGACCTTAATAAGCCCATTTGGCATTGTGTCTGTGTATAAATAAATGCAACCGAAATACTGATTTCCTGTTTGCAGGACCCCTAATAGAGACCGTTATGGTCTTGCCCTTGACCCAGCGCCTGGAAAAGGTAGTCATATAATAATGTGTAAAATATAACATATTCACCAAGTAAAAACTACTTATTATAATTATAATAATGGGGCGCATTATGATTTTGTGTGAAACCTGATTTTTAAATCCAAAATTCTGAGGCATACCTCTGGCTCTTATATTAAGACTAGAGATGTCCGAACTTCGCAAAATCCGGTCTGCTCGAGGATCCACGAATTTTCGAAAAAACTCGAAAATTCGAAAATCCACGAGCGGATCCATTAAATGAAAAATATCCTCGAAAATACGTGAAATCCTTGTAATTTCGAAAATTCTCGAAAATACGTATTTTTGAAAATTTCCGAAAATACGTGAAATCCTCGTAATTTCGAAAATACGTATTTACGAAAATACAAGTAATCCTCGTAATTTCGAAAATTTTTGAAAATACATATTTTCGAAAATTTTCAAAATTACGAGATTTCTCATATTTTCAAAAACTTTCGAAAATACATATTTTCGAAAATTCTCGAAAATACGAGAAATCTCGTAATTTCAAAAATTTTCGAAAATACGAGAAATCCGTGGTTCGGAAGTTCGGTAGGCAAAAAATCCGGAAAATCTGGAAAAATTCGCAATTCGCGAACTGGATAAATCCGCGGCGGATCCGGGCTCAGATCCGCGAACCGGCCATCCCTAATTAAGACCAGATAAGCATGTTTGTCATTCTGTTTTTGGCCAGTAGGGCATTGGTACATTTCTTAAATATATTATCAAAGTGTCTTGCATAAATTCACGTCTAATTCAAGTCTAAAAGCTGTTTCTTATACATTTTTATTCCAAACTTCTAATTCTTTACTATACTATATATCTGTTAGGGATGATGCTTTTACCATCATTTGGATTGCTGAAGAATTAAAGTTCACAGGTTATTAAATCATTGTTGATGCACATCCAAAAATCATCATCAATCAGTGGCTTGTAGGCAACCACATCTCATGTTGGCAGCTCTGTTAGACCATATGACATAGAATTAGATCTTCATGGTAACGGAAAATCATAATGATCTGTCAAAAGACTATTCTATCCATGTGAATGCACCATGTAAAATATAGATGTCAGCAGCGTATTCTGGGAATTTTGCAATGTATTTTGAAGTGCATCTCTATGTTGCTTGCAGTCTTTATGTGTTCTAGCAGCTGCCTAGTTCTATAGATCCAGTCAGGATAAAATTTGGTAGATATGGTTTCTGCACAGTGCCACTTAATTTTCCAATGTATAAAAAATTCCATTTTATATTTAATGTTTTATGTAAGTTAAATTTGTGTTATTTGAATTAGGATGTTAAAATGATGGTATAGTGTATCATTATAAGCTCTTTGGTGCATAGGCCTTATCCTTAATCCTTATTTAATATATTTGTATTTCATGCCTATAACATTTTTCTTGTTATTAAATTGTATTAATTTTCCTTATTTATCTGCTTTTGCAATTGCTTGCACTTATACCTTCCCATGTATACTCTGTATTGCTAGTATGTACAGTGCAGTGTGAATGCATGTGGGTGTTTCCAGTGTGAAATGTGTGTGTGGGGGTCAGGTTGCAGGCAGTGTCTCTGAGGCTGTAGGCATTTATTTAAGTGAAGGGAAAAGGGGAATTATACTGGATAATGTACCCCCTACTGCAAACTATAAGAATATTAGAAGCCATCAAGGAGTTTCATAACCATATAAAGTACAAAGAACTGAGTTGATATTATATTTCCACAAATGTTATTTCTTACAGATTCAAGCAGCATGTTCCCATTTCTTACAAATTACACAACAGAATCCCCCCACCTTTATTTATTACAACCCCCCACACACACACACTCTGAGGAAATTTGTTGTTTTTTTAGGTTAATGGATTGTCTTTAGTGGTGTTTACTGAATGTTCTTGCAACCCAAATTTACTTTGCATCATGCAGTTGGGTCCCACAGGGATCCATGCAAGGTGTTTAATATAAACACATACATACATATGAAATTTGAAGATATATCTAAAAATAATTAAACATCAATTAAATTATATTTTTATTTACATTTTCTCTCTCTTAGACTTTATGAAAGTTTTTTTCCCCAAGAGATTAGACTTAGTAAACTCTTTTTATTGAAAACAAAATGATTTTCCTCATACCAGCTCAAAAGAGTGATGACACATGATTTTCTAGTTAGTACCAATCTTTTGTACCTTTAGGAGGCAAATTGAACTCACCGTTGGCACCACTTTATTGCCTTTATAAAATAGAATACACTATTTTCTCCACTGTCTACCGCTGTGATGTACGCTAAACCTCACTAGCAGTGATGGATGGTTTCGAAATGGAAAATATAAACCAATTAACATGCTTAAGGAAACATAAAAATGTCACCAAAACAAAACACGATTTATTCTAAAATTTGGTTATTAAAGTAGATTTTCATTTATTTGACATAAATACAATGAATGTATCTGAATTAATTTTTGTTAAAACGATAATTTAAAAATGCGTTTCCTTAAATCGGGGATGTCGTAACTGACGCCCTCTAGATGTTGGCAAACTACAACTCCCAGCATTCTGGCTGCAGTAGCAGATAAGCAGTGCTGGGAGTAGTAGGGCCACTGGGTGGACATTCCTTTTCCTAAATAAAGAATATTGAGGATAAATAAACAATATAAACTCCCTTTCTCTACATGATAATTGTTACTTTCTTTTAAACTAGATATGCTACTGAAATTGAAATGCTTTTCCATAGCTGCCAGTTCTGCTTAAATGTCTGTGAGACTCACAGCAGGGGAAGTTAATCAACAGGAATAAAGTCAGCCATGCTGTGACATAGAATAGAGGAAGAAAGAGGTTATTCACAATAAAAAGATGTTGTAATGTAATCTGGCAACTTTCAGGGTTTCTCTAACCAGTTGCATTTGTTGGGTATCCAGTATCTGAAGGAATACTGAATGGTGAAATGCTGTTAAAGGAACAAAGATGCTAAAGTAGCCTGCATATGAAAAATACAATTGAAAATGTTGTAAATATGTATTAATTTTTAGTAATCTCAACAAGGTAATCATCTTTATAAATAACTTAGTTTTGTAGTCATTAGGTCCCTTTGTAAGATATGTTCCTTTTTTGCATTAACTTTCTTTTCTAAATCTATCCCTACCCATGTGGCTTTTTTATTATTTGCACATTTTATATTGGTTTTAGGCTGAGGTACCCAGGCATGTCGGAAACGGGCACGCAAACAATTCCAGAACGTGCGCTGTGATTGTTTAATGTTGCGCAAATCGCATGCTCTATGATTAACAGATCGCACGCTCAGCTTGCGGCAACACGCCAGTGCACTATTATGGCCACATCAATTGAGCCATACTACCTTTTAAAAGCATGATCAGATGGCAATTGCAATCAGATCGCGCTTAAAAGTGCATTAGTGTGGCCTAGGTCTTTAATAGGCCTTGGTGCAATTACGGCTTTTTGAACTTTTTGGTGCAATTACGGCTTTTTGGTGGTAATTGTAAAACTTAAAGCATATGCAATATCTATTTACATGTAGTATATTATAGATTGCCTATCTCTTGCAAAAGAATGCATGTTTTTGTTAATGTTGTAATAATCTTCTTTAGAACAGAAGTTCTAAATTTAATTAGATAGAATATTGTATTTGAAGGGGGTTGTGAAGACCATATGCTGCAGTCTGCTCATAAACACACTACTTTCCCTTCCTTTTTACTCATATCTCTTGTGTAATAGAACCTTTCTTTGTACACTAAAACCTTGCATTTGCTTTGATATTACTGTTTTTTAATTACAAAAATTCCCATCTGAAAGTCACACTAACCTATTTACGACTAGGTATTGTAGAATTGCAGCAGCTGTGCAAGTTTTGTAAGACACCAGCACAGCCTGCTCACTTAAGGGGACAGTTCAATGGAAATTATCAATATTTGTTAAATTGTTTGTGTAATGCCTTCTTAGTTATTCTACATATTCTCTCCCATTTTGAAAAATCAGTTGATTTCATACCCTTTGCTGTTCCCTGCTGTTGACATTAGTGAGCTGACATTTCAGGTTCTAACGGTACTTCTCATTCCCAGGATGCACCACATCCTTGGACTGTTCCTAACAGTAATTTCTACTGATTGGCTATTGGATGGGTCAAAGATGCTCACTGAGCAACTGAATCAACCCAGGTGCTGCATCAAGGGCAAGACCATAACGATCTCTACTAGGGGTCCTGCAAACAGGAAGTCAGTATTTCGGTTGCATTTATTTTTGCACAGACAAAATGCTGATTTGGCAGATTAAGGTAATTGGATGAAAAAATACTGCTTTTGTCTGAAAAGTACATGTATTTGCACTGAACTTCCCCTTTAATGCTCACTTTTTAATGTCAGCAAATAGCAAGGATTGAAGTCATGTAGCAGGTAGACATGATAAAGGATTTACCAAGAGCCACAAATGCAGTATTAAATCCCCAAACATGGAGCACTTGTGTCACTCTTTAAATTCCGATGTTAGAGTCTATATAACATCACAGTAGTAATGTTGTGAGATATTCTATTTTAGAATCCTTCTCTAGTCTAAACATTTATGGTTTTAATATAGACATCTATGTTTTTTAGTTGGTTGCTAGCCTCTACCTCAAACTATCAGATTATTCTATGTGGGGCATGTTTCAGCTCCTCACATGACACATTCAATAATTTTCCTCATTTGGGATTCTTCTTTATTCAAGCAAGAGACTACTGTGAAGTCTCTCAAGGATGAACCTTTTTAACAACTTAGGCATTAATAGGTTTTGTGAAGCTTAGTTATGCCTATTAGTGGGACTTAAGCTACTTGAAGGTTTATTTGGAAAATTCATCCCCAAGTGAGTAAGAATCCTTCCTAACACATTAGGGAGTAGCGTGTTATTTAAACCGGGGGTGTTCTGTTCAGATGCAGCTTAAGGATGCACTAGTGTCATATTGTTTACATTTGTTTAAAAACTAGAAGTTCATCTAATCTAATCTTCGATAAATTTTAAACCGTACAACGCTTTTTGAAATTTTGGTTGATTTTGCAGAATTTAAATTTAGCTTTATAATGAATAAACCTTCCTGACTCTAATTCTAGCTAGGCTTTCCGTGCAGGAGAAGAAAGTTAAGAAAAAAAACTAGAATCCCAAATGTAAAATCATAGATTGTTTGTTAAACTTACCATGGTTAGTGGTAAAATGAATGGAATGTGGCATTAGTTTTGGGTCCAATATTAAAAGTAATTCAACTTATTACATTTCCACTTAAAATATCATGTAACTGCACCTGCAATATTTAGTTTTGTTCATACTTTCTAAATCAGGGCTATCAGGGAATGCTGGGAGTTGTAGATTTCATTCATCTAGAGGGCTGCAAGTTTGATATCATTTTTCTAAATGTTTCCAGAATGTCTGTACTAAACTCAATCCTGAATTGGGTTTTCAATAAGTATGCCTCTTTATTCAGTAAAAAAAACAAAAAAAACAAAACATTTGTTGTAACTTGTGGTCCCCAAATATACATTTTTCAAGGATCTATAAAAAAAATGTCTAATTCAAATTGTCTAAATGTTAGAATTGTAATAACTGGTTTTGATTTCGATTTAGTAACTGAATGCAATAAAAATTGTTTAACTCAATAGAATTCTTTCTCATTGTAAATAAACAATACAGTAAAAGAGGCTAGGACCCTCAGAAAAATAGAAAAGGTGTATAAAAGCTTAGAAATCCTAAGGTTACTAAGTTCATCCATTTAGTTATATGAGTGTCATGGCTCTTTGAACAGGCAGATAAAATAGTTTTTTTTTTCTTAAATGCTTACAAGTTTCAAAATACTGTTTCAGTTTAATGGAATCTTTGCTTGTCATATCCATTCATTAAAAGTCAAAGGTGCTTAAATTTGTTGAATTCTTTCTTGTTAGTGGGGCATTCCATGGTTTGATTTTAAGAGAAGGCTTTTAACAATGTTGAGTAGCACATTTAACACAAATGTTTTTATTTTAAATCAAATGTTATTTGCTTGCTACAACAAAAGTTTAACCTGATCCTATTGTTTAAGGTTTAAGCAGAAACCCAAAAAAGAAATTTGCTGACAAAATTAACCACATTTAATTTAATTAAAGGAGCTACGTATTTATATTTATTGGAGAATATTAAGAAATTCCACAAGATCCTTACCTTATAAAGCCTGTATCGTTATGGTGGCACATATATGTTGTCAGAAAAACTTCCAGCAATAAAGGCTGATAAATGCTAGTGTAAGTTTCTTTATAAAGGGAAATATGTGTCTTGCTCTTTATGATCTTAAGTCTGAGCTTTGTTTAATCTGTGATAAAATTTATAATTTGGATTTCTGATAAAGATTTTTATATTCCTGTGTGTTAATGTTGACTGCATAAATACAGATTTAATGTGCTTTATTAAAAAGATTATCTAATGTACATTGTCCTGCCTCCAACCCCCAGAAAATACTGGGTTCATTTTCATCCTCTGCTCACCTTAAAAAGAAGCCAATTGGATATTTTTTCACTCTTTTCCTAAGGGAAGCGCACTGAATAAAGCTCCTATAGTTTACACCATTGTTCTCCTTTAATAAACATGTCCATTTGCTTGTAAATTTTGAAATATTTTCATGCATGCTAATATAGGAAACCGTTTAGCTACCATTATACTATGTCAAAAAAGAAAAAGAAGAGAGCTGAAGCACCACATTGGGGCTTATAATAAAAACATTCTTTATTAAGTTCCTGTAAAAATGCAGAGTCTGGTGGGTCCCAGCAACATCCCCAGGGCACAGCCTAACTAACAAAGACATTTGCTAGTTAGGCTGCTACTTGCTTACAATATAAGTGCTGATGACCCTTGTATGATGTGAGTTTGTTTTTTCTGCTTATAATTTCCTTTTACCTTTTAGAGATCAAAGGATACCTATCTGCTTTGTTGTGAAAGGAATGTTCTTGGACCCTGGCTAATTTATAAATTCTAGTGGTTATAAGTTTCAAACTAACTACATATTGGAGATTCTGGAGAGGGACAGTGTTTTTCAGTAAAGTAAGTTTCTTTTGGAAGAAAGATCTCTCCAAAGTACACTGGATATCGTCATATGCCAAGGCAGTCTAAGAGATTTTATTCAGATGTAAAATACTCCAATTCTGGATATTTTTAACAAGTACACAAAGGCTACCATTTACTTTAGTAATTTTCTTACCTTTTCTATATAACATGTATTGGCTGGGGTATTACTACCAATTAGGCAAGCTGGACACAGACATTAAAGAAGTACACATTCGTAAGACACATGATAGAGGGATATGTTGCTATTCCAGCTTCCCTTCAATATGTGTTTTGTACTTGAATGTGTACTATTAGTATTGTCACCCTTCACCAGGGACAAATCAAGGATGGTGGGGTCCCTTGGGCAAATTGTTTGGTGGAGGCACCACCACCACTGCTGACAAATTCAGGCCACTCTCCCCATACAAAAGAAAGGAAGAAAACTGAAAAAAAAGTGACACTTGTGATAACTTGAAAAAAGGCATACTGGTGGCACCTGAGAAAGAACACTGGTGGTAACTGGGAAAGAAAGGGACACTAGTGGTAATGGGGGGGGAAGAAAGGGACAATGGTGGAAACTCGGAAAGAAAAGGACTTTGGTGGTACAATGCATCCAGAAAGTACTCACAGTTCATCACTTTTTCCACATTTTGTTATGTAACAGCCTTACTCCAAAATGAATTAAATTCATCCCCCCCTCCAATTATGGGGGGGGTTATTTCTAATTGATTTCTTTTGGTACAGTGCTACATTGGGATTTCAGACAGCAGCTAACTGCAGGATTGGGTTTATCTACACAGAAAGAGCACAGAGAAACAGATAAGGCTTATTACCTTTCCTGATCTTAATGCTGAATTAATTAGCCATGCAGTGACAGAGAAATAAGCTTTACTTTTATAGAATGGATAGTGTCTACATGTAGTGTGCCAGGGGGAGGGGCTGAGTGATTGACAGCCCTTTACTGACTAGCTGTGCCCCACCCTCTTCTAAAAGTAAAACTCCCAGAGCTAAAAAAACAAGTGATAGGAAGGTCAGAAAATAAAAATAAAAAGCAGATTTAAGATTGGTGTTAATTAATCCTAATTATTGGTAATTAATCCTAATTATTGTGTAATAAGTTTAAAAATGATTTGCCCCAGTTTACATGTCTTTTAATGACAACATGAAAAAAGTTTTCTTGAGGTAGTGGCAAATTAATTAAATCACATGTACATAAGTCTTTCCTGCCTTTGCTCAATACTTTGTCGATAAACCTTTGGCAGCAATTATAGTCTCAAGTCTTTTTTAATATGATGCCCCAACTTTGGCACACCTATCCTTGTTTTGCCCATTCATCTTTGCTGTACCACTCAAGCTCCATCAGCAGATGTTCAATCGGATTTTAAAAAAAATGAACCGACGTCCCAGTCTGAGTTCACGTTTTCAAGCTCTGGAGCAAGTTTTCATCCAAGGTGTCTCTGTACATTGCTGCAGTCATTTTTCACCTTATCCTGACCAGTCTCCCAGTTGTGGTTTTCTCCAAACGAGGCACCTGGCATTCACACCAAAGAGTTCAATCTTAGTTTCATCAGACCAAAGAATTTTATTTCTCATGGTCTGAGAGTCATTCAGGTGCAAACTCCAGGTTGGCTGCCATTTATCTTTTATGAAGGAGTGGCTTCCGTCTGACCCCTCTACCATGCAGGCCTGATTGGTGGATTGCTGCACAGATGGTTGTCCTTCTGGAAGTTTCTCCTCTGGAGCTCTGACAGTGACCATCGGGTTCTTGATCACCACCCTAAGGCCCTTCATCCCTGATCACTCAGTTAAGATGGCTGGCCATCTCTAGGAAGAGTCCTGTTGGTTTTGAACTTTTTCCACTTATGAATGATGAAGGCCACTGTGATCATTGGGACCTTAAAAGCAGTAGAAATTTTAATGTAACTTTTCCCAGATTTGTGCCTCACGACTACTTCCTGTCTCGGAAATATATAGGCATTTCCTTTGACTTCATTCTTGGTTTGTGCCCTGATGTGAATTGTCCACTGTGGTACCTTATATACATAGACAGGAGTTAGCCTTTTTAAATCATGTCCAATCAACTGAATTTACCACAGCTAGAGAAACATTTCAAGGATGATTAGAGCAGTGAATACTTGATTTCTCAGTTTTTTTTATATTTAAATGATTTGCCAAAACCTTAAGTAAACTTTTTTCAAGTTATCATTATGGGGTGTCGTGTGTAGAATTCTGAGAAAAAAAATGGAATTTAATCCATTTTGGAATAAGGCTGTAACAGTGGAAAATGTGTGTGTGAAAGAAAGTTGTAACCAGAAATGAAAGTGACACTGGTGGTGGTAAATGGCAACTTCACTTTAAATGCCTGCCTTAGGTGGAACCTTGCTCCAGCTCCTATGATATTACTGACAGTGCGATAAGTTGATAGCGTACCCTCCATTTTGTTCATTGTGTCACAACTGGGTTGGACCACAAGCTTCTGCTGCGGGCAATTTCGGAAAAGAATTTAAAGAAACAAGTCTGGTGGTGGGGACTCGGGGCAATTGTCCCATTTTCCCAAACTATAATCCAGCCCAGCCCTCCACTAAAAACATAAACCAGTTTACAATACATTTTATCTGTACAAAAGATTGTATGTATTTTACCCAATTCACTAAAAAGCAAGAACAAATCAGTGATTTTGTTTTGTTATTATTTGTTTTGTTTTTTTACCTTGAAGAAGATTCTATCCACTATTGACACCTAGTAAGAAAATGATTATGCTGTCAGTAGGACTTTTCACTTATTGAGGTTTATAGGTAGATGATAGATACAGGCATATCAGGAAAAGTCAAAATCTGGAAATCCTTAGTAAAAAATAAAATAGAGAAAATTATATTTCAAGTGAAATACAATCATACAAAGTATTTGTTCCTTATGCTTTTATTAGAAACACAAATGGAGTAAACACATTTTTAACCTCTTATAATGTAGAACAATATATTTGCAAACACTAAAAATCGAAGGTAAAAAGGTCGAAAGTTTCACCATTTGATTCATTTGTTTTAAAAGGTTTATTATATTTGCAATTACTTACTATGCCTTGTTATTTTTAATTGTATTGCTTTAGTATAAAGCAATTTCTTTTGTAGGGTTTGCGTTATTTAAAAAAAAATTTTTTTTTATATATATATATATATAACAGTAAAGGATCTTAAGTAGCACTCAAGTAACCCTTCGGTACGGTGCTATGTCCAACAGACGATACATGCAAGTAACAAATTTCAGAAGCACTCCTGGGATTTGTTGTGAACAGCAACATTTATTAAACACACATTTACGCATTTCAACCGCCCAACGCGGACGTCATTTTGATCCTGATCAAAGTCCCAGGAGTGCTTCCGAAATGTGTTACTTGTATATGTATATATATATATATTACATGTACAAGATTTGGTCATTGTGTTATATAAAAAAGACAAACCCCTTTATAATAAATGGAACATATTCAAAACAATGAAATAAAAAAATGTGTGAGTGTATGACCACATATTTCTATAGATGCATACAAAATATATTTTCAATCACTTGATCTAGTTACAATTGTCTTTGTTTTTTTTTGTTTTTTTGGGGGGGGTTTGGGGGGTTTAAATTACACAGTGCTAGAAATGGGTCTCCCTATATGTATTCTTGCATTTTACCTGAATAGTACATTGCATCAAACTGTTGGGCTAAGTCAAAAAGTCAAATTCTAACTATATCACCACACAAAACATATTGATTCTGTTGGTTTGAATGACTTGTATATTGAACCTTCACAGCTATTAATGGCAGGAGGTATGGATTTGGTACTATTCCATCTGTACAAATGTACAATCTTTTCATTCCTCAAAGAAGTTATTACAACTGACATACTGTTAGTTCATTTTTCTGTTATGTCATAAAGGCCTTTGTCCATTTAAATAGTAATATTTGCATAAGGTACACGTCAACTATTATATATAACTATATAAGTGGCCTTTATCTGCCACAAATAGGGGGGCCCAATGTTGTTGTTACAGTACAACCAAAATGTGTTTCTTTTGCTTCTCATTAACTTTCTTTTCCAAGGACCCGTATAATATTTTATGGGGAAGTTACTTGGGCCCTGGATACAAAAAGTCAGTATGTACAATGTATGTATTTTATGCATTTATTTATGCAGAAAGAAAGCACATGTATTTGTGCAAAACTTTGATGCTGTACCATGTTTTACAGAATTAATGTATCATAATTTTTCTCTAAAATCAATTAATCTATATGCAACACCCTACACTGCTCTCTTAATCTTAGTTTAACATTTTCAAATAGTAATGCGCAGAATTGTGAGATATTCTATTGAAACTCACTCTCTCTCCTTTTACACAGTAAACAGACAGAAAGGAGTACAGTCCAACTTCTGCTGCATGTCTAATTAGAAGAGGAACTAGGCATTTTGTGCTGGAGATAGATTATATCTGTGGGAGACTTCAAGGGGCTAAAATTATTAAATATGAAACTCCTAAATACACTATAATATACTAATGATAAAAATGATCAATCTGGGGATTTGGATTATTTATCTTTGGCAAAATTGTTTTTAAATTCTCCTTCAACCTTTTTTTTACAATTCCCTAAATTGCTGCCCCCTTTCTGTTTTTCTTTATATGCCATTGTAATCGTTTGGGAATGCACATGCCTTTTTTTTCATAGTGTTTTCTACTAATTGAAATTGAAAGTTAAATGTGTAAGAACACAAAGCAGCATAATTCATGTGTGGCATGATACTATGAGAAAATGATATACAACTTCGTGAAGTGCATTAAATAAAAAGCATCTTATTGATATTAATATAAAAGTATAGAAAACATTTTCTCCTTCTATATTAAAAAATTATTTCTCTTTATCCTAATATTTAATACAAAGAAATACAATGTATCTTTTAACTGCAATTTTAAGCCTTAACCTTCCATAAAGCCATTTATAAGAAAATAGGTCACATGAAATGTGGCCTTAGGCTGCATTTTTCTACCTTCTCCCAGATGAGCACTGCAGCTGATGCAGTTAAAACTATTCTACATCAATAATTTTTAAAGTTTTAGATTTCCTGAAACATGAATTTGATCTATTTAAGTAGCCCAACTTTGTGGTCAATGAAATATTTTCAAACCTTTCATCTGGCTATATTGACATCATTGACAGTTGTAGACAATATTGCATTTCCTTACAGCAAAATAATTACTTAAGGAACAAATATATCTTACAAACCAAAAAAATGTGGGAAAAAATCAAAAGTAGTGACAATTTTACATTAAACCACAACAATTAGAAGCAGCAGGCACTGTCTCTTCTTATATCTCTGTGATCTTCCTATGGTATATCATTCAGCACACCCCAAACAATAACCCATGCTGCTGGATTACTGGTGATGTTAGGTACACCTCATCATTTACTGGGAGCCGCTATCACTATGATCAGCGCTATGTGAGTTAATATAGCAATAGCATGTCTCTGTAAATCGGCTCAGTTTGCAAAACTTAAACAGAAAGCCTTGAGGCTGGTGTTACATTTTTGCAAAAAAGCCATGCTATTTTCATATTAATTGGTACTATGATGCGTGCAGCCACCGCAAATCCTTAATTTACACTAACCTATATTAAATAATTTACACTAACCTATATTAAATATCCTGCTTCTTTAACTAAGCATTTTAACCCTTTAACGAAGTTTTGTAGTTTTCACATTCCCTAGTAGAGATGGCCCAGTTCACGGATCCGACCCCAGATCCGCGGAGAATTTACCTTGTTCGCGAACGGCGGATATCGCAGATTTTCCGGTTTTCCGCCTTCCGAACTTTTCTGAACTGTGTTTTCGAAAATTTTCAAAATTACGAGGATTTCTCGTATTTTCGAAAATACGGGAAAATACGAGAAATCCTCGTAAATT
Organism: Hymenochirus boettgeri; assembly: GCA_019447015.1. Classification (NCBI taxonomy): domain Eukaryota; kingdom Metazoa; phylum Chordata; class Amphibia; order Anura; family Pipidae; genus Hymenochirus; species Hymenochirus boettgeri. The sequence continues at coordinate 119,744,904 of CM033473.1, forward strand.
CAAAATTTTGCGGATTTTTCACATTTTTGGGCGGAGCAAGCCACATTTTCGGGTCCGTATTTTCGAAAAATCCTCGTATTTTTGAAGAATCCTCATATTTTCGAAGAACGGATTTTGCCGAACTTTCATTTTAATAGGTTTTAATGGGTCCGCTCACGGATTTTCGAATTTTCAAATTTTTCCGAAAATTCGCGGATCCTCGAGTGGACCAGATTTTGCGAAGTTCGGACATCTCTATTCCCTAGCTGAGTTCAGTGAGAAATATTGATCCCAATATGAAAATATATTGTCATGAACATAGGGTAATGGCTTATTTGTAACAAAACTGCTAAAGCTACTAACGGTTAAATAAAGACAGAACAAGAGGTAGAAATTCTTGCTCTTACTACCTAAAAAATTATATATCCAGAAGGGAAGTTGCCTTTTCATTTTATACACTTAAGTTATTTTGTAAAAATCTTTAAAAATTTGCAGCTTACTGTAACATAGACGGAATAATCACAAGCTAGTGTCCAACCTATATATTCTATATAATTCCCCCGGAAGTTACAACATAAATATTACTTTGAGGCTTCAAATTTTCCTAAATATTAGTTAAACTTTGGCTTATGTAGTATTATTTTGTGTACAATTAAATTCCTTTTCTTTGGTTATACTGTGCAATGTTGCCAATTCTCCCACTCAGCTTCTTGAAGCATGCCAAGAATCAAGAAGCTTTTTATCAAATAATATGTGTCTTGGCTTCTAATATTTTTTAATTTTGAAAAGTGGTATCTTTAAATGTTGTTATATAACATTTTACAATAGCTCAGTCTATTAAAAACAGAATATTTTAAACTATTGTTAAAGTTAAGCTCTGTCACTCTAACTTTAAAAGGTGCTACTACAGTTTTAGGTTATTGACTGATATTAAAGGACAACTCCACCCTCATAAGAACATCTTTTAGAAAGAATGGCCTCTTTAAAATATGTTGATATATCATAGTTTGTCCTATGACTTCATTACTGTATGCCTGCTATGCTTCTGGGCAATTTAGAAACCAGTACTGAGCCTGTACTGAGCCTGGGCATGCTCAGAAGAGGGAGACAGGGGATTAACATTTAGTCATTGGCTGTGATATCAACTGTCAAATCCATAACTGACAGTTGCTAACTGGAAGAACCAGGAAGCAGAAACAGGGGAAACAGGACATTGTGCAGGATTTCAGGTTAGACTTATATATTTCAGATTTCAAACTATTACCGTTTAGGGTTTTAGGGGGTAATTTACCTGTATGTAAGTTTTCATTTTGGGGCTGGACTTGCCCTTTAAGCTTTTTATAATTAGATGATGGTTAGGGATGTGCCGGAGATTCAACCAGAACCAGAAATAGTACTGGATTCAGTTTGGAAGTTTTGCTTTTAGAATTCCACCAACTGGGCAATGGAATGTTGATGTGGTACTGCTAAAGTTTCAACCACTGAATTTTTTTAGTTTCATGCAGAACTTCAATTTGGTTGGCTGAAGTTATGAGCCCATACCGATTTGTGGAACTAACACCGGTGGGTTTGTTCATCCTTAATCTTAATATTATACATTTTGATAATACATTTATAACCTATTTGTTATATTTCCAATTTAGTATCAAAAGCAACTACTACTAAAATATAATCCATTTTATAACTCTTTTGATTCTTTTGATCTTTAAGTGTTGTTTAAGTTTGTGTTCAGATCAATGCAGTCACATTCAGGAAGTAATAAAGTACTGTAAAGTACTGTAAGTAAGCTCAGCTTACTTATAGTTACACAGTTAACGACAGATTAATATTTTCATTACTACATTGGAGTGACTTCCCATTGGAGTGAATTAGATTGCCTTAAAATGCTGTAACATTTGTGGTGTTTGAAAAGAATTCCCCACAAAAATGCAAAGATTGAATTTTGAGATGATAGAGCTATTATCCTATCACTTAAAAGGAAAATGTACATATTGGGCTATTTAAAATTTCAGAATTACAGAATAGTGATGGGCAAGTAGCCCTAATAAGGTCTGAATGTGTACAGTAAATGTCCTGCATTTCCTGATAATGCGTTGTTTGGGGCATCTACCCAACTCCTGGTGAGAATATTTGTGATGCCTTATAAGGGCCTTTAGTTGCCACTGGTTATTGCAAAAAAAGAGAGAGAGGTTAGCCTAAAATTTAATTAAAGGCTGCAAACTATAGAAAGGCTGCAAACTATAGGGTGCCAAATGCTAGACAATGTAAGTTATTTTCTAATGCTTTAACTCTCCACAAGATGATGTTGACCTAGTGTTGTAAAGATGTGGTGAAACTTAACAGGGCATTTATGCATACAATTTTTCACTGAGCCACCAATCTTATTTTTATTATTATTATTGTTGTGGATTTATATAGTTCCAATGTCTTCCTCACAATTCTACAATTACATGGATACATTCACACCAGTGCTTCTACAAAGAGCTTACAATCTAAGCTCTTTTTGTTTGACACATACAACGTACCAGTATGTCTTTATGATTGTGGGGGAAACCGGAATGCACGGAGGAAACCTACATAAGCATGGGGAGAACATACAAACAGGTTTTTTTTCTGGTCTCTAAATAAGTTATGGTTAAATAAAAGCCTGCAGTCTTTCCTTTAAAATAAGCCCTGACTTCAGCCTGCAAGAATCTCTGGCTATAGCCTGCAAGAAATTATATTGTGATGAATGTTCAGATTTCCTGCTTCCAGTTGGTTGATTGACATCACGTGACCTCTGCTTCTCTTTTCCACCCTATGTGAGAGGCATGCTCAGTTAAGACTTAATGCTGGGGAAAACAGAAATTACCTGAACAGACATAACAAAACAAAAAAATTGACAGTTGAGTGGCCAATAAATGCAGGTCATGGTCACATGATTATAAGCTGGTGACATGGTTGAAAACTTCTCATGTTTAACCTAGAGTTGTGATTTAGGGTTAATTTTGAAAATACAATGAAAGGCTTTTTATATAACTCTAACTAGTTTGAAAAAAAAACCTGAAGTCCACAGTTACCATTAATGTTACAGCAAGCTCATGTAAGATTAACGAAGGTTAGATCAGCATAACTTACACAGTAACAATGCATATTTTAATAACAAAATGCCAAGAATAATTAGTGTACACAGCTCCAGCCAGATGTAATATATTTATCTTTTCAGTGCTGTAACCACAAGTAGACTTAAAATTATTAAACAATCCAGATAAAAACACTCATGTCAGACAGAAGTATGATTTATAAGTACGGGGATATGGAAGCCAAGTCTTATGTCTGCTGTTGTTACACAAGTGAGCAATAATAAATATTGAGTGTTCAGAGACTTCTCAATTACTTTGCTTAACAAGAATGAATTCATATTTACATAGACTTTACTTGATCTAATACTCTCTGGTGATCATTCTGTTTCTAACATAAAATGTCAGGGTTTTATTGTTTACCCTGCATATTATAAATAATAAGTGCTACTATCTATACTTTAGGGTATGGCAAGATCCTTTCATACTGTGTGGTTATATAAAAGATTATGCAGAAAGAGTAGCAAAAAAATATATATATATATATTATTGTAGATTTATATAGCAACATCTTCCATGGAGCTTTACAGCTGCATTAATATACAAAAGGAAAACATAAATGTTACATAAAAGGGTAGTGCAAGTAATACAAAGTGCAAATAATTACGCTGGTCCAGCAGCATTCAGTGTGGTAAGTTATAGCATTACTGTGGCACAATAGGAAGGAGGACCCTGCCCAAAAGAGCTTACAGTCTAGAGGAGATGGGGTTGAAACATAATGTGAAGCAGATCAGTAGGTTGTAACTAGGTTGTAACTAAGAGTATAACTAGCAGCTCTGCAATGGGCCAGTAAGAGGGGTAGTAGTGTGGAGAGTTTTGAGGTTGCTTTTGAAAATAATAAGTGATGGCGAGTGACGTATAAAGTGAGGAAGGGAGTTCTAGAGCAGAGGGGCAGCACGAGAAAAGTCCTCAATACAGTTAAATTGGATCCTTTGTGTAATGGGAAAGATTGACAGATAGGGGCAGCACGTGAGAAGTGGGAAGAGTGGTGAATGAGCCTGGCAGCAGTGATTGAAGGGGTTCCAGTCAGTTGCTTGGAAGACTGCACAGGAGGGTGTTACAGTAGTCCACCCAAGAGATGATAAGGGCATGAACTTGAATTTGCTTGAACTAGAATTTTGGTAGCTTTCTGTGAAAGGAAAAGACTAATGTGTGAGATGTTTTGGAGCTGTAACCAACAGTAGTTAGACAGGGTATTGGAATGACAAGTTGGGTATATTCTACCTAGCAATAGACAACCAAAGCAAACTGCCATTGGTTATAGGACCAATGCAAACTGGAACTGCCGGCTCGAGAAAATCCACAAACCTGACAGATTTTTAGAAATTTTCAAAACTCGTAATTTTCATCTATAATTTTAAAATAGAAAATTTAAAAAAATTCCATAAGAAAATTTTAAATTCTTCTCCAAAATTGTAAATGAAAAATTTTAAAATTTATAGCAAAAATTGGGAAATGATATAGAATACTGCTTGTGAAGGTTCTCATTCATCCAGGTGATGGTATATCTGTTGTATTCAGTTAGATCAACTGGACTTAAAGTTTAGTTCTTGAAGACGTTTAGCTAGTCATCCAACTGGCATTCTCATTCTAAATTGAAAGAATTAAGAAAAATTCAGATTTGATTGGATTTGAATTGGATTTTCAGAACTTCTATAGGTTCATCGAAATCGCTGTTGGAACGAAACTCACCAGTTATTTTAATGAGAGCAACCAAACTTTGTGCTTCAATTTGCAGTAAATACCATATTTTTTTTAAAAAATATGCCTCTTACAGGGCAATGCCAAAAGTTTTTAATAGAAGGGAACTATTCTGAAAATGTAACTTTTACTCATCTTAATCTATAAATAAATATGGGTAAGTAGAACTTATTCTAATGGTGGCCATAGACGTGGCAATACGGTTGGTCAATAAGAGGTATTAGCTGACAATCTCTCCGTGTATAGTGCCTGCGAATGAAATTTAAAATAGATTTTTTTTCCCACTATAGATGCCCTTTAAGCTTTGTGCTTCACATACTGTATAATTCGAACAATTAGAATTAACACTTTTATCATATAAAACAGGTGATGAATAAACACCTTTTTTGGTAGGAAATCACCTATAACTTTTCATGTTTTTTTAAAGTCACTGATCCTTTAAGTTTGGTAATACAAAAATAATGTCTGAGAGCAATGGCTGCTCTCCTTATCTACTTTTTTGTGCATTTACTTGTAAGTGGACCGTACCTTTGAGTTGGCTAGAGAACAATGGGAAGATGGAGCAACCTGTGGGAAGGTGTGCATCGCATAATGCATATGCGGTCATAGGCAGGGCCTTCTCTGGCTTGTTAGTCCAAGGGATGGGGCCATACATTCTTCTTCCTCTCTTTTTTTCCTCTGCTTATTTGGACTGTATTGCCTCCAATCATTTTCAAGCTAAACCAAAAAAATCGTTATAGACGTGTGGTACACATAGAAATATATTCTAGCTAAGTAATACATGGAAGCGTTACTGCGTTATGATCGATTTTCAGGACATATATTTCCCATTGACTATAATGGGAAACATGAACATTCCGGGGGTTTCAGGGTCAGGTGATCAAACCAAATCCTAACTGGCATTGTCTGTATGAAATGCAACTGAGACACTGTGTGTCTCTGTCAAAAATACACACAACTATACACACAAGCACACACATAATTACATAATAAAATGTCTACACTAAAAGCACAATAATAACAAGAAAGGGAAAGTTTTGTACCTGTCTGTGTGGTGTTAAGGGTTGTTTTTTTGCATTAAAGGTCATAAAACTAATCTTTTGGAATGGTTAAGGAATGGTTGCCATGGAAATAGAAGAGTAGGTTGAGTTGGTGTATTAGTAGGTGTGTGTCACTGTGTATGTGGTGTAAGGGGTATGTTTTTGCATTTTACACCATAAAACTAATTTTTTAATATTTTACCATGGGAATGGAATGTCCCTTTTCATTAACATTGCAAGGTTATTGAGTTTTCAGACCTGCAGCACCAACACACGTTCCTTTCCAAAATCCAGCCTTTCAAGCTTTATACTTAAACTTTTCCTTTCTAGTTTTTATCTAATGTTTCTTATTTTAAATAGGTTCCATACATCACATTTCATTTTTAAAAGCCTCAAGGACTTTTTGTTTTAGGAAAATAACTGTGGGATAAAAAGATAGATATTTAAAGGAGTTCTCCAACGTATCCAGCAGCATTTGCCGATCCACTTGAAGAAACAATTATAAGGAAGGTGTTTGTTGTTTTTCAGAAGCTCTATGCTTTCAAGTTTAACCGTGAACAATAAATATTGGACTCCACACAGCCGCTTGAACCACAAGTAATTTAAGACTTTTAAAATGATCTTAAAGTGAAATCATTGAAATCATTAAATGTGTTAATCCTAGTATATATTTCCTTTAATGTCATATAATGACTTTTCTTAACACATTGCGTCATTTAAAAAGTCTTCTAAATATTTCTGATGATTTCAATAAAAGTTTCTTTATTTTAATATTTAATGTGATGTTTTCCACCTCTGTAAATGTCATGTCAAGCCAGGATACATTAATAAAACCTTCGTAAATATCATAGTAACATACAGTAGTAACATAGTAACATAGTAATTGAGGTTGAATAAAGACATATTTCCATCATATCAATGTTATTAATGTTATTAAAGGGTATCTCCACTGGGGGAAAAATAAGCTTGGGCATTGTTTAGTTTTATTGAAGAACGAGAGGTAAAGGAGCTGTGTCTTACCTCCAATTCTTCAACTGCAGGTACCAGGAGAGAAGGTCCAATCGATCGCTCCTCCGTCACGTAGTCTGACAGGTCCTGACAGACACTGTTCCAACCTGTGGTTGTGCAGCACACAACTTGTTCCAAAGGTTCCAATGTATTAAATTCACAAAATACAGTATACTGTAGTCGATAATTTTCTTGGAGAAGTCTTATTGTTAACTATATAATTGTTGATTGCTGCTAACTGTTATGTTATGCACAAAGCTGTTCCAAGAGGAAGGGTGACCATTGCATGGCTGAAATGTCAAATCTGGTGCTCACTACAGGTATTACAGTGACATTACTCAGTGTGATGCCTTATTAATTTTTTAAATAATGGTATTTAATTTTGCAAGCTCTATTTAGACAGATATATAGATAGATAAGGATTAGATAGATAGTTAACACAAACAGACAGGGATATTTTAGTTGCTGATATTAATTTTAGCCTGTTCATATTTTGATTGTTATGTGTTAGTTTAACACTGACTAAGATGGGTAGAAATCTGTAGCTGGCTAAGTTTACATTTCAGAGTTCTGGCATGTAAGCAATAGATGGTTTGTATAGTACAACAAGTGAAAGGAAACATAACCTTAATTTGCTGGACAAATTATGTCATTGGACAGTATTTTTCTGATAAAGGAAAAAGGGATAATGTGTCTACAAATGACACTTCACGTAGTGTGTGTATTTTTTCCATGATGCTTGGGTAAAGAAGAAAGGACTTCTGAGCCCAGAGGTCAATAATAAGGTCAGAGAGATATCATTGAAGCAAGGCTCAGATTGCAGCTGTCTGCTCTATACCTGGCTCTTAGATAAATAGCGGACTTATGTTTCTAGGTCTGCCAGTACTTTAACCTTCATGAGCACAAGTGTTCAGTCTAGGGCTTGAACATTCACTAAGCCTGTCTCTAGGGGCCAGCACAATCCATCAGCCATTTCTGTTCTCCATTTATATGTTATTTTGAAAGTTTTCTTTCCTTGTGAAAGCTTGTATTAAATGTTCTAAATAGAAAACAAAGAATTTTGTGATCTTACATATATACAGAAAAACATAAGGGCAGTTATTATATTGCAAGAATAAAAAGTAGCACAAAACGTAACTTCGAGAAGTAAAGCATCAGATGTGCTGTATGCACATGCCTAGGTATGCACATGTATGCACATGCCTAGGGGAGCCTGTAGTTGGAGGTGCGTCATTCAATCTCCCTCCACCCCTCCACCCTTATATAGTCTATTTTGTTCCCAAAAAAGAAAATAAATTGTTGTTTGGGTGTGTGGTCTGTGTTTTGGGGTATGGCTAATGGTGCCAGAGTTTAGTGCCTACAGGCTCCTGAGGTGTACATCCACCCCTGTATATTAACATGTAACCCTGACCTCTGCTCATTCCTGACTACACTTCTTGCTCAACCCTCTGTACCGTGCCTGGCGGCCTGATTCCTGTTTTTGACCTCTTGCTCTGTTTTTGACTCTGCCCTTGCCTGCTCCTAGTCTGTACCTCGTATTTTGGTCTCTGACCTTTGTCTCTCTTCCTTGTGCCTGCCTGTCTGTTTCTCTTAGGACTTCTTCAGTATTCCCGGCCTCAGTTCGAATACCTTGCACTCTAAGTCCAGGGGGCAACTGTGTTTGGTGAGGCACATCTAGACTCCCAGCAAAAGGGGGCTTTTCAATTGGTGAAGATAGTGGTTGTAGATTGGGGTATTAAGACTGAAGGAATACTTGGGAATCTGGAGCGTTACATTTTCAGTATGAATCAGGATATTAACACCATATTTATAAAGGCGTGGTATCGCTATTTTGCAGATCGCTGCAGTTGTAGCCATAAATTTATGATCACAATTGTAGATTTATGATCGTAATTTTTAAATTGGCTATACAATATCAGTGCAATATTTTACTACCACATGGTATTGTACAGAAAAACGTTCATACAGTTATAACCATTCGTTCACAAATATACGATCGCAAAATTTCCGAAACTGCAGGTTAATAACAAACTGATCACTAGAGAACCTGTATTAAATGTATTTTATGCACAAAGCACAGCCAGAAACCATATTTACAAATTACCATACTTTAAAAATAAACTTTAATTATCAACCTGTCATTCATTTTAATAGAAATGCATTTAAAGTTAATAAAATATGACACAAAACCAGAGAATGAAATCAAGTTTTTAACCATTAAATTTGTTGCAGATGATTGAGTTTTGATTGATTTTTTTCAAATTCACCCTCCTTTTGGAAATATAAGTATATTTTTTCTGCTAGCATTTAAACTGGTTTTATTGACAGAAACTCCATCAGTGCAAACCAGTAACAGAGAAAAATGGCAAACCCATGTAATCCAATTATGATATAATTCATAACAATATTAGATTGCTTTTTAATTTGTAGTGCCACTTCCTAGAAATGCTTAGGTCGATAATTAACTTTGCCATGGTTCAGGAGATTTAATTGTGTAAGATGCAAGGGAAAGTAGATTTCTGGTGATGACATAGTTTCAGATAATAAAACGTAAAAAACATTAGTCTCATATCCTGTTTTGGGGTCTTATTGTTTTATCTTCCTCCTATTTTTTTCAGTTTCACACCTTTTTACAAAGCATTTTAGAATTTATCAACTGACATTCCATAGATACTAGGGATGCATGCAATAACAAACAGAAATAAACAACCTTAAAGTGCTTGTCTACCCCCATCTCAAAAACTCTACCCTGTCAGTATAAGAAGGAGATGCCAGCTTTACCACAGAGGAGAGAGGTAAGTTAAGGAAGCTTCAGGCACTGCAGAGACAGAAAAATAATGATTTCTGGATTTGGGGGGAGTAAGGAATGCAGGTATAGATTTTAAAAGTGAGGTGGACATGTGGACAAAGAATCTGTTAAGTTTCCATAAATACACATGGGGGGGTGGGAATCCACCATTGAATGTTTTTCGTGTATTCAAAAGAATATAGAATATGGAAATGTCAGTTCAGATTTTTTACATATAAATTATTATATAATAGTTTGAAAATGTATAATATATATTTTAGAATATGTATATTTTATATAATTTATATTATTAATATATATTATCAACATAGGTTTAATGTTTTTCTTAGTTTTTCTTACACTTGGTCTCCATAGAAAACTCTTTTGTATAGGATGTAAAATTATAAATTAGGAAACATAGAAACTGAATCATGATTCCTTTTCTCTATGCTATAATGATACAGAACCCTTTTTGTGTTTAAGAATGACATAGGCTGCGATATTATAATCTATAGACAGCAAAGGTGGCTGATGTTTTGTTGCAAAATGCCAGTTTCATTTGAAGTTATGCCATCGTCATTTGATAAAAGGTTGTTGAGTGGCCCACCAGAGGCGGACAAAAGCAAAATGCTACATGTATTGGCAAACATCAAAAAATGATCAAACAATGCCAGTGAGAAAGCAGCCTTTATGGCAAGGCCACACAAACGCAAATGCAATTGCAATCGCATGCGATTTCATGTGCGATTTTCGTTGCGTTTGTGCATGCGATTTCTTCAATAGGTATAGCAAAATGCATGCGATTGCGACTAAAAATGCAGAACGCAAATCGCAACGCACCCAAAAAAGTTTTTTCTGCGTTGCCGTGTTTTCAATGATTTTTAAAAAGCGCAAACGCAAAAAAAAACGTAACAGTGTGGCCCAGCCCTTACTGTTTTAAAGAAAAAGACATTACTTGATATATTTTTCTTGGTGCCAGTTAACTTAAAAGCCAAATATCAATAATAAATAAAACAAAAATATAGTAAAACAGACTGGTGGTAAAGTTCTGTATGTAGTAACATTACCCCCCTTCCTCCCTTAAGTGCAGCATGGAAGTGACTTGGGGCAGGAAGAGGATTGATCTGCAGACAGGCATAAGCCAGGCAAATCAGCATTGACACCATGGTCAGGCTGGGATCAGCGGCACTAAATCTGACACACAAGCCTTTATTTGACAATCTGCATTTGCTGGAACAGTTCTTGCATCTAACTTCAAAGGCTGCAATACGTGTCATCTTTTTTGTTGTTGTTATTTTCCACATATTATGATTCTACATTACATTTTTCTGATGTTCATTTTTCCCTGTAATACCTCTAATATAAGTAAAACTACTTCCCAGATCAACAACATAGCAATTCCCCTTCATGCAAAGGTTTATTCTCACCTGCTGTTATTTGTCATGAAGAAAACAATGGCTTTGTTTTCATATTAGTACTTTAATAAAGAATTTGAAGTAGGCATGGATTCTGTTTGATCTCAGTTCATATTTCCAGGGACCAGGAATCTGTGACAACAGCTGTCATTCTGGCTTGATTTCAATGTATTTGTTTCAAGAGCAAATCGCAAGTGTATATGTATTTAACGTGCATCATTAGTAAAACTTCTCCATGTGTTTAAACGTCATTGGAACTTCTGTCTGATTTCTACAGACATCGCCAAGAATAGTTAGAATATTGATTGCTAAAAAAATTCTGCATGAAATTCCTTCACGTTTTGCTCTTCATAGCGACTTTACAATCCCTTTCTCTTATGTCTACATTTGATTTATTACATTTCTCATGGGAAAGGTTAAAATCAGAGAACAGATTTCTTAAGATTCTTTTACCCATTTCTTACCTGTAGATTTTTATTTTTTAAACATCCGTAACCTTACAGAAAACTAATAAAATGGATTAATGCCAGTGTGCAATATGGCATGGAACCTAAGCCTTTTGGCTATTATTATTTAGTTAAAACGAAATCTGGGAAAAACACTGAAACATGGCATTTGATTCTGAGGCCTCTAAAAAAAATGTTTTATGGCTTTTAGTTAAATCAGCTGTTGTCATTTGGAAAGATATTTCATATAATGGCACCATTTCTTTTTTAATAATCCTGTTCAATAGTGGCATACCAAACAAGAATAAACACTTGCTTAATACACATAAAAAGTAGATAAGTTTTTTTTTTTTATGTATACAAAGTGAATGTTTATTATTCTTTTGTATTATTTATACATGTTCCAGAGTGATCTGATCTTGAAATGAAATGCAGGTTTATCCCTGGTGTGGGATCCAGGGAATGGTTACTAGAGATGGCCGAACTATATAAAGTTCGGTCCGTTTTCAAACTTTAGAGAAAGTTCAAAAGTTCGAATTCGGACCCATTCAAGTCAATGGGGGAGTGATAGTTCGAAAAATCGGAGTGATTTACAGCTAAACTAACAGTGGTAACTTACTGTAAATGGCTGTGGCACCTGGGAAATGGTCTGGGGAACATGTCATTATCTCCAAAACTTGTTAAAACACTTCCTAAAGTCAGACGGGCTACATTTGACAATACATTCAAGGATTATCGAACAAATGAACAATCCTTCCTGTTAGCAAACGGTCCTTCGTAGGCTTGGTGGTTGGATAGTGTAGTGGTTAATGGCACCGCAATTGACATGGGAGACCAGGATTTGAATCCTGGCTAGGGGCATCTATATAAATGTTTGGATTTTTATAATACCCTAGTAATATAATAACCATATAATAACCTAGTAATAGAAAACCATATAATACCCTAGTAATATAATATTGTTGTTATATTACTAGGTTATCATATGGTTATTATATTACAAGGTTATTATGTGGTTATTATATTACTAGGTTATTATATGGTTATAATATTACTAGGTTATTATATGGTTATTATATTACTAGGGTATTATAATAATCCAAAATCTGTAAAGCTGCCCCCAGCCAGGATTCGGACCCTGGTCTCCCATGTCAAAGGTGGCGCCTTTAACCACTACACTATCCAGCCACTACATTATACGGATAATATATTACTAGGTTATCATATGGTTATAATATGACTTTATAACCTAGTAATATATCATCTCATCCATATAATGTAGTGGCTGGATAGTGTAGTGGTTAAAGGCACCACCTTTGACATGGGAGACCAGGGTTCGAATCCTGGCTCGGGGCAGCTATGCAAGTTTTGGATTACCCTAGTAATATAATTACCATATAATAACCTAGTAATATTATAACCATATAATACCCTAGCAATATAATATTATATTACTAGGTTATTATATGGTTATTATATTACTAGGTATTTATTATAATACTCTAGTAATATAAGAACTAGTAATATAATAACCATATAATAACCTAGTAATATAATAACCATATGATACCCTAGTAATAGGTCATTATATTACTAGTTTATTATAATAATCCAAACATTTGTATAGTTATATATATTTGTATATTTCCTGGCCCCTAGCCAGGATTCGAACCCTGATCTCCCATGTCAAAGGCAGTGCCTTTAACTACTACACTATCCAGCCACTACTTTACACTACACTACATTCTAGAGTTAGTGAAAGGCCCGTAAATTCGATAATTATAGTATTTACGATCGAAAGTCTGAGAAATCCAGGTCCAGGATAGTTCGAGAAGTCTGAGTCCGTTCGAACTCATAAAGTTCGGCTCGAACTCGGGCTCGAGTTCTAGTCCATCCCTAATGGTTATACTTGCTAGTTACATAAGATAGAATGCAGCTACACTGTTAATACAATGCATGCTTAAATATATAAACAATAAATATAGAATATTGATTTATAATATTACAGATTTTTATAGCCATCTTAGTAGCTCTATGAATAGTATAAGTTACTTGCACGGCACTGAGCTAAATGGAAAATAAATGTCACACAGCCGGGTGATTAATAAATATTTTTTTACCTAACTCATATAAAACAAATATATATATATATATATATATATATATATATATATATATATGAATGGTGTCACTTTGTACACAAAAACACAATATAATATAACTCCTTAAAGTGTCACTATACTCACGGAAGCAACTTTGTATAATCTGAAAGTACAATCTTAGGGTAGTAAAATTATGTTATTTACATGAGTGTCTGTGTCTGCTTTCTTATTGAATTTTCAATGTTTAATAACTGCTCCTAACCCCCCCTCCCTTAGTCACTGCCCACTTGAAATCCAGCCAACACTGGATACATTACTTTACATAATAAAGAGCCTTCACAGCCCGACACTATACAGCTCATTAACATATCACCTGACACTTCAGATAGTGGGTGGTGCTGCTGCTGTTTGAGACACTTCTCCCTTCTTACAAGCAAGCAGGCATGCTTCAGCAAAACAGCCAACAAGATGTCCGAAACACATGAATGGTCGAAACACGTTGAATGGCGTATTTTATCACAATAAATTTGTTATCTTCAATAGACCTAGGAGCGCCTCGTCTGACTTTCTACATGTATAATTCTATACGAAAGAGCACCCTGGCGGAGCAACCAAAACTTGACAATCCTGTATATATATATATATATATATATATATATATAGTACAGCAGCATATTGTAAATGTGCAACTTTCTGGTCTTTTTAACCTCTCAAATTAAAAAAGAAGTGGTTAATTATTAATAAAGAACAGACCTTGAATTAGGTGTAGGTTTAGGATGCTTTTTCAGCTAATTTACATGCACAACATAGCATCTGCAGACCAGCAGCATCGAGGAAAGAATTAATTGATGAGAGATCATAGTGCAAACCATTGTGCTAGACCTAATGAAATTCATGCATCCATTTCTACACGTTCTGTATGAAATCAGAACATTTTGCTTTATTTAACTTATTTGATGAAAGTCATTTTTATCAGTTTAGTGCAAATCTGTGATTTTCACATTTGGTTCAATTATTTAAATATTGCCTTCTTATTATACCCTTGTTTGAATACAAGATAGACTGTTACCATGACTAATTTCATTTTAGAATGTCAAATAAATATGAAAATATGATTTATTCATTGACAGTATACTGTCTGACCCCTATACAGATTTCTATCCTAGGAAACCTTTCCAAACATACAAAGACGTTATATATGTAAAAGAAAACTATGGTGATGAATGCTTCTAGTGCTAATATCATTTACCTGCTGTATGTGATATTAAGTTTAAGCAGATTTACATTGAAAGTTGAAAGTTTCTGCCAAATACTGATACTGTTCTCATTGTTTACTGAAGTCAAGATTCATAAAATGATAAAATCATTCATAAAATCTAAAAAAGTTTTTAACTATTTTACTGAATGTATGCTTGGTTCAGGATAATAGTTTTTGTCACATTGTAAGGCAGTCTGAGCCAGGGCGCTTGCAATTTTGGTGAGATTAAAATGAAATTCTTGGTCTTCTCAAATGGCAGCAGTTTTTTTTGTTTTGTTTTTTTACCATAGACTGTTTGAATTACCATTAGTATTAGAATTCTCTAATACTAATGGTAATCTTGGAAACTGACTGCTATAAGCAGGGTGCATCATCTTGCAAATGCCATATGTATTTTTAGGGATCCTAGAACCATGTTACAACATGTAATATGGTGAGAAAAATGACTTAGCTATCCAGGGAGCTAGATTGCTTCCCTTGTTGTCTGCTTTATCAAGCCTTAAAAGTTATATTTTAAACCGTTTTACTCCTAGTATCTCAATGTATATGAGATATAGTATATAGTGAAACACACTACAATGACACTAAAATAAGTGTAATATTGACACAACACAATGTAATATATGTTTTACGCTAATTTTATAGAGGCAGTCGTTTTCAAAAGTGCAAAGAGGTAAGTCTAACCTTGCCAAGGTCCTGCAATGCGATAATTTATGTAATGGCGTGTTACATTGTGGAATCTTGCCAAGGCAAGACTGGGCAACCATAAAAAAAATCATCACCTAGATGAGATGAAACCCACTTTCAGCGGCTTAACTAGAAATTACTGGACCCCTCAGCATAATTATAATGAAGTTCCCTTCCTTGCTTCATTTACAAGAGTTGTCTGTGGTGGGGGCTGCATCGGAGGTAGGAAAAGTAAGATCTTGGGTCCCCCTATCCTGTCAGGAATAGGCGCTGCTAAGTTATATCTCTTACAATTTAAAATATCAAGGAAAGAAAGCAGTGATTTATGCATTATGTAATAGTGGATTTCACTAGGTTTAAACAAGATGCCTCTTAAATAGAAATAATCTTGCTTTTAAGGTTTAAACAGTTAAAGAACCAGGTGAAATTACCAAAGAGGGAAAATAATTTTAGACTTTTAAGAAGGCCCTTGCGTATTAGCGTGCTGCTACAAATGTAAGATCAATGAATAGAAGTAGTCGTCTCCTGCTAATGCCTTTATTAGTGCTAGATCTATTTTACCTTCTCTCAGCTTTGCACAGCTGCTCTCTTGTCTTTAAATAATCTAAAGTGATAATTCCCAAGCCAGTTACCCTGTTGTTATCTTTAGAAAAACATATAAAGAATTGAGTTTTCCTGAAGAATTTTAGACCCTTTTTAAGTACAGTACATACCATCAGCAGACTTGTCCTTAGGGGCAATCAGAGTGAGTGAAAAGAGAGCCCGTTCAGTTTAATTGAGGATACTCTGGAACCAATTACCATGTCCACAATAAACACCATGTTATATTTATATCCTGCTATTACTTAATCTGAAACCAGTTGACAAATGCTATCAAGGAGTCTGTGCCATTACATTGAGCACACAATTCAAAAATAGTTTACAATTGCAATATGCAATGTTACACTAGTTTTTTTTTAATCCTAAATATGTATTCTTAAAGGAGAACTAAACTTTCATTTTTTAATACATAAAGTGTAAGCTTTTCTCCCCAGAACACCTATACATTGTAAGATATGTCTCTAGTAATTTGCATTCATATACTTGTAAGAAGTAGATTCTGTAAATAAAAAGGCTTCCATGTTGTTGTGAGTACAACACAGAACATGTAGTCTTCAAACAGCCTTTCGTGCACTTTTGGGCCACACCCACTGACTCTACTCTGCAGATGTCTCCACAACAATATTGAAGTCCCTTTGAAACTTACCCTGCAGTTTATTTACCAGTCTGCATTGCAGACTAGGCTGTCTGCATGAAAAAAAAACGATTTATCTGCTTTCTTTTTAAAGTTTCCTTTGCTTTCATTCTGTTCTGCAAAAGAGAAAATGTCTAAATGTACACATTTTCTTTGTATAATGCTCTACTTTTAAAAACACACAGTCCATGATGTTACAGGTTTAAATCCACAGACTTACTTATGAGTTTTTTTTTGTTATGCTTTCCTTAACACTGAATAGAAAATAAACTGCACACAATACTTTTTTTGTGAAAAGCAAAAATCTGTGTTCAAAAACAACTGTACACTGTTAAATGTCTGTTCTATATCTGAAAGGCATGATCTAACAGAGGTTGGTCTCTGTTCTTTAATATGATTAACTGTCAGCTTCTAGTTGCAAGGCTGCTGTTTCCTTGTTTTTACCTTTGCCACCACTTACTCTGCCACCAATACAAAAATGCAGATAAGGAGAGCTGACACCATGTTCCCACAGGTTCATAAATCAAACAACAGCCACAGCAAAGGGAGATGTGAGAGATGTATTTCGACAATGATTTACATACTTAAAGGGAAGCTATACTTAAAAAAAGTTAGTTGAAACTATACTCCTTCCCATTCACTACTGTATAATTATTTTGTTGTTCTGCCCCATATATCTTTAGAAATACTAAAACATCATTTCAGCAGTCAGTCATGTGCCTTGTTATCATAAACTATTCTTCTGTGAGCAGTTTTGCTGTAGCTAGAATGGTGACAGAGTTTTGACAGCTGGAATGCTGTGTGCTCTGTTCAGTTTTGACAGTTGGTTTGTGGGGAAAAAGTCAAGTCAGATGTAAGTGGGAGTGGTTAAAAGAGGGAGGGGGGGATACTGATCCTGAGCAAAATCTGCTGGATTAAAGGCATGCACCAACAAACACACACCTCACAGTACATGCTACTTGCATGTATTTATTTATTTATAGATTAAGATAAGAAAAAGTAATTTTTCAGAATAGTGCCCCTTTAAGTTATTAAATGTTCAAAAATGTTAAAAAGTCAAAAATGACATTAATAAATAAAAATACGTCATCTATATAAAATAATTATTTATGCAACAACTGTCTACAGTGAGAGGTATCCTGTCAATCAGAGAGGAAAAAATATGTTCGTGCACTGGCTACCCCTGCAATATAAAAACTATTCTTGCGCCCCCCCACCCCTTCCAAGGAGTGGAATTGCACATGTCCAAGTGTAGATATACACTTAAATTGTATCTTAAATGATATGTATTTATTTTACCTTACACTTATAGTATTTTATTTAGACAAACTAAAAAACCATATCACTCCAAAAGCTCCATGACTCCAATTAATGCAGCCCCCTTTTTTAACACTTGTACAACTTTGTTTAATAAGTAGATTTAATAGCTTATCCAATAGTTTTGCTGCAGCACAAAAAACAGAGATTGTTTTTTTAACAATTGATTGGCCTAGGGGACACATGAATGTTTTGAAAGGTTTAAAGTCTGGATACAATAGTAAGAGCATGAAAAAATCTTCTGGTTTTTTTTGTCTTAAGGAACAAGAAAGAATTATGACAGGGACATTCTTATCCAACTGCAATCGCAAAAACGTAATCCCCAACCCATTATTCAATTTTACATCAACTCCTATTTCATTCTGATGAATACAAAAGAAAATAAGGATCCATGGCCACTAAGCCTATGTATACAGTTATACACAAATATGATAAATGTGTGATGATAACATCATTTTTAGAATTCTATTCTCTAGTGATCAGGTTATTTCTCTTAATTACAGCCACCTAATTTCCAACAGCTTCAGACATGTAGAACTAAACCCAGAAAGCAACCAATTTAAGGTTATACTGTCCAACTGTACTGCATACTATAATTTAATAGACTGAAATGTACTGTCTAAGGAATGTTAAAGAAAATGCAGCTTTTTGTGTAGTTCTTTACCTAAAATAAGACACTGATTGCTACTAGGGAGCTTTTAGTCCCCTTAATATGCGCTGAATATTTCAGATATTGTATTTCAAAATCTAGTGTGACAAATATACTCACTGCAATTTCCTTTCATTGATTAGTGCTGCCGCAAAGAGAAACACGGTAGGCATTTACATCCACAATCAATGTTTGCATGTCATGGATACCAGATTTGTGCATCTGAGAACAAGATCTCTGTATGGTGTGCCAATAAAAATTTAGGCTTGGAAGCATAAATGTGGCAAACCTCATATATCACTATCAATTTGCTTTATAACAAATGATGATTGCTTATTTAATATTATATGTCAGTCTGGTTCATTTGCCAAGCACATAAAAATCATCTCTTTTTTTGGAGTTGGCTTTTTTGGTCCTTTTCAGCAGGTTTTAGTGGCATTGCACTTGGCAGTTGACTGCAACACAAAATGGGTTTCATTTTAAGTGGAATCATACTGTAACAATTTACTCTATTTTGGAGAAGAGGGCACCAGGCAGCTGTGAAAATGTCATTTAAAAAATCTACAACGGGAAGTTCAAACACAGTCAGGCTCATTTACCCAGAGCCGCTATTGCTCTGTGTAAATGCTTCTTTCGCGATTCAATATTGTGTTTTCAAATCTGGTTAAATCCCACTGCGGGATTTTAATGCCAGCTATTTGGTGGTGCTAAATTCCTGTGCTAAAATGCGATATTGAAGTGCGAGCATCGGACTTTTGAAAATTTGGTAAAAATTATACAGTATCTGACTGTAAATGGCTCTGGGACCTGGGAAATGGACTGGGGAACAGACAATCAGGTTTTTTCTAAAAGAATCTGATTGTAACCAGTTCTCATTTTATACAACCAGATTCTTTTAAAAATAATCTGATTGCTATACTAACCAAATAGATTCTTTTCCAATCAGAATTGGTTATTAATCAGATTCTTTATTTGAGAAAGAATCTGATTGGGTAGTATACCAATCAGATTATTTCTAAAAGAATCTGATTGTATCTGTATGCTTTCTGGAAGAATCTGATTGTAACCAATCAGAATTGGTTACAATCAGATTCTTTCAGAAAGAATCTGATTGTTATACTTACCAATCAGAACCATTCTTAAAGAATCTGATTGTAACCAATTCTCATTCTTCCAGAAATAATCTGATTAGTTAGTATATCAATCAGAATCTTTTCCAATCAGAATTGTTTGTAACCAATTCTCATTCTTCCAGAAAGAATTTTATTGGTTAGTATATCAATCAGATTATTTTTTAAAGAATCTGATTGTAACCAATTCTGATTGTATACAATCAGATTCTTTCAGAAAGAAAGAAAATGTATCTATACCATTAACGAAACAATTGATGTACAATCGTACGACGATCCTACAACAAAATTACATCGTATATGGGCCCTATTAGTCTACTCTTAAAGGACAATTTCACTCAAATAAACCAGGCTCCACCATTGAAAAGTACCAACTGCCATCTATGTCATTTCTAGTACCCTGGTTGAGCACCTAAACAGCACTTCACCTCTGGGTTCAGTTTTTAGCTCTAGATTTATTCACCTAAAGTTCCTTTCTCCCAGACTCCTGGAGTCTATCTGCGACTCGGCCAATGAGGAGACTCGCTCTGAAAAAAGTGTGTCTCCTCATTGGCCAGATCACAAATGCGGAAGTGGGAGGGGAGCACCAAGGTTAGTAAATCTATAGTTATAACCTAGTCGAGTGTAAACCCAGGGGTAAGTACAATGCGGTTAAGGTCCTCACCCAGGGTACTAGAGATGGCATGGATGGCAGGAGCGGGGTCTAGGTGAGTATAATTTCCCTTTAAATTCCTAGTATCTGTATCAATAGTCACTATTATTCAGCCTGCTCAATTATATGCATCAAAGTAAACAGGACAACCTTATTCTTCTAACCCATACATCATTTACTTGCCAATATTTGTTTAGACCCTCAGTAAATGTTATAGTTCGCCCAACACTATCATGCTATATTAGTGGTTACATGCTATCATTTATGTAAGCTTAATTGCCTATCCTTTGCTAAAGGAAGTGAACTAAAAATGCTAACAGTTTTATATATTTACATAATGATTTGATGTCCCTTTTCCAAATATTTCCAAATCTTTCAGTGCCCTGTTGCTGCTACAGTAGTTCAACTATAGATGTATAATAAAAACTAAAAATGGCATCGCTGAGCTATTAACTAAAGAAGTTCAGTTTTGTAATTGCTCGCCTTCCTCTTGATTGATTTAGTCAACCCTCTGTGAATTCTAATTGCTATTAATATGGAAATTGCAACTATTACTAACTATGGTAGTTATTATATAATGTATGTTCAAAGAGTTGCTGTATCCTCTCAGCTTTCACCGGTGCAGCCAATTTCTCCTGTTGTTTATTTGGCAACATTTAGTTGTTAGAACCAGGAGATGAACTATTTGGTAGAGAGCGCACTAATACAAATGTAAATAGTTCACTAACCATTAGAAAATGAATTCAGCAATGTGTGGGTGTGAGATTAAAGGAGACTGACAGACAGACAGTTATCTTCCAGTTACCTTGTAAGAATCCATTATTTCTCTTCTGTCAATCTTTTTAATATATACCATTTTCAGGGAAGAAATATAAAGAAATACCTATAAAGTTTCTGTTCTGTTTAGTTTTGGTAAAAGTTATGCTAAACCGGTCAGCTAAATCAGCACTAAATCTATGGCTATACTGTGTAGTTGAGGGACCCAGTAGCGAGTTTTTAAAAAGCATAGAATGATCACGTTTTATTAATATACATGACTATCCAGATACCGGAACAAAAGAAAAAAAAGTTGAATCCCAAGGTTACGCTACATTGTTCATCTTTGCAGTTCATGCTTTCTGCTTTTTACGCTGACCAATATGATGTAGTGCAGTGGTCTTGGATACAAATATTTTCCAAGAAGTAATTCTACCATAAATATCAGCTGCATGAAGCATTTGACATTTTTTGTCGAGACCGGGTTACAGAACTGAAGATTGGCAATTTTTGTGGTTCAGTAGTTCTCTACAACAATATAAGAGCTATGTCAGATAAAAATGCCATACATTGTATGTGAAGGAGCATTAGCAAACTTACATATAAAACATTTCCAATCCTTAAAACCTTTTAGTTCTCAACAAAATGCCCGTCTTTGACCTGTAAAGAAATGTTTCTTTCTCCAAATCATAATGTTTCCTGTATCAGGAATGTTTATAACAGGCTTGTAATTCAGCTATACATTATATTTATGTGTAAAAAAAAATTGGTCTTGTTAAATTTGGTCAAGTTAGATCTCATTTTTGAATACTGCTAAACTGGCGCATTAGCAACAATTTTCTGTCACTGGCATTATTGAATAATAGAATGTATGTTGATTTGTATAAAGTTTCTTTTCACTGTAAAAAGCAATTGATTAAATAACCCCCTTAAAAAAAGCAAAAGAATGAAGTTATTATATTGAAATTGTCTCACTGCAGAACATAACAGATTATCAGGGTTATTTAATAAAAGTTCTTATTGTTTAAAATGGTTAAAATTTTGCCCTAACCAATCAGATGTTAGCCTTTAAATGTTAAATAAGATCTGATTGGTTGGGGCAAAATTAGCCCCATTTTAAACGATATTGAATCTCCCTGTATGTGTGTCACTTAAGATAAAATGCTCTTATTCTTTATGCTAAGGTTCATATTTATAAAAAAACGAAAATAACTCAAAAAAATTACCGCCGCACATCGCAGCCGAGAAAATAGCGCTAACGTCGTATTTATAACAGCGGGCGCTATTGCCGCGATATGTATCGCGGTAATTTTTGCGGTTATTTTACCGCAGGACATCCTGCGCAATGCGCTAAGTACAGTATCGCCGCAAAGAGACTTAAAATCCCTTCCCGATGCCTCTGCTAAGGGGGCAGGGCATACGCCCGCCCCGCCCTCAACCCCCCCGTGGCAGGGGAAACCACCCACCGCCGCTTCCCGGGGAGGGGGGTTCCGGTTCGAGCTGCGGGACCCCTAAGCCCCAAAGGGCTCTTGTCAGAGCCGCAAGGGCACTTGTAAGTGCCGCAAAGGCCCTGATAGGGCCGGGGAGGGGGGTCCCAGTTCGAGCTGTGGGACCCCTTAAGCCCCAAAAGGCCCTTCTCAGGGCCCCGCTGGAGGGTGCCTCCCCCCCTCCCAGTGGGTCCTTCCCTTCCCCTCCCTGGCAGTGGTGGGGCAGGGGGCTTGAAGGGGCTTCTGGGGAGGGGGTGCGTGGCCGCTGCGGCCCCTTCCCAGCAGTCCCTCCTAGCCTCCTCGAGATTGCCACGAGCGGGGAAGGGGTTGGGAGGGGCTGCTGGGAAGTGGCGGCGGGTGGTCTCCGCTGCCGCGGGGGGGTCGAGGGCGGGGTGGGCATGCCACCCGCCGTGGGTTGTCTGCCCATCTCCGCCGCAGAGCAACTAGTATTGGCCGATACTAGCAATGAGAAACAGTTACCACCACTTTATAAATAGAATCGGCGCGAAGAGTTAACGCCTCGTTAACTTTTCACGGCCGTTTCCCGACATTAATAAATCTCGTTAAATGCGATTTATGCGGAAAGGTAAATATGCCCTAAGTATTTTGTGTAACTGACTGAAATTCATTTAAATAGTGAAGCATGAGTCCATAAATTTCTTTATGGGTATTATTTACGTATGACTTACATTGCAGATATTTTAGTGAAACAAGGTTATGTTTCTTTGACAGTTCACTTATAATATTACACTAGAAAGTCTGTTTGAGAACTGTGAACACCGGCACAGTTCTTATGTGTCTTTTTTTAAAGGTAAATATAGATGTTAAATTCCTTGTTGTGTATTTGCTAATAGGTTTTAACAAATAACATTATATTGAATAATTTGTAAAATGTAATATTTAGGGGTTAAATAAATCTTCAATTTGCACAGGATTAATGCCGTGACCCTTGCTCACACATTACAAAGTCCAGCTGGGCAAAAGGACATAAACTAATAACTTTGAATGTCCTTGCCAACAAATCTGGGATTGAGGATTTAGTCCTTATTTATTTATTTTGTCAGGCAAAATACAAGTTTCGAATGGTTTTACCTTAAAGGGCAAGTTCACCCTGAAATAAAAAATGTACAATTACAAGTAAATTCCTCTCAACCCCAAAACCACAATAGTAAGAAATCTATAAGCTATAACACTTTCATGTCATGCAGCTCAATGTTCTGCTCACCATAGCTCTGCAGCTTGAAAAGGTTGTTGCCTCCTCTTAAAGCTGTACAAGCTCTTTATGAGCTAGCACATGTGCAGACATTATAATAAAAGTTTTATAAAACAATGTGTTTTTAAATAGTTAAATTTGTTCTTTCTTACAGGATAAGAATGTATTATTTTAAAGGGCAATGTCCTCTCTTAAAATAAAAAAAACTCACATGTCTGTTACCTGCCCCCCACCTCAACTGATATATTCAGCATATTATTAGATGTATTATTAACCAGATATTTAAGTATGCATTACATTTGCCTTCATTCTGGCAGAGCAAACTGTCTCCTCCTTTCATTTAGTCAAACAGGGGTGTGTCTGCTGACATCACAACCAATGATTAACTGCTGATTCTCCTGCTGCCTCCTCTGCACATGATCAAAATTATAAAAAGCTCATTGAGCAGAGGGAGGAGGCAAATACCTTTTCCCAAATGGAAAATAACTTATGATAACATATCTGGTAACAAATGCATGTAATAAACTGGTAAAGATAGCAATTGGGGATGTGGCAGATAAAGTTTCATGAAACTGTTAAATACTATTCTATTTATTCCCCATGCTTTGTTGATTAATCATTGCTTAAATCCAATTGAAGGATTAATAATTAGACAATGCATTCTCGGTTGAAATTCTTTACATAACTAACAGATCCTCACACTTTTTCCTCTGCAGTCAATTCGGGAGATGGAATCGACTACAGTCAACAAAAGCGGGAAAACATTGGGGACCTAATTCAAGAGACACTGGAAGCCTTTGAGCGCTATGGAGGAGAAAGTGCTTTTATAAATATAAAATACATGGTGCCTACCTATGAATCCTGTTTAACAAACTAATTGGCAATACTTGTTCTTCTAAAAAATAAATTTCTGTTTGCAACACATATCTTTTCTTATTGATGGCTTTATTTCTTCACAGCTGCTGAAATAGGGACTTGTGGGTCATTTGACTGTTAGTACTATTGTGAACAAGGCTATCAAAAACATAAACAGAGCCTGTATCTTCGATTACAATGGTGTACTGTGCTTTTTTTGTACCATGAAAGAATAGTCTCTTTATAGCCGAACTGACTGAAATAGGAGTCAGAACTAAGCCTTCAGATGAACAGACAATAAAACTATAATTTTCATATGCAATTTAGCAATTGCTGTTCACCCTAAGGGTGATGTCAGCGGTTTTAATGAGGGTTTTGCTCTGACTGCTTAATAGGTGTTTGTCAAGGAAAAGAACTACAAGATCAGCTGTTACTATTTTGCAGCTGTGTAGTATAATGGGCTTTCTAGCAGAATAAACCACTTTACATATGCACTGTATTATACACCTTAAACATCACTGCAAATTGCACAAAAAATAAAAAGTTAAAAATCAATACTTGGCATCTTCTTATTCTGATTTTAGTTAATATTAATTCTCGATGC
The DNA here is from genome assembly GCA_019447015.1 of Hymenochirus boettgeri. Classification (NCBI taxonomy): domain Eukaryota; kingdom Metazoa; phylum Chordata; class Amphibia; order Anura; family Pipidae; genus Hymenochirus; species Hymenochirus boettgeri. Next base: position 119,770,344 of record CM033473.1, read on the forward strand.
TTCTGTAGACTGTGCAGCAAATACAATTTAGTGAAACATATTTTATGTATTCTTGTTGCTGTACTGCTGTATAATAATGTTAACAGGTAAGACTACACAAATATTTTTATAGACCAGCATAAAATACTTAGCACCAAATATATTACGGTAGGCAAGTGGAACATTGGATAAAATTCTTATAATATTGACTTGGATGTGTCACATTGGATTATATAATAGAAAAAGCACCCCCTACTGAAAATTATAAGGATATTACAAGTCACAAGGAGTTCTATAGGGCACGGAACTCAAAGGTGACTTCTAATATCCGAATACTTTTTTGTAGGGGGTGCATTACCTATTATAACCCACCCCCTCATTAAAGTACATCCCTGGCCTCTGTGCAATGACAACTGCCCCCCCCCTCGAATCCCCTTTGTCCCCCCCTCCTTTAGGCTCACCATCCTTGCATTTCTTCCCACTCTGTTCCATGTCTGCCACACCAATGTAGCTGCCACGGCTCCTCCTCTTCCTTTTACATCCTGCACAGGGCTAAACAATTGCCCAAGTGATTCTGAAGTCACTAGCATAATTGAGCAGGCCCTGTACAGGATGTAAAAGTAAGAGGAGGAGCCGTGGCAGTGCGGCAGACGTGGAACGGATTGGGAAGAAATGCAAGGATGATGGGCCTAAAGTGAGGGGGCAGGGGGAAACGGAGGTGGGGAGAGTGAACTAGTGGAAGAGGAGAGGATAACCCACTTCCAGAAAGTTATTATCGGCACGCTACTCTTTAGTAGCATGCCAATTAGAAGCTTGTTATTTATAGATGGACTCCAATATAGTACAATGAAGGGGTGGATTATAAGTAAATAATATGCACCCTTTTGTATAGTGTTACATAAATTACATATTTCTGAGATGACGCAAGTATTTTTGTAGTTTCTAGTTTTAAATCTACGATAAAAATCGTAGATTATGGCTGCGATCGTAGATTTATGATCCCCATAAAATACCATTGTGGTAGTTTACTACCACATGGTATTCTACGTCCGAACGTTCGTAAATTAATGTTTACATCTGCAGTTGTAAGTTACCGATAATGCGTGATTTCGCCCATAGTTTCAACTTGGAACGTTGGCCAATTTAAAACCGAAGTTCTGTGCCAAAACCACAAAATTCAAACATAGTAAGCAAGTTTCAATGGTTGAAATATCTAAAATTGCATATTCTTCCTTTGTCAAAAAACTAGTTTGGGTTAAAACTCTGGCACATCTCATTTACAGGATGTGCATGGATAATATTCTTGGAATATTCACTCACCTATGTCACAGATTATCTGACCACTGGCAAAAACAACTTACAGAAATAAAAACAACAGCTCTAAACAACAAACGAAATACTAGTGATGGACCCAAACCTAAGTTCGGGGCAAACTCAAACTCTCCGAATACTATCTGAACTAGTTTGAGTTTCACGGCCTTAATTTCGATAATTATTGAATGCTCGAATCAGTAATCCTTGAATGTATCATTTAGTAACCATCAAATGTAGCGCTCGATTTCAGTAACCCTTGAATGTAACCTTCAATTTCTGTAACCCTCGAAAGAATCATTTGGTCAACCTTGAATTTCCCATAACCCTTTGAATGTAGCATGCAGAAACTCGACGATTGCCCGATAGTAAATTAAGGTAGTGTTTAAACAAGTTTTGGTGACATGGAATTGTTCCACAGACAATTTCCCAGGTGCCACAGCCATTTACAGTAAGTTACCATTGCTATTTTATCTGTATTTAATTAGAACTTTTTAAACCACTGGACTCCCATTGACTTTAATGGGTTAGTTTCTGAACTTCTGAACTTTTACTGAAGTTCGGCAGTTTGAAAAATACAGAAGAATCATAAGAATCCTGCAAATCTACTGACACACTGAAATGCCAGATGGGATAACAAGCAAATGTAACAAAAGTAACCAAACAGCAAAAACAGACCAATAAATTAGTTAAAAATAAACACAACTTGTATGGTATATGTGAGAATTTACCCCCTTTATGGAGTTCTATGTCCATATAAAAGCTGTTGCAGTCAGAGTTTTTTATTTAATCCTACATATAATGCACACAAAAGAAGGATTTAATAGCTGCATCATACAAATGACTGTTACTTATATTTAGAACCATGAACCTGTCCCTTTAAAGGACCAGTGTTTTTAGAACTAATGGCCCTTTCTTGTGTCTACTAGAGTATATGCGGTAATAGTGTGATTTTGGAATGACAATCTATATTTTAGATTCAAGAAACATGATGGGGGCCTTATACAATGAGAAATTGACAACCAGTTAAGCCATTTTCAACCATATTCTCATATCATTACTGCATGTATGAAGTTAAAATGATACCATTTCCTAATATTTGAACAGATAAAGCATTAATTTGGCTGAATTTTAGAAGCATCATGCCTGCCTCATAGTACTTACTATAATACCTACTGATAAAATATGGGGACCCAATGGTCAAGCAATTTAATAAATGCAATTTGTATGTCTTTTATATCTAAATAAGTATAGAAAACTGGACAAAGATCTAATGGTTCAAACAGGTCCAACCACAGGTATCAGCGCACACTGGTATTCACAAATCACACTGGTAACGATGGTATATTATAAAGAATACATTACTTTATTGAAGCCATAGCAGGATTAGACAGGACCTCCCCACCTGACGCGTTTCGAACCAACGGTCCTTAATCATAGGCAGGGAGAGTCCAGGTGAGCAACAGTTTAAAAAGGTGAGTCCACTCCCCCCCCCCAGCTGTGACATCACACTTGGGAGGGGTGGAACTTACAAATAGGGAGATTCACTGATCTCCGTGAAAGGTATACAAAAAAGAAGAAAAAGAAAACCCTCTAAGAATTGGACCCCCACAGGAGGGTTAGTTAGAGGAACCAAGTGAACATCTGACATATAAATCCATACATAAAAATCACACAGTAATAATAAATACATATCAGTGCATACTGTGTACAAGTGATTAAAAACATATCATACTAAATGAAGAGTAAATGTAGCTATATCGGCACTTATATTAAACAATGACATCTACTGTATACTAAACATAACTATATGGGCGATCACATAAGGACTAATAACTGTTATGTAATCCTTCTTAGTGCACCCGATCCAAATGTTTTTCTATCTTTAGAACCCCTGCAATACACATCTACATAAATGCATCTATAACCATGATAAATCGTATCTCGCTCACACAGACACAGAAGTGTAGCAGGGAACTTTCGATTGAAGTAAACATCGTGGGATCCCTACGGGTAGTAGGTAAGTATGAGAACACAATGTATCAAAAGGTATATAAAAAAGGACACACTGTATCCTGATCATTCTCAATGGAAAACAATGAATCCTAATTATTCTCAATGGGAAACCTCTATTGGTCCTCACCCGTCTAACCCCTCGCATCGAGTGTAACGTCTCCACAGTGGAAGTGAGTGGTAACAAAACTCATGTAACAGCGAGAGATATACTATACATACTTGCAGAAAGTAAAGAAGACTAATACCGTGCCACAGCAAACGCCTCGCATCATAGCGAGGGACAAACTATAATTCTCTACAATGAATACAAAGAAATGGTACCGACCTCTGTGGTCATATATAAAGATATGCTCTGTGATTACAAATAAAGTGCAAAAAATACACCATAAATGACTCCCATATACAAAAATATAAATGACTAACATATATATATAAAAAGGTATACTAGACCCTATAATTAACTCTCATATGTGATATATGTGGAAGAAATACCCGTAATTAATCATAGAGTATCCTTAACGGAATGAACCCCTATTATCATAGATATCCCCACTAAAGGGAAATCAGTCACATCCACTATTTAACGTAATAGGATATGTCACCTACTAAGTTGATGCCTTTCGGAAACCGTGTCTCCAATTTAAATATCATCTTGACTTCTTCCCTCAATAATGTGTTAAGACGATCTCTATTTCTAGGGTCAGATCGTATCGCTTTAATGCCTTGAATTGCCACATTAATAACCTGTCCATTATTGCAAGACAAAAAATGTCTCGCCACTGGACTCTGGGACTCAATTCTATATCCCTCAAGTGCTCTCTTACTCTGCTCTACAGAGATCTAGAAGTGCAACCTACATATTGAACATTGCACTTCGTGCAGGTGAGAAGATAAACAACATATACAGTGTTGCAATTGATGTATGATTCAATACGGTAGTTTTTAACAGTACTGGAACTGTTATAACTATTCCCTTTAACAATATGTCTACACGTTCTACATCTTGTAGCTCCACATGGGTAACATCCATTGTATTTTAACCAAGTGTCTTGGCCATGACCTGTGCTACTAAAAAGACTCGGGGACAGCATGTCCTTGGGGGACCGTGCTTTCCTAGCAACAAACGTATGTCCTTCCTGAATAACTTCCTTGAGTTGTTCATCCTGGTTTAGTATCGGTAGGTATTTCCTCACAATTCTAGTAACCTGTTCATATTGTGGACTGTAAGTGGTGAAGAAATAAACTGACTTATAATTAAGTGACTTGTCCCTATTCATCCTGGTTTTGGTGCCCCTCAGCAGTATGTTATATGGCTCTATTCCTAGCCTCTTGTAGGATCGATATATTGTACCCCCTCTTTTGGAACCTTTTCGTCATATCAGTCGCAGCTTCATCGAAACGCTCCAAACTAGAGCAGTTACAGCGTAACCAAATATATTGACTGTATGGTATCGAACGTATACAATGTTTCGGATGGTTTGACTCTGCATGTAAAACTGTATTTCTGGAAATAGTTTTACGATAGTTAGAGGTTTCCAGTCTATTGCCTATTGCCTTAATATTTAAATCTAGAAATTGAATTTCCTCACCTCCGAATTCACAAGTAAATCTGATGTTATAATCATTATTATTAAGATTAGCTAACCAGATGTTAAAGTCATCTTGCGACCCCTTCCAAATCCACAAGAGATCGTCTATATACCGTCTGTACATAACGACTTTAGGTGTTATGGAAGTAAACTCAGGGAGGTGGTACAGGACAGATTCCTCCCACCACCCTAAAAACAAATTTGCATAAGTGGGCACAAATTTTGTGCCCATTGAGGCCCCTCTTTGTTGATTGTAATAGACCCCATCAAATTTGAAAAAATTATGTGTTAAGAGGTACCGTAGTGCTCCTAGCATGAACTCAATCCAATCTCTAGGGTAACTGCTGTATTTACACAGATGATACTTCACCGCTGTCATTCCCCAAACATGAGGAATACAGGAATAAAGGGAAATGACATCAGTGATGACCAAGCTATACCCCTCCTGCCACTCAATGCAATCTAACAGATTTAAAATTTCTCCTGTATCTTTTACATATGAGTACAGTCTTTTGACCAAAGGTTGAAGCATAAAATCAATAAAATCAGAAAGGCCTTCATTTAGAGATTGAATACCAGCCACTATCGGTCTCCCTTTAACTGGAGTCTCTCCCTTGTGGACTTTTGGCAAATGATGGAAAATGGGGACAACCGTTTTGTCTGGTATCAAAAAGGTTTCCATATCTGGGCGCAATATACCTATGCTCATTCCTTCTATAATGCATTTTCGTAACTCTGTCTTATACAAGTCAGTAGGATCGTTACTTAATACCTCATAAGTGTCTACATCTGACAATTGCATTAGTGCTTCTGTTCTGTAATCCGTCCTATCCATAACAACCAGCGAACCTCCTTAATCTGCATTTTTGATTATAATATTATGATCTTTCTTTAAGTTGTTAAGGGCTAGCTGTTCCCTCCGATTAAGATTACTTGACCTTTCTTTCTGGGACACTCGTTGGTCTAGAATCTTAACCATTCTTTTTCAACTATAGCCTGAAAAATATCCACACACGGACTCCTAAGATGGACTGGATAAAAAGAAGACTTCAACTTAAATCTATTTACATTAGTTTCAATACTTGCCCTTAGGAATTTCTCATTATTTTCTATCTGATTTGAAACCCCATACAATTGTTGGAGGCTCTTGGACGCATTTGTATCTAGTTCCTGAATGCATTCCGAGGAGCACATATCCTGTATCTCTTACTCTTATGTCCTTACTCTTATTATGAAAGTATTTCTTTAAAATTAGTTTACGTACAAACTTATTTATATCTATCACAGTGTTCAACAAATCAAATGGCTGAGTAGGACAGAATGACTGACCTCTATTAAGCACATTCAGTTCATCATTAGTTAAAGTTTGTTTGGACAAGTTTAGTACATTACTCGTGGATTCCTGTGGCGGTCCCTCAGCGGATATCTCCGATTACTTCTGTTGTCTTCTTCCCCTCCGTATTGGTCTCCTCCTAAAGGGATAGACTTTTTCCGAGATGTGGACAGAGATGACGTGCTCCTACGTGCTGACAAGTCCATAATGTCCTCATTATAGTCATTAGTGTGTTGGTATCTTTTTGTGACCATACTGGAATCATTCTCACTTCCCGAAGTGGACATGAATCTTTTTTGATTTCTACGTCTGTAGTCCCTTGATGGGGTTCTATATGGAGTGGGGGAAGAAACAAAAGAAGAGGAAATCTCCGAAACAGTTGCATTCGCAATCACTTGTATTAAAGCTCACATTTTTCCTATTATAAGAAGGTCTCCTCTTTAATATAGGTTTTACATGTTTATTTCTCCTTCTGAATCTGCCATTTTCAAAATCTCTCTTTGTTCTATACACTCTGTTCTCCTTGTAATCTTGTTTGTCCCTGCTCAGCTTGGATCCCTTTAATTCCATAATATTGTTTTCAACCCTGTCAACTTTTGACATGTCCTCTTCCATTTGGTTAAAGTCAGTTTGTTCTGAAAACTTTTTAGTTACTTTTTCTTGACTATCAACCTCCCCTTTAAGTGACTCCAACTGCTGTTGTTTATGAGACACTATCAGATCCTTAAAGAACAGTCGGATAGTATGATGTTCCATTGCTGCATGAATTCTTCCTCAGGTTCCACAAAAAATGTAGGATATTTTTTCAATCTGAGTCCCGTGGAATCATTTTGTATTTTAAATATTTGTCCATAACAGCAATGTCCCACCATAAACTTGTTTCTTTTATCAGGAGTTTCTCCCATGTCTCAAAACAGTGCTCAATACTATCATGGCTGTTTATACCTTGTTCACAGCTCTCAAACATATCCCTGGCTTTCTTAGATCTTACATCATACCTGTGGAGTTTCACAGTTGATAAACGGACAAGTGAAGGGTCCGGGGCAGGCTGCACCTGGACCACCCAGATGGACGGGTGAGTCATTTTTTGGTTCACATTATGACCAGCTAAGATCTACCAAATGGCATAGCTTCTTCACTTCCAAATAAGCGGAGGGTGTAGTGAAGGGTCCGGGGCAGAGGCACCCGGACCACTTGTATATAAAAGTAAGCCAGTCTCAAATGTCTGTATGGACCGGAAAAAAGAATTTTGGATATTCATGTTGTGTATAGGGAAAAAGATATTTATTGATACATTAATAGGCCTATTTTTCTCTAACTCTAACTAATTCTGTGTCACCTGAGTGTTATCATTTATTGGTATGGATAATGGTTACTTACAATTTTCCAGTCCATTTCTAGAATCCTGTGAAAAATCTAGATATGTATAAAAAAAAAATAGTTTCAAAAATAAATACTCATTATTACTTATATTACCTGAAGTCTGCAAGGTGCAATGGTAGACCAGTCTGCAAGGGGAAAAAATGTATTTGCTAATAACACAAATTAAAGAGAATGTCAAATTCCTATTTAAGTGTCTACTCACTTTTGAATGGGTAGATGAGAAGACTACATGGATCAATCAGCTCTTATTTGCTACCAAATTTTTGGTTGTTTTTGGTGTACTTCTGTGTGGGGTGAGTACAATTTGCTGTACTTCCGCTCTTGAATCATATGACTGCCAAGGCCTAATTAGCCAAACCAGTGCAATTTGGCCTAACAATTCAACATTTAACCAATTAGCCCAAAAATGGAATGTGGATAATTAAATAACTTTACCTCATTTCTAGTCTTTTAATTAACCTATAAAATTAGAGATACAAGGTTACTGTGATTACTAATGTTACATTTTGCAGTCCTTATGAAACCATATACGTAATAACTAATTAGCTTATAACCCAGAACTTTTGTTAAAATCAAGAGGATGAACCTGAAAATTATAATATTTTCATTATTGCACTACTATGTACTAACATGACAATTATAAATACACAAAGGTTTCCTTCACCAGGCTTCTCTCTCCTACACATAGTGTGACTCAGTCTGTGCCCCAACAATTCAACCACCCGCATCCCACCCCTGAAATTGCAGCCCAAACCTGCAGTCTGAAATAATGAAATTATAATTAGTAATGCCTGAAGAATTCCATGACTATAAAACAAATACATTGTTTTCCTTTATTTTTATTTTTTTCTTTCTTTTATTCCTTTAAAATCCTAAAACAAAAAGATGGCATGCATATAACTGCTATAACAAACACAGTTTCCACTGCAGATCTCATTGTCTCATTGTATTTAGCACATACATATATTAATTAAAGAAAATCCACCCATTATGTAATTTATGCCACTGGAAATATATTGGTATAAAAGGAAAAGCTGATTGTGATCCTGGCATTTTCATATTGCTATACTTGTGATCATTTATTCATAATGTACATTATTATTAATCACAGAGCCAACTAAAACCCTCATCTGTTAATTTGATAGACAGAGGCTTATTACAGAAGGTGTTCCATGTATTGTGAAATACCATCATCCTATTTCATTAAATGTTTCCAGGATATTAGATTTTTCTCTCTTCACCTATCAATTCTTGAGAAGAATAACTAATACAATATAATCTTCCAGTGGGCAGACCTCATTTATTAATATCTCAAATATAATTTCCGTTAGATTGAATTCATTCACAAAATAATCCCTTTTCTATGAAACAATGGTGGTAGAATATACCTCTCCATGTTTACCCAAAGCTTGCATTTATGAACAAAAATAGCAGCACATATTAAAAAGCATAACAGAAATGACATTTTGTGTAGAAGAAAAAAGAGCATTAAATGTGTGCCGAATCAAAATACTAATATTAACTATTAACTATTTGTTTTAGGAATGTATCTATTTCTCAAAACATGATCAGGGAGATTCAATAAAAGTTCTTATCTTTCAAAATGGTGCTAATTTTGCCCCAACCAATCAGATCTTATTTAACATTTGAAAGCAAACATCTGATTTGTTGGGGCAAAATTAGCACCATTTTAAACGTTAAGAACTTTTATTGAATAACCCTGGATGTGTTTCGGGTTGTTACTATTGTGGACTCCCTGCAGCTCTCCAGATATTTTTTTAAAATCGCCAGCATTCCCCTACTTGAAGACAGGCTAGGAATGTTGGGAGTTATAGTTTTAAAAACATCTGGAGGGCAGGTAGTATTGCTTAAAATTGTCAAGAATTGTTTTGGTATTTACATTACATGCTTGTGAAGGTTCTCTTTCATTCTGGTCATGGTAAAAATATCATCCAGTCGGATAACCTTTCGCTAGTCATCCGACTGGCTTTCTCAATTCATATTGATTTGTACAAGAATCTGTTGGCAATAAAGTACCCTGGAAAGTCCCAATTAGCATATAACAGCCAGGTGTTAGGGACCTTCTCATACAAGGAGTGATTGCATTGTGGCTAAGAAAACTGCCCAGGGTAAGGTGTAAAAACAGCATTGTACATTACAGACAGTTGGTGTTGAACCCCCTACCCTCCCACACACACACACCTCTATTCAGGCTTGGTTTCTTTTTCACATAAATGGTCTCCTTAACACCTCTCTTGAACCAGTCATGTTCCTTTGACAAGATGTTGACAACAACAAGGGAATGTGATTAAAAAGGGTAACAATAAGCAGACACAGAAGAGAATTTGGCAAAACAAAAGGGTAAGAGGCATTTTCCCTGGGTGCTTTCAAGGTAATTGAAATATGATATGCAGAGTTTTTGGGACTTTTTGGGACGTTGTAGCAGTTACAGTAATTGCAGTAGGAACTGTGAAACCGATTTACCATCTTCCAAAACCATCATCTTAGAAATAGCTACCAAGAATGGACTGGATGTTTTTTTTTAGATTTAGAGAATTATTTAGCATTACTAACAATATACTTATAGTTATTAGAGCAATTATTCTGTCTTCCCATGGGAGTAAAGGAACAAAGGAGAGGGATGGCAAATGTGTTGGTCTGGACTTTTAAAGAGGTAGGCATCGAGAAACAGATTAAAACCCAAATCTCATCTCTCGAAATTACCAACTGTTGTAGGTATAGTTTGAGTTTAAAGGATAAGTGCACTGTAAAATCAAGTTATGTTCATTTGGAAGCTGTAGCTTTAAAAATACTGTTGTCATAATTTTTACCTATGCCCCTCCAGAGCCTAGCTTTGTGCCTTGAAAGTTGCTGACATCTTGTTACTGGTTTGCTGAATGTTAAGCTCCACCCCTCTGAAATTTGCTCTGCTTTCTCCTGCTTGAGCCTCAAACAGTAATGCCTGTGAGTTCCATACACTCTCCTGCTTGAGCCTCAAACAGTAATGCCTGTGAGTTCCGTGCACTCTCCTGCTTGAGCCTGAAACAGTAATGCCTGTGAGTTCCATACACTCTCCTGCTTGAGCCTCAAACAGTAATGCCTGTGAGTTCCGTGCACTCTCCTGCTTGAGCCTCAAACAGTAATGCCTGTGAGTTCCATGCACTCTCCTGCTTGAGCCTTAAACAGTAATGACTGTGAGTTCTGTGCACTCTCCTGCTTGAGCCTCAAACAGTAATGCCTGTGAGTTCCGTGCACTCTCCTGCTTGAGCCTCAAACAGTAATGCCTGTGAGTTCCGTGCACTCTCCTGCTTGAGCCTTAAACAGTAATGCCTGCGAGTTCCGTGCACTCCCCTGCTTGAGCCACAAACAGTAATGCCTGCGAGTTCCGTGCACTCCCCTGCTTGAGCCTTAAACAGTAATGCCTGTGAGTTCTGTGCACGGAACTCACAGGTATTAGGGCACGGCCACACTGCAACGCAAATTGCATGCGATTTCATGTGCAATTTCGTTGTGTTTGCTTCAATAATTGAAGTATTGAAAAACACATGCGATTTAAAATTCAGAACACAAATTGCAACACACCCAAAAACACGCGTTTTCAGTGCATTGCTGCGTTTTCAATGATATGGAAAAAACGCAAGTGCAAACGCAAAAAAAGCGCAGCAGTGTGGCCTAGCCCTCACTGTTTGCGGCTCAAAGCAGGAAAAAGCAGAGGAAATCTCAGAGGGGCGGAGATTAACATTCAGCAAACCAGTAACAAGATGTCAGCAACTTTCAAGGCACAAAGGTAGGCTCTGGAGGGGCATAGGTATATGGCAACAGTATTTTTAAAGCTGCAGCTTCCAAATGAACATAACTTGCCTTTACAGTGCACTTATCCTTTTTCACAAGTTGATTTATCCCTCGTATTAAATGTCATATCTTTAAACCATCATTTCATGTAGAGAAAATTCCTGGAAAATAACATATGTAGCACTTTCCTGAATTCTACACCAAATTTAAAGGTGCAAGCTCTTCTGACTGTTACCATAGAATAACTACCAAATGAACTAAAATATCCCTGCAAATGATAACATTTTAGAAACGATATACTGAGCTCCTCGGTTTTTATGGCCAGTGAAGTTTTGATCAAAACAGCTGGACACAGCTTCTCATGAATTGGAAAAAGGTTTTTTGTCATATTTCCTTAAAAAGAAAAAAAAAAAAGAGAGACAAAACCAAGGGGGAATTAAGAAAAAAACTTAAGATAAAACTCTAACCCCAAAAAATAATTTTATTTTAAAAAGTATATTGAAATAGAGAAAGGAGTACTTGCTCATATCTTTTTCAGTTGCTCAAAGCAGTCATCGCTCCTGCTCTCACTGACAGCTCCCCTGCTACTGCACACTTGCATGAGCAGAAACAAAGCCATTGGCAGCAACTAGCCCCAAAGGGATCAGGTATTGGGGCAAATTTAAACATCTCTGCATTTTGAACAGCTTACAGGTTTCCAAACTAAACACTTGAACCTCAGGAATAGCCCCTTCACACTATATAATTTGGAATCTTCATACCTACAGCTATTTAAGGGTGTGATTCTTTCATACATAAATGCAAAATTCTGGGCCCAGTTCTTTGGAATGTCAATCTTTTAGGGAATATTATGGAACAATCAGGGACCACATCTATTTAATCTGTTTATTAATGATTTGGAAGTCCAAAATGCATCACTTTTATCAACATTGAATCTCATCTGCCACTTAGCAGCCCAATGTGATAATCTATCTAGATCCCCCTGCAACGATTGCACATCCTCTAACATTGTTAATGATCATCAATGTTTTGTTTCGAGACTTATAGGCTGACAATACCAACTTCCAAATCATTAATAAACAGATTAAAAAGTGGCCCCAACACAGAACCTTGTGGTACCTCACTTAGAACTTTAGTCCATATTGATGAAGCCCCATTAACAACTACTCTCTGCATTAGATCCATCAACCAACTTTCTATCCATCTACAAATATGCCACCACAGCCCAATAGACCTTATTTTACAAGTTAATCTCCTATGGTGGACTGTGTCAAAAGCATTAGCTAAATCCAAGTATACTACATCTACTGCTATGCCAGAGTCTAAATTCCTACTCACTTACTCATAAAAGTCAAGAAAGTTAGTTTGAAAAGATCTGCTCCTCCTAAATCCATGTTGATTATTTCTTATAAGGTCAGTCCTTGAAACATACTCTAGAATTTTTTTGTATCAAACTTTCCAGTCTCTTCCCCCCCAGTGAAGTTAAACTTACAGGCCTGTAATTACCCGGCTGTGAATGACTACCCTTTTTGAATATTGTAATTACATCAGATCTTTTCCAGTCCATAGGCATACTTCCAGATATGAGGGAATCTACAAAAATACGAAACAATGGCCCAGATTTAACTGAACTTCGCTCCCTAAGGACCAGAGGATGTATTTTATCTGGTTCAGGGGACATCTTTATATTAACCTTATTTAGTTAATTCTGCACCATATTCTAAGTCAGCCAAAGTGCACCTGCATCTTTTACACCATTATTGATACTATACTCTATATTATCTGTACCTGGATCTTCTATAGTGTATACAGAGGGGGGGGGAAATACATTTGCTTTATCGTCATCCTCTGGACTTATATCCCCATTAATTAATGGTGCCATGGTATCGATTTCATCAATAACCTATACGAAAAAGAAGAAATATTACACTTCATCGCATTGAAGAATAAATATCCACTTAACGACAAAAATATCATCAAATAAGAAGCTTTCTTAATTCCAAAATGAAATTCAAACAATCAGATGAACATTCCTATGTCATAGTTCTGTTTATTATGAGCTTGTCTTTCTCTTGGAAAGGATTGCTCTGGCACCAGAGTTGGAAGCACCTGCTTCCATAATAAAAGAGCAAATTCAGTATAAACAATTACCAGAGCAGTAGAGAAGGCATACTTTAATTTTTTAAATGCCTCAATTATTAGGGGATTAGGGGAACTAGAACTATTCAGGAACTAGACTTGCTGCCCTTCTTGATAAGGTCAAGGAAGGGTGAAATGATAGATGAGAATATCTTGAAGATATATATATATTAAATGTGAAGAATATAAGTCCCCACCCATGTGGCTTAATTCTGATGTAAAGAGGAAAATGGAAAGGTAGAAAATACATACAAAAAAATAGAATTCTAGTGCACAAACAATTCTAATTGCATATTGGCTACCTCCATAAGGTTGCTGCTACAAACAGCCTGCTAAACCCTGGATAAATAAAAGCAATTAGTTCAATAAGTTGGCCAAATTATTTTAATTAATTAGTACATCCAATATCTTAACCTCCATAGTTGAAAAAAATTTAGACCCTTATTAATTACTGAGATATCAATGTCTGTAAGTTTATACTTTGATAGATTTATAACATTGTTAACCTGAGTTGATACATTATCGGTAGTTACTTCCTGTTTTGATCCCCAGTTCGTTGTCCTGATAGTATTATTAATATTATTGTGAATTTATATAGCGCCAACATCTTCCGTAGCGCTTTACAATTACATGTATACATTCATATCAGGCCCTGCCCCGAAGAGCTTACAATCTAAGCACATTTATTTGACACATAAGACCTATCATTATGTCTTTATAATTGTGGGGGAAAGCGGAGTTTCTGGAGGAAACACACGCAAGCATGTGGAGAACATACAAACTCCTTGCAGATGTGTCCAAGGGTGGATTCGAACTCAGGACCTCAGCACTGCGAGGCATCAGTGCTAACCACTGAGCCACCGTGCTGCCATAGTATCGGAGGAACATGCTTTTGTAAGTCGCAACATTCTCCTGCATCTCTTCGTCGATCTCGAGATCGTAAGCAATTTCTGTAACTTGTTGGTTGCGATATCATTGTTGTAGGTTCCAAATCCCTTGTGTTGATAATACTGGAAGGGGACAGCAGGCAGTTCTAATTGCAAAAAGTGCTCTTTATTGCGACATGTTTCAGACTACAGTGTCCTTTATTATTGCTTGATAAAGGGCTCTTTGTAGTATGAAAAATATCACAATAAAGAGCACATTTTGCAGTTAGAAATCCTACTATATCTGAGCAATTGCTGAGCATTGCTGAGCACGGAGCAGGGCAAAGGTGTGGACCCACCCCAAAGTACCTGGAAAGGAGTGTGCGATACATCTTTTGATAGCAAGATTAGAATGTACCCCCTGCTTTACATTATATGGATATTAGAAGTCACCTTGGAGTTCCATGACCTTTATAAAAGCAGTTGACCTATAGCCTCATGCTTTTATATGGCCTCAGAAAATGTGTCCTTATAATTTACAGTAGGAGGTACATTATCGACTATATATACTTCATATGATTTATATTATCTCTATATAATGTGTCTATTCATTATTTCTAAACGAACTGCATTGTAGTAAATCTATTTGTCTCAAATTGCTAGAAATTATACAATTCTCTAGAAAACTACCAGTAGTCCAACACATTGGTAAATTATTCTTCTGTTTTTGTAGTTTTATTATCATTCAGAAAATTGTTCTTTATTTTTAAAAGCTGAACCGTACTAAATGAAGTATAATCTTATTATATAATTAGAGTATGAAATTCCTCCTCTTTGGTTGCAAAAAATCCTTGTTTCTGTGCTTAGGGGGATCATTGAGCCCATATTGGGCATTATGGTGAACTAAAATTACATAGAAAAATACAAGATAAAATTTCTTTTGATCAATTCATGCAGACCATAAACCTATTCTGATAGGCAATAATAAGATATGATTGTTTAATCTACATTTAAATGAGAACTAAATATTTGTTTGAAGCGTTAGACATGTACAGAAAAAAATGAATTTCTAATAAGGTTTGTGACTGACAAAAATAACATGAAATAGAACATCATAGTAATGTAAGTCAACATACAGTCGTAGCAGTAGAAAGACATTTCTAAATGTCTATGATGCCACCAACTTTACTGCAGTGTCTTGTAGAAAATAAAATTCAGTTATGGATCTTTAATAATGGAGACTTGTTTGATAGCACAGAATTATTTATACTCCTTGTACTTGGGAAAAATAAATTTATGTACTGTACGTCTGCCTTTCAAGTCAAAATAACTGCTCTACGTTTAATGGGTGCATTTATTGCTTGCTTCGCATTTTTACTCAATAGAAGAATGGGGTAGAATAAAAGTTTTCTGCTGAACCGTTATTAGGCTCAGCAAATCTGTAGCTAAAAAAAAGCACCACCTCCTGAGAGGACTATCTCTGCAGAGAAGAAGTCCTACGCACATTTCAATACAATTAAACATGCAAAGAGAATATTCTGAAAACTTAACCTACTGTCACCTGACCTCCCACGTATTGTATTCTTCCAGACAGCAATTTCATGCTAATATAATCCATCTGTAAAACATACAGTATTTTAGCCAACTAAAAGCCAGTGGGAAATGGTTGCGATTTACTTTTCACATAAAAAAAATGCTAGCTATTTATATTCCATATTTATATTTAAATGAACAGCGTAAGAAGACGATTACTTTGATTATAGTCAAATATTATATTCCTGAAAATGCAAGAAAAGAAAAGAAAGAGGCAATACAATGATTTTGTTTACTCGAGTGAGATTTTGACCCAGAAACTGTCTGAGATTATAAAATAACATAAATTCATGCATGCTGTCCATTTTATTTTTATTTAACCAATTAAAAATGCTAATCTTGATCACATATTAGTTTTAAAGAGTCAAATTAGTGTTCTTTTTATTTATTTTTTGTTGTTTATTCCACCTATTTTTCAGGCTCCCATAGGTTTCAAGCTTGATATGTGGTACAGACCCATGGGACATATTGGAGAAGTTTGCAATCTTCTTTCAAAGGAATCTGTTATCAGGGATTTTCTGGGATTTTTTTGCAACAGATTTAATGAGATTTAAATGAATTTTTTTGATTGAATATATTCATGCATCACAGGGGTTAAGAAGTTTGGGTAGAAATCACACATGTGCAGAAAATGTAATGTCTAACATCAGAACTTAAAGTGAGCACATAAAGGAAAGTGAAGGGCACATGTGTAGAGTTTTCCATGCTAAGAAGCTTGCTAAGGCAAGTACCTACTTACTTTTTTGTGTTTCATTCTTCTTTAAAGGTTAGGAGAAATTATATCAATTAGTGTAATTGTTGGGACAGAGTATAATCTACATGAGTTGCCTTCTTAAGACCATTCACTTATTTATACAGTATTTTTTTTAAAGTATGTTATTAAGAATACTGTGCTTGAACATAACCATTCTTTTAGAAAGACAAAGAAAATTTTCACTGGAAAGGTAAACATTATAGACAAGTCCAAATCTACAAATTAAATTTAAGAGACTTTACTGGAGATTTATGTACACCACACAGAATCAAGGATTGTTGCAGGGACAAGGGGGGGGGGGGGACCTTCCCAGTCCTAAGAAGTGATGAGTCCTGGTTTACAAAACAAGACCGGTTTCGATTTGGAAATGGTGGTTTAAAATTTAGCAAATCCAGAGGAACATTGTGGTTGAAAACACGTTAATCACAGTGGAAAATTTTAAAAAATCGTGTTCAAAAATCCTAAAATGTAGTTGCAAATATGAAAATCAAAAGGACGAAAATCTAATTTTAAAATCTAATTTTAAAACATTTATTTTTTATTGGGTTCAAATCAGATTTTCAATACGTTACACAGACTACTGGTAGAACAAAACTCACCCGTTTCATTCATTTCTAGCCCTCAGGTGTACTTAAGCAGTCGCAAGGCAAAAAAATATGATTAGATATTACTAAATTGATATTACCACTACAAAGATACAAATAGAATATAATATAAATATGCTAGTAGCCCTTAAAGGGCATTCATTTCTTTACTAAGCTAATAGAGTTGCATAGACCTGCTGGGTTGTTTTGTTTGCAGGTTCATGGAACAAAGAAATGTTTGCAAAATTTTGGGTCCAAAACCAGCCAGGTTCAGGACAAAATTACCGAACATCCATATACACTAATACAATAGATCTGCTTAAGAACAAGTGAGGTGGGCCGTGTTACAATGCTGGCTGATTTCATGAAAGAAAATTTGTGAATGGTGTGAAATTGTAATTTTATTTAAAAAAAACCTGAGAAAATTTAAAATAAAATGCATTCAAATGAGGACTTAGTTTACAATTGCGTAAAAAGAACTTAAAGGACAATAATCCTTATCTCCCCCTTTCCTCTTTTCTTTCTCCAAAGGAACAGTACCCAGGATGAGAACCTAAACTGCTAAGTGCTCACTGGTGATGGAACAATATGGACCCAGTTCCGACTCAGAACTCCCATTTCTGAAGTTCCATCTGAACCATTGGGAACATTTGGAACTTTAAAATCTCAAAACTTTTGATATTTTCGGTAACCCTCGAAAATATGGAGCTACTTTTGAGGTTTTACCTAGACTACTTTCAAGGGTTATCGAGGCTGCTTTTGGGGGTAGCCAGCAGTTTCTCAAAAATAACTTGTGTGTACAGGCAGTTAGCTTTAGTAATGTTTTGGCGATTTCTATGTGTTCCCCTGACCATTCCACTGTAAGTTGCCATGTTTTATCTACCATTACTTTACTTGGAAATTTCAGAGGAGCCAGACTGTGAAAGAACCTTTAAGTAAGTATTAACAATGATCTGTAAATACCCAAGCAATATAGGCCCTCAGTCTGGATACTCTTTAGGTGTCAATTGAAAGTGAGATGAGTATAATTGTTCTTTTATTCATAAAAGAAGCAATTTTTTGAGGATGATTGTGGAGCATACAGTATAAACAGTTGTGTTGCACATATAGATTTGTATATAAAATAACAGTGCTTTTTACATTGTTGAGCTGACTACACTGGCTAATGAACTGGAGGGCTTGATAATGCTGGGTAATGAAATGGAGGGTTGATAACGCTGGGTAATGAACAGGAGGGCTGATTATGCTGGGTAATAAACTGGAGGGCTGGCTGATTAAGCTAGGCAATTAACTGGAGGGCTGATTAGGCTGGGTAATGAACTGGAGGGCTTGATAATGCTGGGTAATAAATAGAAGGCTGATAATGCTGGGTAATGAACTGGAGAGCTGATAATGCTGGGTAATAAACTGGAGGATGGATTAACCTAGGCAATGAACTGGAAGGCTGATTAGGCTGGGTAATGAACTGGAGGGCTTCTAATGCTTGGTAATAAACTGGAGGGATGATTAAGCTGGGTAATGAACTGGAGAGCTGATTAAGCTGAGTAATGAACTGGAGGGCTGATTAAGCTGGGTAATGAACCGGAGGGCTGATTAAGCTGAGTAATGAACTGTAGGGCAGATAATGCTGGGTACTGAACTGTTGGGCTGATAATGCTGGGTAATGAATGGGATGGCTGACTTTGCTGGGTAATAAACTTGAGGGCTTGATAACGCTGGGTAAAGAGCTTCAAGGCTGACTGCTGTATAATGAATTGGAGGGCTTGATAATGCTGGGTAATTAACTGGAGGGCTTGATAATGCTTGGTAAAGAAATGAAGGGCTGACTTTGCTGGGTAATGAACTGGAGGGCTAGATAAAGCTGGGTAATGAACTTGAGGGCTGACTTCATTGGCTAATGAACTGGAGGGCTGACTATGTGAAAGAAGCCAGAGGAGAACATGATGTGTTACTGAAAACCCCAGATTGATGTTGCAGTGTAAAACAGGCACCCCTCACTGACCCCCTGCCCCTTACTGTTAAACCAAGTGCAATGTCGATCTGGGGTTTGTTTTCAGTGACAGGCAACTTATTAACCCTTCACTGAGGGGTGGGTTAATAAGTAGCCTGTTACTGAAACCAACCCCAAGATGGACATTGCAATGTAACAGGCAGATCCAATCAGTTCTAACCTAGACCCATGTGTTTCTGCCTTCCTCTCCATGCTGCATCCCCAGCAGCTCTGTTCTGAACAAGCAGCCCTGCCCCTAGCAGGCAGGAACTGAGAATCTCCAACTGCCATCTCACTGCAGAGTACTAAAGCCTGCTCCTTCACTTTTATGTTTTCTGGTTTTTAGCTTTAAAATTTTGCCAGACTCCGGGACATCGCGGGAACAAAGAGAGGGTGCTGGGACAGCTGGAAAAGACACAAAAAACAGGACAGTCCTGCCCAAAACGAGACAGTTGAGAACTGCAACAGGATGGAGGTGCAACTAATAAACATTCCCCACCAGACACCAGTACATTAGTTCATCCTACTCTGTTCTCACTAATGCTTTTTGCATAGTAACAGCTTTTCTGTTTACTTTTTATTGGGGTGATAATATTTACATTTTTATATGCCTTACAGTTGTCTTGTTGTCTTTAAAATTAATAATAACTATCCAATATGATGGAGTATAAAAATATACTCAATATACTGCAGTAACTTGTAATTAATGGAAATGCAGGAGAATAGATAGTATTATCATCCGTTCAGAGATGTACTCAAGATAATTCGGTTAACCAATATTATCCAATAATTTAGCACATTAAGACCCCCCTCCCTTTTTTTTAACGTTACCACACACAACTATGGGAAGAACTCTTGTGTCAATATTCAGATATTTGTAAAAGTATTAACATTTCTGTATCTCAAAATATAGCATAAATAGAGCAGATCGAGTCCTAGTTACACTGGAAAGTCAGACCCTAATATATTTATTTTTTTCTTTAATACAGATATCTGAATTGTATCTATTGTCTAAAAAGGAAGAAATATTTAAGCTGAAGAGAAAAAAAGAGAAATATTTGTAGAGATGTTTTCTACCTTACTAATTGGTTGTAGATTCTCATTTATCTCCAAGCTGCCTTCAAGTTTCTCACTCTGAAGTAAAAGCACATCACGTGTGAGGCAAAGGCCACATATCTCACCACATTACACAAAGGAGGTTCAGGAATCTTCGCTGAACCAAGCTTTTCTATGAAATACTTTCCATAGTTGTATTGTACTGTATAGCAAGAATTGTCCAGAATCTCTAACGAGCGGCTCATTATAGGCAGACATTTTTATCTTTTTGCCTGGCAATTCAAAGCATAAAAGAAATATTCAAAGAAATGTCTTTCTTCCAAACAAATAAAGGATGTCATTATCAACTGGCATCTAAAATTTAGATTTAGTAACTTTTTAGTTACCCTTATATATGTGTTTTAACCAATTATAATGTTAGGAAACTTTAAGTTATATTAGGTTGCACCATTAAACCCAACTAGGTCCTTAATTTAACACACATGGGGCCTCATTTACCTAGAGCCACAATAACCCTTGAGCTTGATAAACTGTGAAGGTAAATGGAATGTTGGAGGCATGCTTCAAGCATTATATCCTGACACTAGGAAATGGAAAATATTTTTTGTGGCTAAAGCATTAAAACGTGATTGTCAATTTATGTATATTTCTAACTATATCACAGTTGATGCTAATAGGTTTTTTTTCTTAACTGTATAAAAAGAGATGATATCCCATGGCCTTCTCAATTTGTGTAAGCTATTTAATCTTTTTATAGTCATAGTACTTTTTTCATGTCAAGAATAAATATAGCTCACCCACACCATTTAAAACCCTACCTGTCATATTTACCTAGAATCAGATATACCCAGATTTGAACCAAATCAGATGTACCAGGAACTTTGAAAAATGCTCATCCCTGAATTCACTTGGCAAAGGTTTTTTTGCAATCAATACTTCCAATACAGGTCTTTAAAATGGCTACCCAACATACATTGAGGTACCAGGGATCATTAAATGCTCGTGTACTCATAGGAAATGGAGGAAAAACCAAAGTTAAAAATTAAGCAGACTTTGAGAAGTTTGACTGTTGACTCTAAGTTTCATTCATGGATCAGGGTCTCTTTTATTTGCTATTCGGCCTATGTTTAAAAAGTTTTTTTTTTTTTAATAAGAAAATGCAGCAAAAGGATGTGCAAGAAAATACAGATAATGGTACGATAGTTATAGCAGTGGTCACCTAATAGCTGTTTATCTCTTAAGGAATTACACAGATCAACATTTAAAAGACTATTTTGTTTTTTGTGGTCCCTATAACAGGAAATCTCGTCTATCCAGGGATGAGGGCCTAAGATTTTAGATCCTTGTCCTGGATATAAAAGAAGGAAGATTGATTTTGAAATTCAGTTTCCATTCAATGATCGGTTTAATTTTTGGACTCCCAAGCATATTCATTCATGTAGATGTCTTGATTAAAGGAGAACTATATTCTATTTTTTTTTTTTTAAAGTACCTGAGGCAGGGAGGTAGGATTGATTATTCCTACATCACAATGTCATTTCGTTAAGGAACTACAGCTACTGGTTTTCATTTGCCAGGTTAGTCCTGAACTAATCCTTTACTAAATATAGTGCTGAAGCGAGTAGGGAAGACTGGCAGAATCAATATTCTTTGGGCTGGTGCACCTCACAGAAACAATATTGGGAGGTAGGAACAACCAGTCCTATATCCCAGTCCCGAGTACTTTTCATTTTAACTGTATTTTTTTTTTTTTAAAAAAACACGATAGTTATTCTTTAAAAGTTGTTTTGGGAATTTTTCTCCCAAATATGCTACTGACCTTTCTTTTACCAAAAATGTTGTTCTTTTGGGGTCATTGGTCTGTACATTTGGCCCACACCATATTTTAAACTAATGGGTTATTATTTCAAGATTTTTATTATATAGTATATAGATTCTTAAACTTCACACAAGCTTTGGACAAGCTGTTAAATAGAGAGGCCAGTGAACACACACTACATGTATGTTGACTAATAAATAATTTACAGAAAAGTATAAACACAGTGTCATTTACTAACACAAGGCAAAAATCAGCAGTAGAGTGCAGTAACCCATAGCAACCAGTTAGAAATTGGATTTGAGAGAGTAAATGCCAAGTCAGACAATCAAAGAAATTTCTGATTGATTGCTATGACAGCTGCTGCTTTTACATTCCCAAATCTTGTATTGCACTTTTATTAATTTAACCACCCAACTTGCCAACTTAGCATCGCTTTTGATTCTTTATATTATGCATTTGGTTATGTCTTAGAAATGAAAAGACCACAGCTAAATAAAATCACGTCAGCAGCCATTCCAATCATTTCTGTAACATTATTGACAGTGTTATTGAGATTTTCTTTTCAATCCCTACTGAGTGAAAAAAAAAAGAAAAATGCAATCGTTCTTACTGAGAATACGGATATGTAGAGTAAAAAATATGATGCAGTTTGAAATTGTATATATCGGTGTATTAATATTAAAGATATGAACCAAGGTCCCAAGAGTATGAAGACAATTCTGATAGTTATGCTGCTCTTTACAAGGCACTGGTAAGGCCTCATTTGGAATATGCGGTGCAGTTTTGGAATCCCATATACAAAAGGGACATCTTGGAAATAGAAGTAGTTCAGAGAAGGGCAACTAAATTAATAAGGGGAATGGAGGGGCTTGAATATGCAGGCAGATTAGACACGTTAGGGCTGTTTACATTGGAGAAGTGTCGTTTGCGTGGGGACATGATAACCTTATACAAATATATTAATGGGCCATGCAATGAACTCTCTGGTGCATTGTTTACTAATAGGTCATATCAGAGGACACGTGGACATTCTTTAAGATTGGAAGAAAAGAAGTTTCATCTTCAGGTTAGGAAAGGTTTCTTTACAGTGAGAACGGTGAAACTGTGGAACTGTCTTCCAGCAGAAGTGGTAATGGCAAGTTCATTGAATAACTTTAAAAAAGGCCTGGATAAGTTTCTAAAATGAAAAAATATTGAGAATTACTGGTATTAATGCATATAGATCTGGTTGGTCCAGGGATACTTTCCGAATGCCTTTTGGAGTCAGGAAGGAATTTTACCCCCTTTTTTAGCTAGGGTTTTTTGCCTTCCTCTGGATCAACTGTTAGGTAGGGTTAAAAAAAAAAAATAAAAAAGAGGGTGAATAGGTTGGACTTGATGGACGTATGTCGTTATTCAACCTTAATTACTATGTTACTATTACTATGCTTGAGACAAGACAGACCAAAGAAAAAGCCATGTAATATGATACAGAAATCTGCTCAGCACGACTTCCCAGTATTCTTTACAGCCATTTATTCAAAACAATATACACAATAAGGATCCATACATCCAAATAACAAATACATATAACGTGAAGTGCAGCTATGATGTCATTTGCTTAACTTTACCGGTAAACTAATTTAAAAGGCACAGAAGAGTAGCACATAACTTTAGTTTAAAAATTCTCTTCCTTTGGAAATAAAAGTTTAGATATTGGAGGTGAGGAGATTATAGATAAGAAGCTTGGGAGGGAAGCAGACATATATGAGCTTCTAGCTGAAAATGATGATGATGTCAGATCCGCATACCGTTAAAGTGAACTGTCATGAGCTGATGATGTAGGAAAGGGTTGTAACTGATACCATGAAGGTCGCTGTTGAGATTTTTGATGACTCACAGTAGGATAATGTTCAGAATATTGCTGCTGGTAATAATTTGCATTGTGTACTTAAGTTATGAGCAACCCTTCTGTACCTTTTTAATTAGTTTGCACTAGTGTACTGAAGTTAAGTGCACCCACTCTGTGCCTCTTTGAATTAATTTGCAGTATGTGTACTGAAGTTATGTGCACCCCTTCTTTGCCTTTTTAAATTAGTTAGTGAGAATGATGAAATTGTGGTCTTCCAGCAGATGTGGTAATGGCAAGTTCACTAAATAGCTTTAAAAGTGGCCTACCACTCTCCATGCTAGGACTCGACTCTCCTCATATCATTCAAAGACCTTTGAGCAAAAGGTCTCATTAGATGTTCATAGTGTTCAAACTCCTCATCAGCAACAAACATGTGAGGGTAGGTAGGGTGCTCTGTACCAGGCAATGGTTTGGGAGGAAGCAGGCATAATTTTTTCTCCAGCCAGATGTGCTAAAACATGCTAGAGTCACTGCAGCTACCATACAAACCCACATATTTGTAGGTGAATCAATAATCAGTATCCACCACAGCAAGCAGCATGATGGAGAAGTACTTTTTGTAATTGTAGTGTCTGCTGCCACTGTAGGGAGACATAGCCATCCTTATATGCTTCCCATCAATTGCACCTACACAGTTGGGGAACTGAAGCTTC
Source organism: Hymenochirus boettgeri (assembly GCA_019447015.1). Classification (NCBI taxonomy): domain Eukaryota; kingdom Metazoa; phylum Chordata; class Amphibia; order Anura; family Pipidae; genus Hymenochirus; species Hymenochirus boettgeri. The sequence goes on from CM033473.1 coordinate 119,795,092, forward strand.
TCTCTCTACAAGTCTAGTGGACAATCCTTTGGAAACTTGTCTTTCCCATCCTGAAATCCAGATGTAGAGACTTGGAAGACAGTCCAGTAGCCAGAAATCTGTAATAAAAAAACCTAAATATTGTAAAAATAAAACTATTCTCCTCGACCCTCCTCTTCCATCCCACCACCGCTACTCTTTCTCCCCATCCATCCTCTTCCTCCCCACCACTACTCCACACAACTCCCTTCTCCCCACCACTTCTACTCTTGTTCCCCACAACTCACTTTTCCCCACCACTCCCCTTCTTCCTCCCTAAAACTCCAATCTCCCCACAACAACTCTCTCTTAATCCTGACCAATTCCTCAAATTTAAAAAAATAATTTAAAAAAAGTTTACTACTCTTTCGAAAGGTGGTATCTTGCTTTTGCAGGACATCCCTCCTGACTAACAAATTGCCAAAACTGCAGAAAACAAAATACACACTTTATTTTACAATAGTACGTTAGGATAGAGGGTAGCAGATTGGGAAGTGACATCACAAGATGTGTAAATTCAAGAAACGTCTTATTAAAAAAAATTCAGACATGGAAACGCAGACAATTGCAGATAAACGCTCCTAAAAACACATTGCGAATCACACTTCAAACATTGTGCATAGTCCTGCGCACATAGTGGGACCTAGCCCGAATATACATTTATTGAAACTTTTGAGCCTAAAGTTACATAACCATATTTAACATCATTGACAATGTGCCTGGGGGTCCTTTTAATCTGTTGGTCAAAGTCCCAATGCACCAATTGGTGTTACTGAAAGTAATTAATGGATATGGCAGCAGAAACCTTTGTGGTTTTAAGATGGGAGCTTGAACACAATGAGAAAAGAATGGTATTCATTGATTTCATACATTCAATTCCATTAACATTATACAAACCACTTTTCTTTCTTAATAATAAATGTATATCACATATAATCATACTCCCCTTTGCCTAATGCATTTGCACATGTTATATAGATTATTTCCATCAATCATCTTTATTTGTTCTTTTGAAATTAGAAGATGGTTGCAAGAAGTGATTGTTAGGAGACTGTTAGCAATACCAGATAATACTGTATAGATATTTGTAAAAAGAGCGTACCCTAATATTGATAAGGTGTGGATCCATTATTCAGAAACTACTTTAAAATAAAAACATTTTTTTAAATATCACAAATGCATGGTTTACCAGTGGTATTCACTTTGGTCAGCTGAAGACAGCTGAAGTCATCCGACTGGCTTTCTAAATTCAGGCTGACTTGTACAGGAATCAGTAATAAATACCTTAGGCTGGGTACACAGGCTGATAATATCTTACTGTGTGCAGGGCATCTGCAACCAAGCTCAGTCGCCCGTTCGTCTGGATTGGACAAACGGTCCTGTTGCTAAATCATGGACGATTGTGCAGTTTCCTATGAGATCACATGATCGGTTGTGCAAATTGTCGGCCATGGTCACTGTTGCCGCGACCGACAGTCATTTATCGCTCCTGAAAGCTCAGTCGGGACAAATAATTTCCCTGTGTGTACTCAGCCTTAGGCTAGGTACACATGAGACGAGTATTTGTCCTAACCGAGCATTAGCTACTTCAGGGATAAATGACTGTCCGTAGTGGCAATAGTGTCCATGGCCAACAGTGTGCGCGCCCGATTGTGCAGTACCATAGGGAACTGTACGATCGGCCATGATTTACCGGCCGTCAGATATTACTGGTCTATAACACTGCAGCACCAATGGATTTGGTTGAAGGGAGGGAGGGGGAGAATTGGCTCCACAGTGCTTGCCTGAGTCCTCAGAGAGAAACCTTTTCACAGGCAGGCAGGCTCCTACTCTTTCCTGGACTTTAGACAAGCACAGCACAAGAACCATTTGGTGCACAGGAGAAAGGTAAGAACTTTTTAAGACTACACAGTGGGGCCCGCATGGGGTTACATTTTTTGGGGGTCGACATGCCCGACATGCCCTTTAAGGCATTAAAACAACATTGTACATGGCAGACAATTAGTGTCGAAAAACCCCCCACTTTTATTCAGGCTTGGTTTCTATATTTTAACATAAATTACCTCCTTGACCTCCTCTTTTAAACCAGTCATTTTCTTTGTTGACATTATTGTCTTCAAACCTATGTCTTTTTTCCTTAAGATGCTGGTATTGGTTGCAAGATTTGTTACTGGTGCACCCCCTCCAAAACATGCCCCAGGGCACACACAATACGCTGCTGAATGCTGCTTGCCTTGGCCTGCTTCAAATCAAGTCTGCCACCTTGCGGTCTAACAGTATCTGGAGTGTGTACTTATATATATTGTGCGTACATCATTACGTAACATGTAACGTCCTAAATGCACAGCTGTAACAGCACAGCATACAGACATCTTAAGTAAGGCTTATGCGTGTTGGGGCTTTTTCTGTGGGGGGGCAGGGCCGGACTTTGATATGGGCGACCTGTGCATTTGATCTGTAGGACCGTAACTGGGGTGGCTGTGGCACAGATGCACAACTTTGACCTACAGGTCCATGACCTAAGACTCCCATCTGGCACCTCCATGGTAATGCAACCTGTGTGGTCGCACAGGTTGCCGATATCAAAGGCCGGCCCTGGTTTTCTGTGCTGGGCCATACATTAGGGCAGCTGCTGTTTTTTCTCCCCACATACAAATCAGAGCACTCTTCACTGTGCCAAACTGTGTATATAATGCTGCCCTTCCTCTGTATAAAGTTTAAAGCAGAAAGTGGTATGGTGTCTTTCTTTGACACCCATACTACATATGGGATGACCATGTTCTTTCTCCTATCTAGCTTTTAACCCTGGTGGTAATTCCATCTTACAGGTTTGGCAAAGACCCAGTCCAGTTTTAAGGGCTCATCTGAGTTGTTTATTTTCCTTAGCCTCTATGTTAATGGGGATGTTCTCGGCATGGTGTTGTAGGGTTCTGATGACACCTAGCCAGGGGTGGTGGGAGTCAAACATCAAATATACGGTGTAATGTGTGGGTTAGTGTTTCTCTAAATTTAATTCCAATTTAATGTTTGGCCTGACTTCTACCAAGCAGATTTAGACAACTGTTGTTATTTGGCAATCGTTTCGTTTATTGGCAGTGCTAGTGAGCTGGATATGGGTCCTGTCGATTCACAAACAAAAGGATTGAGAGGTTACAACAAAAAAAATGCCCAAAGTAGACTGAGTTTAAGCTGGGTACACACATGCACAATCTTTAAGAAATGACAGACAGAACCTGCAAGATTTTCTGGGAGATTCTTATCATTAAAAATTATGCTAATTTGGCCCCAACCAATCAGATTTTATTTAACATTTTAAACTTAACATCTAATTGGTTGGGGCAAAGTTAGCCCCATTTTTAATGATAAAAACTTTTATTGAATCTCCCTGTTTGTCTGTTATTTTCTAAATATCCCTGTACACACAGTCCCGAGTGTTCTACCAATGTAAAGCATAGGGAGAACTCTCGGGACTGCAGATTTCCCTGAGCCTATGCCAACTCCCTATACTTTAAGTACAGGGAGATGGCCACTGCAGAGGGAAATTTCAGGCATTTCCGAACAGTTCCGAGGCTGACGGTCAAAGTTCGTCGGCCTCTGGAGTACTCGGAAATTTGCTACATATACAAATGAGAAAGTGACAATACCGCCAGATCTGATGGCATTGTCCCTTTCTTGTTCATGTGTGTACTTACCTTTAAGCCTCGTACACACGTGTGATCGTGAGTCCCGACCCGTGACACACGATGTGTCCGAACGTTCGTTTCAGACGATAATCGGCCCGTGTACTTTGTGGCCAAATTATCTTTATGTATATATTTGATTAATGTATCCAAATGTTTATTCCCCATTGGACTGTTTTTTATGTCTTTTCATACCCGTATGCTAACTGAAATAGTAGCTGAAATACATGCAATTGTGATATATCATGTGACTGGATCATGTGGTTTTCATAGCATGGCGTTTTACATCATTGTATTATGTCTTGAGAAAGGGAGTGGATGTTTCTACTATGTTTCTACTATGGTAAACAATGTAATTGTGCCTAATTAAATCTACCAATACACACAAGAGATGGTTTATATACAACATTCAGTATCTTAATAAACAACAGTAAATATCTGTTTACAGTAGATAATTGTGCCTTTAACTCAATCTATTAGTAAATCATTTTTTTAACTCCTATACAAAACATCCCTCTTAAAAAAACTGTGATTTTAATTAATGTTGATACAAAGATCCAGATGATCCAAAAGTAACCTATTGTTCAGAATTTTACTAAACATACTGAATACACCTTCTGTTGGAATGCCACTAATGTTCCTCTGTGAGCCTGTTTTTCCAATTATAATTCCTGATAAGGGTGCGGACTATTAAAGACAGAGCTATGGACAATAACTAAAGGTTAGAGATATTTTAAGCCTTTACAATATCAGACTGGTATTTGCATGAAGTGCAGTTGTCACTCTGTTGCCAGGGCCCTGCTCACTAAGTGTTATTTGCTTTAACATTTCTCATTTCCATCCTATTATTTACATTAAAACAAAAATGGAACTCTGTAAATCAATATGTGAGGGTTTTTTAAAGAAGTTTCAGGGAGATTCAATAAAAGTTCTTATTAAAATTTTGCTAATTTTGCTCCAACCAATCAGATGTTAGCTTTGTTAAATAAGATTTAAATTGGCTGGGGCAAAATTAGAACCATTTTAAACAATAAGAACTTTTATTGTATCTTCCGGTTTTGTTTGTGATTGTATACAAAAAGACTGGAAAAATATCCTCCATTTCACACATATTTTGTGTCTTGCTCATTGGACTAAATGCCAGAATATAACTGGAAAGTTTCTTTGTGGCAAGTGCATAATATGTCACACAACATTGTAACATATATTTTACAATATCTCAAGGTAAGGTTACATTTTCATGGATCCACATGGATGTAATAAAGGAATTTGTTGAGATAAGAACAGCAGAGAGCACTGTTTAGGGAGATCTTAATTACAATTATGATCTGCAAAAAATAATCTTAATAATATCTTAATAATAATGTTTATAATATCTATTTTGAGATAAAGTGATAGTTTTAATTTTAAAGGAGCACTAAACTGATTAAAGGGCATCTATAGTGGAAAAAACACAATGCCCCTTCGCAAAGTAAATTCATGTACTCTGTGCTGACTTAACCCTACCTCCGTTAGTGACTTTGTTTAACCATGGTGTCAGATCTCTGTGCAGCACTCCCCCCTTCCCCCACTCCTCTGTTACCTCCTCCATGTCTCAACCCCGGCTAACCGACCAGCTTATCATGTGCAGTAGGAGTTAAAAGTTCAACATCCTGTAAAACACACCCACGCACAGTGGCCAATAGAAATCAAGCTGTCCTGGAGACATGGAAGAAGAAGGAGAACAGTACAATTTATGATCTCTCACTTTGTGACCCATCATCAATCAGTGAAAGCTATTAAGAAGGGGGGTCAAGTGCAGCCTTACTTATATCTACCATCAAAGCTACCTCTCTCCCCCTGCTAATGCTCTTATCTCTATGTTTATTACAGAGCAGGGAGGGGGGATCACATCACAGGGATTTGATTGACAGTCCAAGTAGGAGTAGAGGAATGCAATCACGTATTCTTCTAACTGGTGTATCTCAGGACAGAGAGGGAATCTGAAAAAAGTGAAGGCACTCTGGGGGTTGTGGGGAATTATAGAACACATGGAAGGAAAGGAAAAAAAAGTTCATTTTCCCACTATAGATGCCCTTTAAAGCCTAAAATCTAAATTATTTTAAAATTAATCTATAATTTATATGGAGAAAGCAGCACATACTCGTATCTCCCATTTTAACTCACCAGTAGAGAGGGATGAACTTCCTAATGTACGGTTCCTTTCCGAACTATAGAACTTTAGTAAAAATTCTAAAGTGCTAAACTCCCATTAAAGTTAAGTGGAGAAAATAGTTTGAAAAGTTTTAGTTAATTACAAATAAAATAGCGATAGTAACTTACTGTAAATGGCTCTGGCACCTGGGAAATGATCTGGGGAACATGTCCAAATGACCAAAACTTCCCTACAACCGGGCTACATTCGAGGGTTATCGCCAATTAGAGGGTTACCGAATTATTCATTCAGGGGTTACGGAACAAACCACTACATTCCAAGGTTTCAGAACATGGGTTCGATACATTCGAGGATTATAGTTGAACCGCTATATTTGAGGAATATCGTGGAAATGCCACATTCGAGGGTTATTACAGAAACGGAACTTTCGAGTGTTATCAAATTTTTAATAACTATTGAATTTATGATAATTATCTAAAATTAGTCTGCGAGTCCTATGAACTAGTTCGTACTTGTGAAGGTTCTCATTCATCCAGGTCATGGTATATCTGTTGTATTCAATTAGATCAACTGGACTTGAAATGTAGTTCTTGAAGATGTTTCGCTAGTCATCCGACTGGCTTTCTCAATTCAGAATGACTTGTACAAGAATCTGTGGCAATTATGTACCCTGGAAAATCCCAATTAGCATATCACAGCCAGGTGTTAAGGGTGTGATTGGATAGTGGCTAAGAGGTGTTGTAGGAACGCCCAGAGTAAGGTGTTAAAACAGCATTGTACATGGCAGACAGTTGGTGTCGAACCCCCCCACCTCTATTTAGGCTTGGTTTCTTTATTTTCACATAAATGGCCTCCTTAACACCTCTCTTGAACCAGTCACGTTCCTTCGCCAGTATGTTAACATTACAATCTTCAAAGGTATGTCCTTTATCCTTAAGATGCAGATACACGGCTGAGTCCTGACCCGAGGAATTGGCTCTTCTGTGCTGGGCCATACGTTGATGCAGTTGCTGTTTGGTCTCCCCCACATACAAATCAGAGCATTCTTCACTGCACTGCACTGCATATATGATGTCGCTTTTCTTGTGTTTTGGTATTGGGTCTTTCGGATGTACCAATTGCTGCCTCAGTGTGTTGTTCGGTTTAAAGCAGACAGGGATACGATGTTTTTTGAAAATTCTTCTTAATTTCTCGGAGACCCCTGCTACATATGGGATGACCATGTTCTTCCTCCTGTCTTGCTTTTCCCCTTCACTGTTGGTATTCGTGTTCTTTTCTTTCCTTCTACTTCTTTTGACAAAGGCCCAGTCTGGATATCCACAAGTTTTAAGGGCTCCTCTGAGATGTTTCATTTCTTTAGCCTTCGCCTCTGTGCTAGTGGGGATGTTCTCGGCTCTGTGTTGCAGGGTTCTGATGACCCCCAGCTTGTGATCTAAAGGGTGGTGGGAGTCAAACATCAAATACTGATCTGTGTGTGTTGGTTTTCTGTAAACCTCTACTTCCAGTTTACCATTTTCCTTAACTTCTACCAAGCAGTCCAAGAAAGCCAGTTTGTTGTTTTGTACCTCTTCCCTTGTGAATTTAATGTTTTGGTCTACCGCATTAATGTGTTCTGTGAAAGCTTGTACTTCCTTCTGGTGGATTTTAACCCAGGTGTCATCAACATATCTGAACCAGTGGCTGGGTGATATGCCCTTAAAGGTATTAAGCGCCTGTGTTTCTACCTCCTCCATGTAAAGGTTGGCCACAATGGGTCCAATCACACCCTTAACACCTGGCTGTGATATGCTAATTGGGATTTTCCAGGGTACATAATTGCCACAGATTCTTGTACAAGTCATTCTGAATTGAGAAAGCCAGTCGGATGACTAGCGAAACGTCTTCAAGAACTACATTTCAAGTCCAGTTGATCTAATTGAATACAACAGATGAACTAGTTCGTAGTTTGTGAAGCGTTCGAGTTCGTCCAAACTTTTAAAGTTCAGGTCAAACTCGGGTTCAGTTCTAGTGCATCTCTACTCACCAGCAGTGATCTCCATAATAAAAGACAGAAAACACTGCAAAGCTACAGCCTCTGATCTCGAGCACCCTACTATTGCCCCCCCTCCAGATCCTAAAGTGCACACGCACTTATGTTAAATCAGGCGCTGCATTGCTGTGTCATGGGAGTGAGAGGGCAAGAAACTGTCCGCAGCAGTGAGAAATTAATATAAAACAATCCAAAAGTTACATTATCCATACACTATGGATGGTTGTTATCAAATCCTGTTGTATCCCTGCAAGGTTTATAGGCTGAAACTCACAATGCGGACAAATTACTACAGGTTTCATCATGGTCAAGAGAGATTTTCTGCCATTTGTAATTGGCTCCCTTTATTTCAAGTTGATGTGTACAGGCACTGGAGTATGGAAGGCCAGAAAGTGTTGGGTATGTGGTTATGATTATAATATTTCAGCATATATTTGAGTGCAGAAACGTGTGTATTGGAGCATTTATTATGTATTATTGTGTGCCATGCCACAATCAGTGAATCAGAAAAACAAAACACAATGCTCTCAGAACAATATAGTGTAGTATGTTACTGTATTAAAACAGATGTTTAATAAACATATGCTTAGAGATATTTAACAATAACAATTACGAATGCGCCCAATTATTTGGTTTGTTTGAGTTTCCATATGACAGTCTGGAATCTTCCTTTCAAATTCAGCCTATTTTATATTGGGAGAAAGAGATCCTATAGGCTGTGGCCACACTATCAGTGACCCTCAACTTGTGAGATAAGTTTAATCTTTATGCAGCGTGTTTTCATACGTGTTACACTGCTTTTGTGTAGTCATTTTGGCAGTAATCTGTTATCAGAGCACATGTAATCAGCACAAAAAATGGCGATTGCATGCGCTCGAAAAACAGATTGTAGTGCAGAACATACAGTGTGGACACCAAATTGAAAAGCACTGACACGTGATTCTCATGCAATGAAGGATCGCAAAATGTGCTCAGAAGCTAGCTCGTGAAAAAAATCACGTCAGTGTGGGTAAAACCATTTATTAAAAGTACATTACAATTTCTGTATTTTACTCATCTTCCATGTTGTTAAAATATCTTAACAGTAACCACCTGCAGTACTTTCTCAGGATCCTCAGTCCCTGTTATATGCCACTTTCAGCAAGTTTACTTCCATTGAGCTCCCCCAATTGTTGTGGGTGTGGTTTCCACAAACAGAAAGCGGGAAACAGCTCTTTATTAACCTGGCTAAAATGTTTGCAGTTTAAATAATAGTGCTTAATGAAGAATAAAGAACCCACTTAAACACTGCAAGAAAAAATACATCGCACAAGTAAAGATTTACTTTTACCTGAGTAAGGTTTAGTAAATGTTAATGTTGATGTATACTGTAATTTATAATAGTAAATTAAAGTTCCAATAATGTATTGACTTGTAAAAAGCATTTGCTTTAAAACTCTACTATGTTATACAGTATAGGAATATATTCAGCTGTAGCCACAGAAGCAATCATTCTCTAGCAGGACCCAATTTGCATCGCAAAAAACGAATAAACTATTTATTCAGGTACAATGGTTTTAGCAGTCATAAACAAGGCCAACTGTCAGACTTGGTTGTCTACGGATTTAACTAGATTTTTACAGCAACGAAACAGTTTGTTTGAAAATGCTGGACAAAAAGGAAAAAAGATGTTAAATGTATTTGGTGTGTTTGGCTGGTATTGGCCCCTTTCATTTGTATTTCCCTTTCATTTTAACCTATACACGGACATTACAATGAACTTTTTTTGATACCATATACAATTCATGAGATGAACGTGGAATTTCAAATGCCTAATCGGGATTTCCAACCAAAAAACCAAATCTCTGACGACACATAAAATCTTAGGTTGGTAAAAAGAGGTTTTATTTACATGTAAGAAAAGGTTCTAAGCAGTAAGGCTAGGTACAATCATTATTAATTCAATATTTTTCTTGACTGACTGTCTGGTGCAATATTTCGACCGATTGGGGGGGGGGGGGGGGTTAGCTTAGAATTTCACCTGCGGCCAGTGTTTTGGCTGAGGCTCAGAGTAAATTTTATTTCTGACGCTGACGCAACACCTTTTAGCACAAGAAATATAGATTACTTTATTTTCTAAATAAATATGCCTTAATCTAATATTAATATTGCTATGTTTCTACCATGAGGCTTGGGATGGTAATGTTACAAATCTGAATGTTCTGAACACTGCAGCCCTGCTGCGTATTTAAAACTGTGGAATTGTTTTGTAAAATATACCAAACTGCCAGATTCACTGGGCAATTTTAAGAGAGCCAGGCTTTTATTATCAGTTGAATACAATTCTGTTACTGCTATTAATACATAAAACTCCAAGTTAATCAGGAATTATTCTCATTGTTAAGTTATCATTTTGAGTCAAAAAGTAATTTTACCCATTCTTTAGCAAATCTAATGTGCTTTAGAGATGAGACCTGATTTTTAAACAAACCTGGTTCTGCATATCTGGTAGCATTTTTGGAATTTCTAAATGTCAGAAGTTATCAAAAATTTGGAAATCGAAGTCTAGAATTAGAAAAGCAATCCCAAAGTCAAAAGCGTGATCAAATATTCTAAAATCAAGATCAAAAACCCTGCTACAATTAGGTTTGATTTAGATTTTAGGAATTTCAATAGGTTCTGTGGAACCACTGGCAGAATCAAACCCACCCTTTTATCTCTAGCCTTTCTCTTGAACAACTCTAAGATATCTAGGCTAAAGGGACTGAACTATATAATGTGTTTAATTTAGCCTTTTTAACTATGTTACTGCGGGTACACCTGGCTGGTGGTATCCATGTGGTGTTTTATGGTTACATTAACCTTCCACTCTGGAAGGATTGAACTTTATGTTTAAGAAGACACTGGCAAAAAGCTGCTGATGCTCATTTATAACATTTGTTTTACTGTGTTGAATGGGCTTTTTCTGTTGTTAAAGATAATGCTTCTGTTTCTGAACCACCTGATGGCTCCTGAACTTTCCAGCCTTGATCCTGCACCTTTCTCAGTACCTTTCATCTCAAGCCCCAGTATCCTCCTGTTCCTATTAACGTGTTTGTACCCATATCCATTCCTTTTTCAGCATGTGCACTTCTCCTTCCTTGTGCCTCAGAATGATTATTTGGCTTCTGACACCTGGCTCGAAATAAGACACCACTTTACTCTCCATCCTTGTGCCTTGGATTGATTATTTGACTTCTGACTTATAGCTTGGATTTAGAAAACTGGTTTTCCATTATAGTAGGGGTGCTCTCATCCCTTATTATGCAAAATTGTGGAAATACAGGGAGATTAAATAAAAGCTCTTATCGTTTAAAATGGTGCTAATTTTGCCCCAACCAATCAGATCTTATTTAACATTTGAAAGCTAATATCTTAATGTATATAGTTTTAATATACTTAAAACTGACTACTCATTGATATAATATTAAATTGCCCAAATTTGAAACATAAAAAGAGAAGGGCTGCAATTTAACCTCTAAAACATTTTTCTCATACCCCAATATTTGCCGAATATGGGAAGCAGAAAACTGCAATATAATGTTACCTAGATCATCAAACTTATGCAGACAGAATCACATATAAATATATGTGAAGTATAATGACATTTATGCCTATAATTAACCTTTTACAAATTGTAGACTGTACACTATTCTTAGGAAAGTACCAAAGTTCCATAGATAATAAAGGGGTTATACAGTATATGAATATATTCAGCTGTAGCCACAGAAGCAATCATTCAAGTTACAGGCTTGCAAACATTCTTTGTGTTTTCTTCTGCCTATGGGCAACTAAGGGAGAGAAAAATCTTCCTTTTCAAACTTGTGGTTAGCTTTAAAAAGGACTTTAAAGAATAATTTCGGGGGCAGGGCTTATGATTATGTGGTCCAGGGCTGCAAATGGGCCACAGAGAAACAGGGGTATGACATTTCTTTACATGAGTGCTGTCTTTACATTGTGGTATATTTTTGAAGTTGGTAGGGAAAGGATCTTATGAATAATAGAGGGCCTAAAAGTAGGCAACAATTTGTTAAAGATGACAGACAGAATCTGCAAGATTCTGTCTGTCATCTTTGACAGGTGGTAGTACACACAGTCACGACCATTCTCCCTCTATAAATCATAGGGAAAATGTTTATGACTGCTATTCTCTCTACAATCATGATTCCCTATACTTTAGTACAGGGCCCAACAGAGGGAAATTTTCCGGTCAGAATGACAGTTTCCGATGCCAACGGTGAACATTCATTGGCATAGGAAATTGTATTTTCGGCCGTACACACATTAGCAAAATAGGGCCAACCCAACCCTGTCAGTACTGATGGGATCGGCCATATATTGCTAAAATGTGTACCCAGCTTAAGTGCCCCATGATCATTAAATCATATCTTGTAAGTTCTAAACCTCTGTTATCTTTGCGTGTGTATTATTAATTTGTTTAGACTTTGAACATCAAATTAATTCAAATATCAGGCTGTCCAGTACATGACAGAATTCCCCAAATGTTTCCTAGCCTGGACCACTCATATGTGATCTTAATAAAAGCATAATGTTGAGCAAAAATGTATTGGTTGACAAAAAGCTGGAAAGTTAAAAAATATGTGGGCAGCAGATATCAGCTGTGACTAACATTGTGATATTTTTGAATTACAAAAAAAACCTCATAACATTTTCATTTAGATTGTCTAACAACTCTCCCTATCCCTATTCCCAAATCCTTTTTTTAATAAAATCAATTTCTTCCTGTGGAATAGGAAAAAAACAACTTAACAAAGAGTAGATTGAAGGGAGGAATTGGACGACCTCAAATGGAAGATTATTATCAGGCTAGCATACTAGAACAATCCCGCTTTTGTTTAAGTCAAGACCAAAACAAAAGATGGATACCTATGGAAATAATCAAACCTAGACCTACACAATTGCCTAATTTACCTTACCTGTCTATACAAGCAACAGTAAATGCTTGGAAAAACTTACCTTATCTTCTGATCTCAAAACTGCATTCATACCATATGTGTCCATTAACATCCTATGTAGTTTTATACCAAACTTAAATATTGGACGATGGGAAAGTACTGGTCTAACACAAATCTCAGACTAACAGGGAGACTCAATAAATGTTCCTATCGTTTAAAATGGTGCTAGTTTTGCCGCAACCAATCAAATCTTATTTAACATTTGAAAGCTAACATCTGTATGGTCGGGGCAAAATTAGCACCATTTTAAACGATAAGAACTTTTATTGAATAACCCTGTTAGTCTTCCAAGAACACATAGGGGGTGATGCACCAAAGGGCGCATCACTCCTGTTTTGGAGTTTTAGTCACGCTAACCGATGTTATATCGGTTAGCGTGACTTAAACTCCTTCCTTGCGGCGGCTGCGCGGCTAATGCGTAAGTTAACAGTGCAGCCGCCGCAAGCGATGTTATATGCCGAAATCGGCATTTTATTGCGGCACTTTCAACGCCAGCTGATAGCTGGCGTTGAAAGTGTCGGAATCGAACAGCGACAGGTAGCGATGTTCCGAGCGCCGCTATCGGCATATAACATCGCCGGGTTGTTTGCACCGGGTTGCCGATAGCGGTGCTCGGTGCATCGGCCTGATAGTCCCTTTTCAAGATCTGATGACTAGATACAAAATACCTCTTAAAAATCTTCCAGCATACTATCAGATTAGAAGCTTACTCTTAAAGATACCAGATCTTTTTAGTCAGAAACAAAATGACATTGTGGACAACCTATTATCACACTTATATACTACTACTTTATAACTAAGTGACAAAAATAATTTTTCAGTTCGAAAATATATAGAGAAATGGGAGCTCAATCTAAAAAATAATACCTACAATGGATAAATGCTTTTTCTATTACCTACAAACTCTCAAATGCATATCACACTGGGAAATCAATAAAAAAAATTATTCATGAGGTTTTACAGAACATCCGCTATCTTACACAAATGGATCCCAGACTACTTACCTTTATGTTGGAGAAAAGAAGCATCCCTATTCCATATATGGTGGTCCTGTCCTAGAATTAAAAAAATGTAGAATAAAATATATTATTTATTAAATACATTAACCAGTTTTAAACTGATACCATAACCCGCAATGACTCTTCTAAACATAGATATGGATGCTTTTCCCAAAAATATCAATACAATATTCTATCATGTATTTACAATTGCTAAAATGCTCATAGCTAAAAATTGTAAGTCAACCAAAATACCAAAACTAACAGAAATATTTCTACATATTCTACATATATAACATGCAATATGAGAAAGTGTGCGCCATCTCCCAAGGAAACTTCAAGCACTTCTATTACAAATAGGAATTGTGGTATGTTGATAACAGATCCATGCAATGACTCTCTGATAAAAAATGTTATTAAGGGCGCAGCCACACTGCAACACAAACGCAATTGCACGCGGAATCGCATGCAATTTCATGTGCGATTGTGTTGCGTTTTTGGTGCGTTGCCGCAATTTCAACTATTTGAAAAAAAACGCAAGCGCAAACGCAGAAAAATCACAGATATGTGGCCTAGCCCTTAATCTTTACAAAACTCAAATTGATATAATTGTTAGAATTGATAACTTACCTGTTCAAGAGACAACATATATTCATATATTTATATTGTTGTTTACTTTATATATTGTATACAAATTAAGATATGAACCTATGAACACATTTTTTTGTATTTGAAATGACCTGAAAAACAAATAAAAGTTTTATGTTATAAAAAAAAATGTCAAGCTATAAACACTGAATAGTTTAAATATAATAAATACTTTTCCAAAATAAGGATATGGGGGTGTTATGTGCAATAATTGTCTGACTAATGTATACATACAGTAATTAGGTGTAGAATGTTCCATATGGTGGCTATAGACATGGCTATATTTTTATTAGCAGGTATAAGATGATTATCGATCTGTATATGGTGCCTGCTGATGAAATCGGGAGATAAGATCAGCCTGATTTTGTTATCAGAATAGGGTGAAAATTTCGCCCATGATTGGCCAATAATATATATTGATTTGTCTATGGCCATCTTTACTCACTTATATTGTACAGTATCAACTTCAGGTTCTTTAACTTAGGGTCTAATGCTCACAAAACTATAAATTAATTGTAATATCTCTATGTTTCACAGAAAGAGCTACCTTATCCCTAACATCTAATGTGCCTTCAATGAATGGGCAAGATATCATACTTAACTCAAACAATTAGTCTCAGTCATTTTTTTTTGTGTTTTGTAGGGTATATGTTTTGTCAGAAATACAAATGTTTGAAGTAACCAAGTGAACATATACCTTTGATGAATTGCCTGAGTGTCAAAGTCCAACTGAAATAAGCTGATATGCAGGTGTAGGGGCAGTTCAAACCTCAGATGAATCGGAGTTAACTAGATGTTAAAGAAACGACCCACAGGTAGCGAACGTTGAACTTTGTATTGTGAATCAATTCCATGCTTGGAGTTCATCAAATTCTTTTGAAAAAAATCTTTTTAGAAGCTGAAAATAGCTGAAAGCAGCAGCTCCTGTGTTCAGTGCATATTCAATCTCTGAACCTCACCCTGTGATAATAGTGAACTACCATCAATCAAAATCATTTTTTCCTCATGTAAAAAAAGTTTTTTAAACCATGTTACATATAGTGGAGATATCACAACTCACAATGGTTTTCAATGGTTATGTCAGTTCCATTATATTGCTGCAAACATATTACTAGTAATCTTATTCATTTTCCCTTTATGTTTAGGCTAATGGTGAGTTTTATAGGCAACTAAAGTAGCACCCATCGCTATAATTACATTATAATGACATTTTAACCATAGCATAACTAGCTGTATTAGAAACAAATCTACTTTATTGGCAAAGTCAATATATGAGCATATCACAAGAACATATAAAGTGCAATCAGTGATTAAAATGTGAATTAAAAACAAACACAGATCCCCATGGGAGGAATAGGTACCACCGCTGGATATGCCAAAATCATACAGTTCATATAGAGACTCCTACCAGATCCTAAAATAGGGTCTATACAGGTAAAGTGCGTCCATATCTCCTATATGGAAAGAGATACAGACAGACCGCAGGTGATCCTGATGTAAATCCAGAATTAAGATGTATACTCATATAGCCTCATCCTGGCCTTAAAGACACTGCTCCGGAACACATACACCTCACAACCAAAAGTTTGCAGTTTCCAAACCCTTGGCAGACACTCTCTCCTGTGTTCAGGTATAACTGGCTCAACTCCACCGGGACTTATTCACAATGTGCTGACAGCACCTTACCTTCACCCGGTTTATAGGAGCACTCTTATAGGGTTAGTGCGTCTCAATTAATGGTAATTGGTAATTCCAACTGTGTTCCTTAATCGGCTATACAGCAATCAGTCTCTCCAGCGTACCTATACAATCACATCGCACGAGGGAAAGGCCGACATGCGTTTCGCACGGATACACAGCAGGCTTCGTCAGTGAGTTTTAAAGGGCATAAGATTAATAGAAACGTGACCCCCCCCCCCAATTATTAAAAAGGATATCATCAGTTTGAAAAAGGACTATTCATACAAAATCCACACATATAAAAAATAGATTTGTTGTAAATGTAGCACTTACAATAGCGATACTATTGTTAATATAAAACCCTGTAATTGCTAAATTTGCAATTACACAGTTTTATTTTAACATTAAAATAATCTAAGATCTAATGTGACTATGAGTTAAAGACACCCAGTGACTCATTAATTTCACATGTGGGCAATGTTTTTTAGACAAAAATATCCCTTCTAAATCGACAAATGCAACAGCAATAACAATCAGTGCCTTAGAAACTATTAGAAACTAATTGGCATCCTTTACATTCACACGCACTACACAAAGTGCAAATGTGTGGTTCTGGCCTTATAATGAGTTACCTTGATAGTTAGAAACTGCCCTTGCATTTTGTTATTATCCAATAATGATCTAAGTTGCAAATGGTGCAGAAATTCTAATAATTTACTAAACCCGATAAATCATTGCTCTGGACCAATGTAAATATTCATAAGGTATGTATAGCTATTGGCTTTACAGTGCTGTTTTTTTAGCAACCCCAGAGAATATTTTTAATGAAAAATATAAATGAAAATGTAAATCATTTATGAAGTAAAAGCTCTAAATATGTACCAATATGTACATTAACATACAGAAATGCAGATGCCAAGAACAGGGTCAAAAAGTGCAAATTCATTTTGGGACGGTATTCGGTATAAGCAGGTAAGATCTATGACTAAATTAACAGATGTAGCAAATGGATAATAAGAACCAAATTGAAAATATTGGGGAAAAATTGCTTATGCAGTGTTAAAAATAGGATGTGTATATTTTCCCCTAAGGGATGAAGGTTAGTTGAGGCTGCTCCATCTCCAAGGATGAGTTCCACACAAGGTAAATAAAACCTGTAATGAGTGTCAAATTTTTAGAGCTCTAAACTAAACAGTTCCCTCGCCCACTTGACAGAGTCGAGTGGGTGAGGGAAGTGCTTAATGTAGAGCCCTGAAAACTATTCTTATTTATAGATAATATAGTGATTGGAAAAATAAATAAAATACTCAATTGCTGGTGTTTCTGGGCCCTTCATTATGGTAATCCTTTTACCCCTCAAGAAGCAGCTTACATTTAAAAATTTTAAATAAAGTCTCCAGACAATATTGTCTCAATAGACAGAGCACATTTACAAACATACAACAAGCTCTATCTCACTCCCCCCTTTTGCTGTGGCCACTGGGTGATTTAAGAAACTAACCTGTGGGTACTAGGGATCAGCTTCTACAATCGACCTTAGCTGGGTAAAACACAGCTAAGTGTATAGAGTACACTTCACGTGCTCTGCAGTGCTCAACAGATCAAAACAGACCAAAAAATGTTTGTTTTTTTAAATGCTCTTGTCCCTATTAATAATATACAAACAAAAGGTAATATTTGCAGTGCAATTTTTAGCTTCCGTGGATGTAAGAAAGAGAATATTAACATTTCATTAAAAATTAAAAGCAAGTCTGGGGAATTCAATTGAACCTGCAACTTCATATACTCTGTCTTGCTAAAAGCAGAGTTTTTACCCATAACCATCCAGATATACCAGGTAAAGCACAGCTACATGTAGACTCTTTCAGGGAGATTCAATAAAAGGTCTTATTGTTAAAAATGGTGCTAATCAGATGTTATTTAACATTTGAAAGCTAACACCTGATTGGTTGGGGCAAAATAAGCACAATTTTTAAGAACAAGAACTTTTATTGAATAACCCTAATTATCTTTTGCTAGCAACACAATAGAAACAAAAAAATAAAAAAGTCAGGTAATTTGAACCTGTAGCCTTGTGAGCTGTGTGCTTCTTAAACAAGTGCTTTAACATTTGAGCTGATTTATATTGCCCCGGGAAGGCAGTACAATTCACACTGGCTGCTAAATAACAATCTGCTTTTTAAAGTCTTATCAGGGACTTCCATTTTGGCGTGGAGACATCTGTATAGGAAATACTCTGTGCAGAGAGACAGTGAATACTCTGGTCAGGGGGCGAGGCTCTTTGAAGACTACATGGGTTGTGGGCTGTAGTGACAACAACATGGGAGCCTTCTTAGTTATAGAATCTATTACTAACATGTACTAAATGCAATGTACTAAAGAAGAAACCTACATTGTATATGTGTTCTGGTTGGAAACGCTTCATATTAGAATTTCAAAAATTATATTTACCGGTAGTTCTTTAAATTAATGAGACATTTCTCGACATTATTTCTTTTCTGTTACATTGGGAATCTCCCCACGTTTACTTGGCTTCATAATGGGGAATTTGTCAGGCGCTACATTTGCTGCTTTGTGCAAATAAATACCCAACCAAAAAATTTACTTATTGATTTTTGCTGTTAAACTTGCAATCTCCCATTGAACTTTTGCTTTCAGTTGACTGCCCAGGGCAACACATTTGGACACATCAGTCGTGTTGGTGAAATGATATGTTAGTAATTAGGTAAAATAATTAAAAGATGAAGCAATTGGAAAGTATTTGACAATATATTTTTATTTGCATATGTAAACTTCATATGTAAAAAAGACACGTAAATGAAAGGAAACAGAAAAATCAAAAGAAATTAGCTTTTTTGCTTTTTTTCATTAAACTAAATTTTTCTTCCTACAATAAATTACTTTACCCAGTATATTTTAAGTTTTAAGGTACAATTAAAAATTGAAATTCGGAAATAAAGCCCTACGTTGCACAGCTTGCCTCGTGAATATTTTACCCTTTTCAGAGATATTTGTAGGAGTCTTTGCGGAATCCTCAATAAAGTCTTTCTGGTAAAAACTTGACTTTGACTCATACGAAGTGACTAGTACAGAGGATGTGATTAAGATTAGCTGGAGCTATTTTTCCAGGAAGGCCTTTTAGATGTCGAGCATTTACAGTAATTGCTGCTTTCGTCTTATTATTTAAAAAAATGAATACATTGAAGCACAGATTAGTTAAATCAGTGAAGCCATTTAGACATCTAAAATATTTAAAGTAATATGTTATATATTGTATATTGTTTTTTTCTTTGATTTGAATGTTACTGGTAGCAGATATAATGCTTATCTAAATGACATAATAACAGCCAACAAGTTATAAAGTATTTCTCCATGTTTGCAGTCATAGACATACTTAATTTTTGACCCTGTAAAGCTTTGTAAGATGAGTAGTAAAATAAATGGATACTATTGTATGTGTATAGATAGCTTAGTGTTAAACAAAAAGAGGGATGTACTGAGAACCACATAGCAAACAAATATGCTAACCCATTTGTGGTCATATACTATAGGTAAGTCCTTGTTTTCTGATGGGTGCAGTAGTACTTGAAAATGTGTGAGCACAGTGCAAGTGAGATTTTTTTAATATTGGAATTAGTATTACAATTAGAATTTGTGGGGCTTTTTTAAACCACCAATTCTCAGGTCTTACATACAAATAATGTAATATCAACCACTATACACATACCACATCTGGATAACAGGGGCTAGGATCAGGTTTTGGTACATTAAGTCAATAGTTTTTGTTAGCACATTAAAACATTGAGTTAGAGTAACTGTGAAATAACAGCTTCAACTAAATTAAAATCATTTTGCATGGATAGTTTTAGAAATTGAATTATCCTATTTCATTCTAATTACAATTTTAATCAATGTGAAGTAATTTGCTCCAATTTAGGTTGTTTTGTCTCTGATGCAATTCTTAATGCCCCTTTTTTAAATTAGACATTCAACATAATGTTTACACAGTTACTATGTGCACCCACTTATGTTGACATTTGGTGAATAAAGATATGCCTGCCACACTGAAATGCCAATATTTACGGATAGCATAAAACATTTATTTGTACTGCAAATGGGTGGATACTAATATAATTATTTTGATTTAAAGATTCATTGACTATTTTTTTTTAACTTATCATGGATTGCAGAGAGATGTGATTATAAAAAAAAATTAGTATAGTCCAAATTATACTGATTAGAATGAATTGAATGTATAAAGTACTATGTCATTGTGTGCAATCAATATGTGTTTCATATTTTGATACATGATTGCTTGGCACTGGCAGGAGAACCAATTATTTTCCTTTAGCTTTTTTTTTTTTTGTTTTCTTATACTTACTAAAAGTATACCAAGCTTGACATATGTAGTAGAATATACCGTCACTCACATGTATCGGAAGCCTGGGTGCTACACGGGAAGTTCAAAAGTACTCTCACGCGTACTACTTTCAAGCTCTCGCGTTCAAACTTTCGATAATTATCCCATAAATGATATTTACTCGCGTATAATAGACATTTTACTTGCATATTGGATAATTCAATATTTACTCGCGTATTGGTACAATAGACATTTTACTTGCATATTCGATAATTCCAGTTCGAGTTCTAGTCTATAGACTCTAGTACACAGTTGGTTACAGAAAAAAAGAAATCTGTACAAGTGGTTTATTATGAATCTAACATTATGACTTTCAAACCAGACTCATTGTGTTGAGTTGATTCTTACATCTGTCAATGACAGTGGTGGAGCTGGCACACATGCAACCCAGCTCTTTCTTATGGGGTGTGTGGCCAATGTGTGATAATCCCAGAGGAAGCAGTATGGCAGACAATTTTTAGTTATAGGAAAAACTAAAGGAGCTGTTTTGCAATTTTATCACCTAGAAGCAATGGCAATTTACACTTTTGCTTAGTCACTCTGTGACTAAGCAGCTCAATTCAAAAATGTGCATAACAATACTCTGCTTTCTTGTCACTGACTATTATGCTGGTGAAATATTGTCTAGTGAAGTTTTCACAAAATTACCAGTGAAAGGAAAACAGATGGTTTGGTTAATTTCTACTGATTAGAATTTAAACTGCTTGATTACTGTTTAACCAAATGGGGATACAGTATGTATAGTTGGTGAGCTGTAAACTTTTACTGATCTACAACTGCTCTGACCTGATGAAGAGGGTATAGCCCTCGAAAGCTTGTCAACTAAATAAACTGTTACTCCTTAGAAAAAGTATCACAGTACATATATATTATATACAGTACACTGTACTATATTGGACTAATACAGCACAACAATAATTTTCTAAAATGGAAGACTTATTTTGCACGACAAGTTAGCATTTACGCCATGTACTAAACAGTACTATTATTTGCTGGGACATCTTTAAATATATGGGGCAAATTTTTTCTTAATTATTTGAATGTGCACAAAATCTGGTGGATTGAAGTATTACCCATTTCACAAAGTATTAGTATTATCAGAAATAGTGATAGTTTTAACTGGTATATAGCAATGTTATTTAGATAATTATTATTAAATGTATAGGGAAAAAAATACTCAATTGTCTTTTAATGCCTAATTACAATTCTAAGAACCTTTTTTTTGCCCTTGATTTCGGTTTCATCTTTATAATGATGCTACTTATGACAGTAAATAGAATTTTAGGCAAGCGTTTCTATCAACCTTGTCAATATCTGCCAACCTTTCAATGCTGGAATGAAAGATATTTTTCTTTCACTTCTAATACTGACAAGAAATGTATTAAGAAAGATGTATTTGGAGATGAAGATACAGCAATGATCTCAGTCTCACACCAAATGAAAAATAACCCCTTGCCTGTTCACAGCAATAATAATAGTTTAAAAATGCCTCAATTATAAATTGATTTATTAAGGAGTCCCATTTCAATGAAATGAGCCAAAAATCAATACATATATTAGTAGCTGTCCCTAGCTCCTGGAGTCATCCTCTGCAAAAATTGGCCCAAATCATGGTTTAACCCCTAAATTACTATTTATCTATAGAAGACTCTCAATCATGATCTAGTAAAAATGAATCCAGTTAATTTATAATACTGAAAGTAGAATAAAACAGAGATTTCACATAAACAGTCACATTCTTTTGTTTCTGATCCTGATAACACCAATACATTTAAAATCATTTAGCTTTTTGCAAATATTTTTGACAAAATATACAGGGAGATTCAATAATAGTTCTTATCGTTTAAAATGGTGCTAATTTTGCACCAACCAATCAGAACTTATTTAACATTTTAAAGCTAACATCTGATTGGTTGGGGCAAATTTAGCACCATTTTAAACGATTTAACGATTTAACTGATAAAATAACTTTTATTGAATAACCCTGATAGTGCTCTCAGCCACTTTACAATGCAAAAGCATTGGCTGGTAAAGTAGCCGAGAGTACTATATTTGATGCTTTGTTTATTTAGCATATCCTTTACATATAGAAAATAGTAACTTTTCAGTGGTTTGTGCATATTGAAATCTTATGCTAACCATAATTTTAACGTTCAGTGATCCTATTGTGCATATACCATATGTATGTTGCATACAACAATTAATGGGCAGTCAGGGGAGGACTGGGACCTTTTGGCCTGGAGAGCAAATACAACCAAGTGGCCCTTTCACAGTATATCGCAACATTTTTGAACACATCCACTTTGCTAAGGTGATTCGTAGTTATGCCACTGGCTGACAATACTGCTAATGAACTGGGGGGCTGACTTATACCAGCTAATGAACTGTAGGCAGTGGCGTAACTACCGCCACCCCTGCGACTGCATGGAGGGTCCAGCATAAGTCCAAGATCTATGCAGTAGATCAGTATCCTGTACAAACCTGCCAAGATCTCCTAAGCTGTGACCAGCCTTTTAGCCATCTTTAACAGCTGATGCAGGAAACATACGTGCAATCAGCTGTTTAAAAGACCGGTCCCAAACTTCCGGAACTGAACCGAACTTGTTTACTGCATACGCGCGATCAGCTGTTTAAAAATGGCTTAACTATTGATTGCGGCTAAGAAGATCTTGGCAGGATTGTCGGGAGAAGGGGGTCAGGTACCCAGCCTCCAATCTCATGGGGGGCCAGGCCCCTGCAGGTACGCCCCTGACTGTAGGGCTGACAACACTGCTATTAAACCGGAGGGCTGACTTACACTGGCTAATGATCTTGAGGGCTGAAAACACTGATTATGAACTGGAGGCACGGGCCTACCTGCAGGGGCCCCAGGAAATTGGAGGCCAGGCCCCTGACCCCCTCTTCCCAACAAGCCTGCCAAGATCTCCTAAGACCCTAACATCTCCGTTTAGCCGTTGTTAAACAGCTGATCTCGCATATGCAGGAAACATATGCGCAATCATCTGTTTTAAAAGAAGGGACCTGAACTTTCGGTTCAGCTCTGGAAGTTCGGGTCCGGTCTTTTAAACAGCTGATTGCGCGTATGTTTCCTGTATATGCGCGATCAGCTGTTTAAAAATGGCTAAACGGCTGGTCGCGGCTTAGGAAATCTTGGGAGGCTTGTACAGAATACTGATCTACTGCATAGATCTTGAGCTTGTGGTGGGACCTTCAACCGTGTGGGTTCCCCCGGAATTCGCGGGAGTGGCGGGGGCGGTCAGTTATGCCACTGATTGGAGGGCTGACATTGGCTAACAATCTAAAGGGCTAACAACACTGGCTAATGAAACGGAGGGCAGATGACACTGGCTAATAAACTGGAGGGCTGACTAAAACTACTAATGAACTGGAGGGCTGATTGATAAATGATCTGAAGGAGGCGTTTACTGTTCCTTTCCCATGTTAGAGCTAGAGGTGTGCACTGAACCCAAATTTTTCATTGGAGACCAGCCCGGGGGGCATTTGCCCCTCAGCCTACTGGGCCAGTCCTCCCCTGTGTGCAGTTCTAGTGGTAAGATGTCTAAAACCATGTAAACAGCATTTATTTGTCAGAAATAATGCAATGTAAAGTGGACCACAAAGTCATTAGAAGCCAATAAAGTAGTATAAGTATGATGAAAAGAAAATCACTAGTCACAGTAGTCAGTAGGGATGGCCGGTTCGCGGATCCGAACCCGGATCCGCCGCGGATTTATCCTGTTCGCGAACGGCGTATTTTTCTGGATTTTCCACCTTCCGAACTTTCGATTTGTGGATTTTTAGTATTTTCGAAAATTTTCGAAATTACGAGGATTACTCATATTTTCGAAAATACATATTTTTGAAAATTTTCAAAAATACTAGTTTTTCTCGTATTTTCGAAAATTTTCGAAAATACGCGAAACCCCGTCATTTCGCAAAGTTTCGAAAATACGAAAAATCTCGTAATTTAGAGGGTATTTTTCATTTTACTGGGTCCGCCCGCGGATTTTCGAATTTTAGAATTTTTTCGAAAATTCGCGGATCCTTGAGCGGACCAGATTTTGCGAAGTTCGGACATCTCTAGTAGTCAGGCAGGTCCAATAGCAATACCAATTATTAACAGAACAAACAGCAGCATGATTTATTGAAAAAAATCTTTGGAAGCATCAGTCAGTAAAAAAATTTATCTGTTTGACTGATGGCAGTCAAACAGATATTGCAAAATAAAGTAAAAATCTAAGAGACATTTAGTGCAGTGTATAAAAGACTTTTAGGGTTATTCAATAAAAGTTCTTATCGTTTACAATGGTGCTAATTTTGCCCCAACCAATCAGATGTAAGCTTTCAAATGGTAAATAAAATCTGATTGGTTGGGGCAAAATTAGCACCATTTTAAACGATAAGAACATTTATTGAATCTCCCTGTTTGTTTCCACATTAAAATTCCTGTAACAACGATGATTGCCTACTTTGTGGGAGCAATGTTTTAATTCAAATATGCATTGCCAGAAATTTCCTAAGGGAATAATTGTTTGAGCTCCTCTGTGGATCATACTCACTAAAGTGTGTAAAAGCTACCTTAGCAAAAATGGATGGTTTAACTGGATGACACAGCAGCTAACTGTAAATTAAACTTTACACATATCACCCACTTTGCAGAAAAAAGATTTATGAACACCTTTTTAACTTACAGAAGCTATCTGACTCATAAATTTCTCAATACGGCACAAAGAGCCTAATTCTCTAGTGGTCACGTAAACAAAAACCCTTCTGCTTTTTTCTCTTCTGAATTATGGCGGGGATCCTTGGCCGATAAATTGAAAGCAGTGTAAGAATACAGTAGTCTGAAACTTAGCAAGAAAAATAGACAAGTAGAGAGTAGAAAGTCAGGTCAGCTGTACAAAGAGTAATCTAGAACTTTCCAATACCAGGTAACTCTAATAGTGTCATGTCACATGTCAACATTGTATTTAATCAACATATAATAGTTTACTGAAGCATAATTAGCAATGGTGGTTCGTTTGCCCTCGCTAAGTCAAGACTAGTACACGATTGCATAGAAGTTAAAGGGCACGTCCAACCTTAAAACAAAAAACTGGTGACTTGTCAGTTATCTGCCTGCAATCCTAACTGCTATTTTTCCCAGTTTATTACATGCATTTGTAACCTGATATATAATAATAATAAGTTCTATTCATTTCTATCAAAGATATCTGCCTCCTCCCTCTCCTCAATGCTTGAGCATGTGCAGAGGAGACAGCAGGATAAACAGAAGTAAATCATTGGTTTTAATGTCAGCAGTCACAGCCTTGATTGACTGCATGGGGGGAGGGGCCAGCGTACTCTGCCAGGATGAGGATAATAATTATCCTTAAATATCTGGATAATGCAGATAATAAAGTGCAAAATATATTATTTGAGATTGGGGGCAGGTAATTAACATGTGACCAGTTTTTTGTTTTAAATGATAAGTAAACTATAAAAACAACGTAAGTTTAGTAGAAAGCTGTGTATTTAAAAGTAATGTTGGCTAATTTAGTTCTTTCCCCCCAGAGCCTAGCTTTTTTGCTTCAAAGTTGCTGGATTCCTCCTCCTGCGTTATGATCTCTAGAGTTCTGCCCCTACAAGATTTCCTACTTACTGAGTTTCATAAGGTAAGCACGGGGTGTGGCGCGTGCTTATGTGACGTCTCCTCGCACGCGACATGACAACAACTCGTGCGCATGTCTCAGCAAACGGGCAAGTGTTTGATGTAATTGCGCAATGGCAAAGCACACAATGCATGACGCCACATGTGCCCGTTCACTGCGATTTGCAAAAATAAAAAAATGTAAAAAAGGACTATAACTTAAAATTGTTCCTTATGCTTCTTACAGACTGGCTAATTCTAACAGGGTTACAGGGTTATTCAATAAAAGTTCTTATCGTTTAAAATGGTGCAAATTTTGCCACAACCAATCAGATCTTATTTAACATTTGAAAGCTAACATCTGATTGGTTGGGGCAAAATCAGCACCATTTTAAACGATAAGAACTTTTATTGAATCTCCCTGTAAGTGTCCCTTTCAAACTTAGCCTGACCATTATCCCCAAATATCCTTATTTCTCCTGCCAGAAAATGTGCCTGCATTATTTTTACTTGTTTTTTCTTAATTTTAACTAGCCCCTATATACTGGCTGCGTTGTGCGGTGGGCTTCTTTTTCCTTTATCTCTATTTATACAAATACAGATTCATTACAAGGGTGGATCAGTACAGTTCATGTTACTCTCTTAAGCCATGTACAGATGTGCAATGTTGCACATGACTACCGACTAATGAGTAGACGATAGACGTAATGGGCGTCCGTTCCGGCCAATAATTGCTCATGTGTGCCCATTCAGTTGGGCATCGTTGGTGATCTGGTGGCATGTGTAACATGGTATAGCATACACACAAACAACTGGATGCACTTGAGGCCTATTAAAAATAGTAAAGCACTCCCCTAAGCTAACTTGAATATCTTAAAAAAGAAAAAAGAAGGGGATATATGTGCAAACAAATAATATTTATTAAATAATAGCATAGAGCCCCTGACTGCCACTGACTGCTACTCACAAGCCCACTTACCCCCTACAGATCTAATAACCAGAACAATAGATAACTTTACCCTATAAAATGGAAAAATACAATTGTATATGAACAATAATCAGTATACTTATCAGTCAGTATAGGTCCCTATTCAGTTACAAAATAAAGTCTGTGCACGGAACCGTCATATCAACAGGTAACATCATATCATCAGATGGAGACCACAAGAGTAATAGAGGTTCAAATGCGGGTAAGGGATAGGCAAACAAGCTCCAAATGTGTTTCACTCTTCCACTGAGTTTTTTCAATGGTTCCTTTAAGCTGAAGGTTCCTTTAAGCTGCATGGGTCTCTTACTTATAAAAGAACATTTCTGTAGTGTATGGCAAACAGTAAGACACAGCCACAGCATATAAATAATGTTTACAAGATTAGGCAGAAATAAACAATTCAAATTGGACCCCCAGCTTTGTCTGTAGTTTTTTTGTTTACACCTCCTTGTTGAACTCCCTCGGTAAACTCCAATATTCTTAGGAATGTTGAATATAGAGATGCATCCATCTAGACCAACCTCTATAGCCTACTCATTAACCCTACCTAACAGTTGACCCAGAGGAAGGCAAAAAACACCAGCTGAAAAGAGAAAATAAATTCCTTCCTGACTGACCAAATGGCAGTAAAAAAGAATCCCTGGATCAAGAAGAACTACACATATTAATACCAGTAATTTTCCATATTTTTGAATTTAAGAAACTTATCCAGCCCCCTCTTTAAGCTATTTAATGAACTTACCATTGCCAAATCTGCTGGAAGACAGTTCCACAGTTTTGCATTCTCACTGTAAAGAAACCTTTGCTAACCTGAATATGAAACTTCTGTTCCTATAATCTTAAAAGATGTCCATGAGTCCTTCAAAGTTTCCTATTAACCGGGGAGTTAATTATATGATACATTAACATATCTGTAGAAAATGATCACATCCCCAGCACTTCTCCAATGTAAGCAGCCCTTGTCTAACTGTCTTACCTGCCTGCATAGTCAACACCCTCCATTCCCCTTATTAATTAGGTGCTCTTCTCTAAAATCTTTCCATTTCCAAGATTTCAACACTGTCAAATATCTGTTCTGTGTCTGAGAGGCAGGATCTGTTGTAACATGTAACATCTGTGGCTAACAGAGGCAGGTCTCTGTGTTCTAGTATGATTGGCTGTCAAGCCTGCAGTTTCCTTGTTTAATCTGCTCTGCACTAGAGAGTTTGTAAGTGTACTGCATACATTTAGATTTCCACCACAACAAAAGTTTGATTAGGGGAGCTGAATCCACTACAGTGACAGCAAAGGAAGAGGTAAGACATAGCTTGTTGTAACTTTGTGAATGTTCTCGGTCTATTGGGAAAATGTTGTTTTCTGACTTTTGATCCCCTTAAAACATACTTGCACATTTCACAGACCTCTTACCTTCTGTTCTGGACACTTTTATATAGTTGAACATGCTCAGAAGAGATGGACCCGAATCTGAAGCCAAACCCAGTTCCAAAGTGCATTTTATGGATCCACCCGAATCTGTACTTTTTCAGATTATTCCAAACTACGGAACTATTTTCGAAAATTCTAAATCTGTAGAAATTTCTGGAAAAAAAACTATGTAGAAAGCCTAAACAGGAAGCACATGAAGTTTCTGGTACTGTTTTTAAAAAGATTTTGGGCATTGTTATAGTACAAGATATAGTACTCGGTGCAGAAGAAACTATGGTGTCCTATGATGTGACATCTCTCTTCACCTGTATACCCACCAAGGAGGCTGTTATCATGGTGAGAAAACGGCTAGGCCAAGACAGCACTCTTACTAGCAGAACTGATCTCAACCCAGAACAGGTGTGTTCCTTACTGGACTTGTGCCTGAATACCACCTATTTCAAATACAGGGATAAGTTCTATAAGCAAAAACATGCACCGGGATAAGTTCTATAAGTAAAAACAGGCACTTAATACCCTTAAAACCCTGCTGAGAACATCCCTACTAGCACAGAGGCGCAGGCTAAAGAAATGAAACATCTCAGAGGAGCCCTTAAAACTTGTGGATATCCAGACTGGGCCTTTGTCAAAAGAAGTAGAAGGAAAGAAAAGAACAGGTATACCAACAGTGAAGGGGAAAAGCAAGACAGGAGAAAGAACATGGTCATCCCATATGTAATTAAGAAGAATTTTCAAAAAACATTGTATCCCTGTCTGCTTTAAACTGAACAACACACTGAGGCAGCAATTGGTACATCTGAAAGACCCAATACCAAAACACAAGAAAAGCGACATCATATACGCAGTGCAGTGAAGAATGCTCTGATTTGTATGTGGGGGAGACCAAACAGCAACTGCATCAACGTATGTCCCAGCACAGAAGAGCCAATTCCTGAGGTCAGGACTCAGCCGTGTACCTGCATCTTAAGGATAAATGACATACCTTTGAAGATTGTAATGTTAACATATTGGTAAAGGAACATGACTGGTTCCAAGAGAGGTGTCAAGGAGGCCATTTATGTGAAAATAAAGAAACCAAGCCTAAATAGAGGTGGGGGTTCGACACCAACTGTCTGCCATGTACAATGCTGTTCTGATACCTTCCCCATGGCGTTCCTATAACACCTCTTAGCCACTATGCAATCACGCCCTTAACACCTGGCTGTGACATGCTAATTGGGATTTTTCAGGGTACATAATGCCACAGATTCTTTTACAAGTCATTCTGAATTGAGAAAGCCAGTCTGATGACTAGAGAAAAACGTCTTCAAGAACTAAACTTCAAGTCCAGTTGATCTAATTGAATACAACAGATATGTGATGTGAAAGCTTAATTGTTAAGGGCCATGGTACTCAACTTAAATCACAGATACATGTAAAAAAAACCAGGATGGGTTGAAAATTTAAAATGGAATCAAAAAGTCAGAAAACTGTACATAAACTGTAAAGTGTATTGATTGCAAAGACATATCTTTTGCAATCAATTTTCCCTGTAGTTTAGAATTACATTGAGAAACCTGCAAAACCAACCTACATGTACAAGCTGAACTGCTCATCCAAAGTCAACTAATAGAAATTTACTTTTCTTGCCATGTGAAAGATAAAATGTTAATGGTCTCTCGGTTTCAGAACAGTCACATTCATTTGTCTCTAGCCTTGTATTATGAATAGCATTTGTTTAATTGAAATATTTGGTGCCCGGAATAACAACGAATGAGAATGAATGAACACAAATGACAGCATACAAGTAGTTGCAGCTGTCTGTATCTTTTGACAGCTGTCACCAGCCACGTGTAAGATGCATCTAAAAAGCAGGCCATGGTATTCCAGGGCAGATGGCTCCATTGAACTTTTTTTTTATTTGACTCTATCCACTATATATCATACAGAATACTACTGTAAATGATCTACATTCTTATATCAGAACAATTAGATCAATGTTGGTGCCTGTGAATATTTTTTTAAATACTGTCCAGAAGATACTTTGAATGGCTGTGAGGCCAACTCTACCAAGTTTGTTCCACAACCCACCACTCAAGCTAGTGTTTACTAGGAGGAAACTTTAAGAACAACTGCTTTCCAATTTTTTCCAACTTTTACAAGGCTATGTACCAAGAGCAAAATTAGGTTTTACAGTTAAAAATTAGGTTTTACAGTTCCGTTAATGTGTTAAAGTGGATTCACTTAACAATTAATTTGACTTTTAGACGTAACTTCCGATGCGTGCGTTACTTACCATAAGTTTGCACGTATAGACATCGCAACCAATTTACCAAATTTTAAAATCATAAATGCGTGATCCTAACATTATTTTTTGGACCATTTTTAATGCCAGCAGATGTAAAAAGGAAAAGGGCTATGCACGGAGAGGCGGTATCGGTCAACATTGTTATAATGTGATCTCACATTGAATACTGCCACAATTTATAGTCACACAGATCACTAACAAATCACCCAATTATGTATCTAACAAAGAAAAAACTTATGTGAGTGTATGTTGGAAAGTCAAAAGGGAAAATTAGAAGTTTAGAAGTTTAGTATCTTGCAAGCTACAAGTTCAAATGGCACACATTCTTATGAAGTAGTATTTTACAAAAGGTTATAATATGTATAGGTATCATGTTTCCATCCACATGTAGTTAGATACTCCTTTTATACCATGTACCTATGCTGTGGAAACCCATGGTAATACAATAGATGCAATGTATCACACAAATGCACTACTAAAAACCCCTTGTGTACTATCTATTGCTAATGTTTTATTGTATAGGCTTTACAGATGTTTACACCATGTAAGCAATACCGGTTCTCGGTACATAGCCCTGTTAGGCTTTCAAAAATTCTTGTGTGATAGAACTCTGTGCACTGGCCTTCTCGGTTTTGAATTGAGAAAGTCAGTCATATAACTAAGCTACACTACAGAAAAACATTTATATTTAGGGTGGACATAACCTTTAAATCACACAAATGTTCTTGGTTTTTATAAATTTGCTAGGTTTTTATGAAAAAATTTGTAAGAATTTAGATTCTGGCATAGCAGTAGGATTCTATTTAAGCTTTTGATACTGTGATACATAGGCGACTAATGTATAAACTGAGGGTTGTTGGCCTAGAAAAATACATTTGTACATGGATAAAGAATTAAAAATGTAATCGCAAACAGAGAGTGGTGGTTAATGGAGCTACATCTATGTGGGCTAACGTTCTAAGCGGAGTGCCCCAGGATTCTTTACTGGGGCTGCTTCTTTTAAATCTGTTTATAAATGACTTAGAAGGGGGTATTGAGAGCAAGGTCTCTGTGTTTGCTGATGACACAACTATGCAGAGCTTTGGAAACTTCAAATGATGTGCAATTGCTGCAAGCTGACCTAGAAAGATTATCAAAATGGGCAGCAGAATGCCAGAGGAGATTCAATATTGATAAATGTAAAGTGATGCATTTGGGGTTTAACATTCCTGGTTCCTCCTACACAATAAATAATTGTTAAGAAAATGTGAATCTCGACTGGAAAAAATTTTTGGGGTTCTGGTAGATAACAGACTTAGCTGTAGCAAAGAATGGCAGAGAGCAAAGGCTAGAGCTAGCAATATATTGTCTTGTATAAAGGGGGGAATAGATTTAAGAGAAAAAATATTATTCTCCCTCTTTACAAGACACTGGTGAGGCATCATTTGAAATCATCTTGGAAATGGAAGCCAGAGAAGTGCAAATAAAATAGTAAAGGGAATGGAGGGGGTTTGACTATGCAGGCAGATTAGAGAAGTTTTAGGAATGTTTACATTAGAGAAGCGGCGTTTGTGTATGATCACTTTATACAAATATCCTTTAAGGTTGGAAGAAAAGAAGTTTCATCTTCAGGTTAGGAAGGTTTCTTTACAGTGAGAATGGTGAAAACTGTGGAACCAGATGTGGTAATGTCAAGTTCACTTCATAGCTTTAACAGTGGGCTAGATAAGTTTCTAAAACTAAAAAAATATTGAGAATTACTGGTATTAATACATATACTGTAGTTCTGGTTGATCCAGGGATACTTTCCGATTGCCATTTGGAAGGAAGGAATCCCCCACCCCTTTTTAGCAGTTTTTTTTTGCCTTCCTCTGGATCAACTGTTAGGTAGGGTTAAAAAGGAGGGTGAAAAGGTTGGACTTGATGGATGTATGTCTTTATTCAAACACAATTACAATGTTACTATGTGTGACTATGTATGTGGTTAATCTTTTGAAATGCTCCGGTGAACTTCCTTGCAAACTTCAAATAAAGTGTTTTTCATTTAAAATGTCATTTTTTATTTTTGCAAGCATAAATTTTATGTAAGTGTGTCATCTGAATTGTGTTTTCTGTAGGGCGTTGTGGGTAATTAATTCATTTTGGTCGATTGCAGTACTTTTTAATGTAGTCTGTATGAAGGGGATATTGCAAAATGTCCAAATTTTGGGGCAAATTATTTCGGGTCTTAACCCTAAAAAATAAATTTAATGTAAGAAGATGTTGTACACCACTGTTAAAGGGGGGCATTTATATGATATGCTTTAAAGTTAAAGTAAATTAATGATTGCAATAACACTCGTTAAAGACACGGCCATGACTGTCCTGTTTTTTATGCATTTTATAATGATGTATACATATTTTAAATTAAAGATTTTTGATGTATGCTGGTTGATTGTAAGCACTTTTGGGGGATGTCCCATTTATAATATCTATTCATTCTTAATTTATATTAAAATACAATTTTGCCATATTTATCAAATTTACCGTATTTTAATTATTAATGTAATTGTTTTTATTTTTATACTCTGTATGTGTATAATGTACAGTAAATAAATATATACATACAATCAAATACTCATAATAATTTGATGGGTGGAACTCACTGATGTAAACTATGCATGGACCATGGTTTCAAAGCTGGATGAACTAATATGTTTTGTCTCACAATTGCCTACTTTATGACAAATAAAAATAATTATAATAATATTATAATATTTGGCATTGCGCTGTGTGAAGTTTTCAATTATGAACTTAAATTTTATATTTGGATGTGATACATTGATTACCAGTATTATACTGTTATTGGTCAAAAAAAAAATAAATATTAGGCTGAATATTTCCCTCTTTGAATATTTTGATTAACTTTATTGTTAAATATGCAAATAGTGGAGGGAGAGAGTTTCTCTCGCAATAACAAGTACAGAAACCCCTCTCCTGTATTATTTTAAGTTTGACATCTTGACACCACTCGGAAGACAAGACAAGAGATTAGAATGGAATGTTGATTTTCCATTTGCAGATAAAAGAAGTGGGCATTATCATCCACTTCAGTAATCAGGATCTTTATAAATAGACCCAACTATTAACATTGTTCTCTGTCTCAGTGAGATTCTGCCCATCTGTCACAATGTCACTGCCTGTGTTATCAGAATAGGCCATGCATTAAAGAACCAAAAATGGTATGGTAAATTATACTGAAATCACAACATAAACTTTATATTGAAATAACATTATACTTATATTAAACAATATTGTTTAGCAAAGAGCAGTAGGACATGGAGGCTTGTTTAAATCTAAATGTATGCAAAAAATATAATTTTCATTGTATTTCCAAAGGTAAAATAACAAATGCAACTGTCATGATAGCACTTATTGGGAAATGCATGAATGTATAATAAAACATACAGGGAAATTAATACACATTTCCTCTTGCTCTAGGTCGCTCCATCCTCTGAAATTATTTCCAGCTGTCAGGTTTTTCATGGAACTCATATCATGGATCTTAAAATAAAACCCACAAAGCTTGTTATGAAGGGGGGGCATGTACCACAAGAAGGTCATGATGAATGTGGATGTAGCTTTACAAAAATATAACCTGGGCTCTTATTTACATAGAGCAGGCTTGTACTAAAAACAACTGTACTGTCTTGCAAACAGGACAAAAACAGGAACAGAAATCCTGTTTTTATGATACCATAAATAAGAAAACCTTAGTTTGCTAATACTGGCCATACATTGCGCCAATATTAGGTCATTTGAATGTTCGATCATTGAATCATTTTAATTTCAATCACATCATCATCTTAACTGCTCATATTCCCATGGCATTCCCCAGCCAACCTCTTGGGTCAATTTTGCAAATATTGACCATAAATAATCATCCCAGATAGTAGTCAGAACATTGCAGAAACAGGTAAGTCAACTTGTGCATTACCTGCATAAAACAATATTTAGTACAGACAGTGGGATTTAAATATATATATTATTTATGAATACTGTACGATTATTTAAAAGAAAGAAATCAAATTTAGAAAGCAAATTTATGTGTCAATATAATTTTTTTTGTATCTGTTGTTTATTTTAAATGTCCTCTGAAGGGAAGTGTCCTGTGTAGGAGAGGGAGAACAGAAACAGGGGAAATGATGAACTATAATGTATTGTAATTCCATGTGTGTACATTCAGCTCATTTCAATCAAACTTTTCACAATACAGTAACCATGAATAGCACACCTTTGTGAATACACTTCATTATTTAAAACAAGTCAATGTAGTTTTAAAGGAAAAATAGTTACCAGACAACATTGTCCTGAAAGACCAAGCGCATTCAGAATATAAAACAAGCCTTGTCTCCCCTTTGTGTTGAAATTAATTTCTGTTCACCCACACATTCTTTTGCAAGTAAGTTTGGGGATTTGACCCTGTAACCTCATAGGCTGTGTGTTTCCAAGTATAAAGCATTAATGCACTGTCCTACCAGAGCTACCACAAAGAAAACTGGTATATTTAGAAACCTTTGATAGGAACATAATGGTAGCAGAACAAATAATTGATGTGTTGAAATGTACTGTTTTAAACCCTGCTTAGAAATATATAAAAAAAAAAAAATCTTAAATAAACCACAAGTTGACTATTAGTTTTGTCCTTGTTTTCTTGGTCCTCTGTAGCTAGACACACCTTCTGACCCTACTAGTAGGATCAACCTCCAAAGAT
This sequence comes from Hymenochirus boettgeri, assembly GCA_019447015.1. Lineage (NCBI taxonomy): Eukaryota > Metazoa > Chordata > Amphibia > Anura > Pipidae > Hymenochirus > Hymenochirus boettgeri. Next base: position 119,830,775 of record CM033473.1, read on the forward strand.
GTTAATGGGATGTATTAATTAGAAAGGTTTTCTATAATGATTCAGGTAGAAGGAGAACCATTGTCTCATGTTACTTCAGATTAAAGATGTTCATTAGTTTCATAACAAAACTGGTTTCATGACAATACTACCAATGCAATTTTGTTATAAAACTGACAAAATTTCATTGGCCAAACTAAGATTTCATGTTGAAATATTGTATTTTGTGGTCACAAAAAATCATAGACAAATCAATAATGTGTTGAAATTTTGATTCCAAGATTTACCAGCAAAATTTTAGTGTTGAAATATCACTGGTAAATTTTGCTGTTAAAAATTTGGCCCCATAATTTCAACACATCATTATTGATTTGTCTATGATTTTTTGTGACCACAAAATACAATATTTCAACATGAAATCTTAGTTTGGCCAATGAAATTTTGTCAGTTTTGTAACAACTAAACATGGGATATTTGCCTCTCACAAAGGCAAGTCAGGATAGATGTATTGATTGATTTGAGCTCATTGATGTGAATGATGAGAAACAACACCTTCAATGCAACCAACTAGTGAACATTTTCTTTCCCAACAAAGTGTGAATAATGTGGAATAACACATTATTATGTAGAAGGTAAATGTATTAAAGGAGAACTAAAGGCAGAAAAGACTACACCACACACACTAAATCTACACTGCAAGATGGCCTTAAGGCCATCAACCTTTCCTCTACACCTTTAGCTGGAACAGAGATAACAGCCTCACTTCTTCTGTCTCGGACTGAAACACGAGTCCAGTCTCCTTCTCTAAGTGGCTAATCAACCAATAAAAATGCACTGTCAATGAGCAAAGGTAAGATACTGACTGTCTACAAGTGTAGATTCCCCTTTAGTTCCAATAATAAATATTTACATTTTTATAGCACCACATAAAATTCCTGCATATACATATAAGTTCTTGAACCTAAAGACATGCCCCAGAGAGGTCAACAAATAAGTTACTAAAAGCTGGATGTGTTTTAATAATAAAGAATGTTGCATGTTATGCATGTTGATTATCCCGTATCAATTTTTTCTTTCTTTTATATAATCAATAGATTTTTTTTATAGGAATTTGAAATCTAAAATATACATATGATTAACTTATCACTTCATCAATGGCATATAGGTAACATAGAAAGTAACATTGTGTCAAATAAGGTACTACAGTCATTTTGTTGAATTTCACATACATTTTTCATTGGTATACACAGTCATTGTTTTAAATTGTAACATTCCATCTTTGGATATATTTGTGGTGTGTTCCATTGGTTAGGCTAAACATTTCTTTATATTGTTTGGCTTTTATTACTGTATTTTTTTTTTCTTTTAATGATGGATATGCGTTTGATTTCCATTTTGCACATATTGATATCCTGGTTGCCAGAAGTATGTGGAACAGCACTGTCCTAACTGTTTGATCGTGGGTGTCTAGGTCTATGTTTAATAATGCTAATTCTGATGTGGCGATCACTGGGTAGCCTAGGATTTTGGAGATAGATAGGAACACTGACTTCCACAATTTATTTATTTTAGGGCATTGCCATATTATATGTAGTAGTGTTCCCTTGTTTCCACATTTTCTCCAAAATTTATCATCAGTTGTGTTGAAGATTTTTGAGATTAGACTTGGTGTGAGGTATATACAATATATTCGTTTTTTTGCTCATCTCCCAATGCTTTTTTTCTATTTTAGTTAAAATAAACAAAATGGAATGGAGGTTTTGTTTATCATGTTACCGCATACTACTGTAGCTTTGCATGTCAACAATCAAGGGCAAACAAGAGTGCCCTTTTCAGATTACCCTAATTATACAAAGGTTTTGATTTCCTATGAGGGCAAAACAAAATATATTGATATGCAAAAGGCACAATCAGCTGGCAGATATTGACTACAGTAACAAAGAAACCTATGGGGTATAAAAGAAATCTTTGAAACTGAACTTACCATAAACACATAATTAATGAACAGTCAGGGTTATTCTATAAAAGTTCTTATCGTTAAAAATGGTGCTATTTTTTCCCCAACCAATCAGATGTTAGCTTTCAAATGATAAATAAGATCTGATTGGTTGGGGCAAAGTTGGCACCATTTTAAATAAGAACTTTTATTAAATCTCCCTGTTTTTGTTTATCATTGCAAAGAAATGGCATCAAACTACATTCTTTATTGATTTTTGAATATTCTTATTGAAGTTATCATGGTGCAGCTATAATACTAGGTAACATACCCAAACACAATATTACCTGGATTTCTTAATGCATTTAAACTTAGCATAATATTGGATTGATAAAAATAGCATGCAGAAAATGAGTTACCTAAAAAGTCACTGATCCAGGTCATCTGGTCTACTATCCTCTGTGAGTAAATCCCATGTTAGTTCCTATAATTTTCTTTCATGACACAACTTTAATGAGGTTACTGGATATCATGTGGGAATTCAGTGAATACAGAACAATAGAAGGAAGCTGCTGGCTTTAGCTACATGTGAGTAGACGATGCTACATAGTCTGTGTTTGATGCAGAATTTATTCAACTGCTGGTGACCTTTAAAGGTTTCCTGTTTAAGAATGTGGGATTTGAAGACGGAATCAGAGCTTGTTTGATCTCTTAATTTTAAGAGGTCATTCCCAGGTTTTCAGCCGGGCATTGATTTTATTTCAAGCACACAAGAGAATGATGTTAACCAGTTCAATTTAAATTATAATCTATATATTTGTACAATAAGAAATGGATTAATGTATTTTAATATTCCTGATTACACATTGAAAGATTTTATTTAGAGGAGCTGGTTATGCTGTAGATAACATTAACTGTATGATGTTTATTAATGTTACAACGAAACCAGCACAGGTCTAGAATAGAAGCCATGTGATGTTTTATACCAACTATGCACAAGAGAATCAGTTAAATGTATTTTACATTCCTAGAAAATATTATTTAAATGTTACCATGTTTTGATTACATATTCCAGTCTACCCATGCCCACTATAATAAGGGATTGTAGGTACATATATTTATAAATTGACAGATGTGCGTGCATAATTTCCATCTCTAACAGGTAGAATAAGTAAGATAGTAACATACAAAGTTCCAGATGCTCAGCAATGTGTTATGCTGCAGTAAACCTCCTCCACAATCTGGTAAACAAGAATCCTAAATGGATACACTGTGTGTATCATCCTCATAATAGAAAATTACATTTTTCTTGATTTAAAGGGCATGTTCACCCTCAAAACTATAATTTAACCCACTACTGGCCCCACTGTGTAGTGCATAAACATCCTTACCTTACATCCCTGCTCCAAATGGCTGCCCTGCTATGTCCCTCCAAAGTCCCAAAAACTGGCCACCAGGAGCCTAGCAAAGTCCATATAGGACTCTGCCTCCTGTCTCTCCTCCGGGAGAATTTTGCCATGCGCACTGCAGCCCTCCCACCCTCCCTCACGTTTTCCTCTCCCTCCCCCTAGTGTAATCCCCTTTTGACATATAGTAGGGCTTCCTCCGCCAGCCCCAACGGCATTATTATTATTTATAGAAACTCTCCTGAACTCTACTTCCCTCTTTCTGGTCCGGCCCCCTGCTTGCAGTTTCATGCAAGCAGAGGGCCGGGACAGTGCGGCAGAGGATAGAGGAAAGGTAAGTAATGATCAGGGGAGTTTCTGGAAATAATAATGCGGTTGGGGCTGGGGGAGGAAGCCCTACAACATATGATTTTTTTTTTTAAAAGGGTGGACATGCTCTTTAATAGGAGATGATTTGTGCTTCTTTGGGATATTTTTAAAATGCTACTTGTAGTCTACACGTTCTAATAGGTACAGGCACTGGTGGCAATATTAATCACAATGCACATGTTTTATTGGGCTAGGTGCTACATTTTGTAAACATCTGATTGGCTCCTGCAGATTAAATTCACAGACACATTTCCGTTCCTGCATGCTAACAGGCAGAGTAGTACATTAAATATGGTGCATTGACATGGCCCTACAGACAGAATGCTAATAGGTTGAGTAGGATTTTTTTAAAGTCTTGACCTTACTTATTTTGATCACCTCATTGTTATGGGGAAAAAAAAAAATATATATATACTAGCAAAGTCATGCTCTCAGTGATACCACCACAAAGTGCACAAACATGCAAGTGATTTGGGATCGGTCTACCTCTCCCTTATGGCCATAGCTGTTAAGCTGTAGAGCCAGAGAGAGGCTACTTACATCCCTTCAGCCAGTAGGCATCAGGAACCATTTCAAACTTGCTCTCCCTTTCCACTCCCAGCAAGTATCCAGGGGGAGGCTCAAATGTGATAAGTCTGAAAGTCCTGAAAAGGACCCAAGCAATCCCACAACATAACATGAGCAAACACACACATACCCTCCCTTATCTATTTGAAATGCAAGATAGACCCAGGCAATTCTGCCACAATGTGCAGTTCAAACTAAACAGCAGCATTGGACAACCTGAGACCATATACAGGATCCAGAACAACACGCTAGGCTCATACTTATTCGTATTTACCAAAGTAGGTTCCAGATCTACAATCACTATGGGGTTAGGACAGCACAGGATAGTGATTAGCTATAAAGATTATACTCTGTGGGGAGCTTTTTAAAGGAGCTAAAAGCTCCCCGCAGAGTATAAAATGAAGTATAGCCTTCATATAACAGAAGGTACCTCACAGACTCGTTATTATAATAGTAATGACCTAATAATGTAACATATAAACACATATTTCTCCCTTCCAAAGAAATGGATGGGTACATGCAAAGTATCTCATTTATTGCCTGTAGCCAAGGGCATGTGTCTAGATGTAATCCATCCTAATGGTATATAGCAGGTGTGTTGAACTTGTGTCCGTTCACATGTTTGAAAACTAAAAATCCCAGCATTCTCTGTTTGTAGTAAGTTTTTTCTTAATGTCCTTTAAGTAAGGCATGTGTCCAGATGTAATAAAGCCTAATGGTATAGAGCAGGGTTGTTAAACTTGGGACATTTCACATGTTTGAAAACTGCAACTCCCAACATTCTCTGTTCGTAGTAAGTTTTTTCTTAATGTCCTTTAAGTAAGGCATGTATTTAGATGTAATACAGCTTAATGGCAGGGGTATTGAACTTGGGCCCTTTCACATGTTTGAAACTACAACTCCCAGCATTCTCTGTTAGCAGTAAGTTTCTTCTTTATGTCCATTGGCTAATTAATGTATTAAGATGCAATACAGTGTAATGATATAGAGCATGGGTGTTGAACTTTTCACATGTTTAAAAACTACAACTCCCAGCATTTCCTGGCTACACAGAATGCTGGAAAATTTAGTTTGTATAAATCCTGGAATAAGGCCATTTTACTGACTTACAGACATTAAAAGCCCATGTCATGCTTTAGCTATTCCTACCCATTGAACATGCAAGAGATCCATCTGCCTTTCCCTTACATCCACAGCTAATAAACTATTGGTTTAGGGAAGGATTATTAAGGTCGCTTCAGACAGTAGGAGTCCCACATCCAACGACCTACTTACAACTATAATCCATTAAATATAAATAGAATAAACCTGCAGGTCTGAGAATAGACCCAGGTAATTCTGTCACAATGTGCAGTTCAAACCAAACAGCACCATTGGGGAACCTGAGACCCTATACAGGATCCAGTTAAATATGCTACGTTCATACTAATCACAGTTTACCACTGCAAACTACACTTTTACAATCACTATGGGATTAGAACAGCAGAATGCTGGGTAGTTTCAGAGACATGCAAAGTCATTTTATCACATAAAGACATCACTGCTAGCAAATAGAAGCTGTTTAATACAGGAACTTCCTTACACTTCCTGTCTTGTCATATACAATGCCTAAGAGAATGTTTTGGTTTGCTAACAGTGTAAGATCAGAAACTCATTAGGTGTTAGTAAAATTCCACTTCCTTTTAGCGTCTACATGGAGACCCTGTAGAAATCCTAGAGGTGACTAAACCTACCATTTTGAATTTCCATTCAAACTTAGGGGTGTCCAGTAAAGTAAGACTACTTTATTAATTGTATATCATTTGTTTTATAACTCAGTAGTAGGTAGTAGTATTATACTTTGTATAGTGTTATTTGTTATAGTGATTTTAATTAAATAGTGATAATTACACATATACATATAGACCTTTCCTATGTGAAGTAGTGCTATATACCCCCACCTAATTAGTTGGTCCTAAAAACTCAATGTAATCTCCATAAAAATATAAATTTATTTATATAATATAAGGGATATATATATATATATATATTAAAAGGCAAATTCATTGAGAAACTGCTTAACAACGAATGTGGTTTAGTCTGAGCAATGGCTCAAGTGTGCTTCCTGCAGGGGGCAACACCACAGCAGGGGTTAGGCCGGCACTGAAGATTTTTTCCTGTTTTAAAAATAATATTTGTTTTTATTTTTTTCTTAAAAACATTATACAGGATATTTTCAGTTGATACAAAACAAATCACTAAAGTTTGCCCTCCATGCCATAGCTGAGACAGTCTTGTTAGGGGGCAATTCAATATTTTCTAAACGTGCCTGATCATATGTCACATTAAACTATTCTCAATATGATCAGCTAAAAGCTAAGACCAATTTGAATGCGAGTTCCAATAAGCCACTTAAGAGCAGATTGTATAACATTCTAATCTATAAAAACAGTCAATCAAAGCGGTTTTATTTAACACAGCAGGCACCGGAAGAAAATAACTTGCTTATTCCAAAATACCTTTGATTTGTGTTTACAGCAAATACTAATTGGTAGCAAAATTTAAGTTCAGGTAATGATAGTTTCATTTAATTAGTTTAATGTAATGGCTCTCCAGTATTTCTTACCTACAGTAGAATGGATTCTATACATTTTTGTGCAATAGAATCTGACTATGGGGATAAAAACTAAAAATAGATTGATATTCGACATTGAATTAAAGAACTGTAAACACATTTAAAAGGCAGTATAATACACTGCAAGTGTAACATTAAAGGATAAGTGCAGCCACCGCAAATCCTTAAAGGATAAGTGCACTGTAAAATCAAGTTATGTTCATTTGGAAGCTGCAGCTTTAAAAATACCGTTGCCATATTTTTTTTTTTTACCTATGTCCATCCAGAGCCTAGCTTTGCGCCTTGAAAGTTGCCGACATCTTGTTACTGGTTTGCTGAATGTTAAGCTCCACCCCTCTGAGATTTCCTCTGCTTTCTCCTGCTTGACCCTCAAACAGTAATGCCTGTGAGTTCCGTGCACTCTCCTGCTTGAGCCTCAAACAGTAATGGCCTGTGAGTTCCGTGCACTCTCCTGCTTGAGCCTCAAACAGTAATGCCTGTGAGGCACATGCACGGAACTCACAGGCATGACTTAGGCATGGCCTATTTTTCCGCTAACCTTTGAACCTTCACCCTTACCTTTAAAATAAGACCCACACACCGTTCTTCTTGTTGGATATTGCTGGCCACAGCTTTTTATTATCATTTATTTTCCAAGCATGTCACTTTATTATCAATACTTTTTCAATAGCCAAATAATTATCCAAATTGTTAACAAAACTTTTTTGTTAATAAAAAACCATACAACTTAATGTTACAACTCTCGGCTTGAGGATCCCCGCCAGTCTGCCCCCTCAGCTTGCTCATGTACCAACTGCATTTCCCAGTTCGTACACCAATGAATCCTCGTTAGGTAACTCCTTTCTAATCCCAACAAATAATAAAACCTGTCTCATGTTAAAACTGTTTGACATCATGTCTATCATTTACCACCCTGGCCACCCCACCTTGAGGGTTAGACCAGGCCAAGTTGATTGACCCCATCTCCAATTTTTCGAACTTCTCAGCAGACTGGCGAGGAACCCCGCCAACACCTCCAGATAGTGAAACCGGGCTCTCACTTCTGAGAGGTGCCCCCAGACGCCAAAACCCTTTCTACTCCCTCCTGTAAGTTAAAGGTTGAACATATCAAGGCCCACCTCATTTAGGTGCACCCCATCCGAGCGGAAAAGAGAGCGCTGATGTTCAAGATCTCTGTGTCTTATTATTTCGCCTCTATTCAATCCTATCAATTTTGTAACTGCCCTATTGGTTTTTATTCTGGCCCTTTCTATAGCTTCCCAAGATCTCGCTCCCTTCCAATAAAATCTAGGTATTATTTCTGACCAGATAATACTAACCCTTGGAAACCTTGTCCACAATCTCAAAAAATCCCTTTTTATGTCTTTGATGAGGTATTTCATGGGAGATTTAACTAAATCATTTCCTCCAATGTGCAATAAAAGGACATTGGGCGGACCGTTCAGCTTTGCATGTTCAATAATTTTGGGAACTAGCTCCTCTCTCCTCATCCCCCTTTTACCCAGCCAATGGACTAACGCGACTTTACCCCCAATTGTAACCCTTTGCCTCTTAGTGCAGCTCTCTTTTCCGCCCAGTACATAAAAGAATGTCCTACCAACCAAATAGAAAGACATGCGGGCCCTGAAAGAAACAAAAGAAAACCACAAACCGACTATTAATTATTCACTTTAACATATATAACGCCTTCAACATAACTCAACTCTCGTCGGACGGATGTACAGCCTGAACCTATTAGACTCCCATCTACCTATTTTTTGGATGACATCATCATTTAAACCCAACCTGGCTGCTTCCGTAGCTGCACCTATCCGAAATGAATGCGAACTATATTGCTCCTCTGACAGATTCATCCCTTTTAATGTTCTTTTAAAGACAGCCTTAAATTGATATTGCAAAAGGGCTGTACCATCCTCATGTATTAACAAAACCCCACTTTTTTGTGGCCTAACCTTCATCAATTGCTCAAGGCAATAAACTGGACAGAGATCCCCTGATGATGAGTAAAGAGGAATTGCTACTTTCCCCTCTCCTTTGCTAGTTTTTGTGTTTCTTAAACTAATTAGTAAGCTTCTATCTTTGTAGCTAACATCTTCCATTAGAACACCCCCTTTTCCTGCTTTGTTTTCACTAATCAGTTCAGATATCCTAAAAGCTCCGAAAAACGCCCATGAAAATGCTAATCTAAAGAGTGTCAGCTCGTAATATGATTTGCTCACCTCCTTTAGTTGTTCGAATAGGCCATTTAGTATATTAATTGTTATTGAGCGCCTCTTGTCAGGATGTTGTCTGCCTTTCTTAAAACCTTTACAGGCTTGTTTTACTAAAAAATCTTTTGTGATATCTTCTGACCCCTTCATTTTAAACAAAAAACTGAGGGCTGCTAGCGTTTTCTCAACTGTGCTGTTAGTCACTTTTCTCGCAAACATATCTAACAGTTTCCATATCAATAGTTGCACGCTGGTCAATGTTTCGCCTGCTTCTCGTTCTAACTTTAACCAATCCACCCATATCCTTTCGTATCCTGCCCATGTAGATGGCGCTAGTGATTTTTTGACCCACTGGGTAATGTCGCTCAGATCAGATCCCAAAGCCATTCTGGACAATCCTCTCCCCACCGCCGGGCTTCCGGGTGCTAACCTCGAAAACTTGTCCCACTGGAATTGAGAGAGAGCATCGGCGACATTATTTTCTAAACCTGGGATATGCTTAGCTTTCACCGTAATATTTAAGTGTAGACACCTCAACACTATTCTTCTTAGTATTGTTACTACTGGTAGGGACCCCGAAGTCAGATTATTGATTGCATGAACTACTGACAAATTATCTGACCTGAAGACTACTAACTTGTTAATTAAATATTCCCCCCATAACGTGACTGCCACTTAAATTGGAAAGATCTCTAAAAACGTTAAATTTTTAATTACTTCTAACGATTTCCACTTTGTTGGCCAAGGTGCTGCACTCCATCTACCCTTAAAATAAGCCCCATAACCATGCGCTCCTGCTGCATCAGTGTATAGTTGGCACTCCTCTTCCTCTGATAGTTGTACTTGCCAATAACATTTACCATTAAAGCTATCTATGAATCTAGACCAAATTTTAAGATCCTCCTTTAATGGCTTGGTAATTCTAATATAGTGGTGTGGTTTTCTAACTTTAGCTGTAGCAAACGTCAATCGCCTTGCGAAAATCCTGCCCATAGGGATTATTCTACAAGCGAAGTTCAGCTTTCCTATTAGGGATTGTAATTGCTTCAGCGTTATTTTGTTCGCTCCCAACGCCTGTTTTAGAACTACCCTCAAGTTCTCCACCTTATCCCTTGGTAGCCTACATTCTTGTTTTTTGGAATCAATTTCAATCCCTAAGAACATCAAACATGTTGTCGGCTTCACCGATTTTTCAGGTGCCAATGGTATCCCAAAATCTCTAGCTACACTTTCCAATGAATGTAATAAATGTGAACACTCATTTGTTCCTTTCCTACCCACTAGTAGAAAATCATCTAAATAGTGTACCATCGAGTCCAACCCAGATTTTTGCTTTACCACCCATTCAATAAACGTGCTAAATGTTTCGAATAAAGCACACGAAATAGAACACCCCATAGGCAGTGCTCTATCTATGTAAAATTTTTCTTCAAACCAACAACCCAAGAGGTGTTGGGAGTCTGGATGGATTGGCAAAAGCCTGAAAGCCGATTCGACATCGGCTTTAGACATACGAGCTTCCTTTCCTGCCTCTCTGATAACCGCGATGGCTGAGTCAAAAGATGTGTATACCACTTTTGTTAGGTTAGCCTCTATTTCATCATTGACTGATCCCCCCTCTGGGAACGAAAGATGGTGGATCAATCAAAATTTTCCAGATTCTTCTTGGGTACTAAACCTAACGGTGACACCACCAGATTAGAACAAGGAGGTTCTGTAAATGGGCCCGCCATTCTACCTAAACTAACCTCTTTCTCCAGTTTATCTTTAACAATTAAAGGGAAATCGCGTGCTGATTTTAAGTTTTTACAGATAATTCTTGGGCCTACCAAATTTGAAGGGATCCTAAAACCCTGTCTAAACCCCAATTCTAGCATCATGGCTTTCTCTCTTAAGGGATACTTATTTAGCCAACCCACCATCTTGTCGACCATCACTGGTGTCGACCCCTTTTTGATTGGGTTCCCTGAATCTTTGATTGGCTTGTCTACCTCTTTTAAAACACCTTGCGATGGGGTGTGAACCTGCACACAACGAACATTCATGTTTAAATCTGCAATTGTAGTTCCACTTACAATTGCCTTCGTTATATTGCCAACAAACTCCTCTCTTTTGAACCCCCCCCCTCCTCCTGTGTTGTAGTTGGTCTGAAACCCTTGAAAGGACTGAACTGTTGGGAATGCCTGCATCGTTGTTTGTGGGAAATTGTGTGCGCTTTGAAACGATTTATTGTTCATTATGCGCAACCATAGCCCTATGTCCCGATGATCCCATGCAATCTCGCTGCGCACTGCCATTTTTTCTCTGAACGCCTCACCGTACTTGATCCAGGCTAAACCACCATAAACCCTATGTGCCTCCCATATTGCGTCTAAATAACAAAAGAGAGGTGAACAAAGCTTTGGGTTCCTTTCCCCTATGATGCTACCCAAAATCACGAACGCTTGGAGCCAATTACCAAACGTTCTCCGTATCAGTCTAATCTTCCTCTTTTCTTCTTCTTCTTTTCTAACCTCTCTGTATTTATCCCATTTATCATAATTAAATCTGTCTAAAGGTAATAATGAAAAAATGTCTATGTATTCTCTTCTCCAGATTTTCTCTTTGACCTCTTGTCTCAGGTGCACTCCTAACGGACCCTCAAAACAAATGTAAGTGTTACCTTTTGACACGTCCGACATCCTTGAATTTTCAAATGAAGTGTTTGCTCCTGGCCTATCCTTCAATGCCATCCCCTCCTCAGTTTGTGATACTGAGCTTAGATCCTGCCCTACCATTGAATTTCCTTTTTCCATAGTACTCCCTCCCATTGACTTTCCCCTTTTCTCCCCCAGGATGGCTACCAGTTCCTTACCTGCATGGGACTCACTGCTATTGTTTTGTGTATTTTGCGTATCCTCCAAATGCCCTAATAATTCCCTCAATTCTTCCATAATTCTTCTCACCTCCCCGTCCTGTTGTTGTAAATTGGTTTGTGTTTCGCTATGCGATTGTGACCAATTGTGTGTATTGATAAGGGTACTTGTAGGCCTGAAGCCTTGAAGCTGTAAAGTCGCATCACCTCCCGATCCATTCTCTGATCGCCTCTGATCGACACTGCTACTTAGTCCCAATGTAGCGGACGCTGCAGCGCTTTCCGGATCCTCTCGCTGCCTCACGACCAACGGCTCTCCCGTCCCTGATGATGGTTGTCTCATGTTTGTCAACATATCCTGTAATACATTTAAAGATGACTGCTGTTCTGTCCCCACATTTCCCCCCCAAGATCTAGCAGCCTCCGCATCTAACAGGACAGGCACCTGCTGCCTTATATCCCGTCCAAGACCCCTAGAGCTGCTGTTTTGGTGTCACCTACTGGCAGTCGCTGACTCGTTTGACAGCCCACCGACTCCCCTCTGGTGAATGGGCTCTGTTGAAATCTCCATATTTTCCTCTCCCTCTTGCCCTCCCATATATCTTGCTGCCTCGGCTCCTGACACTTGCGATGATTCCTCGCCTGTGGACTTCCATGTCATTTCCTATGACCTCTGTGCCTGGCTGCCCCCAGTTTGGTAAGGCCCCCCTCATTGCTCTAACTGCTCTCCCATAGTTCTGCCTCCCTCTCTCCCCCTTTTTTCTCCAGCTCCTTCTTTTTACTGCTGACTGATAGTCCGCTAGGCCTGGACCCATCCCCCATGTCACTTACCCCTGGCGCCGTCTCAGCGTCCCACCGTGTGACCGTTTTCTCCACTCCCCGCCGTGTCCCTCTCCTTGTCCTTTGACCCTGACCTCTCTCCATAAGGTTTTGCTGGTTAGCGCCTGTTTCCCGTCCCCCGTTGATGCCCTGGGCTGGCACTTCTTCTCCTCCATCGTGATGGCGGTGACGGACTCAGCCTCTCTGGTGGGCGGCTCCTTCTGGCTCGCTGTGCTGCTCCCCGCTCCGGTCCGGTAACCTCCTCCACTCCTCCGACCTCTTCCATCACTGCCCTGAGCCAATCCTCTCCTCTGCGCTCTGCCTCCCGCCTCACAGACTCCATTAGCTGCTCCATTTCTCTCCGTTCTCGTTTGCGTGTTGTTGCTGGCCTCACAGGAAAATTTTTGTGTTGGCTCCTCCCCTCTTCTTCCCATAAGCTTTTTCCTCCCACCAATCTCCTGTTCCCAAACTCCCGCCCAGTCATGCAGCCCCTCCTTCGAATTCTCTCATCCACGGCTTCCTTTACTGTTTGAGGCTCAAGCAGGAGAAAGCAGAGGAAATCTCAGAGGGGTGGAGCTTAACATTCAGCAAACCAGTAACAAGATGTCGGCAACTTCCAAGGCACAAAGGTAGGCTCTGGAGGAGCATAGGTAAAAAAAAATATGGCAACAGTATTTTTAAAGCTGCAGCTTCCAAATGAACATAACTTGCTTTTACAGTGCACTTATCCTTTAATGTCACAGGGTTTAAAAGCAAACACTAATGCAATCCTAATGCATTTAAAATGAAGCTAAGGGACTGACAAATGATATAGAGTATCAGAGTGGCCAACCCATGAAGTATAACAATTCCAAAAGTACTTTTATTAAAGACACTTGCAGGTCGATGCAGGGAGAAACTCTTAATTGATCTCATTTTAGCGTTGTGGGACTTTAACCTCAGCCATTGGCTATGCGAATATAGCAACAATTGCGGCGCCTAGGTGGTATAACATTGGTTAGTATGTCTTTTAACTCCTTTTTCGGCCACTGCGCCTCTTGGTGCATCTGGCTGTTGGTACTTTAATGTTCCTCTGCACACTGACAGTTTACCTTTATTGGATTTAACCAGCCATGTTTTTACTTAAGATGTCAGGCTCCAGAATATTGAAGAATATATGTCAAGCTTTATAAAAAGCAAGGATGTGCTCACTATTTGAGATTTCACCTATACTTTTCTCACAAAACTTAGACTAGGTACACACACATGCTGATATTCTATCCCAGGCAACCGTTGACACTATCAACCAACATTTTGGTGCCACCAATCGTGTAGTCCATAGGAGACTGCATGGCCTTTTGTTGAAATTGGATGAAAGAGCGTGCAGCATCAGTCATCATCAGTAGCCAAAAAAGAACTGCCAATATTTTGTTCCCACAAGTAATAAGCAACTTGATGGCTCTGAACATACCATTTGTCTGAACTTGTATATACTGTTCACCCTTCCCTATGTACTTATGCCTTTGCACACTTCCTGCCCACTTTTCCCTCCGTGTACAAAATGAGAGCACGGCTTCACAATTACAGACTTATGTCCCAGCAATCTTTCTTTCTTTTTTCCCTCATTACCAGGTGAAATGTTTCATTTATTGCACAGTAATGTACAGGGGTGTTTGGCTTGTGAAAAAAATGCTATAACTGAACCAGCTTAAAATACCAAGTGTGGAGAAAATGGAAGTCATGGTCACTCAATATCCAGGGTGAAACAAAACATATAAGGGGGGTTGGGAGATCTAAAATGGAGCACATCCCTTCTCTTTCTGGCAATGCAATAATACCTTTAAGGGTGGTATTTTTAAATAACTGTTGGTAATTACCGTCCTGAAGGTGTTACTACTTTATGGGGAACTGTTGTCCCGTTTTTCACACTTCTAAAATCATGTCCCTGTATAACTTTACCCCCTGCAAAGCATTAGGAAGCTCAAAATAACATAAAAAATATAATTGCATAGTTAAAAATCTACCTACAAACTTCCTTTTCGGGCACCGCCATCTTGGAAAGCAACACTTCCTTTCTTCACAAAAGACTACAATCCCAGCATGCATTATTCCGTTTTTAGTGACATCACACGGAATTTCTATTGGCAGCTCGGCATTAGAGTGGGTGGCTAAGGAGGCGCGGCTTATCTAACAGGCGCCGGGCATCTTGTAGAGGAGGGACGCATCTTGGCTAATATGTGCAAACCTTCTTGAGGAGGGGGGCGCACCTTGTAGAAGAGGGCAGGCCATCAACTAGAGTTTTTTTACTGTGCACGCGAACGGACGGACATGCCTGTCTCCCTGAAGAAGCTGCATACATCGGTAATACACCAATGATTTTTGCCTTAAATGTGTTCCATAGCATATTGCTAACAATTAATTATACATTATCTTAAAAAATTAAATGCTATGTATTTTTAATTATAATAAATTATATAAAAAATAATCTGTTTGTCATAGCTGTTGCATGTGCATGAATGGTGCTGCGAGTGTATGTAATTGTCATTGCAAGTGCGTGAATGATGCATTGAGTGTGTTTGATTGTCGTTGCCAGTGCGTGAATGGTGCATTGAGTGTGTTTGGTTGTCGTTGTGTTTTTGCAAGTTGCTGAATGGTGCTGTGAGTGTGTGTTGTGTGATTCTCATTGAAAGTGGTGAATGGTGCTGGGAGTGTGCGATTGTCATTGAAAGTGCGTTAGGCTCATTGAGTGTATGTGATTGTCGTTGCAAGTGCGTGAATGGTGCTGCAAGTGTGTAAGATTGTTGTTACAAAGTCGTGAATGTGTGCTGCAAGTGTGTTTGATTGTGAAAGTGTGTAAATGGTGCTGCGAGTGTGTTTGATTGCCGTTGATGAAGTGCATGAATGGTGGTGCAAATGTGTGTGTGTTGTCGTCGCAAGTGTGGGAATGGTGCATTGAGTGTGTTTGGTTGTCGTTGCAAGTGCGTGAATGGTGCTGTGAGTGTGTGTGATTCTCATTGAAAGTGCGTGAATGGTGCTGCGAGTGTGCGATTGTCATTGAAAGTGCGTAATGGCTCATTGAGTGTATTTTGATTGTCGTTGCAAGTGCGTGAATGGTGCTGCAAGTGTGTAGATTGTTGTTACAAGTGCGTGAATGTGCTGCAAGTGTGTTTGATTGTCATTGAAAGTGTGTAAATGGTGCTGCGAGTGTGTTTGATTGCCGTTGAATGTGCATGAATGGTGGTGCAAATGTGTGTGTGTTTGTCGTCGCAAGTGTGTGAATGGTGCATTGAGTGTGTTTGATTGTTGTTGCCAGTGCGTGAATGGTGCATTGAGTGTGTTTGGTTGTCATTGCAAGTGCGTGAATAGTGCTGCAAGTGTTTGATTGTCTTTTCAAATGCGTAAATGGTGCATTGAGTGTGTGATTGGTCTACAAGTGCTGATATGTGCATTGAGTGTGTTTGGTTGTCGTTGCAAGTGCGTGAATGGTGCTGCGAGTGTGTGTGATTGTCATTGAAAGTGCGTGAATGGTGCATTGAGCGTGTTTGATTGTCGTTGCAAGTTCGTGAATGGTGCTGCGAGTGTGTGGGATTCTCGTTGCCAGTGCGTGAATGGTGCTGCGAGTGTGTGTGATTGTTGTTACAAATGCGTGAATGGTACATTGAGTGTGTTTGATTGTCGTTGCCAGTGCGTGAATGGTGCATTGAGTGTGTTTGGTTGTCACTGCAAGTGCGTAAATGGTGCTGTGAGTGTGTGTGATTGTCGTTGAAAGTGCGTGAATGGTGCTGCAATTGCTTGAATGGTGCTGCAAGTGTGTGTGATTGTCGTTACAAGTGCGTGAAAGGTGCATTGAGTGTGTTTGATTGTCGTTGCCAGTGCATGAATGGTGCATTGAGTGTGTTTGGTTGTCATTGCAAGTGCGTAAATGGTGCTGCGAGTGTGTTTGATTGTCATTGAAAGTGCATGAATGGTGCATTGAGTGTGTTTGATTGTCGTTGAAAGTGCGTAAATGGTGCTGCGAGTGTATTTGATTGTTGTTGAAAATGCATGAATGGTGCTGCAAGTGTGTGTGTTAGTCGTCGCATGAATGGTGCTGCGAGTGTGTGTGATTGTCGTTGAAATTGCGTGAATGGTGCTGCAAGTGTGTAAGATTGTTGTTACAAGTTCCTGAATTGTGCTGCAAGTGTGTTTGATTGTCATTGAAAGTGTGTAAATGGTGCTGCGAGTGTGTTTGATTGCCGTTGAATGTGCATGAATGGTGGTGCAAATGTGTGTGTGTTTGTCGTCGCAAGTGTGTGAATGGTGCATTGAGTGTGTTTGATTCTTGTTGCCATTGCGTGAATGGTGCATTGAGTGTGTTTGGTTGTCATTGCAAGTGCGTGAATAGTGCTGCGAGTGTTTGATTGTCTTTTCAAATGCGTAAATGGTGCATTGAGTGTGTGTGATTGTCGTTACAAGTGCGTGAATGGTGCATTGAGTGTGTTTGGTTGTCGTTGCAAGTGCGTGAATGGTGCTGCGAGTGTGTGTGATTGTCATTGAAAGTGCGTGAATGGTGCATTGAGCGTGTTTGATTGTCGTTGCAAGTTCGTGAATGGTGCTGCGAGTGTGTGTGATTCTTGTTGCCAGTGCATGAATGGTGCTGCGAGTGTGTGTGATTGTCATTGGAAATGCGTGAATGGTGCTGCGAGTGTGTGTGATTGTCGTTGAAAGTGCGTGAATGGTGCTGCAAGTGTGTGTGATTGTTGTTGAAAGTGCATAAATGGTGCATTGAGTGTGTTTGATTGTCGTTGCCAGTGCGTGAATGGTGCTGCAAGTGTGTTTGATTGTCGTTGCAAGTGCGTTAATGGTGCAGTGAGTGTGATTGCCAATGTGTGTGTGGGAATGGGGATGTGTGCGCGTGAATGTCATTTCATGTATGCTTATATGTGATTGATGCTGCATGTGTGAACGCATTGTATTTTATATCTTGTATACGCTGTTACTCTATACTTGTATTTGAATGCTTTACTTTAAATATTTGCCTTTATGTGTGATATTTGTATTTAATTATTTTCTAATATGACTCTGTCAAAGAAGGCAAACCTTCATGTGGTGGCCGAGCTTTAAATGCGGTGGACAAAAAATATATAAACATGATGCATAATAACAAAATCAAAGATTTGTACAGAAATAATGTGCATAAAAATGGCTTTTGTCCACTTTACATACTAATTGCTTTCTTATTATTTAAAACAAAATCAATAAAAACTTATAATATAATGCAATATTACATTGATGTATATTGATTTTTTGTTTTTTTTTTATACATATATATAGTGAAAAATTTTTGTTTTAGTTTCAGGATCTTCTTATTGAACTTGACATCAACAAGATTGCTTTCCATCAAATCCAACTAGACGTGGAAAAAGGGGAGAAAAAAAATACAACACACGGATACAGATTCTGATTCCAGTGAGAATTCTGAAGAAAACTCTGATAGAATTGGCAACACAGACTGGTGTAGGTGTGGATTCTGTTTCCCTATGAAAACAGGTATTGAATCACTGTGTTGCCACAATGTCAATACAATTTTCGCAAATGTGGAAGAGGATGATGGCTGTATAACAGACCATGATGTATTCCAAAGGGAGGTACTGTCGGAGGATATTCAATCCAGAATATATAAAATAATGGATGTCAGATTAAAAAAAAGGCCGCAAGAATCAGATCATAGAAGGTATGCTATGTAATATATTTAATAAATTGAAATTTTTACATTTTAATGTTAGTATTATTGTTTCTAGAAAGTATGTTGCAACTTTCCGGTGTAGATAAACTGTCACAGAGGATATTTCCCGAGAATGAATTTTTAAAAAGGCTATGTCGTATATAACTGGATCTATATTTTATAATTAAAAAAAAAATTAAACAGTCCGAAAGCTCATGATACAAGACATTTTTTTTTAAAATTAAAAATATTAACATGATTATTTTAAGGGGAGGGGGGGAAATTAGAAATATCAAATGGTACATATCTTTACCTGTCTTAACATGTACTACTGTTGAGATAAAGACTACCAACTATAAATTTTATGCAATTTTAATATTAACATTATTAAAAATAAATTCTCTCTCTCTCTATATATATATATATATAAAATATATTCTTATTATATATTGAAGATTCATGTATATTAAATAATGATTTTAAAATTCATAATAATTATTTTTTTCTTACAGGATATTGTACAGATATTTAATTTCTTGGGAACGGTCCGTGGGCGGACCGAAACACGTAGACAGCCACAATAAAATTGGTTTTCTCACAAACCCTAGGAGTGCTCCTTCATCAGATTTCTACATATATATATATATATATATATATATTTATTTTTAATGATTGATATATTATAGATATAACATAGTACATATATATAAAATATTTTTATTAAATAATTTAAATATATTCACATTGATATTTGTCAATTAAAAATATACACACACAACCACCTCTATCATAATATCCCACCCCCACATACCAAGGTCAAATAAATTTTAAAAAGACCATTCCCCGGTCCCATTGTTGCTATATCACAATTCTCCATGTAACACTAAAGCTAGGTAAACACCTAGCGATTTTTCCTCCTGACCGACCGTTCGATACTTTCGAACGGTCGGCCAGGAGGAAGGACTGTCGGTCGCGGCAAAAGCAGCCGCGTCCAATAGTCACCGCGATCAATCGTGCGGTCCATAGAGGACCGCACGATCGGACGCGGTTTTCCACCCTGTCCGATCGTCCTTTCGTCCGATTTGGACAAACGGTCGATCGGACATGGGCACATTCGAATGCGATAATTTCGGTCCGATCGACCGATACACTGAACTATCGGTCAATTGGACCGAAATATCTAATCGTGTGTACCCAGCTTAAGTTTCCTCTCTCCACTTACCAGTGTTATTAAATTAAAGTCAGACAATTCCTCTGTCCCATTGTGGCAATATCACCAAAATAATCTATATCAATGAATTCAATCCTAAAAAAAAAAATCCAATTACAGACAGACATTTCCATTGTCCCTTTGTGGCTATTTCACCAAAACAATCTAGATCAGTGAGTTCACTACCTCTATTTTAAAAAAAAAATGTAATCAAATTATAGAGATAAAAATCCACTGTCCCTTTGAGGCTATATCAATAAATCCACCTCTATCATTCATTTAGCATATTTTATATTATTATCACCCACCATACTATCCAAATTATAGTCATGCAATTGCCCAGACAAATAGTGGTATTTTTTCTACACACTACCTAAATGAAATTCTACAACACAGACAAATCACATTAGATGTAGATCATTACACTGTAACATTAAAGCTTCTGTCATTGTTGACCCACCTATATCATTGACTCACCTATATCATTGACTCACCTATATCATTGAAACCCCCCCAAGTAAAGTCACATTTCTTGTCCCCTCTAACAGTTTTGCACCACAACAGTATTGAACTCAGGACAATCACATTTTACCCCCCCTATTACAGTTTATGCCCCAGGACAGTCACATTACATTTAAATCATACCTACTACTGTCCCATTCTTGAATGCCCCTCATATAACAGTATTCAACACAGGACAGTCACATTTTACCCCTGTCCCATTCTTGCATGCCCCCATATTACATTTCCCACCCAGGACAGTCACTTTACATTTAAATCATACTCCTGTCCCATTCTTGAATGCCCCCCATATAACAGTATTCAACAAAAGACAGTCACATTTTACCCCTATCCCATTCTTGCATTCCCCCCATATTTTCCAACCCAGGACAGTCACTTTACATTTAAATCATACCTACCCCTGTCCCATTCTTGCATGCCCCCTCCCATATAACAGTATTCAACACAGGAAAGTCACATTTTACTATAGAATCAATATAGAATATGCAGGGAGGCACACTCAAGTAAAAGTTAATTGCAAACTTTCATTTATTAAGTGCTCAACATAAGCCAGATACACTGTGTATCTGGCTTATGTTGAGCACTTAATAAATGAAAGTTTGCAATTAACTTTTACTTGAGTGTGCCTCCCTGCATATTCTATATTGATTTGATACTTACCTGACATGGCACAGGCCTCAGGGGGAGCACCTCGACATCTACCTGTTGGGATTCCACAAAGCTATTATTAATCAATTACATTTTACCCCTGTCCCATTCTTGCATGCCCCCTATATTACAGTTTATAACCCAGGACAGTCACATTGCTTCCATAGCTTTACCGTTCTCACAGTAATAAAAAAAAACCTTTTCAAACTTGAAGCCTAAACTTCTTTTCTTCAAGTCTTAAGAGATGTCCCCATGCCCTTGGATATGCTCTATTGGTGAACAATGCCCCAGATAGTATAATGTATGGCCCTTTTATACACTGTAATCATATCCCCACGCAAGCGCCTTTTCTCTAGCATACATAATTGTAACTTATCCAGTCTCTCTTCATATTCAAGCTCCCCCAATCCCCTTATTAATTCAGTTGCCCTTCTCTGAACCCTTTCTATTTCCTTTTTGTATACAGGATTCCAAAATTGCACTGCATATTCCAAATGAGGCCTTACCAATGATTTGTAAAGAGGAAGATATTTTTCTACCTTGAATCCATACCCCTCTTTATACAAGACAATACCATACTGGCTCTAGCTGTTGCCTGGCACTGCCTGCTACCTTTAAGTTTGTTATCCACCAAACCTCCAAGATCCCTTTCCCACAGGGATTCACTAAACACAGAGCCATTTATAGTGTAAGCAGCACAAGGATTTTTAAGTCCAAAATGCATCACCTTACATTTATCAACATTGAATTTCATCTGCCACTTAGCAGCCCAATGTGACAATCTATCTAGATCCCCCTGCAACGATTGCACATCCTCTGAAGTTTTTAATGGTCTACAAAGTGTCATCAGCAAACACAGAAACCTTGCTGACAAAACCCACTTCCAAATCATTAATAAATAGATTAAATAGAAGCGGCCCCAACACAGAACCCTGTGGCACCCCACTTATCACTTTAGTCCATAATGATGAAGCCCCATTTACAACTACTCTTTGCATTCTATTCATTAACCAAATTTCTATCCATGTACAAATGTGCCTTCCCAGACCAACAGACCTTAGCTTATATATTAGTTGCCTATAGGGGACTGTATCAAAAGCCTTTACAAAACCCACTCTATGATATCTGTACTTGGATCTTCTACAGTGTATACAGAGGGAAAAAATATATGAAAGACATTTGCTTTATCGCCATCCTCCGTAACTAACTTATCCTCTATTGTTTTGTTTACTGGTAAAAAATCTAACTAGTTGTGGCCTTTGTAAAATCAGCATGATTTTTAAAGATTACACATACAATGAAACAATATTTACTATATAAACATTATCATTATCATATGCAATACCTCCGCACTCATCTTGCCTTCCGTGCTCCTGCAATGCAGTAATCTCTTACCTGGAAGGTAAGGCGCGGCGGAAGTCATTAGTTTTCCCACTATCTAATGATTTTCATTTTGCATTGTTTGCCTGCTCCATTAAGAAAACCAGGCAAGTCCTGCAAGGTAAAAGTTTAACCCACATTAACCCATGCGTAATATTATCGTTTTTTTTAAATTCTAAATGTCTATATAAAATTTTGGAGAAAATAGCAATAACAGCTCCAAAAAAAAGCTTTGTTCAAAACAGACTTTTGAACGTGTCACTGTGAAGTCTCCATTTTTTTGCCATTTGACGTCTCTTATCTTTTCCCTTGATATTTTTATACACTCTTCTTTTCTTCTGCCTTCACAGTAGCTTGAAATAAGCTAGTAAAAGTGCACATCTGTAGTCTTTAGCAAGATCAGAGTGCTCTTCCTAAAGCCAGTATACTGAGAGCAAATTTTTAAAAAGTCTGTTATGAAAACCATTTTTTGTAAAAATTATATTCACCAAACACTGGTTTTGCTAACAAAATGCTTAAATCGGTAAAAAGTTTGTAAACAACTGCCACACACAGGATTCTAATAATGGGATAATGAAGTGAATATTTAGTGACAGCTTTTAGCAACTAATCAACAAGTTTATAATGCCAGAGATTTTCCCTTACAAAAATATAGTTTAGGGGAAGCTAATTGTGGGATATTTGTTATATACTCATACACAAGGTGTGTGCCAAATGTGCCATATCAAGTAAGCAATCTTTCCAGTTCTAGGTCTTTCCTAAACTAAATAAGGTCGCACCAAGGGCCCAAGATTATAGTTAATAATATGTGTATATATAACAATTGCGGCACTATCCTTAGTCTTAATGTTCACAATGCAGGGTGCCTGCATGTAATGGATCCGAGCATCCAAATATAGAAAAAACGATGTCTAGGCGGCACTCCTAATTCAGTGCAGTTGATTTAAAAAAAAAATAAAAAATTCATACCTTGTCCCATAAAAGCATTGTTTCGGGAAGCGCAGTTCTCTTTATGAAGCCAGACAGGTAGAGCAACAGTCTTAATTAATTACATACAAACAACCAATTCTATTTGTACCATTAAACAGGAAGTGACTATAGCATACACTCCCTGTTAAAGACATATTAACCCCATATGTCAAAGTCGAGACAGAAAGGTACTTAAGACTAAGGGACCATCTAGAGCACTTATAATATCTACAACAAAGGCATATAATATATAGAAGAGAGATATGAATATATTAAAATAGATATGAATTATAGTCTTTGTTCAGACCTAAGGGCGCTAGGTATTTGATGCGTTTAATCCATCTCACTTTCGTGTGTTTAAGTTCCCATTCTCTACTTTAAACTCTAGGAGATGTAGGGACCATTTCAAGGATCATAAATGTTAAATGGTCCTGTGTGTGGGCCTTATCAATGCAATGTTTAGCAACAGGTAAATAGACTAATTGTTGTGTAATGGAAGAACGAAGCGAGAGAAGTGAGTTTTAAAGGGGAAGTTCAGTGCAAATACATATGCTTTTCAGAAAAAAGAGCAGTATTTTTTCATCCCAATGACCTTAATCTGCCAATTCAGCATTTTGTCTGTGTATAAATAAATGCAACTGAAATACTGACTTCCTGTTTGCAGGACCCCTAGTAGAGATCGTTATGGTTTTGCCCTTGACTCAGCACCTGGGTTGATTCAGTTGCTCAGTAGAGATCTGAGCATGTTTGACCCATCCAACAGCCAATCAGTAAAAATTTCTGTTAGGAACAGTCCAAGGATGTGGTGCATTCTGGGAAGAAGAAGGACCGTTAGAACCTGAAATGTCAGCTCACTAATGTCAACAGCAGGGAACAGCAAATGGTATGAAATCAATTGATTTTTCAAAATGGGAGAGAATATGTAGAATAACTAAGAAGGCATTAATCAAACTAACAATTTAATAAATATTCATAATTTCCACTGAACTGTCCGTTTAATGTTTTGGGTTGTCTCACACGGACAAGGCAAAGCATAGATAATATAGTGGATAATGTACCCCCTACTGTAAATTATAAGGATATTAGAATTCACCGAGGAGTTCCGTGACCATATAAAAGCACGAGGCTGGAGGCCGAGTGCCTTTTATACAGGCCACGGAACTCCGAGGTGGCTTCTAATATCCCTATGAATTTACAGTAGGGGGTACATTATCCGTTATAACCCACCCCATCCTCATTTATAAACAAACCCATGGTTATTGTGCAGCCACCCCACCCTCATTTATAAACAAACACATGGTTATTGTGCAGTCCACAGGCTGCTGTCCCCACACCACACACTACTGATTCTTCTTTTCTGACCCCTTCTCCTCCTGACACACACACACACCTGACACACACACACACTCCGTCCCCACACCACACACTACTGATTCTTCTTTTCACCACACACTACTGATTCTTCTTTTCTGACCCCTTCTCCACCTGACACTCACACACCTGACACACACACACACACACACACACACACCTGACACACACACACACCTGACACACACACACACACCTCTGACACACACACACACACCTGACACACACACACACCTGACACACACCTGACACACACACACACCTGACACACACACCACTCTTTCTTTCCTCTCCTGCCCCGTAGTTTTCTGCATATGGTCAGCTGACCCCTGCTCCTCCTGGCATCCCACCCACCTGCTGCTTTCAGTGCTCCGGCCGGAGTCTAACAGCTTAGACCGCACCCCTTCTGCTTCCTCCTGGATTATCTCACTAACACCGGCTTCTCATACTTGCTTCCGGCGTATACGGCTCTTCATTTGATCAAAGGTACTTTTTCAGGTACTTCCGTGTTATTATCGGCCGCTACGGCGTAGTAGCGCCGATTATAGGGATATTTTTAGTTTATGCCCATAGGGATCAATGGAAGGGGTGGGTTATATAAGTATAGGCCCCCTTTAAGAAAAATTGTTTCTGCATGGTGGGATGTATAAATCTATCCCCTGTAAGTACAAAAGGACATTGAACACATTTACAGTATTTTAACATACCAAATCTATGGTTAGGTAAACAAGTATTCAATTTTGCAATATGAGTGGATTTACCACTGCTCAAAAACACAGGCTCTTACAATATGAACATAACAGAGGTTCTTTAAATTCAGGAATAGGAGGGTAACCTTTGAATAACATGTACCAAAGGGATTTTAAGATCTTAGGCTGGGTACACACGGAGGGACTTTTTGTCCGACCAAGTGCTTGCTACGAGCGAGCGCTCGGCCAGGACAAATGTCCATCCGTCGCGGCAAATTCGGCCGCACGATCGATCGGAATTTTCCGACATGCCCGGTCGTTCGTTCGTCTGATCCGCACGAACAAACGATCAATGCCGGTCGCAGTCGCCCGGCCCACACCAGCCAATATTTTTGGCTGATCGACTGAAAGTGCCTTGAATCTGTCGGTCGGCCGAAAATATTGTCTGGTGTGTACCCAGCCTTAGAGACATTAGTACTTTAATTGCCATATTGGGACACAAAGGAAATCCTAGTGGGTTTTATTATAAGTTTATCTGGTTGTGCTGATAAAACTTTGGCTCTCGCATCTGATATGATGGACTCAGGGTATCCTCTGTCTCAAAACTTTTGTGACATATCGGTCATCTGATTAGTGCGGATTTGCAGGTTAGAGACATATCTCTTTAGCTGAGAAGTCTGACTAATAGGTATAGAACTTTCAAAATATTTAGGGTGCTGACTAGTGAAATTAAGGAATTTCATTTCTGTCACTTGGTTTAGTATAAAGTCGGGTCTCAAAGCTCTTCCTCTGTTTCTTAACTGATACAGCATATATAGAAAATGTATCTCCACTTTGTTCATAGTGAATGAAAATAGACTCCAGTGAGTCGTTCATATACACATGTTAGGAGGCAAAAATATTTTATTTACCACATTAAAAGATGCGTTCTACACATTTCAGTATATATATAACATATACATTTTATATGTAAACTGTAATGGACTGCAGAATAATACTAATGAATATATTATTAGCTTAATCAATACGTATGATTCCCTTCCATACACCGCCTGAACACCAGACAAAATACAGCTTTTGGTGCCTGTTTTAATATGAATAGCAGCCTGTGCATCCAATGTGAGCATGTCTGAAATGTATTTTTGAGCATTTAATGCTGAGATTAATTAGGACATGAAGTTCTATATATATTTATGGTATCATTAAAAAAAATATATATATATATTTTATACCATCTATTGTGAGTAATATTTTATCTTGAGAACATATGTCGATGTGTTAGAAATGCTGACAATAGCCACTGCCATCTAAAGTAAGAAGCTCTAAAAGATTAATAAATGCTCATTTAAGTTTAAAGGACAAGTATACTATAGTAAATTACAGAAAACAACGAAATACAGGCACATAATTGAATACCAATTCACCTAGAGTGGCTGCTTTATGAGATTCTTAGATTACTCTGCCTATAACCTGTCATTTCCATGTCTGTCCCTCTGCCTCTCGTCGGCGAGAATTATTTCAATCCAAACACAATATACCACCGCACCCAAATCTTGCCAAATTATTTATTAAGTTAATGTTTTACCAATGGACATATACAGACAATAAAAGGGCAAAGCCATCATCAAACCAACTCTAAAAGTGTTGTTCCCCCTCAGGGTGAACTTTGTTGGTGGGTTGAGTATTGCTGCAGCTTTAAAAGCATTGTGCATAATGGCATCATAGTTTAGAAGATATTTCCATTAAAAACCAATGCCTACAGGAAATATCCTATACTATACTATATATATATACTACGGTATGACAGTAGTCAAAAATAATAAGGCATATTAGCTATTAGATCTACTGGTCTTATTTCCTTTTTTTTTAGCAGGCCTTAATGCCTCTATTAGTGCTCTAGTTTCCTTATCAGGCAATTATTCCAGTATCCTTATCTGGGCATTAATGCAGATTCTAGCCTTAGATATTAGCAAGAAAGAGTGTTCTCATTAGAATTAAATAAAAAAAAAGGCAAGACAGCAGAAAAAAATACAAAGCATCATTAAAAAAAATCTTATTTTTAAAGTGCTGCAAAAAAAAATTCAGAATGACAGTGCTAATTCGAATAGGAACATTTAATGTTGTATAATATTCAGCACATTTAGTGCACAATTATCCTTGAACTGGGACATTTTCTTATTTGTTTATTGCATTGTGCATTCAATTTAGCACATGACCATGCCCTATATTGCCCTAATGTTTGTTCAGATAATCCTTTTATTTCTAATGTTTCAAATATCCAATATTTAATTTCCTCTTTTCTGACAACTATAAACAGCATTGAATTCTCTTTTTATTTATTCCTGTGTATGAATTGTTCATGCATTGGCTTTGCACATTTATAGAATATTACTTTTACTGGGTACTAGATCAGCGGAGATAAAGACTTGCTTTGTACGGTTTTGAATGGTATTTCATTGCCGTTGCGCGGCATTGAGCCATGGCTTTAAGAGAATTTTTGGGTGTATTGATGAGGAATTATATAGAGAGGCATGGTAAAAGAAATGTTTTGGGGTGAACTCCCTCAAGAGAGAGAAAAAAAACCCTTTGTAGTGAACATAACATTAGGCAAAGTTTCATAATCATATATATTAAAAGTACGATTAATGAGAAAAGATTATTTCTTGAGCTATTGGGGGAAAATTGAGTTTGATTCATTTGTAATATTCATTAGCATGACATTGGAGAACTACTTTTTTTCTATATGCCAATTGTGCTTTGTATATTGCTATTTATCTGGTGTATGCACTTATAAATGGGTACATCTCATACACTCTTATTGAAATGTACTGTATGTGCACATTAAGGTAATATTGCTCCACTCCTTACATTATCTGTCTGCTACCAAAAAAATAGAATACCAATTAATAAAAGCATCCCTTTTACATCACATGTAATGGAAAATTTAGAAGATAAATACACATGCCCCATATCTATTAGACAGGGGATATTACTTTCCCAGGGTAGGAAAGAGGGGATTAATAGTATAACCCACCAGAACAAGAATGATGGGAAATAGGAATTTACATATTTAAATATACTGTAAAAGAAATGAATAATTAAAAGTAGGACTAAACTACAAGTAGGTTATTTTCACAATCATATCTATTTCTGTAACAGTCAAGCTGTTGGGGATTTTGCTTGAACAGCAGGACATAGCGAGCAAGTTATTGAGAAAAATGAAATTGAAACAGAAAAGTTTGGCTGTGTGGAGTTCTCCTTTGTTTAAATTCGTAAGAGTGAATAAGGATCAAAACAATTAACCAATATTTATATTATGTATCGATACAAAACAAATGTTTCTTCATATGTTCATATTACTTTTAATAGTCTTCCATTGTATTGCAGGCTGGTCTATAGAAACCAAAAGGTTTCTCTATCAGAGAGGATTAAAGGGCATGTCCACCATTAAAACAAAAATCTGTTGACTTGCCGGATATCTGTGCGCAATCCCAACTACTGTTTTTACCAGTTTATTACATGCATTTGTAATAGTAAGTTATATTCTGTTCTGGCAAAGGTAACTGCCTCCTCTCAATTAGCTTTTTATAAGCTTGAGCATGTGCAGTTGGGGCAGCAGGTGAAACAGCAGTCAATCATTGGCTGTGATGTCAGCAGTCATTGCCTTGATTACTGCAAGGATCCCAGCAATTATTATGCTTTAATATAATAAAGTATGCCCTTTAAATATTAATTGTTGCAGTTCGTGCAAACATATAATTAACCATTTATTGCGATATCTGGCAGATTTTAAGAGTACGTTCTCCTTGTCTGCAGAAACTATTGAAAGGCTTTTAAACAGTTTATGCAGTAAGACAAGCAAGAAAAGAAAAATTATAATAAAAAATATTGCCTTTTAATGAACATGCCCCAGATTGGGTAAGGCAATTTGAATTGCGTGGGTATGATTCTTTCTAAAAAAAAAATAATAATCCCATTTCAAAGATGGCTCTACACTGCTGCATCTGACAGCATTCAGCTCCTCTCTGCTCCAACACAATGATATCCCCCCCATCTATGTTATTGGGGAACTTGAGCCCTATGTCAGAGAAGGAGGCAGGGAAAGTGAGGAGGATCAGGAGAACTTTTAGCCACAGCATGTGTGTCCAAAAAAACCCTCTTCTATAAGGTAAATTTGTAATATTATTTTGTGTGCTTTAGTACCCCTTTAAATATGTCCTTTTATGGAATGTTTTATGCCTCTATCTGCAAAAAAAACAAATATAATATTATATAATGTAATTGACCTAAACCATAATATAGTCGATCAAGTGCCCAGGAAATTTCTAAATAGAGAATACGTTTTTATTTAAATACATACCTAATGTCTAATCTCATTGATGTCTCGTTATGATGGATTTTACATTTGCCTAATTTCAAAGTGTGCACGCAATAACAAAATCACACAATGCCTGACATAAAATCGAGAGTTCCTGCTCTGAAAAGACACAGACATATTGAACTTTACCAAGGGTATAATGTATGAATACAGAGAGGAAAAATAGGAAAGCCAAATAACTGCACAATACAAAACTGATTAGAAAATGCTCTTACAATTTGTAGATGTATATTGGGTAATTCTTTTGATCCATTCTTACGCCTACACATTTGAACTGATGTACATGATTCCACACAGCCATACATTTCTGTCTCCATTTAATTTCTCCCTCTAACCTACACACAATGTCCTGCTGTGCTAGCAAAATCCCCAGCAGCTTTACTGTTACTGAAATAGACATTATTGAGGAGATAATGCTTTCATGGCACTGCTTCAGCTCTTACTATCCTGGCATAAATTCAAAGGTGTACAAATGTAACATAATCCAAATTATTTGGGGAAGATATTGAGGGAGATTCAATGAAAGTTCATATCATTAAAAATGGTGCTAATTTTGCCCCAAACAATCATATATTGTTTAACATTTGAAAGCTAACATCTGATTGGTTGGGGCAAAATTAGCACCATTTTTAACGATAAGAACTTTTTTATTAAATAACTCTGATTGTTTTTCCCTCAAATACCCCTTTTTTATGCGTGAAAAGGTACTTACAGGAAGATACAAAAAAGCTGGAATCAATAACTACCTTCTGCAATACAATATGTTTAGTGTGCCTCACAGTGTATTCTAATTTCCTAAATATTCTAAATCACCTGCACCTGTTTAAGACCTGCCTTTCTGTTTTATTATTTCTAATGCAAAGTTGTCCTGATGATCCCATATTAGATCTTTTTGCAACCCTTATGCCAAGTAACTCTAAAAATATTAAACCCGTGCTCCAACGCTAAACCCAAAGAGCACCAGCACAAAGGTGTTAGCAGTGGTTATACCATTAGAGGCAAATATTGCATCTCCTTGTTAGACTATAGGCTGGGGTAGAAACTGATGTAAAATAACAAAACAAGAAAATAAATATAATACTAAACAATGACTATTTGTTTTTCTATATTGGTCATAATTTTATTCAAATAGTAATGCATACTAACAGGGATATTCAATAAAAGTTCTTATTGTTTAAAATGGTGCTAATTTTGCCCCAACCAATCAGATGTTAGCTTTCAAATTTTAAATAAGATCTGATTGGTTGGGGCAAAATTAGCACCATTTTAAACGATAAGAACTTTTATTGAATCTCCCTGCATGAATTTATTAAAAAAAAGGAAATCACCATGTAATGGTAAAACAGTAATTTCCAGGGAAATAGATTGTTTAATTTTGGTAACACAATTCCAGACTAGCATAGTACTGCATATTAAAACAGACAAATGACTGCCTTTAACTCTACACCTGCCCCTATAGTAGTTCTTCATTTCAGCCACACGTATAGCATGCGCCTAATACATTTTATCAAACACCCAGCCACCGGGACATGGCCCCCTATTGCAGCTTATAGGACCTTTACCCTTATCATCTCTCGGATGGACTTCTGTAATACCCTCCTGTGCGGTCTACCAAGCAACAGACTGGTACCCCTTCAATCAAACCTTAACTCTGCTGCTAGGCTCATCCACCTCTCTTCACGCTTCTCACATGCTATCCCTTTTTGTCAATATCTCCACTGGCTTCCCATTACCCAAAGAATCCAATTTAAGCTGCTAACTTTATCCTACAAGGTTCTCTCCAATACCCCCCCCCCCCCACATCTCTAATCTTATAAACAGATACTACTCTATACACCCATATACAGGACTTTGCTCATGCCGTCCCTCTGTTCTGGAACTCTGCTCTGCTCTTCCTCCATTTATACATCATTTGCCATCACTTCATATCTTCAAACATAAACTCAAAGCTCACCTCTTCAGGCAAGGTTACAATCTGGACCTGAACACTCTTACCCCTCTCACTGACCCATCAATGACCCGCTAGTTATAATCCACTGACAACATAGTTACAGCTACTGATCTGCTTCACCTTATGTTTCATTCCCATCTCCTCTAGTCTGTAAGCTCTTTTGGGCAGGGCCCTCCTTCCTATTGTACCACAGTAATGCTGTAACTTACCACACTGAATGCTGCTGGACCAGCACTTGAATTATTTGCACTTTGTATTACTTGCACTACCCTCACATGTAACATGTATGTTTTCCTCATGTATATTAATGCAACTGTAAAGCGCTACGGAAGATGTTGGCGCTTTATAAATCTACAAATATAAATAATAAAGGGAGAAACTTTACTGATACAGATTATACAGAGAACTTGCTGCTATAATTGTAGAAAGTATATGTTTATTGTATGTATATGTTTATTTATATAGCTCCACTAGGGGATGCAGCGCTGTAAAAAGATGTAAGTATTTTTAAATTCTCTTAGAATTTAAATTCTAGGAACAAATATCATTTAATTTTTTTAGACAAGAAATGTTAAGCAACAGTTGACTAACATGAGTTGCGTGTTCCCACTAAAACACCTCAGATCTATCGGGTCAACTACTGATACATGGAAATATTGGTCAGTCAGCCCCGAAAAATCTTCTTGTGTGTATCCAGCTTTCCTGAGAAATTTAGAGAGATTGCAATAGAACTGTTTCAACTGCTATACAATTTTAATGCGGTTCCAAAAGAATTTAGATCACTAATGCAATTTATCACAATATCGATTAGACGAGTGATACCAATAAAAAAATTACATTATCATCATTCATGTTTGTAATAGGAACTTAATTAAAAAAATGCAAAAAGGTCACAAAAAGGTCCCCTTTACCTTCTTTGTCTCTTTTTGTAAAACCCACAAGTTATGTGACAAAATGTCTTAAAGGACATGTCCACCCCAAAAACTAAAATTGAACCCACTACTGGCACCACTGTGTAGTGTTCAAAAACCCTTATATCTCTGCTCCAAATGGTTCTCCATCAGTGCCTGTTCAAAGTTCCAGAAAGTGAAGAGTAGGGGCTGTCTGTGTGTCAACCGGTCCCTGCTATTTCCTCCGGGAGGATTCTGGCATGAATAGACGAGAGCCTCCCTCTATCCCTCTGGATCCATCTTGGCTTCTTCTCACCCTACCTATAAAAGCTTTTGCTGTAGTGTAGCCCAACCCCAACTGCCAAGTTAGTTTTGTAAAACAAGCAGCAGAAATGTACTTATGCACTTTTGTTCCCTTGTAAGTCTGGCCCCTGCTTGCAACTTCCGGCTTGCAGAGGGCCTGGAGCAGAGCACCGGGGGAACGAAGGAATGTAAGTACATTTCTGCTGCTTCTTTTAAAAAATGATCTTGGCAGTTGGGGTTGGGCTAGGATGGGCTACTCAACAGTTAAAGTTTTTATTCAGGGTGGAGATACCCTTTAACTTTTAAAGTGTTTTTTTTAAAAACAACTGTTAACAGAAATGATTGGGTCTTCTAAGGATTCTGTATAATCTCCAAAGATTTTTGATAAGGGTATTATTTCTCTGCTTGTTTTACAAAATATTACAGTGGTGATTATTTTATTGTGTGTATTTTATTTAAGCCTCTTTAAGCTTTTATAGTTGTAACACAGCTGCTTAAAGAGATAGATTGAACCGTAATGACACATTTTCCATTTATTGGAGTTTAATATTATAACACTTACCCAATGATTTATTTATATGACAACATTCTGTTCAGATTAGCTGAACCTGTGTTTTCTTTCACTGTAACAAACTGTTTAAAAATATTACTTATAATAAATTACCAAAGCATAGCTTGTTTGGATTGATATTATGAGATTAGTTTTGTTATTAACTGTCTTAAGTTCTTATATAACCTTTTTAATAACTCTCTAAACTGCACATTTATTGAATATTCTTTTAATAAGCTCTAGGCATATAAAAATATTTCAATACAAGTTCATGCACTTTGACCATACATATTAACTAACTAGGGATGAGTAAAATAATTAGGCAAGATTTGCAAATGTAGGAATTGCTGCAGGCGAAAAGTGTAAAAACTTTTGAATGATGCAAAAAGGCAATCAAATCAGGTTATTGGATGGTCCCGTAGCTAAGTAGATTGTTTTCCTTGCAAGTTAGTTTTTTTTATGCTAATGAATGAATGCTAATAAAATTCATTATGAAAACAAGGATGGAAGCAACGGAACATGGGAGTCAGACATTTATTCCATTTGCAGAAACAGGAATGGTAGCATTCATCGGTGCCAAATATATATTCCGAAATCAAATAACCTTTCTATGCTTTAAGATTAATTTTAATATTGATCCAAAGTAATTTTCTAGAAGACAGTTTCTTTTAAACCATATTTATGGGTTTTTCTACACATTCTGGAATAATTATACAGCACTATCCAGCCTGCAAAAGATTCATTGTGAAGTTTTACATAAGTAGCACAAGCCAAGGTAGCAAGCGATGAACCACAGAGTTCAGTTCTGGGACCTATTTTTTCAGCTTATTTATTTAATGATCTAAAAGTGTACCTGGAAACCGAGCTATTAACTTTTTTTTAGAAGTGCATGGAGCAATAAGTGCTGGAAAAAAGTTTTCATTTTACAGACAGGAAAGAAATTAGAAAACTCTGGGAGAGATTAGACAATATCTTTCAACACAGATTCATATTTAAGGGTATACATATAAAATAAGAGGTATTTATAAACAAAATTATGCATATTTACTTGAACCTGTCATGGGAAATGATCTAGAAATAATAGGCCATGCAGTGGGACAGAAAAAGAGAAATTCTTGTTTTGTAAAAAAAATAATGGATACAAGAAATTAATATATCATTGTGTCTATTTATACTGCAATAAGCTGGTGAAACTTCAACGGGTGGTTCAGGCATGGGCACTAATATTAAAAGATATAACTAACAAAACATTAAAAGCCATTACTAAAGGTTGAGGCCCCACCTGCATATTTCTATTCCATTCATTACCAATAAATGCACGTGTAAACCATATACTGTACATATAGTTCTGGTTGATCCAGGGATCATTGGTGATTGCCATTTGGAGAAGTTTGCAAGATATCCAATTGGCTTATTTTCTGCCTATTTAGCTATTGTCATTTTCATTTTGTTGATTCCGTGTTGTGGATCAGTATCAAGGGCATGTGTTTGCACATAGATGCCTTCTGGTAATGATCTTTAAATTCTGCCCAGATTCTCCCTGCTAACAGCTTGTTGAACCAGTACCTCCTGCTCAGGTCATCAGAAAGTGCAAGGGGTGTCAGCCTAGAGGATAGGAGCAGTAGGATGAGAGGAAAAAATCCTTTCTTACTCCAATTGGGAATTGGAAATATCTCTGGATCAACTGTGACTTCATGTATGTAAACATGCAACACTCTTTGGACCTATGTAATAAAGATTCCTATTGTTAAAAATGGTGCTAATTTTGCCCCAACCAATCAGATGTTAGCTTTCAAATGGTAAATAACATCTGATTGGTTGGGGCACAATTAGCACCATTTTTAACAATAAAAGCTTTTATTACATAGGCCTGTTTGTTTTTAAGAAATTCATCCAGCAAGTGCCAGAAACCCCTCATAGGACAGAAAAGGAAGCAGAAACTGGATTTCTCACTGACACCTCCTTCTCTTCACTTTTCTTAAAATGTCACTATACTCACTGAAGCAACTTTACATTTTCTGAAACTACAATTTCAGACAAGTAAAATGATGGTACTCACATATTTATCTGTGCTTGCTTTGTCATTAAATTATTAATGTTTAGTAAGTGCTCCTAATTCCCCCACCTTCCCTTACTCACTGCCTTCTTTTAGGGTCTGCGACACTTATGTGTTCTGCACAGCCTCACCATGGACACTGCTCTGCTTACACATCTCCCCTTCCCTCACCCCTGACGTCTTTTCTCTGCTGATTCTCTTAAATGTTGCAGAAAGTGTGCTGGCAGGCAGGCAAAGAGGTCAAGCATGGGTTACATATTATAATTTTGCTTCTGGAGTGACAGGTCTTTCCCTGTAAATGCTGTGATTAAAATGATGATTTCTCAGAATCTACTGCTCAGATTTGGAGCAGTGGGATCTTGCTGTATCTAAAGGTACTATTTTTGAAAATTTGATTTTTAAGTAAAGATACCCTTTAACTTTGTACAGACACTGCACGAGAACCATTTGGAGCAGAGATGAAAGGTAATGGTTTTTTAACACTACACAGGGCCAGTATTGTGATAAACTTTAGTTTTGGGGGTGGACGTGCCATTTAATAATATGCAATGCCTTCCTGTGACAAACAGGATGCCTTTTTTTCTTAAATGTTGACTGTAGGGATGTAGCTACCAGGGATGCAGGTGGGGTCTAATCCAACAGGAATAAGAAACAACCCCAGCAGCAACTGTAAATGACACAGGAAGGATATTATTATTGTTAAGAGTGGTTGGCATAAATGGTGCTGCTAAATACGGACACCCTGTCACAGCAGAAGGTGTGTTAGTATGTTGGGATGCTTGTAACCAGTCACATCCACCTATATATTGCTTTCATTCTGCCCAAATCTCCTAAAGTTGCTTTTAATCTGCCACAGTCTCTCACAGATTGCATTCCATCTGCACACCCTTCAACATTACCCACTTAATACTTACACTGATAGAAACAACATAATGCAGAGCTATAGGGGGAGGATAACAAAGTGCATCTGATCTTAGCACAGCTCTGTGAAATGTTTTTCTTGATGGGGTACCTGTTTGAGGATACATTTTGGAGGATATGCATCTGCTTGCAAATAGAGATGGCCAAACTTCCGATAAACCGCTCTGCTCGAGGATTCACGAATTTTCAAAAAAATCTGAGAATCCACCATTAAAGTCAAAGTTTTAAACCCTAAAATAAGGGTTTAAATAGCAGTTGTAACTTACTGTAAATGGCTCTGGGACCTGGGAAATGGTCCAGGGAACACGTTCCTGTGGGAAGAACAGCAAAAAAACAGTAGCGCACACATTACACGTTTTCCGCAAACTGTTTTCTGTAATCCTCGAACGGCTTAATTTGAGAATCCTCAAATGGCCAAAAGTCCCACGGCTGGACATTTGGGGGTCCCTTGGCACATCCTGGGACCCCCAACATACAACTCCTGGGTCCTTAGAAGGACCATTGTGGCCCCTAAGGGGCCCTGCAGCTCGAAACCGGGACCTCCCTCCCCAGCACTTAGAAGTACCCTTGTGGCCCTTGGAAGGGCCCTTGTGTCTCTGACAAGTGCCTTTTGGAGCTTAAAGGGTTCCGCAGCTCATACCAGGACCCCCCTACATAGCACTTAGAAGTGCCCTTGTGACACTTACAAGTGCCATTGTTGGGGGTTCTGCAGCTCAGAACCCAGACAACACTGGCTCTTAGAAGAGCACTTGGGCATGTCTTCTTTCTTCCTAGCCAGCGACATCAACTCCACTGATGTCTTCAACACCAGCGATGTCACTGTAGCCACCTGTGACACCCGCCAGCGCTGTCGACATCAATGTCACTGGTGTTGCCAACGTCTTCTTTCTTCCTTCTTCTTTCTTCTGCCATCACTGTGATGACTTTTAAACTCTGTGGGGTTTGTACATCTTTATTATTCTCTTTATTCAAATATAATTGATTAATGTGTGATCATATGATTGCCAGCACTAAAATATTAACCAATCACAATTGGATTTGGTCCTTCAGCAAACCTATATAAAGAGGTGCAACCCCAAGGAGCTCAGAAGTCATCACAGTGATGGCAGAAAAAAGAAGACGTTGGCAACACCAGCGTCGTTGATGTTGCCAGCACCGTTGGTGTCACTGGCATCCGCAGTGACATCGCTCAGTGTTGGCAACATCAGCGGTGTTGGTGTTGCCGTCTGAGAAGAAAGAAGACATTCAGAAGTCACTCAGAAGTCATCACAGTGATGGCAGAAGAAAGAAGAAATTGGCAACACTGGCGACATTGATGTTGCCAGCGCCACAAGAGTCAATGAGGGTCCTGGTTTTGAGCTGCAGGACCCCCAACAAAGGCACTTGTCTGTGCCGCAAGGGCACTTGTAAGTGCCGGGGAGGGGGGTCCTGGTACAATCTGCGGGACCCCTTAAGCCCCAAAAGGCACTTGTAAGTTCCACTTATAAGTCCTAGTGATGGGGTCCCAGTTCAAGCAGCGGGGCCCCTTAAGCCACAAAAGACCCTTCTAAAGGCCACAATGGTCTTTCTAATGACCCAGCACGGGGTCAAAGATTGAGCTGTGGGACCCCTGAACCTCCAGCCTCAGGATTTTTGGCCATTTGTGGATTACTGAATGACCAGAAATCCTTGAATGTTCAAAAATCCTCGAACATTGGAGGCTTTTCGAAAATTTCCGAAAGCAGAATTACAGAAAATCTGCAGGATCCCCGATTCGTGGATCCGCCGCGGATCTGGATTCGGATCCATGAACTGGCTATCTCTATTCGCAAATTGATTTAATTCTGACACAATATACCAAATCTTCAGCTTTAGTGTTCAGAAAACTGACATCTTTTTTGTTTTTGTGTAAATACATATGAAACCTTCAGAACAGATTAACCGGACTCAACATTTTTGAAATATCCCAAATCCAACTGACTGGTTTGGATTTGGGATATTACCGACTGAGAATGCAATTTCCCAGAATGCAGTTCAACGAGATTCCTTCCTTGGTAAAGAAGTAACAAATATATACAAAAATAGCTGAAATGTACTATTTAGAAATGAGGAGGAAAAAAAGGGAAAATACAACTTTAAAGGTAAAAAAAACAAAAGGGTGTACATGCCCTTTAAATCACGTTACGAGCACTTCGCCTGGTGCATCATCTTGTGAATGATATTGCAGAAAAACTAAAGTATGTTAATAACCCACAACATAATAAAATAATGTAACAGGGCATTTTTATACCTTTTTTTGCTATTTTATTGCATTATTCCACATTTTCATGCTTTTCATGGGAAAATATTCCATAATTTTTAATAGGATGTACATTTTATTACAATAAAGTTCAGTAAAACATATGGAAATGGTTTATTCGGCTCAGGGATTATTATATTCTCTTCTTGTAGCCTGATGCTTCTTGACACAGGACTAGTTAAAAAAAAAAAACCTCACTTACACTCATATATCAACCAGTTCTATAAAGAAAATTCTTATGGAAGCAGAGAGGAATCTATTTAACCATAACTTTTATCTTACACTATAAGACCTTAGCAAGCCACCTTACCTCCTGTCGCCTCTTTGGACAGACAAGCATTCATTAGATTATTCCACACACACTGCTGCCCAGATTTTGGAGAGCTAGATAAGAATAAAGATATCACATGCAGGAGAAGATTAATATCATAATCTGACAACAGCTGGAGAGCTGCATGATGCCATCCACTGATGTCTTGTACAAGGAAAAGAAGCTTTTAGTAAATAGCAACTGACTTCATAAGAAACAAGTATTTTTTTTAGATGAGACAGAATACAAACACATCTGCAAACAGAGAAAGAATCCTCACAGTCATGCAGATTACAGGAGAAAAAAGTCAAAGGTGACAGGATCAGAAAGTTGTTAGTTATAAAACATTGAAGGGAGTGAAAATGTGCGCTAGAGATGGTGCAAAGAAGCTAGGTTTGAGTGAAAGATATTACACATTTTATTATTAGCACAAATATTGGATAATAAAAAAGGGATGATATGTTACATCTAACCAGCTGGCATAGATTTATGTAGCAAATGCACATATTTCCCTCTAAGACACAGAACATAAATACATATAAAAAGAACTGCTATAAAAAAATTGTCATTATTAATCTCTTGAAGAATTAAAAGAAAAACAATAGAAGAAAAACTTCTCAAAGTTCAATACATTTCTAAAGAAAAGGACTGAGGAATGGAGGATTATTAAATGTGTAATGTCAACAAAATCCTTTGTTTTGTGAATGCAACAGAAGGCTATGAAAAGAATGTCTTAGTTTCAAAGAAGCTATAATAACGTGTTGTGCTTGCATGGAGATATCATTTTCTAGGATCTCTGTGGAAATGGAAGGCTCTGTGGCCTTGGTTAAGAGGCCAGCTAAAATTATAATTATTATTTTTTTTTTTTTTTTTACGGGGTACAAAATTAAGAAATAAGAAACAACGTGGTATAGAAGGACATAAGGAAATTGGGGAAGAGAAATAGGCATGCATAAGCATACTAAAAAAGAATGGAAATAAAGAAGATGAGGATAGAAGAGAGTAGGAAAGTGAGAATCAGGGAGAAAATGTTAAAAGAGAAGAGGAAAGAAAAGTGAAGGTTTTCATACAATGAATTAGTAGAAAAGAAGGTATAGAGAAAAAAAAGGAAGAGAAGAAGGTAACATATAATAACAGTGCTGTGGGTTTCTGACATTGCAAGTCCCATAAACACAAGTCAGCAGGGGAGGACTGGCCCAGTAGGCAGAAGGGCAAATGCCCCCCGGGCTGGTCTCCAATGAAAGATTTGGGCTGCCACAGAAGCTAGTAGTAAGTCACATGCCTGAAATGCACAGTGCATGCCTCTAGCTCTAACATGGGAAAGGAACAGTAAACTCCTCCTTCAGATCATTTATCAATCAGTCCTCTAGTTCATTAGCAGTGTTATTAGCCAGTGTCGTCTGCCCTCCATTTCATTAGCCAGTGTTGTTAGCCCTTTAGATTGTTAGCCAATGTAAGTCAGCCCTCCAGTCAGTGGCGTAACTAATTGCCCCCGACACTCCCGCGAATGCAGGGGGACCTGGACGGTTGAAGGTCCCACCACAAGCCCAAGATCTATGCAGTAGGTCAGTATTCTGTACAAGCCTCCCAAGATCTCCTAAGCTGTGACCAGCCATTTAGCCATTTTTAAACAGCTGATCGCGCATATGCAGGAAACATATGCGCAATCAGCTGTTTAAAAGACCGGACCCGAACTTACAGAGCTGATTGCGTGTATGTTTCCTGCATATGCAAGATCAGCTGTTTAACAATGGCTAAACGGAGATGTTAGGATCTTAGGAGATCTTGGCAGGCTTGTTGGGAAGAGGGGGTCAGGGGCCTGGCCTCCAATCTCCTGGGGACCCTGCAGGTAGGCCCCTCCCTCCAGTTCATTATCAGTGTTTTCAGCCCTCAAGATCATTAGCCATTGTAAGTCAGCCCTCCAGTTCAGTAGCAGTGTTGTCAGCCTTACAGTCAGGGGCGTACCTGCTGGGGCCCGGCTCCCCGCGAGATTGGAGGCTGGGTCCCTGAATCCCTCCTCCCGACAATCCTGCCAAGATCTCCTTAGCCGCAATCAATCGTTAAGCCATTTTTAAACAGCTGATCACGCGTATGCAGGAAACAAACAAGTTCAGTTCCGGAAGTTTGGGTCCGGTCTTTTAAACAGCTGATTGCGCGTATGTTTCCTGCATACGTGCGATCAGCTGTTAAAAATGGCTATAAGGCTGGTCGCAGCTTAGGAGATCTTGGCAGGTTTGTACAGGATACTGATCTGCATAGATCTTGGACTTGTGCCGGGCCCTCCCCGCAGTCGCAGGGGTGGTGGTAGTTACGCCACTGCCTACAGTTCATTAGCTGGCATAATTCAGCCCTCCAGTTCATTAGTAGTGTTGTCAGCCAGTGGCATAACTACGAATCCCCTTAGCAAAGTGGATGTGTTCAAAAATGTTGTGATATACTGTGAAAGGGCCACTTGGTTGTATTTGCCCTCCAGGCCAAAAGGTCCCAGTCCCCCCCTGTTGGTAAAGGATTAAAAACTTTCCACAGTCCCTAATAATCTAAGTACCATGGGAAACTCAAATCTACCAAGCATGTCTGGTGGCCCCCAACTGTATAATTTCATCAGTTTCACATGGATGTATTGTCACTATGAAACTATATAGGCCAGTAAATGCTTTACCTTATGTTTCACCCCATCTCTCTTGGGCAGGGCCCTCTTTCCTATTATACCACAGTAATGTTGTTACATACCACCCTGAATGCTGCTGGACCAGCACTTGAATTATGTGCACTTTGTATTAATTGCACTACCCTTGTATGTAACATGTATGTTTTTATCATGTATATTAATGCAACTGTAAAGTGTCACGGAAGATGTTTGCGCTATATAAATCCACAATAATAAATAATAATAATAAATAGAGTGTTATGTGTTGAGTACAGTATTTCTAGCCTTCAAGCCTAAAAGGTAATTTTTTTCACTTAAGTTTCCCTTTAATGTTAGCATCCATGAAAATAATAAATAAAGCAGGGTAAAGTGATGTGTTTGATATCTGGCAAGTGAAACACATATGGATGGATCTGCCAAGAGCTGCCCATATACATGCAATTACGATTGTTTATACAGGAAGATTCTATTTGAAGCCGTAAATACAGCCCAGAGCGATCCCCATACAACCTGATGGTCCCCATTACAAGGCCAATAGCGATGCAGACGGTGGTAGTTCGTTAGTGTCAGCCTCCCCATACTGATGGTAATTTAACAGCTGACGGTCTCCATACATGACAAACAGCAATGACGCCCATCGTATTTTTTCTGTGTTCAGCACTTACACCTTGCTTGTAAATCCCTTCAGCATTTTACAAATGCCCCTTAAAAATTGTTAAGGGTAATCGGTCCCATTCTGTACCTGATAAATCACCTTGAACTTTTGGATTGTCTATCTACCTTGTTTCTCTTTTTACATGACATGATTGGTTGCCATTTTAATAGTCCTTTTAATGTGCACACACTGATTTATACACGTTGTTATTATATTGCAGCATGCTGTAACAATTTGTGGCTACCACAACTATGGGAGGTAAACAGAAATAATGCAGTGGATGGCAGATTACTGCTGTAAGGTGTAATAATAAGAAAGCTAATAATATTTTGAAGGTTAAACAAACAAAAACCATTGACATTTATGTCTGTAGTAGTGACCTAACCTGTTATTACATACATTGTTATACATGGTTTAATGCAGCCTGGTCCCAAGCTGTGAGTCCATCAGGAGCTCTGAGCTTCATAAATGGCCGTGTTATAAACTACTATTGATCATGCAGACACCTATGTGACCCATGACCTTTCTTCATGATAAGCACTCATATCTGACTAAAGCTGCAGCTATATGCGAATAAAAATCACAAGCACAAATTAGCTTCTATTGTAACTGGGAGTTTCCAGCAGAGCTGAGTTTGAAAAGAAAATGTTTTCAATTTCACAGAAAAAAAATCCTTTTCTAGTACATCAAGAACATTTAAATGGCAGGGAAGTAGCATTGCTCTACTGAAAAGGATTTAAAAAGATTGGGATTGGAATGGCTGGCTCAAACATGAAAAAAAAATTAAATTGTCAGGTCACATGGGATCATTTTACCTCAGTCAAATAATAGTTCTCCCTAATGTAATTATATTTTGCATCCTATTCCACAGCTTTGGCAAATTAATGTAATGGTAATGGAAATTCAGATAATTAATATCAATAATAATATTAATAAGAGATTGACACTTTTTTTAGTAGGAATGTGCAAGACCCAATATTTCTCTTAAGCTAGGTACACACCATAGGATCCTTTGTTCCGACCAATCATTTGCGACTGGTTGGCCAGGTTGAATGACCGGCAATCACGGAAAAAGTAGCTGCGGGCGACATTTCGCCACAACCGAGTGTGCGGTCCATAGACGACCACACAATTGCCCTTACAGATGAAAATTTGGAAAATATGGTTGCTGGCCACCGCAAACCCATACAAATTTTTTGGCCTGATCATCCAATAGACTGTACTTTCAGTTAATTGCATGGTGTGTACACAACCTAGAGATTATAATTTGGACTGACCCAACCGATCAGTCCTGACATGGTAAATCACCCAATACATCTGCCATTTATAATATAGGATCTTAGTTGGAACTTATAGGGTAATCAATGGAGAGAAGCAGTTCTATGAAATTGGGTTAAAGTCCCGCTAACCAAGGTAATAACAGCGGGACCTTAATATAGTAACATCGTAATTGAGGTTGAATAAAGATATACGTCCATCAAGTCCATACACTCTAATAATAATGGGTAAATCCCGTCGGGGATGGATGGGATTTACCCATTATCGTCATTGTGTAGGGGCTCTTTCCGACCAATCATAGTGCCACTGAACACCCATAGTTGGCATTACGGTTGGTCAGGAACAACGGAAATGTTCGATCTGTATGGCCGCCCGGCCGACCAATCCCTATACTGCGTATGGAGATCGGTCAGGTCCATGTTTGCAGTCCCCACAGCATGTGTGCCAACAGATACCAATGTGATCTATTGGCACACATGCTGTGCAAATAGTTCTCCCTAATGTAATTATATTTTGCATCCTATTCCACAGCTTTGGCAAATTAATGTAATGGTAATGGAAATTCAGATAATTAATATCAATAATAATATAATAGAGATTGACACTTTTTTTAGTAGGAATGTGCAAGACCCAATATTTCTCTTAAGCTAGGTACACACCATAGGATCCTTTGTTCCGACCAATCATTTGCGACTGGTTGGCCAGGTTGAATGACTGACAATCACGGAAAAAATAGCTGCGGGCGACATTTCGCCACAACCGAGTGTGTGGTCCATAGAGGACCACACAATTGCCCTTACAGATGAAAATTTGGAAAATATGGTTCCATTACGGTTGGTCAGGAACAACGGAAATGTTCGATCTGTATGGCCGCCCGGCCGACCAATCCCTATACTGCGTATGGAGATCGGTCAGCTCCATGTTTGCAGTCCCCACAGCATGTGTGCCAACAGATACCAATGTGATCTATCGGCACACATGCTGTGCAAATCCTATGTGTATGGCCACCTTTACAGTTGATCTTGAGGAAGGCAAGAAAATAAACAGCTAAAAAGGGGGGGATGGGACTCCTTCCTGACTCCAAATGGCAAAGTATCTCTGGATCAACCAGTATATGTATTAATACCACTAATTAATTAATCCCACTCAATATTTTTGGTTATAGAAACTTATCTAGCCCACTTTTAAAGCTGTTCACTGAATTTGCCATTACCACAACTGCTTGAAGACAGTTCCACATTTTCTCCGTTCTCACTGTAAAGAAACCTT
This sequence comes from Hymenochirus boettgeri, assembly GCA_019447015.1. Classification (NCBI taxonomy): domain Eukaryota; kingdom Metazoa; phylum Chordata; class Amphibia; order Anura; family Pipidae; genus Hymenochirus; species Hymenochirus boettgeri. The sequence continues at coordinate 119,875,487 of CM033473.1, forward strand.
TCCTAACCTGAAGATGAAACTTCTTTTCTTCCAACCTTAAAGGATGTCCACATGTCCTCTGATATGACCTATTAGTGACCAATGCACCAGAGTGAACAATACTTTGTATTTTTTATCCAATAGGTACGGTTTAGTACCGATCCAGGTGCTGTGCTATATGATATATATAACTATAAGAACAAACACTAAGAAAAGGGTTCCTGAACAAAATCAGGGAGTCTCAAAGACCCTAATACAGCACACTGACCTATGAAATAAATATGGGACACTAGAATAAAGTATGTCACAAAAGCACAAAGTTTATTACACCCTTTCCACATAGGTTATGAATAAAGTGCTCTAATGTGCATCATAAGAATATATACATAAATAGGGGAAATAATGTAAAATAAAAGAGGAGAGACCAGCTTACATTTATCAACATTGAATCTCATCTGTCATTCTGCTGCCCATTTTGATAATCTATCTAGGTCTGCTTGCAGCACTTGCACATCATTTGAAGTTTCCAAAGCTCTGCATAGTTTAGTGTCATCAGCAAACACTGAGACCTTGCTCTCAATGCCCCCTTCTAAGTCATTTATAAACAGATTAAACAGAAGCGGCCCCAGTACAGAACCCTGAGGCACTCCGCTTAGAACTGCTGCGTGGGTAACACTGAAGAAAACTACGCAGCCACTTCTAGTGGTGTTGTGTTTGTATATCAGTTTACCATTACAGGACTTTTAAGCCAGCCATTAGTCCTGCAATGGGTAAACTCCTATGGCATGCTTTCTAAATGTAAAATAGCATCTCTGTTTGCATCACCTTGTTAGTGTGTAGCAGCCCTTAATGTAAGGCTCCTGGGAGATACAGTTATTGGTCTGATAACCCATTGCTTGTGGCTTATGGAATAGAATGGTTATGCTAGAGAATTACTGCTGGGTTGTTTTTAGGTTAGGGATCTAAATGTGGTATATGTGGTCACCTGAACAATTATTTTTTGTTGTTTTTTTGGGGGGAGGGGCGACAAGAATGCCCCCTTAATCAGACCACTGAATAGTGAGTTATTTATTTAGGGACCCTTTACAACAGAGAAACTTTCAGGGATTTGTCGCATTTTTACATCATCATCTCACTAGAGATGTCCGAACTTCTCAAAATCCGGACCGCTCGAGGATCCGCAAATTTTCGAAAAAATTAGAAAATTACAAAAATCCGTGAGCGGACCCATTAAAATGAAAAAAATCTTCGAAAATACAAGAAATCCGCGGTTCGGAGGTTCGGAAGTTCGGAAGGCGGAAAATCCGGAAAAATCTGCCATTTGCAAATGGGATAAATCTGCAGCGGATATGGGTTCGGATCCGCGAACCAGCCATCCCTACATCTCACATGTTTTTGCACATTTACCACATTTCTGATCTCATTTGTATTTATTTACATTAACTGAAAATACAAAAAAAATATTAGGGTCAATGCCAACCCGTACGGATCTCTTTTCCAGACAAATTAGAAATATATGACAGTCAGTGGTTTATGCATATAAATCCGCTTTCTTTACTGGCTACCTATTTGCATGGATTATTCTGTTTTGCTAAATAAAAAGCTTAATTGAAATCAAATTATATTACCTGAAATGACATGTTTGAGCCAGGTAAATATTTTCCTTGTAGCTAATTTGGTTATCTTGGTAACAGCTGGACCTTTGAAGACACAATAATTCTCTGTAATAAATTTCATGTTTATGATTTATTATTTATTCATTAAAAAATGCTTAAAAATATAATTTAATCTACCTCCAAGGAGATTCCATATTAATAAATTGAGGTTTACTGTTTAACAGCTTATTTGGTTATGCCCCTCATCCTAGTCTGATCACTGGTTTAATAGAGTATTACAATAGAGTATTAGTGGTCCAAATAGAAGCTTGTGTGCAAAGCATCTAGGCCAGGTACTTTATTGTTAATAATCTTTCATTGATTTGAGCCAAATACTCATTGGTGTAGGTTGGGGCAGACCTGCACAATATATTTATTTTTTTAGAAACTAAAGAATGTATTTTAAATCCCTTTGCGCTGCTGCTCCTCCTTATATTTCCTCTCTAGTCTCCTCATATGTTCCTGCCCATACCCTCTCCATACCTGCTCATCGCAGAACCAGCTCCTGTACAGACCCCCCACTCGTACTGCTTCCTCTCGCCTTAAACTTTTTCCCCTTGTGGCTCCCATCCTCTGGAATTCTATTCCCCTAACTCTACATCAAGAAACCTCAATTATCAAGTTTAAATCTAGCCTCACATCTTACCTATCTGGTAACCAGCACAGTATATAATTGTGTTATTTGCACTACATTCATCTCACTTCAACACTTATACCCATTCCATTGTATCTGTATGTTACCCACCTAACTAGAATGTAAGCTCTATAGGGCAGGGACCTCCTTGCCTCTTGTGGCAAAGCTCTAGCACTTTTTCTTATATAATTTATATATTTCTGTACTGAACTATCTGTGTATTTATCCCCCTTGTATGACTTTATTGTATTTTGTTACTGTACAGCGCTGAGTCCCCAAGTGGCACTTTATAAAAAAACTATACATACATATACAAATAGTAGGATGGGAATCATTTGGTAGATCATAATGGCGAATAGTCATAAGGGGCCATATTTTATATTGAGCGTTAATGGCTAAAAAGCGATACCGTGCCTTTATAAATATGGCCCAAGATCGTAAACAGAAGGAGTCTCCTACTTTACTTCATAGTCTGGTCTAAGCAGGGCTTTTGTTTTCCCTTGTTATTTCTCATCAAGCTCTTGTAAGTATACACATGGGCTTAAACTTACAGCCTATAACACATGTATATAAATAATTTTTTTTGTGCACAAGGCATGGCACAATGATTACATAGGGTTCTTGTGTTTGGGGGGGATACATTAGCAAAAAAAAACACATTTATTTAATTTATAACCACCCAAATTGTTGATTAAAACAATGTATCGTCCTTTTTAAGGATCTTCTACAGAAAGATTGAACAGTTTTCAGACGATAAAAATTAGATGAGGCAGCCATTATACCCCCCAGAATCATGCAAGGTTATATGTTATTGAAAGACAGTCAATGTGACAACTTGGTATTAAACGAGAACTAAAGTCTCCAGACAGCATTGTCCCAATAGACAGCACATTCACAAACATACAAGCTCTGTCTCACCTCTCCTTTTGCTGTGGCTGCTGTGTGATTTTAGAAATTAATCTGTGGGTACTAGGGGTCAGCTCCCACAACTCACCAGCTAAGTGTTGCCGTACATGTTTCTACTCTGTAGTGCTTAACAGATCAAAACAAGGACGTGCAGCCAATCACTTAACAGCACAGGGATCCTCCCTCTCCCTGACACAAAACAGGGATTTCAGTTTTTTTGTTTTTTCAATAAAAATGCTGCCTTCCTAACAATGATAGTAATCTTTACAGTTTATTTCTTAGCTACCACAGATGTAAGAAACAGAATATTAACATTTTAGTAAAAAGTAAGTCTGGGGAACTGGCAACTTCATGTAGTCTGTCTTGCTAAAAGCAGAGCTCTAACCTCTATCCTAACAGAAATGTAGGTGCCTAATACATGTAGAAACTTTATATTTTGTGAGGAACATAATAAAACAAAAATAAAGTATGCCTGGGGAATTGAACCAGTGACCTTTTGGACCGATTATAAACCTTTTCCCTTGCTACGAACAAAATAATAAAAATGTCAGTAAAATGTGCTGACTATTTTGTATTATCCCAGAATAAACTGTAAATAAACTGCAGAGTTACAAGCAGCTTTAAAAGTCTTATTGGGGACTTCCGTATTGGTGTGGAGACATCTGTATAGAAAATAATCTGTGCATAGAGACAGTGAGTACTGGGGTCAGGGAGCGTGTGTCTTTGATGACTTCATGGGCTGTGAGTTGTACTGGCAGCAACATAGAAGCCTCCTTAGTTATAGAATCTATGACATGTACTAAATGCAACTTACCAGAGAAGAATCTTGTATAGGTGTTATGGAAAGAAAAAAATTCACATTAGGATTAAAAAAAACAAGTTTAGTTTTTTACCAGTAAATGAAATGAAAAATAAGCTTTTTAGACAAAAGCAGAAAGTGTTGATAAAGCATAATTGGTTTGTTGACAAATATAGACTTATTATGTGTATGAGATTTAGAAGATAAACAGGGTTATTCAATTAAAGTTCTTATCGTTTAAAATGGTGCTAATTTTGCCCCAACCAATTAGATGTTAGCTTTCAAATGTTAACTTTGAAAAAATAAGTTCTGATTGGCTGGGGCAAATTTAGAACCATTTTATATGATAAGAACTTTTATTGAATAGCCCTGAAACTCCTAAATCACACAAAATGTTATTACCTACCATATCATACATTTAAATATATCAAATGGGTCCTCAGTATGAAAAGAGTATAAATTCAAGCTTTGTCCTTAATGCATTAGTGCAGTGGTGTCCATGTTGCATAACAAGAAATGCTGAGAGTTATAGTTATTAAACATCTGAGGGCTGCTGGTTGACTATCTACATTGGAGTCACTGTGTTGGACAACACATAAGGAAAAGGTAAGGTCACATTAGTGTGGTTAATGATCCTGTCTACAACAACAACAACAACAAATAACATTTGTAAAGCGCTTTTCTCCCATAGGACTCAAAGCGATGTAAGCATGGCTCAGACCAATAATTGGTTGATTGGTAAATTGTGGTCTATTTCTCCCATTTCATCTGATCCAGGTTTTACTTTTACTTGAAGCGCTGTTTTGCACATTTTCCAACTTTCCCCAATCTTTGTTTAGTGAGTTACCTCTATTTACCTTCTGTTTTAAATATTAAAGTTTAAAGGTGAACTACTGTCTCCAGACAACATTGTCCCTATAGACAGAGCACAATCAAAAACATACAACAAGCTATGCCTCCCTGTGGCTGCTGGGTGATTTATGAAATTATCCTATGGATACTAGGAGTCAGTTCCCATAATTCACCATAGCTGGGTGACTTCCTGCTAAGTGTACACAATACACTTTACTTACACAGTAGTGCTTAACAGATCAAAACCTGGAAGCTGAAGCTTTGCTTTCAAGAAGCAGCTGACAGCACAGATATGCTTCCTCTCCCTTACACAGAGAAGGGTTAAAGTTCAGCTTTTGAGCAAACATATTTTAATGCTTCTTTCCCTAACAATGATATATTCCTTTGCTTTTCATGCAAAAAAAGTAATATTTGCAGTGTATTCATGGACGCTTCTAGGGTTTTGCCTACAAAAAATAGAATTGCTACTACATAAGGTTGCTACTACAAACAGTCTGCTAAACCCTGGATAAATAAAAGCAATTAGTTCAATAAGTTGGACAAATTATTTTAAGCCCAGTCACCACGTCAAGGTTGCTTTCTGGGTCCTAACTTACTGGTACTTGCCTTTTTGGCTACATGAGCTGACAGCTTCTCCTGTGTGGCCTGGATGCTTGAAGATGACTCTCTAGTTTAAAGCACTTTGCTCAAATGAGCACATGACCTAACTCTGGGTGGAGTATAATTTCCCAGAAGGCTTGGTCAAACCTTCAATTTAACACACAATATATAGAAAATCGGGCTGTTTTTGCCCCCTGTGTCAAACTTTGTAAATAGGCGATTCCTTACTGTGGTGGTCATAGCTTCTGATTGTTGGTGTGGCTCCTGGTTGTGGCCATGGCTAAACACTTTACTAAACAAACTTTACAAGGGGGCATAACCCTCAAATGTATGGATCATTTTCGGTAACCCTTGAATCTAACCCTCAAAAGCATTGTTAGTTTTCGGTAGCCCTCGAATTTATGGTTCTATTTTCGGTAACCCTTGAATTTAGCATTTGGTAACCCTCGAATTGGCCATAACCTTCGAATGTAGCTTGTGCAAAACCTGACAATTGCCCGCTCATATTTAAGAAGTGTTTTATGAAGTTTTGGTGATAGTGACATGTTCTCCAGACCATTTCCCAGCTGCCACAGCCATTTACAGTAAGTTACCATTGTTAGTTTAGCTGTAAATCATCCAGACTTGAACTATCACTCCCCTATTGACTTTTACTGAAGTTCAAAAGTTCAAAAAAGGACCGAACTTTATGAAGTTCGGCCATCTCTACCAGCTAGTTAAGTTTACTTACTTACCTCTGCAATATCATAGTGTCAAATTGATTTTGATAGCAAATACTCTACAGCAAAAAAAAAAAGGTTAGGTATGTCATTCCTCACACAAAAACACAATCCTTCGCTAAACATTCTGTAATCGCTTATAGGAGAATTTTCACAGCCAATTTTTTTTCCCATGTAAGGCTTATTTTCCCTTGAAATCAGTGGACATTTAATCTGCATTGACTTTTGCAAAGCATGGGCCATTTTTGTGCAGTTTGGACAATGGCAGTTTTTTTTACTGATCATAATTTTATTGTAATATAAAAAGTGTGTGTATCAGTAACAGACAGCTTATTATAGCAGGTACTGAACTGCAATCTTAGTGGAGATCGCAGTTCAGTGTCTTACACTGGACCACCAATGAAGATCTATTTGTAAATGGATCTCTTTGATCGATTCACAAACACTATATTAAGGTGTCAGTATGACAGCTTACTTTACTGTATCAGGTACTGAACTGCGATCTAACTGGAGATTGTAGTTCAGTACATGAAACTGGACAACCAGGGAAGCTCTATTTGTGAATAGATCTCTTTGATCCATTCAAAAATAATATAGTAAGTTGGTGTTCAGTTTTACAATGGTTTACAGTAGCAGAAAGTAAACTTGCGATCAGTGCTGTTCACAAGAAGTAAGTCTGGGATTTTAACCCATAACCTCATATGCTCTGTGTTTCTAAACTCTGTATTTATCCTGGTGAGCCAGCACTGCATTTGCAAAGAATAAAGGTACATTTATCTTTTATGTTTATCTTTTGCTAGGAACAGAATTTTTTTTTCTGTCAGTAAAATAAGCTATTTTGTATTGCCTCAGGAAGGCTGCATATAATTCACACTGGTGGGTAAATAAACTACAGGGAAACAAGCAGCTTTCAAAGTCTTATCAGGGACTTCCATATTGGTGAGGAGACATCTGTATAGAGATACTCAATACTGGGGTCAGGGAATGGCAAATAAGTGCACATTGCACACAAGGCTCTTTGAAGACTACATGGGCTGTGAGTTGTACTGACAACAACACAAAAGCCTTTTTAAGAACAAAATCTATTTCTCACATCTACTAAATGCAACTTACTGAAAAGTTAGTGCAGCTAATAATAAATCACAACAAATTACAAAAAATTGTAATATATTAAATTTTAAGTCGTAGTCAACATGGATGTGAGAGAAAAATATCTTGTCAGACTAACTTGCTTGTTTTTTATGAAGAGGAAAAGTAAGTATTTAGTTTCTAGTATAGCAGTGGATGAAGTATACTTGGATTTTGCTAAAGCTTTTGATACTGTGCTAGAACGGAAACTTTTGTATAAACTGAGGTCTATTGGCTTAGCAAAAAATGTGTACATGGATAGAGAATTGGTTATTGAATCACGTACAGAGAGTACTGGAGTGCCTCAGGGTTCTATTTATAAATAACTTGTGGGTATTGAGAGCAAGTTATCTGTAGGGATGGCCGGTTCGCGGATCCGAACCCTGATCCACCGCGGATTTATCCCGTTCGCGAACGGCGGATTTTTCCAGATTTTCCGCCTTCCGAACCGCGGATTTCTCGTATTTTTGAAAATTTTCGAAAATTACGAGATTTCTCGTATTTTGCGGAATTTTTCGAAAATCCGTATTTTTGAACATTTTCGGAATTACGAGTATTTCTTGTATTTTCGAAAATACGTATTTTCGAAAATTTTTGAAATTACGAGGATTTCTCGTATTTTCGAGGATATTTTTCATTTTAATGGGTTCGCTCATGGATTTTCGAATTTTTTCGAAAATTCGCGAATCCTCGAGCGGACCAGATTTTGCGAAGTTCGGACATCTCTAGTTAACTGTGTTTGCTGATGTCACAAAACTATGCAGAGCTTTGAAAACTTCAAATCATGTTCAATTGCTGCAAGATTGATTTTGGAAGCAGAGTGGCAGATGAGATTCAATGTTGATAAATGTGAGGTGATGCCTTTGGGATTTAACAATCCTTGTTCCCCCCTACACTATAAATGGGTCTGTACTAAGTGAATTACTGTTGGAAAAATATTTGGGGGTTCTAGTAGATTACTGCTGTTGCGAGCAGTACTGGGCAGCGACAGCTAGAGCTAGCTAGATATTGTCTTGTATAAAGAGGGGAATAAATTGAAGTGAGAAAAATATTATTCTCTTTCCTTACAAAACACTGGAATTTTAGTATCAGTTTTTAAATTCATTTTAGTAATCACATTTACAAAAGGGATATCTTGGAAATAGAGTTCAGAAAAGGGCAAATGCACGATGATATGATCATTTTATATAAATATATTAGTGGGCCCTATAATAAACCCTCTGGTGCATTGTTCACCAATAGGTCGTATCAGAGGACTCGTGGACATCATTTAAGATGAAAAGAAAAGTTTGATCTTTGGATCAGCTTTTTGAATAGCTTTAAAAGTGGGGTGGTTATTTTCTAAAACTAAAAAAGATTGAAAATGACTGTTATTAATACATATACTGTAGTTCTGGTTGATCCAGGGAACTTTTTTAAGTTCTGATTTGGTGTCAGAAGGGAATTTATTTCCCCTTTTCAGCTTTTTTTTTTTTGCCTTCTTTTGATCAAGGTAGGGTTAGTGAGTAGGCTATAAAGATTAGACTAGATGGACATATATCTGTATATAATCCCCTTTATGTTACAATGGTCCCTGTCCCCTGGGTCATACCTTATTGCTGAACACTGTGAAAGATTGCTTTGGACCCAATCCTCGACTTATTGTAAGGCATGCTCTGCAAGGTCATGTCTTTCTATTGGTCAGCCCTGCCAAAGTCTGGGACTATGCCAGGGGAGCCCTGAAAACAGCTTGACAAAGCCAATTTTGCAGTTTTTTTTTAGAAATAAGGTAAGACCCAGGGGTTAGGTCCTCACCCTGAACAAAATAAACATTTTATTATAACTCAGGATGTTAAAATACAGAAGAGGTAAAGTCCACCTAAATATTTAAAGAACTTGCAGGGTTTTCCTTTTCAACAATAGATAAAGCAAGAATAGCATATCCTGATCATACGTAAATAAACAAACTTTTTTAACCAGCAGTTTAGAACCAAAAAGTATGTGCTAGAGTGTTTTTAAAGAATAGGTTAACTGTTCTAATCTCCAGCAGTTTTAAAACTTTCTTCTAACTCCCTTAAGGTGCCACTACACATTTGTCTAGACGTTTATCTATAAACAAATGTCTTATCTATCTAAAGGTGCATACAGTCTCCAAATCTTTATAGGGTAAAAGTTTTATCCTCAACTCTTATTTGAAACTGAACAACACTGAACATAAACACATTAATTCCAACATGTCACTTCAAATATACAATATTCTATTACAAGTATTTCAGCCATTAATTCAAACATTTTTTTTTTTACTCCGACTATTTTTCTCTTACAAGTTAACCTTGAGCAGTATTGAAATCTGGAACAATTCAGAATTAGCTAAAAGGTTCTGACCTATATGACTCAAAAAGACCATAACTGAAAGTGATAGTATGAGAAAACACAAAAAAGTCTCTTGGCGGGTTATATTTTTACAAAGAATTTCTCTCAGCATTGTAGACACACTTCAAGGGCTTTTACAGGTCAAAAAATATTATGTTAGTAAACATATCGCAACCATTTTCGGTGCTAGAAAAAGATCCTTTTTTTTTTTGTAATGTTAGAAGACAAGATGACTGTGCCTAAAGATATGTCATTTTTATCTATCAGCTACAAAGAGGAAGACTGGGGTCAGTATGTGCTTGTTGCAATAATGAAACACACTGTTAATACCAAGCTTAGAAATCCCTTCTCTCTCCAAATAAACTAAACAGTAAAACAGCAATTGATGTTGAGGAGTTACTTGATCTATTTTTTTTATTATTGCTAGGCCTAATATAATTTTCTTGCTAGTCAGTGGAAAGGAAAAGTAATGGAATTTTTACTTAGATAAGTCATTCTTGAAAACTGTACATGGCCAACCGTGTGTGACCATTATACATAAGGTTGTATATCTATTTAATATGTTGCTAAAAGGAAGGCATAGTAAATTATACCAAAACATGACAGTAATGAGAGTGCAGTGTCAGGGTGAAATAGCCCCCAACGTTCTTTATAGATCTTTCACTATGTTTCTTAATCAACTAAATCTGTTTATTGCATGGAAATATATTACCATGCTCACAGTATATTAAATCTGAATATATATTCCCTCATAACTGAAGAGGACACTATTTTTCATGTCAAAATTTCATTTTTCTCCACAATTATTATCTAAAAATGAAAAGAGGTTTGAACTATTGAGCAATTCCAATTCTAAGTTGCTTTGAATGCCTTTGAATAAGCATAGTATTCTCGATAGAATATTAAAAACATTTGTGATACAGTAGTTGTTCTAGAATGTATCGATGGTTTCCATACCCTTGTATTACACATCATAAAGGGTCATGTCCACTCTTCCCACGTAACTTTATACATACCTTCTCCACCCCCGAGAACTTGCAAACCTTACTCACCTTGCACTCCACAGTCCTCTTTAAAGGACTTCTAGCTTTTCATTGGCATAGCAGACAATTACAGCCATGACAAATAATGTCATGGCAAATGAATAGTTGCTGCTGACAGGGCTGGCTGGCTCCTCAGCACATATGTGAGCTCATAACAAGTCTGCACAGCTTTAAGAGGAGCAGGCAACAACTAGGGAAGAGGATGGCGAGTGTGGGTTGAGTATCTCAGTTCAGGAATGCCCAGGAGGTAAATAAGATTTGTGAGGTCTGGGTTTTTTTTGGAATGGGGTGGGTTGATGTACATTTTTACAAAATATGAAATTGCCTTGTTGCCATTTTCTGTTGCAGAGGGCTTGCAGGGGAATCCTTTGATAGATTTCAGATTGGTGTCTGGTCTGTGTATTTGTGTTCCCGGTGGTCCTTTTTAAGTCAGAAAAGTTTTTTCAGTAACTTGCTTTGCTTTGCTCAGATTGGGATGATGGGGGGACAAAAAATGCAGAGAGTGATGGTTATAATCAAAATCTATTACTTAGCAGTTTTACCCCTGAATTGTATATATCTATTTATATCTTAGTATAGATAAAGATAAATACAGATATTATAGTAAAATAATAATATACTTGTCGCTTTGTTTGTACTTTTGCATAGGTTACACTCTTAAAGGGTTATTCAATAAAAGTTCTTATTGTTAAAAATGGTGCTAATTCTGCCCCAACCAATCAGATGTTAGCTTTCAAATGTTAAATAATATCTGATTGGTTGTGGCAAAATTAGTACCATTATTAACAATTTTAACTTTTATTAAATCTAAAAACTTTTTATTGAAATGAAAAAATGCATCTTCATCTATTTGGCAAAATAACACACCAAGGAAACATCTACTCACAGTACACGCAGTTACAAATGGTGGTCTTACAGCACAGGATGCACTATTGAATAGGTTTGCTTGGTATACTGTAAATACAGCAAAATCATTATACAAGGAATGATATCATTACAATATATTATTATATACATTAAGTCAAGACACTAGCAAATGTTTTATACCATCATTATAGTCCAAAGAACACTCCAGCACATTGCTGTTGGCCGTTTGACAGACAATAAGTTGGTGCAATCTTCCTACCCTCTACTCCTAGGGCTGCGGAACTCCAATAGAAACAAATATGGAGGAGCACACTATCTCTGTGATTCAGTATATTTATTAGAACAACATACATACAACGTTTCGGGACAACACTGTCCCTTCTTCACATGAAGAAGGGACAGTGTGGTCCTGAAACGTTGTATGTATGTTGCTGCTTATGAGGGTTCTCATTCATCCAGGTCATGGTATATCTGTTGTATTCAATTAGATCAACTGGACTTGAAGTTTAGTTCTTGAAGACGTTTCGCTAGTCATCCAACTGGCTTTCTCAATTCAAAATGACTTGTACAAGAATCTGTGGCAATTATGTACCCTGGAAAATCCCAATTAGCATATCACAGCCAGGTGTTAAGGGCGTGATTAGATAGTGGCTAAGAGGTGTTATAGGAACACCCAGAGTAAGGTGTCAAAACAGCATTGTACATGGCAGACAGATGGTGTCGAACCCCCCCACCTCTATTTAGGCTTGGTTTCTTTATTTTCACATAAATGGCCTCCTTAACACCTCTCTTGAACCAGTCCCGTTCCTTTGCCAATATGTTAACATTACAATCTTCAAAGGTATGTCCTTTATCCTTAAGATGCAGGTACACGGCTGAGCCCTGACCCGAGGAATTGGCTCTTCTGTGCTGGGCCATACGTTGATGCAGTTGTTGTTTGGTCTCCCCCACATACAAATCAGAGCATTCTTCACTGCACTGCACTGCGTATATGATGTCGCTTTTCTTGTGTTTCGGTATTGGGTCTTTCGGATGTACCAATTGCTGCCTCAGCGTGTTGCTCGGTTTAAAGCAGACAGGGATACGGTGTTTTTTGAAAACTCTTCTTAATTTCTCGGAGACCCCTGCTACATATGGGATGACCATGTTCTTTCTCCTGTCTTGCTTTTCCCCTTCACTGTTGGTATTCGTGTTCTTTTCTTTCCTTCTGCTTCTTTTGACAAAGGCCCAGTCTGGATATCCACAAGTTTTAAGGGCTCCTCTGAGATGGTTCATTTCTTTAGCCTTTGCCTCTGTGCTAGTGGGGATGTTCTCAGCTCTGTGTTGCAGGGTTCTGATGACCCCCAGCTTGTGATCTAAAGGGTGGTGGGAGTCAAACATCAAATACTGATCTGTGTGTGTTGGTTTTCTGTAAACCTCTACTTCCAGTTTACCATTCTCCCTGACTTCTACCAAGCAGTCCAAGAAAGCCAGTTTGTTGTTTTGTACCTCTTCCCTTGTAAATTTGATGTTTTGGTCTACCGCATTAATGTATTCTGTGAAAGCTTGTACTTCACAGAAACGTCTTCAAGAACTAAACTTCAAGTCCAGTTGATCTAATTGAATACAACAGATATGTATGTTGCTCTAATAATAAATTACTGAATCACAGATATAGTGTGTTCCTCCATATTTATACCATCATTACATTTCTCCTGATCAAATATATTCTTTACTTTTCTCCAAGGCATTGTACAATCCAAATATAGGCAGTAAGCTAAATTAGCCTGAAAGATCTCATAGATCCTCACAAATTAGAGATTTCTAAACACTCATTTTCTTGACATAATGTGAATGACCCAGACAGATAATCACATATACCATTAAACCATTACATATTTTTATGTCAAATCCAAAGATAAAGGTATATAGAGGCCATTGCTTAGATAACATGACACAAATATTAGCCCAACATAGTATTTTAAAATCAATACAGCCAAGCCTTTCATGATTTCAAAAACAAGGAAAAAATTCTGAAAGCACAAAATGGTCAAAAGAATTTCAGAGATTTTACTGCTCAAAACTAGCTTGAGGCAATTTAAACTATTAAATAGCTGAGTGTATTAGAAACCATAACAGTTATTTAAATCAGCAAATACTGCTATGCATTTGATGGGGTATTTAAAACCAAACCATTATCCTTATTAACCTACTACACAACCTTATGTAAATATTCATATTATACACATTGGCACATTTCTCAGAAGGTTTTTCCAAACAAGTAGATTTATGAAAAACAACACAACCAAGTATATATAGTAGAACAGAACTCTCAGGTAGGATCAGTGAAATAGGTACGGTTTTGGGGCTAATGCTGACAGATCCTTTATACAGATTTTTTATAAATATCAATAGGATCCTGGGGCAGTTTTAGGATCATTAAAGAGTCATATATTATTATAGATTATCCCCTTTACACACCTTCTCATTTATGTGGTGCTTACCTGTGTATCTTTTAGCAGAAGGCAGTTGTCCAGAATCCCTGTTTGTGACAAAGGGATTGTTCTCTAAATATTGCGGGTTTATGACAATTGTAGCAAATACCAGAATACCTACATTGTACTTTTAGTTCTAAAAGCAGGATGGTAGGTAAAATATTTGTAGATGTCTGTTAAAGACACCAAATGCTAGTAAAGATATTCCTTATTAAAATGGCAAAGATTGCAAGATTGGGACACAATTTCATCATAGGTGATTTTAATTAACCCGACATTCATTGGAAAAATTGAAGTGCCTACTCAGCCAAAGTTAAAAAGTTCCTAAATTACATTACTACATGACCATTTTCTGTGAAAGTTTGTTCAAGTTCCTACTAGAAAATATGCTTGGTTTGCTCTAGAAATAAATAATAACGCAGAGTATATTGTAGATATGAATGGCAAACTTTAAGCTAACATTGAATTAAGAAATACATCCATTAAGTTACCTTATCCATGTCTCTCGGATATGAAGAATATGATAATTTAGTGAAAGCCCTCAGTACTAAATATAGAAAAACAATGATGCAAAAAGGTGTTTTACAAGGGTGAAAATAATAAATATGAATGTTGAAAGATGCTAGGGAAGCTATTTCTAATTATTAACTTGAAAACAAGAAATACAATCAGAAATCCAAATTTGGTGCATGACAAATTTAAGAAAGGCCTGACTAGAATTTCTGTGTATGTCTCCCTTTAATTTAGTAATTGAGTTAGATCTCAGTTAATAACACCACAATGTGTAATGTGTTAATATGTTTTGAAATAACAAATAGGCTGGCTGTTATTAGGATCAATTTGTTAATTCAGAATTTAAATGAATTACTCAAAGTGTTTCACCAAATGTATTATTTAGGAAAAAAATGCTGTTTGTAACATTGGAATCTTTTTATTTGCAGCTATAATGGATGCCCTTGTGTGCTTTTTTTCCCTTGGGATAAAGCTTCTCTGACAATGCATGGATTTGTGTACCTTGATAACGTCTCTTGTCACCACTGTCAACTAAAACATGCCTGTTTAATGTACAGTACAACAGAGAGCAATTAGCATCCTGTAACAAGGTAGTCATTTTATAAACTGAAAGAGTATAATTAGGCTCATTAGAGCAGAATAAATGAATAAACAAAAATGCAGAAGCTACAACTACAAAGTCCTCCTGAATTAATGTATTGCATCTGGGATTGAAGAACCAACAAGTTTAGAACCAACAACTTATTACTGACTGCTTACTAAAATCTGGGAGGTGAAACACTTGGGGTGATTTTTTTTTCCCGAATAGGAATAGGATTTAATTAAGAATGTAAATTGTCATTAGAAGATGGAACAACTAACTTAAATTAATTTGTAGAAGCGCATATTAGATTAACAGCTTATATGGTGTAAATACATTTGTCTACCTTGAATATAGACTGAGAACAAAATATTAGCCTTGCATAAATGTTTCATGCATCTACATGTATTATTCTGTCTAGTAGTTTGGTGTACTTGTTTGTACAGTTAGCGATCCTTTATAAACTATATAAAGTGCACTTAAACAAAAAGAATTGTCTGTTCCCAAGGCATGGTCTGTATTTTTCAAAATATCTTTTTCAGTATATCTGTTGTATTCATTTGGGTCAACTGGACTTGAAGTTTAGTTCTTGAAGTATTTCACTAGTCATCCGACTGGCTTTCTCAATTCAGAATGACTTGTACAAGAATCTGTTGGCAATTATATACCCTGAAAAATCCCAATTATCATATAACAGCCAGGTGTTAGGGAACTTCTGATGAAAGGTGTGATTACATTGCAGCTAAGGGATGTTATGTACACAGTGTAAGGGGTCAAAACAGCATTGTACATAGCAGACAGTTGTTGTTGACCACCCCCCTTAATTTAGGCTTGGTTTCTTTATTTTCACATAAATAGCCTGCTTGACACATCTCTTTAATCAGTCACGTTCCTTTGCCAAGATCTTAACATTACAATCTTCAAAGGTATGTCCTTTTCCCTTAAGATGACCCAAGGAATTGGTCCATATACGTTGGTGCAGCTGCTGTTTAGTCTTCCTGTCAAACAAATCAGAGCACTCTTCACTGCACTGCGTATATGATGTTGATCTTCTTATGTTTCGGTATTGGGTCTTTCGGATGCACCAATTGCTGCCTCAGTGTGTTATTTGGTTTAAAGCAGACAGGGATATGGTTTCTTGAAAATCCTTCTTCATTTCTTGGAGACCCCTGCTACATATGGGATGACCGTGTTCTTTCTCCTGTCTTGCTTTCCCCTTGGTGGTATTTGTGTTCTTTTCTTTCCTTCTACCCCCTTTGACAAAGTCCCAGTCTGGATATACACAAGTTTTAAGGGCTCGTCTGAGATGCATTGATTATCTTTTCTATGTTAGAAGAGGTTAGAAGTTAGGACCTTCCAGACTGGGGTTACCTTGATGTGGATGGAAGGCTTTTCATTCATGTGATCACAGTAATGTATACTAAAACCCCTTTGTTTATAAAGTATGCCAGTGTGCAGATAATATGATATTGTATGGGGCCTAGGAATGTGCATTGATTATCTTTTCTATGTTTGTATTAATGTTTGACCAGATCAGTAGCACTTCCGCAAATTGTAGTTGTAATTTAGCTTAAGGAGTGCTTACGCAATCCTTCTATTGCATGTATTTATTAGGAAGCATGATCAAGCTTCCATGTGGTAAGAGCCCCCAACATGCCCCTTAAATAAGAAGTCCTATCCCTTTAATATAAAGCACTGGATGGATGGCCTCTTCCCTTATTTTTTAAAAAGCCAAAGGGCTGGAGGGAAGTGAGAGAGCCTGTTATATGGATCCAGTGCACAACTGAGAAATGCAAAGTTTGCTAATAGTAATTGAAGTAAAAAAGGTGAGAAGTTAGGACCTTCCAGACTGGGGTTACCTTGACGTGGTTGGAAGGCTTTTCAGAGTGATCAGAGTAATGTATACTTAAACCCCTTTGTTTATAATGTATGCCAGTGTGCAGATAATATGATATTGTATGGGGCCTAAGAATGTGCATTAATTAATACCTTCAAGCTAACCTTAAAACCCACCTTTTCAAACAAGCATATAACCTGGCCTAGACATTACCCCTCTTACAATGCTATATAATGCAACCTGCCTTTCACACTCCACTGCCAATCTATTTACAGCCTACCGATGCCTGTCACCTTATGTCTCACCCCCATTTCCTCTAGACTGTAAGCTCTTTGGGCAGAGTCCTCTCTCCTATTGTATTATGGTATTGCTGTAAAAAATTCATCACTCTGTTTACTTATATTATGTATTACCTGTGTATTTAATATGTATGACATTGTATAACATGTATTACCCTGTATGTAATGTACTATGTAATTGTAAAGTGCTACGGAAGATATTGGCGCTATATAAATCCATAATAATAATAATTATCTTTTCTATGTTTGTATTAATGTTTGACCAGAGCAGTAGCACTTCCACAAAATTTATTTCATTTTTTTGTCAATAAATGTTTATTGTAATTTTAGATAATTATAAACATATAAAAATATTCAGCCTTAGTTACAGTGATATTGAAAATATAGCATAGCTTCATATTATGTAACTATTATATAAACTTTTACTTATAGATTGTTGAACAAAATAATATTAAATAAAATAACATTTAAAAGAAAATGGTCTCCGTCTCATTTTAGATTTAACTTTATACCTGTCTGTAAGATTACACTGTGGAGTCGAGCTCCACAGAGAGATGTTTCCCTCGGTGACTTTGGGCTTGCTGTGATATCCCAAATTTTCATAAATTTATCTAGCGTTCCTTTAGCGAGTGTAACATATATTCAGTTTGGTAAACCCATGTGATTTTTCGTATTAGCTGCTGGTAAGTTGGGGCTGGAGATTTCCAGGTCTCTACCATCTAGTGCAGGCACATATATAATGCAGTAATTTATTACCATCATTGTTGAGAGAGGGTTCGTTTTTATCAAAAAGTGCTACCCAGGGATTTTTCGGAACCTCTTTTGCAAATACAGATTGAGTAACAGGTATCCCATATCTTGGACACCTCAGGGCAGTCCCACCAGCAATGGATAGTGTCTGCTTTATTCACACAGTTTTAGAAGCAAAGTGAGGTAGTGGTTGTGGATATTTTATGAAGCTGCTTGGGTGTCACATACCATTTATGCAGAATTTTAAAAGTTATTTTCTTGTATTAGGGTATTGACAGAGCATTTGCGCATATTTGTGAATATTTAGTTCCAGGCCTCTGGTGAGAGAGTCGAGTCCAGCCAGGTTTTGCATTGACATTGAACTTTAAGTTTCTCTGTTGCCCTAGTCGTTAGCAGAATGTCATATAAGTTGGAGTCAGGAAGGAATTTTTTCCCCCTTCATAAATTTGGTGGGGTTTTTTTGCCTTCCTCTGGATCAACAGTTAGGCAGGAAATGAGCATATTGCTAGATGGGTTGAACTGGATGGACGTATGTCTTTATTCAACCTCAAATACTATACTATACTATACTATAAAGTTGTGATTGCTTTGGGACCTAGGGGTGTGTGTAAACTGAAGTGTTCAAGTCTGGTCAAAGTGAATGGTTGTCTTTGTGCTAAAAGGGTCTTGGCACAGTGCATGATTTGGGTGTATCTGAACCACTCGTTTTCTGGGAGTTTCCATTTAATCTTTATCTCTTCCCACGTTAGGAGTCTGTTTGTGTGAAGTAAATGTGCTATTTTGGTGATCCCTTTGTCTCTCCAGGCCGACCATCCTTGATCCGTTGTGGGGGGGAGAAAGTCTGGGTTATGAAAGATAGGTGTTAATGGAGAGTACGGCTTTGTGAGTTTGTACAGTGAGATTGTGTGCTGCCAAATATGAAATGTATGTTTTATATATGGATTGGGGGGTTTTAAGTGTCGTATAGGGAACGACCAGAGAATGGTGTCCAGGGGGTGTCTGTGATGAGTTGATGTTCCAATTCCACCCATCTGGTTTTGCTAGGTGAGTCACGCCATTGTAGGGTTTGGGCTATCCTAGCTGCTAAGTGATAGTTATAGAGAGAGGGAAGAGCTGCTCCACCCATTTTCCTTGGTCGTAGCATAGATGCTTAGTTAATTCTGGCCCTTTTGTTTGACCATATAAATTTGGAAATTTGGGTTTGGCTTGCTTTGAGGTCTATTTTCCTTATTTATATTGGAAAAGCTCTAAAAAGATAAGGTAAAAGGGTCATTTTGACAGCATGGATTCGGCCAAACAAGGAAAGCTTGTAGGTGGTCCATTTCTGAAGGAGAGTTTTCAGTAGTTTGTAGAGTAGTTTGCAGTATAAGTTTCTGCTGGGGTTGAGTATAGTTGGGTGCCTAGGTATGGTAGCGGTCCTTTAGTTCGATAATTTTTCGGGCTTGTTGTGGTATGGCTATTGATTTGGCTACTGTTTTTGTGGGGTTGAACTTAAAACCAGATGCATCACTGAATCATGATTAGAGATGGCCGAAACTGCTAAAATCCGCTCCGCCTGTGGATTCGCGGATTTTCGAAAAAATTAGAAAATTCGAAAATCCGCATAAAAACCCATTAAAGTCAATGGGAGAAAAAAATCCGCACAGATCCGCCTAAATATAAGGTAAAACAGCAATGGTAACTTACTGTACATGGCTGTGGGACCTGGGAAATGGTCTGGGGAACATGTACATATACCCAGAACTAAAAAAAACCCAAACCTTCCTCACGATTGCACCTTTTTTCGAGCTTCCGCATTCTATTTTCGAGCCACGTTCAATATTTTTCGAAAATTCGAGAGTTTTCAATGAATTTTCGAGTTTTCAAAGAATTTTCGAGTTTTCAAGAAATTTTCGAGTTTCCAAGGAATTTTGGAAAATTTAGCAAAAAATGATCCAGTAACTTACTGTAAATGGCTCTGGGACCTCAGAAATGGTCTGGGGAACAGACCTTTTAAAACCCTAAGGCTTGAAGCCTGTTATTTGCAGTGTATATGTTTGCAGTGTATATTTTCTAGAATATTCAAAATTTCTTGAATTTTTGAAATTTCCTGATATTTCGAAAATTTTCTAACGCAGTTCGGAAAAAATTTGGAAAGCGGAATTCCGGAAAATCCATGAGATCCGCAGTTCGCGGATCTCGGAAATCCGCCGCGGATCCGGTTTCGGATCCGCAAACTGCCCATCTCTAATCGTGATAGCTGATTGTAGAGATGTGGGAGTGAGGTGAGCGGATTACTCAGGGTGAATAGGGTGTAACAATGTTATTTTGAATTCTGAGGAGCCTATTTGTATACTGGTTATATGTTGGTTGAGTATTATGTGCTGTGCAAGAGGTTCTATGCAAAGTGAGAACAGCAGTGGAGATAAGGGACAACCCTGCCTTGTTCCGTTTAATATTGGAAACTCAGATACAAATCCCATATTATTTACTTTGGCCAGTGGTTTTGAGTATAAAGCTGATATAATGATAAAAATTTGGGGGGGAATTGGAAAGATTTTAATACTTCTTGTAAATATTTCCAATCTTTACGGTCAAATGCCTTCTCGGCATCAAGAGCCAGGAAGGCGGATGGGAGGTTGTTTGTGTGGGCTGTATTGATGTATTGATTAGCTGCAGTGTCCTTCTAATATTATCTGTAATTTGTGGACCAAGTATAAAACCACATTGGTCGGGGTGAATTAGACGTGGTATAAAAGAGTTTATGCATGTTGCTATAATTTTAGACAGTAGTTTTAGATCTATAGTAATAAGAAAGATGGGGCAATACTTTTTGCATTGGGTGGTATCTTTGCTGGGTTTTGGGATTACTACGATGTTGTAGTAGCTCGCGGCATATCTTGGGGTATTTGTATTGTTCCTTGTAGTATTTTATTGTAGAGGGCCGGGTGCTTTACCTGTTTTGAGCATTTTTATTGCCTGTTTAATTTCATCTGGAGTGATGGGGGCATCTAGGGTTGATTTTTCTTCTGTTGTAAGATGTGGTAATTTGGCTTCTTGAAGGTAGTTTGTTATAAAATTTGTGGGAAGGTGTTTGTGTTCTACAGTTTGGCCATTGTATAGTTTGGTGTAGTATTAAGAGAAGAATGCTAGGATATCTATAGGGTTGTGCACACATGAGTTGTCTTGTTTTCTTAACGGTAGTAGTTTTAGGTGAATTTCTCATTCAATTTTCTGGCCAACATAGTATCTGGTTTGTTCCCTTTTTCAAAATATTTGAGCTGTGGGAATTGTAATGCTTTTTCAACAGTAGAGAACAAGTGGTTGTTTAAAGGAACACTAAACCAAAAAAAATAAGTATTTGCAATTCGTTTGTATTATTCACAGGGAGGTGAGAACGCTAATTCTCACCTCCCTGTAAATAACATTATGCTCGGGGGACCTGGAACTTACCTTACCGCGATCCACTCGCAGCCGCTCCTTCACTGACAGCCGCTCGGTCCTGACCGCATGCCCTATCTTAGGCGCATGCGCGCCAATACAAAAGATAAGGCACGCGGTCGGGAGAGAACAGCTGTTCTGTGAAGTAGCAGCTGCGAGTGGAGCGGCGGTAAGGTAAGTTCCAGGTCCTACAAGCATAATATTATTCACAGGGAGGTGAGAATAAGCGAATGTATGTGAATAATACAAACAAATGGCAAATACTTGTGTCTAAATTGGTTTGGAAGCGTTGAGAGAGATAAGTTTGTTCGACTATTCTGAGTTGTGAGAGGAGTCTTGTGGTGATATGTTGTTTTTTGGCTTGGGAATATAATTGAATAAGCTTGCCTCGTATAAATGTTTTGTGTGCCGCCCAGGTTATGGTGTTTGGAGTTTCAGAATTAGTGTTTTCTTGGAAGTATAGTTTTATTGATGTGTCGAGTTTGTTGAGGGCATCTTCAGAAATAGCGCTTCTTCATTCGCCATTGATGTTGGTATGGGAGGGGTTGTCTATAGAGACATGGGCGTGATCGGACCATAAAATAGGTGCAACATCGGCGTTGTGTAGAGAGGGGATTAGTTGTGAGTTGATGAATATATAATCTATCCTGGTGTGTGTTTTGTGGGGATGAGAGAAAAATGTATACTGTTTTGATCTGGGGTGTTTCATTCTCCAGGCATCCCATATATTGTGTGTTTTAAGCAAGGAACGGAGGGGTTTGGATGGGGTGGCCGGCCTGGCCAGAGAGGAGGCTGAGGATCTATCTGCGTGTGAGTCTAGAACTGTGTTAAAATCACCTGCTAAGATCAGTGTGACTAAGTTTAGGCTTAAAAGTTTTTCTTCTAGAGTTCTGTAGAATGATGCTTGTCTTGTATTGGGGGCGTATATGTTTGCTAGTGTCTAGAGTTTAGAGTCTAACATTCCTTGTATTATTAAAAAGTGCCTTTCTTGGTCTCTGTCACATGGTATCATTGTAAATGGTATTCTCTTGTGTATGAGTATTGCAACTCCTTCTTTCTTGACCAGAGCAGAGGAAAAATAATGTGTTGTATATTTTTTGCTGGGGAGGAAAGGTTCTGCTCCTTTCACGAAGTGTGTTTCTTGGATGAAAATGATGTTGCTTTGCTCTCTCGTAGTATGCATTTTTACCGCCTTTTTACCGGTTCATTCAAACCTTTGGCATTATGGGTGAGAATTCTAAGGGTTGGTTTAGTCATGATTTAAGGATTTTTGTGTGCGAGTGTATCCTCCTCTGCTCATTGTCAATCCGTTAGGAGTGCTTACCTTATCTACATTGTGGATCGAGGAGGAGCCTATATATGCCCAAGGAGATATCTGTGCATCTGTTGAGGAGTCACCAAGGGAAAGCCAGATATTATTTCTAAACGTGGAGACAAAAAATAAATACAAATCAAAAACATAAATTTCAAACAATATCAACAATAGATATAACATTTTAATAAAACAGGTGGGAATAGTTCCCATGATAAGGCAAATATCGGTGAGGTTTCATCGTAACCTGGTGGGGTGGGAGCCTAGCTGAATTAGGGTCGTAGGGTTGGTGGGAAAGGATCTGGCTCCTATTGACTCAGTGTAATTTTGGGCTAGGTTAGATGGTGGAAGAAGTCATTGGATTAGTCAAGGCGTGATGGGGAAGGGGGGGCTCAAACTAGGATATAGTTTGGTTGAGGGATATTCTGTTTTATTATTTATATAGAGTTTTTCCATCTTGCTTTTGGACTGTCCGTGGGACCAAGGTCCTGTTTGGTCCTCGTTTGGGGTTCCAATGTTAGTTGGCAAGTTTAGTGTAACAGGTTTTGGAGTAGTCCTGGGATGTGGTTGGTTGGTCCACTTCTTTTCGGTTTTTGCAGATATCCTTTATGTAGTGGTAGGTTTTGTTGGGTTCGCTGGTGTGGTGTTGTGGGGGTTTATAATCCAGAATTGTCCATAGGTGGGGTTTCCCTTCTGGTAGGGGTGCATTTGGGGTAATAGATTTTTCTATTTCGTGTTGGGATGGTTTAAATGTCCCAGGTTGTAGATTTTGGAAGTTGTTTAAGAATACACAGGTTGGTGGAGCTTGTTACTGTAGGGGGTTCACTTTTTGTTGTTGGATTCAGTTGATGTAGTGTTATAAGGTTGAGTAGGTTTTCTTCATTCATTTTTTTGTTTTGTAGAGGGTAGGTTAAGTTCTCTGGGTTTGTAGTTTTGGATCAGTATAAACGTTGGATTTTGTGGTACATCCTGGATTTCATGAGTCCAAAATTGTAGTAAGTGAATTTGTCTTTGGTAAGGGTATATCCGAAGTAAGTGAAGTTTAGGCTTTATAAATTGATTTTAGTTGGTTTGGGTTTGTTCCGAGGGTAATCCTGATTCAGTTTCAGGGCTTGCGGTTTTATGTGACCATTTTTGTATATAGTTGTTAACTTTTCATTTTGTGGTATTTGTTTGCGGTGTTCCCTTGCTGGTCGCTATTGTTTGGTTTTTGGAGTAGCTATTTGTGGTTTTATCTCCTGTTGTTCCGGATCGTGAGTCCCTCAGAAAGTTATTGTTTTGTTTGGTTTGGGCTCGCTCCAAGGGTTATTTTGGTTTAGGCTTGAGGATTCCGTTTTTAATGGTTGGTGGTCGTATTTAGGATTTGTCTTTGTTTATAGTTTTATTTTATTTTTTTTTTTGGGGGGGGAATTGGTTGTCCCCGACATTCCTCTGTTGGCCGAGGTTTTGAGCCCTTTGGAGGGTTGTGGTTTTGGTTGAGTTAGGTTTATATCGAGGGTGATCCTGGTTTGGATCCAAAAGTTTTTTTAGGTGTTGTTTTGCTTTCAGTCATCATTTTGTCCTTTTTGGGGTGAGTGCCTGTGATGTTCCCCTACTGGTCGGGACCACGAGTCCTCTGGGGTATTGATACGGTCCTCTGTGTTGTCGGTGCGATCCGGTGAGGGGGCCTCCAGGCCTAGTCGTTTCAGCAGAGAGTATCCGTCACGCTGTTCCTCTATGGAGAGTGTTTTGCCCATGTGGGTTGTAGTTAGCCTGAAGAGGAAACCCCAACGATACTTGATCTTAGCTGAGTTTAGTTGGTGGAGGATAGGTTTGAGGGCCCTCCTTTTCGCCAACGTTTGTGGTAAAAATTGGATCGGATGACCATCTATCATGAGGTCGGTCATATTTTGGGCTGCCTGCAGTAATTGTTCTTTAATAACGTAATAATGCATTTGAACAATAATGTCCCTGGGTGGGTCCTCCGGGCGGGGACATTTGGAAGAAGGCCTGTAAATAGTATGAGGAGATGGTGTTGGAGGTCAGTAATATCCTTCGTAAGTCCTTGTATTCTTATATTGTTCCTTCGGGAACGGTTTTCAGAGTCTTCCTGTTGGGATTGTAGGGCAGTCAGTTGTGCTCTGATTTCCCCTATGTCCGTCTCCATCTGGGCACAGTACCGTGCTGTGTCTCCGTGAGACGATTCTAAGGCCGCGACCCTGTCCCCTAAGGCACTAACCTCTTGCTTCACGTTGTTCACTGTCTTGTGGTGTGCTTCCGTGATGAGCTTTTCTAGGTTTGTACACAGGGTGTCCAGGTCGCGCCTGGTTATTGGATCCTATTGCCTGCCAGTTTCTTCATCCCCTCTTCAAGTGAGTTCTTTTATTTCTTCTGTTGGCTTCCTCAGTTTCTCTCCTCTCTGCATTGTGGGTTCTGGTTCTTGGGATCTCCCCCTGGTGTAATGACCTGGTGTCCCTGAACAGCACAAAATCTTCGCCATCTGAGGCTGTGCAAAAGTGCAAAAGACCTCAGGCACACTTAGACTCCGCACCCAGGGGAAGGTTCTCAGTGCCAGTTCTGTGAAGTAAACCTCCAAATTAGATCCGTAAATTCCAAATCCCATCCCTAGCAATAAATCCTAAAATTTTTTATTGTGAGTTCCAAACTCATAGAAAAATGCTAAAGCTATAAAATTATATAGTTTACTTTGTAGCATATGCAGTAACAGTATGATTTATATATTTATATAATACACTACAAGGACTTTACTCATTGAAAGCATTGCATGCTTTTTCTGTGTAGTTTCAGGACCCCTGAGTAGCTCCGGTGCTAGCCAGTAAAGGCTGCGATATCCTGTTATATTGCACAAATACTGTAAAAGGTTTTCCTAAATACAGGCAGATAAGAACTGTAGAAATGCAGAAGAAGGAGAGAGAAACCATTGAATGGGAAAGGTTATGCTTTCTTTCATGTTGCTTTGCGTGATTTAAAACCTTGCAGCAAAAGTTGAGCATGTAGGCATTTTTTTAGCAAACAAAAAGAAAATGATTTCTTGTTTTTTTCCCCTAAATGAAACAAAACAAACAACAAAGATATCAAGCACAACCCGCTTGGAAACAGTAACTTTTATGGATTACACTATATGTTGATTTATACGGGTATAGAATCTACTGGAAGCTTTTACTATATCTTCATAAAACAACACACTCCAAGTACATTAAAGTGAGTAATTGTGCTGGTTCTCTACTCCATGAATGAAGAAAGTATATTTAGGCAGTTTCACATCACTATCAAACAAAACGCAACATTATTCCAAGAAAAATAAAGTTGATTATGCCTGTGATAGGATATAATTTGGTAGAATAAAGCAAACTGGTATGTGTGGCACATGTCCTGAATTTTTAAAAGCAGGTGTCAGTAGAGCAGTAATGAAACATTTATTCCATTTTGAATTCTGTTCTGATCATTTGCTTATTCAATTTTTTAAAAAGTCCAGAATGCTTTGAATAATGCCAAATGGAACATTACATCTCTTTGTAATATAGTAATGAGTGAAAATTGTCCTCCCAAATGGTAATATAGCAGTAACTCTAAAATGTAGTTTATTTATACAACAATACAAATGAAAACCATCTTTTTACTTCTTTTAACCTCTTAAGTGCTAGAAATAGCTGCTAAAATTTTAATGTTATGGGAGATTAAAGGATAGCAAAATTCTACTTCAAGACAACCGTACATGGTTTGCAGCCAATTTTTCAGCCCAACTGACTGATCCTACATATTAAAATACATAGGATAACCAGCCCCTGACTATAAAAGTCTCCCACAGCATTCCTTATCTAAATATTTGGGTCTAAATGTATGAGTAGGGGCTATCGTACTGTTTACATTGGACAGTACTTCATTATGCCATTTGCCAGCTTCCTCTTTTCCGAAATCGGAATGATTTGGACGGATCGTCCGGGTTTCGGGACTTCTGAGCCTATTTTCTATAATTATCGAATGTTCGAGAATTATAGAATGTTCGAGAATTATAGAAAACAGCATTGAACTTTCGAAAATCCTCGGAAATCCTCGAAAATACGATCTGAAACTCCATTCTCCATTCGTATTTTCAAGGATTATCGAACGTTCGAGGCTTGTTTTTAATAATTCTCAAAAATAGCCTTGAGCATTCAATAATAATTGAAAATTCCTTCTGTTTTCAGATTTTTCGGATCTTGAGGATTTTCCCAAGATCTGGGAATCCGAAAACAGAATGAAACTGATAAGTTTCGGACATCTCTACTTTCTATGCAATTAAAACCCTATAAGGCTTTGAAATAAAGCATGTCCAGTGCAAAAATTTTACTCCCTTTGACTTAAATACATTTCAGTTCCAAAATGTTGGTTATGTGAATATTGGCAAAAATGAAGCAGTGATGCCGAGCCTTGCCAGAAGTAAAAAAGAACAAAGACTGGCAAGTTTCATTCCAACAGTGGTTCGGCAGAACCTATTGAAGTTCCAAAAATCCAATTCAAACCCAACTGAACCAGAATTGATTTTTGGATGGAATTTTCGAGATTTTGATTTTCGAATTCTTACATTTTTTAATGAAAATTCAAAAATTCATCAGGTCTGCAGTTTTTCGAAACCAGCAGTTCTGACTCAAAATCAGGTTTGTTTCGAAACTGGGATTCATCATTGCCCTAAAGGGTTCACCCATCTCTGTTCCTAATTATATTTCTATTATGCATAGCTAGAGTTGTGGGCTAGAATATGAAATTTCATAATTTGAAGCATACAGTATATAGAACAAAAAAAGGAATGTTAATGAAAGATAATACAGGAAATATACACTAGCTATCTTCAGTTTACTTAAGCCTATGTACCTGTATACTTGTTTAGTAAGCACAATAATGAGAGCAGTAGTTTTAAGTATGTGATCTGTGTTCTTTATTGGGATCCAATAATTTTCTAAATATGTAGTTTAGATATACAGTAATTTGCCTTCTCAATATGCCATGCTATACTGTTTTCCTTACAACAGTACATTATTGTTTGAACATTGTGCAGATGTTACATCAAGGGACTCTCTGCTTTTAAAAATTCATTGATGTTCCACAGCAGATGTTATTTATTCGAGCTTTTCATAAACTTAAGGTTTAAAAAACTGTCTATTAAAAGGGTATATGTAAAAGTGTGATTTATGTTATATAGAATTCATTTTATATGTAACACATCACTTTTAATGTGTTAAATACCACAGAAATTGATTTACACCTTTTTTCTATGACTCCATTTTTGTAATAGCAGGCTGATGATCCTGATAATAATCATAGAAAACTTCAAGGAGACTCTCCAGAAACTATTAAAAAATGTTAGTGACACGTGTTCAGCAAATACTATCAAATTAGTTGACTCTATGGCTGACTTTCATCAGACCACAATAGAATATACAGTAAGATTGATAATATCATGAGAGGAGTTTCTCTATCAATAGATCTCCTGCCACAGAAGAGAAAATCCCATTTCCTTGAGAGGTACTGATTTAAGATTAAGTATTGTAACATTTGAAACTTGGAAAATTATTTTGTTTAAGCAGTCAGCAACACTTTTGCCATCAGAATATTCTTCTGCCAGTGTCCAATACTAGCCCAGGGTTACTAAAATGTTTCTCCTCTTGTTAAATAAAGGGCATGTCCACCCCCAAACTAAAATTTAACCTACTACTGTCTCCACTGTGAAGTTTAAAAAAAATCCATATCTTACATCTCTGCTCCTTATGGTTTTCCTGCAGTGCTTGTCTAAAATGCAGGAAAGTGAGGGGTAGGAGCTGTCTTCCTGCCCAAAAGGTTTCTGCCTCCACCTTGTCCTCTGAGAGGACAGTGGCAAGCACAGGGGAGCCCTTTCCCCCTCCCTCCCACTCAGGGCTGGATTTACCATTAGGCACAGTAGGCACGCACCTAGGGGCGCCTGAGGTTAGAGGGGCGGCTGTCAATCTCCTCCCACCAACGCAACCTCTTTATTGTCTATTTTCTTCCCCGAAAAAGAGAAAATGGTTTTGTTTTTGAGGTGTGGTCTGTGTTTAGGGGTGGGGCTAAGGGCGCCAGGCTCTTGAGGTGTAAATCCGGCCATGCTCCCACTATCCGGATCCATTCATGGCTCTCCTTCCACCTAGCGTAAAACACTTTTGCTGCAGAGTAGGGCATCCCTGCCCACCCTCAACTGCATTGTCATTTTGGTAAAAAAAGATTCAGAACTGTACTTACAGCTAGAGTCCTGCATTGGGTCGGGGAACCACGGGTTACTAAATTTGCAGTCGGGTTTGGGTAACCCACATTGAGTTTGAATTGGTTGTGGGTCGGGTTCAGGTAAATAGAGCCGCAGGTCGGGTTTGGGTTGGGTAGAAGAATTCCAGTCTTTAAAAAATAAAATTTTTTTCCTGTCTATGAAGAGAGATCTATCTGCAGGGTTGCCAAACGTTCCGATTTCAGCGGGATTATCTGGGACAAAATCCTGAGTCCCACAGTCAAGTCCGAAATCCCATCCAAATCCCAGGCCTGACAGCCACGCCTCCTGAACGCCCAGACCCTGCCCAGTTACCCCCTCTGATCCCTCCCCCAGAAGTGACCACGCCTCTATCCCTGCCTCCACCCGCACACCGTGATGTCACAGCCCTGCCCCGTGACTGCACTGCCACGTCCCTTGACCTCATGGTCCCACCTCCCTGCTGCTCTGGCAACCCTGTCTGTCTGTAATAACTGAGAACACATTGTTATCAATCTAAGACAATGTGCAATATGCCTAGCACCTTACCCTAAATCCCACTATGACAGATAAAGGGCAAATGTATCTAGATGCAAAAGCTCCCAGACCCTTTTTGCTGGGTAAATTTATCAACAGCTCTAATATTTATAGAATGTTATACAGGAGGCTATTGTTAAAAAATTATTTGGTGTGGGGGGTTACTATCTTGTCTGAAATCTGAAATCTGTGGAATATATAAGGAGGGGCTCAGGGGTTTCAATTATTCATTGTCTCTGAGAAACTAGAAATCTCTTTATCTTTAAATTAATGTTTAGGGGTAGATTATAATGGGTAATGTAACCCCTACAATAAGTTAATAGGATATTAGAAGTTCCATGCCCTAAAAGGAAAAAACCTGGCCTGTGGCCTAATGCTTTCATATGGTCATGAAACTCCTCTGTGACATAATATCCATCCTTATATTACACTGCAAGTATTACTCCTTATACAACTATATATAACTATATGTATAACTAGTCATTAAGCCCATTACAACAACTGCGCTAGAAGCCCAGCGTCCCCCCTCAGTGTCCCAAGCCCAGAGTCCCCCTTCAGTGTCCTAAGCCCAGAGTCCCCCCTAAGTGTCCAAAGCCCAGAGTCCCCCCTCAGTGTCCCAAGCCCAGAGTCCCCCTTCAGTGTCCTAAGCCCAGAGTCCCCCCTAAGTGTCCAAAGCCCAGAGTCCCCCCTCAGTGTCCCAAGCCCAGAGTCCCCCTTCAGTGTCCTAAGCCCAGAGTCCCCCCTAAGTGTCCTAAGCCCAGAGTCCCCCCTCAGTGTCCCAAACCCAGAGTCCCCACTCAGTGTCCTAAGCCGAGAGTCCCCTCTCAGTGACCAAAAACTATATATAACTATATATATAACTAGTCATGAAGCCCATTACATTAACTGCACTAGAAGCCCAGAGTTCCCCCCTCAGTGTCCCAAGCCCAGAGTCCCCCCTCAATGTCCTAAGCCAAGAGTTCCCCCTCAGTGTCACATACCCAGAGTCCCCCTCAGTGTCCCAAGCCCAGAGTCCCCCACTCAATGTCCTAAGCCCAAAGTCCCCCCTCAGTGTCCAAAGCTCAGAGTCCCCCCTCAGTGTCCTAAGCCCAGAGTCCTCCCTCAGTGTCCTAAGCCCAGAGTCCCCCCTCAGTGACTAAAACCCAGAGTCCCCCCTCAGTGTCCCAAGCCAAGAGCCCCCCTCAGTGTCCTAAGACCAGAGTCCCCCTCAGTGCCCCAAGGCCAGAGTCACC
This sequence comes from Hymenochirus boettgeri, assembly GCA_019447015.1. Lineage (NCBI taxonomy): Eukaryota > Metazoa > Chordata > Amphibia > Anura > Pipidae > Hymenochirus > Hymenochirus boettgeri. The sequence continues at coordinate 119,906,204 of CM033473.1, forward strand.
CTCAGTGTTGAATGTCCCATGTTTGTGAATGTGAATGATCTTCAGGTTGCAAAGGCCAATGGTAAATGGTAAAAGCTGATCATTCCCTCCTAATGCAAATACATCACTCCTTGGGCATTCGGAATGAAGTGGCATCCTGGTTTCTATCCTATCTCTCTAACTGAACTTATTTTGTGCAAATAACACCTCTTCTCCAGTTCATCTTAGTGTGGGGGTGCCGCAGGGGTCTGTTCTTGAACCCATATTGTCCTTCCTGTAGTATCACTTATATGCAGATTATACACAAATCTACTTGTTCACCCCTTTGCTAACTCCTGACATCCAATCACGTGTCTCCGACTGTCTCCTTGCCATCTCCTCCTGGATGTCATGACGCTGCCTCCAACTGAATCTTTCTAAAACTGAACTATTCATTTTCCCTCCTAAACCCCCATTTTCCCTATCCAATTGGCATGCTTCCTAGGGGTAATTAATGATTTTCTCTTTACTTTTAGACCCCATAAATTATGTTAGTAAAACTTGACGATTTTTCGTTCGCAATATACCATAGCGAAAATACTCAGGTTCCTCTCTCTCCCAACTACCGCTATGCTTATGCATGCTCTCATCCTATCCCCCCTAGACTATTGTAACCTACTACTTACTGGTCTTCCTGCTTCTCACCTCTCTCCCCTTCAGTCCATAGAAAACTCTGCTACATGTATTGTTTTGCTCTTTAATAAACAGGATCCCAAATCTCCCTTAAACAGTGCATTGTATACAAAATTATTTTCCTAACCTTTAAATCCCTTCGCTCTGCTGTACCTTCTTATATTTTCACTCTAGTGTCCCATATATTCCCACCCGCAACTATTGATAATCACAGAACCAGCTCCTGTACAAACCCCCCACTGGTACTCTTAAACGTTTCTCTCTTGTGGCTCCCATCTTCTGGGATTCTATTCCCCTCTCTCTACTTTAAGAAACCTCAATTAGCAGGTTTAAATCTACCCTTAGATCGCTTGTGAAGATTCTCATTCATCCATGTCATGGTATATCTGATGTATTCAGTTACATCAACTGGACTTAAAGTTTAGTTATTGAAGACGTTTCGCTAGTCATCCGATTGGCTTTCTCAATTCAGAATGACTTGTACAAGAATCTGTTGGCAATTATATACCCTGGAAAGTCCCAATTAGCATATCACAGCCAGGTGTTAAGGACCTTTTGAATGCAAGGCGCGATTGCTTTGTGGCTAAGAGGTGTTATAGGAACGCCCAGGTGTCAAAACAGCATTGTACATGGCAGACAGAACCCCCCATGGTAGACAGACCCCCCCCACCTCTATTCAGGCTTGGTTTCTTTATTTTCACATAAATGGCTTCCTTGACACCTATCTTGAACCAGTCATGTTCCTTTGCCAATGTATTAACATTACAATCTTCAAAGGTATGTCCTTTTTCCTGCTGTAATTTGGATAGACTGTGTTAAGATGCATGATCCTTTTGTAATTTTAATGGTGGTACTGTGCCCTTTTTTAAGGAGTGTTCTCCATCGCAGTGTTATATAATATCATGCAGTAAGTAGCCATTTCAATAGAGGGGTATAAGCATTAAACATAAAATAAATCACACAATTTCTTGGCAGAGTATATAAAGCCCAAGAAAATAATCTACGCTGTGTGGTTATGCAAACTTGAGGGATTTTACTAAAATCTTTCCTAAAGCTGATTTTATAAAGCTGCTGCTCGGGTTAAATTCCTATCTAGTCTTAACCTGTGCATGACTTTAACGCTATTTATTTGAATGGCAGGCATTAGAAATATGCAAAAATCTTGGAAGCCTGGGGCTGTGTGGATGACTTTTTGCAGACCACTGCAAATTCTGTGGTAAAATTGTGCTAACCTGTTGTAAACGGGTTAGTGTGATCTAACACAAGATTTTTTTCCCAGTTTCTCTCTGTAAATTCCCCTAACTATTAACTTGGAGTTTCTAAAGGGGAGTCAAATGAACTGAAATGTTCCATAATGTTGTTGTGTCATGTCTTTTTGGCATTTCATTTGACACATTTGATGTAACTGAATGTAAGATCTGTTACATAGTTTTGCATGAATGTTTTGTCCAAGGACAGAGAGGGCTGAGATTGTCCTAAATATCCATCAGTGTGCACAGATACACATATGTAAGGACAACATAGTTCTAGCTGAAAGGTAATATCCACAAGTCATTGGATTTTTCTAGCATTTTTGCACCTGGAAATCAAATAATATACCGTAGGGACTGGTGTTTGTCTCTTTTCACAAGAAGCCTTTCAGTACCAAGGAAATAATGACATGACTGCACCTCTACTGAGCTTGGTTTGCCATGCCCTCACAACAATGCACATATATGCTAGATGTCTCAATGAGGTTTATATATTCTTTATTTTAGATCGCACTTTTCACAAACTGTTCAATTTAGGGTATTTATAACGTAAATAAACATCCGGTTTATTGTAACTTAAAAAGCAATTAAAAGTTAAGGTGGCCATACACATTAGAAATATTAGGTAAATCTCATCATAGACCGACGGGATTTACCTAATATTGTCAGTGTGTAGGGGCAAAACCAACCGACCGTAACGGCAATGAATGACCGCGGATCAATGGGATTTACCTAATATCATCAGTATGAAGGGGGTGAAACCAATTGACCGTAATGCTGCCAAACGACCCTGGACCGACAGGATTTACCTAATATCGTCAGTGTGTAGGGGAATATTATCCATCGGGGAAATATGGAAAGTTTCCGTCGCTCAGTATCGACTCTATTGGCCCGTGTATGGGCGATTGGTCGAGTGTGATACTAATGTGATCTCAGCACAATGCAATGGAAATCGCATGTGTATAGCCACCTTTAGACTTTTGGATGGGCCATAAAAGAGCAGGCATTGTTAAGTGTGACAAAATATAAACTTTATAATGGTGTATTCTGTAATTTTGTTATAAATTAGAAAGGAAATGGATGTACCAGTTCAAACCTGAATTTCCAGGTTTGAAAAAAAAAATGTTCAATCGTCCTAAAAAAAAGACAGCACAACACCAAAACCAATGGCACCAAAATATGTTTCCAAGCAAAACCATGTTAACTTACAGGAAATACTGAGCAAATACTTACCCAGTACGTTACTGTTGTAAATACTGAAATTTTTAACAATATAAAAAAAATTGTAATTTCCCTTTTTGTTGGAAACATTAAAGGGGAACTAAACCAAAAATACAATGGCAGCTCCACAGACTCTATAACTGTCATGTGGGGAAACCATTTGTCTCTCATCTATGAATTCAGCCTCTTAGTGTAAAACATTTATAAAACATTTCAGAGTACTGGCAATCTATGATGTCACTGCTGGTTTCTAGTGTTGCCTCTTCCTGGTGGTTCTGGACCCAAAACTCCTGCTGCACATGCTAACTAGGTACCTTGTGTTTGTTTCCCACTCCTCTTATGCTAAGCTGCATTTATCAGTTGATCTCTGAGTTCCCACCTGCCAGTGTCTCCCAGCCAATCATTAGAGATATCAGTGAATATTATTACCTGATTTACTGCTCAAACACAGTGGGGGAAGGTGTTAACAACTTTCATGTGTATTTATGAAGCAACCTGTTAACTCTTTATATTTGTGAGCATTTTTGCAACAGAGTGTCTTTTTATGTGTTTATGGGCCCTCTACCATTTATATTAGTGTGTGTATTGTTGCAATGTACATTTAGAAGTGTAATGCATGCTGCATTGATTTCAGTGTATCCTTACAGCATGTACTTAATGCAATGTCACTTAGCACTGCAGCTGGTCAATTTTCTGAAGCTGCAGCCCCAATTGAGCACATAGGAAAATGCACAATTGCAATGATGCGTGATTGTTTGTGTTTCTGTGTACAGAAGCGAAGCGCATGTAATCGGCCCGGTCCCATAGGCTATTACATGCCTGCACTCCCACTAGCACAATCCCACTAGCACACGCTAATTTGGGTCTTAAAGGGAAAGGTAGCAACCTCAGTAGAATTGTACTGATCACTTTATAAGGTACACTTATAAAAGCTAAACAGCGGAAGTAGTGTTGGAAATAGCATTAAGGCAAAGGCCAAAACATGTATTAATTAAATCTACATGCTACAGTGCTAAGTACCATTGCATTAAATACATACTGTATGACTACACTGAAATCAATGCAGTCTGCATCATGCTTCTATAGAAAACGCTTACAGCCTTTTGTTGTGTAGATTTTATATGTGTTCGGGTCTTAAAGGCAAAGGTGGGAACCCTAATTGGAAGAGTGTGTTTTTGTTTATGCAAAACTTCCCACGGGCAGCCCTCCTGCTGCATCATTATTGTAGAACATAAATGCATCCCCTCTCAAAATCCCCTTTAATTGCTTAACTTATAGAAACAATATAGTGCACAGCTGCAAGTGGCATACAATTCAACATTCCCCTTTAATATGTACACTTATAAAACAACATGCAGGCCTATGTTTTAAAAGTTCTTATCATTAAAACTGGTGCTAATTTTGCCCCAACCAATCAGATTTTAGGTTTCAAATGGTACATAACATCTCATTGGTTGGGGCAAAATTAGCACCACTTTAAAATATAAGAACTTTTCTTACATAGTACTGATGGTGCAGTGCTGCAGGTGAAGGATAATAAAGTGACCCTAATCTTAGCAAAGCTATGTGCAATGCATTTCTCAGTATTTAAAGGTGAATGTTGGACAGTAGGAAGTGGTGATGCATGATGTAGGCTACATTGATTTCAATGTAGCCATACAGCATATATTTAAAGCAATGGCACTTTGCACAGCAGCATGTAGATTTCATACGTGCTCGGGTCTTAAAAGCAAAGGTGTCCCCCCTACAGCTCTGTACTATGTTGTTTTTATACATACAGCATAAACAAAAATCTTCCTACCCTCCAACATTCTCTTTAATAAGGTACACTGATAAGAAATGTATTGTACAGAGCTGTGCTAAGATCAGGTTGACTTCACACTACAACAATATATTGCTGGTGAAACATACAAAGACACAGGACTGTAACTGTGAATAGTGCAGGTTATTGCAAAACATGCGTGATAAATGTTTCAGACCCACTCATCCTTCCTCAAGTGCTTGAGTGGGTCTGAAACATGTAGCATGCATGTTTTGCAGCATGTTTGCTACAGACCTGTATCTTTGTATGTTTCACCAGCAATATATTGTTTATGTATCAGATTCGGTGGAGTGAAAGCCGTAGTTGAGATATACATTATTTCAGATCCAGACACACTAGATACCCAGACCTTTATACATCACACTACAACACAGCTACTAGGAAAGTGTTAATCAGCTGCACCATAAATTTGAATATTGATGATTTAATATATTCCTACATCATAGGGGTTAAGAGGTGGGAGTTGAAATCACACAGGTGCTGAAAATGTAATCAAGGCAAAAGTACCAGTAAGCAAGGAAAAATGTCAGCTTCAGCTTTGGGGAACAAACAGAACAGAAAATGAGCTAAAACAGGAAAAGGAAACAGTAGAAAATGTTATATTTCGCTATAGAAGCCTTCTTTGTTACAGAATCTATTACTTACAAATACTAAATGTAACTTTCTAGAGAAGAATCTTTCAGTGTATAGGTGTTCTCGGGAGAAAAGCTTTCACATAAGAATTTGAAAAATTTAAGATTAGTTCTCCTTTAAATCAGTGATTCATCTATAATGCAAATCACACTGGTGGCAAATGTGCCCACTTACTGAAACAGGTAAGAATTATGGTAGAATAATAGATAATAATCCATCTATCCTGCTTTCTTCCACAATATGTTCACCATAATAATTTGATGAAATGTTTTCAAGAAAAAAATCCTTTATTTCGTTTATATAGAAGTAACAGACAACAGAAATCATTTTCAAAATACAATTTAGAAAATCATCACTAAATTATTTCTTGAGCCAACATCCTGAACTTAAGACAACAAACAAGCATTTTAATATACTTTTGTGTCTTAAAGTGCATGTCCACTCCTCCCACTAAAATTTATGCTTACCTTCCCCGTCCCTAAAATCCCTGGCATAGCATAGCTACTTGCCAGCCAGCATTCCTGAAGACAGATATTTAACCCCTCTTCTTAAAACTGTAAGAGCTTGCACATGTGCAGAGGAGGTGCCCTGGCCATCCGTCTGATCGTGATTGACTGCTGCACCGGGAAGAGGACAGTAGAGGAAGAACAACAGTTTACAGTTGACGGGTCTTTAATGACACCAGCCTAGTAAGTAACTATTGAGAAGTCAGGATTATTTTAAACAGATCACATTATAACAAGAAAACAACCAACAGGTATTCTTAAAAGCCAACAAACAAGTAGGATAATAAATATGTTTGATGCATTATACCATCCTAAATATACAGTAGATATCAATCCTTTTGAAGGTGTCTGAAGTTGCTCACTAGGAGTTTTTCTCACAAATAGATGTGAAAAAAAGGTAAAATATTACAATTTACCAATATCTCTAAAGGTCTCTAATAAAATAGGGTAAATCTTTGTTTGCAAGACAGTTAATCTGTTTAGACACAAACACTTTTAAAATTACAATCAATATTACTAATCAATTATAATGCATAATGCATATCGAACTTGTTTTTAAGCAGCTTTGCTAAGCATTACTCATTAATGATCACCTTTGTTCTATATTATTCGGTTCCATTTTAAAGGGTAAGGCTGCAGGTTTGAATTCCGCAGTTAACAAGTTTTCCAGAATTCACAACCTTGACTGCATGGCTAGGAGCGCCACTATGGGGATTGGCACCGGAAGCAGAATACCTCCAGTGTAGCTCCCCCTTCAATAGAAGTCAATGGTGGCACACTCTTACAATTGGGAGTGCCCTGCATTAACTTCTATTAGACTGGATTGCCATGACCAAAGCTTCATGGGCATGGCAGCTTTAAGAATGGTTCTTATTGTTTTTTGAAACAAGGGAATACAACTTAATCTACAAATAATTACGTGTAAGTAGCACTTACTTTCAATGCTTTCAATCCAGCACATGTTTTGCTCCCTTCCCTCTTTTAACCACTCCCATATCCATCTTACCTTACATTTTTCCCCACAAACCAACTGTCAAAATTTGTCACCATTCCAGCTACCGCAATGCTGCTTGCAGAAGAATAGTTTATGACAGCAACTTTATTGACAGCTAAAATTTAAGATGTTTTAGATTGGATATCTAAAGAAATAGGGGGCAGGTCAATAAAAAATGGTGGCTGGGAAGAATCATAGTTTCATGAAATGGTCAATTTAAAATAACTTTCTTAAAGTATAGATGGCCTTTAAGAAAGACATATAAACAGATCTTGTCCTTTATTTAGAAACTGACTGTAAATGTAAACACACAAAGGCCAGTATTTATAAAGGCACAGTATAACTAGTTTGCAATACTGTGCTTTTAACTAATGTTATTTGTACGATCACTATCGTACAAAAATATGTAAAGTGCATTGCTATAGAACATTCAATATACATGTAATATTTATACCTTCTGGTAAGAAAATAACTATGCAAAATATGCAGAATTCTTCTATTTTGTTGCAACCCACAGAAATGTAGGGTTAATAGACATCTTACCACTGGTGCTTCTAACCCCCATATCCCTTTCATTTATATTGGCTCATAGTTTCTAGCTATTCTTGTGAGTGGGGCCTAGTAATATTTTAAATATTATCACACTATGCCCTAATTCTCTCATTAATTTTCCTGATAACTTCTACTATCCTTATATTTTACATTAGGAGGTATATTATGTATACAATATTGGTTATCAAGGAATTAATAGTACAGGTTAGCTTATAGAGAGGAAAAAGACAGTAAATTAAATTATTATTATTTTTCATTATTAGAAGATATACAGGGAGATTCAATAAAAGTTCTTATCCTTTAAAGGAAGTGTTCTCTCAGAAATGACATATTTTGCAAACTTCTGCATAATAAACCCCCCTGTGCCCCATCCCCAAGGATACCTTTATTTTTAAAAAATTCTGCTTGTAGCCTCTGCAATCAGCTTGTAAAGTTCTGTTCGTTTTTTGGTGGGAGTGTCCTTCACTCTGCACTGCTTGTTGTCTATCTGCTGTACTGACATGGTATAACCCCGCCCCTTTTGACCTCATGACTAATAGACTTTCCCTCTCTTCACATGCACTTTTTTTTGCTGCATAAGGTACAGTTTGTTGGCAGATCTACTGAACTTAGGGATTACTTATAACAAATTAAACCTCAGTTGGTATTGTTTATTGAAATAAAATGTATGTATTTATTGTTTATATAGATTTATATGTTTGTTTCTAGCAGTGTGTTACTGTGATTCAATCAGTTTGTGTGTGTTACTGTATGTGTCTGTCAGTGTATTTGTGTTGCTGTGTGGGTCTGTCAGTGTATTTGTGTTGCTGTGTGTGTTTGTGTTGCTGTGTGTGTCTGTCAGTGTGTTTATGTTGCTTTGTGTGTCTGTCGGTGTGTTTGTGTTACTGTGTGTGTCTGTCTGTGTGTTTATGTTGCTTTGTGTGTCTGTCAGTGTGTTTGTGTTGCTGTGTGTGTTTGTGTTGCTGTGTGTGTCTGTCAGTGTCTTTGTGTTACTATGTGTGTCTCTCGATGTGTTTGTGTTACTGTGTGTGTCTGTGTGTTTGTGTAGCTGTGTCTGTCGGTGTGTTTGTGTTACTGTGTGTGTCTGTCGGTGTATTTGTGTTGCTGTGTGTGTCTGTCAGTGCATTTGTGTTGCTGTGTGTGTCTGTCAGTGTATTTGTGTTGCTGTTTGTGTCTGTCAGTGTGTTTATGTTGCTTTGTGTGTCTGTCAGTGTGTTTGTGTTGCTGTGTGTGTCTGTGTGTTTGTGTAGCTGCGTCTGTCATCATCCATCACACACAACCTTTCCCCCTTACCATATTGCCTGTGCATCACTTTCAATGTGGCATAGTTTAGGTAGTAAGCTTTATCATCCATCACACACAACCTTTCCCCCTTACCGTATTGCCTGTGCATCACTTTCAGTGTGGCATAATGTAGGTAGCAAGCTTTATCATCCATCACACATAACCTTTCCCCCTAACCATATCGCCTGTGCATCACTTTCAGTGTGGCATAATGTAGGTAGCAAGCTTTATCATCCATCACACATAACCTTTCCCCCTAACCATATCGCCTGTGCATCACTTTCAGTGTGGCATAATGTAGGTAGCAAGCTTTCCATCCATCACGCACAACCTTTTCCCCTACACATATTGCCTGTGCACCACCGTTTGGTAGATAGCCATGTTAAACATGGCAATACTTAAGTATATAACCATAAACTAATGTCTGTATGAATTGGAAAGGATTAAATACTCCAAAATTTGACCAACCTGTCCAAGTGCCAAAATGGAAGTGAAAGTTACAATGCCCTGTCTCATTCCACACCACTCCCATGTCCCCCATAATTCTTAGAGTACAATCTCCAAAAATTGACCATAATTTTCAACCCCACCCCCTGTCACCCATAATCCATTATAATTATAAAACACATCCCAACCAGGTCCACCATCCATAAATAATTGTAGATCATATTGCACAGTTTTATAGTAGTCACATATAAAGAACTCCAGGTTTTTTTTGGTCCTGCTGCCATTATCGGCATATTAGTTGAAAAGGGGAGTGGAGGTAATCTGAGTTTTGTTTTGTACAATATTGAAAGGGTATCTGTGGCTTGCCTATGAAAACCCTTGATCTTATCTTAACATCGATCCACTGATGACTACTCCTATGCTGGAATAAAGCTGAACTCAAGATGTTATCAGAAATAAAGGAAGCTCTGAAACTTCTGGGTGGATGCACTTTTTGGAGCTCTGACACATTCATCTTTGTACAAAATTGATTTCACTTTTAGGTAAAAAAAAGAATAATCGGTTTGGGGCAGCAAAATACATTTAATGTAGGTGCTGGGTCTGGAAAAAATAAAAACAGCCAAAAGTAGTTTAGAGAACAACCTTATATAAAAGGTACCAAGCACTAAGGCAGTCAGCTGTCATAACCTACGAATAATCAAAAAAGTAGTAGTGTACACATAACTGTTTATTTTCCACATTTCTATGTGATTAGAAACAATGTTGAACCCTATATGCAGTGCTATACCCTTGGAAGCAACAAGTTTTATTGACAATTATACCAGCATAAAATGCATTGCTAGCACTAGAATTATAGGCATAGATAATGCCATGCCATTTAAAAGTCTGCTTCATAATAAAAAGCATTTTACATGTTTGTTATAGGATGTCAATACCAATGCAGTGCTCTTTAAAGAGACAATCACAATGTACCAACCTTAACAGTAGCACCACCAAGGCACAGACACCCCATGCCCTATCCCAGTGTTTACAATTTTACTTCTATGTAAATAAATATTAACTGCCGTGCTGTGTATCCTGGCATGCCAATTTGAGATTAGAGATATGTCTGCTGCCATTATCGTGCTCGCGCGCGCGCGCGCCGCGAATTTGTGCACGCGCGCGTTGCCGAGGAAACCCGATGCTTCGGCCGGGTTTGTGGTTTGGAGACTAGGAGAGGTCACTGCTTCGCGACTGCAGTGGCTTCTCAATGCGCATGCCTTCCGGATTTCTCATAGTCGTGGATTGGAGCACAGGCTGAGCTCCAGAGTCAGGATGTAGACTGGTGGAAGCAGACACGGAGATATTACAGGGGACAGGAACATCGCTTTAGGATTCTGAAAGGAGGTATTTAGAGTGTGTAATTTATGTTATCTACCTACAAAATGTATAAATTAGCACTGAACTGTTCCTTTAAAATGGTGCTTATTTTGCCTCAACCAATCAGATCTTATTTAACATTTGAAAGCTAACATCTGATTGGTTGGGGCAGAATTAGCACCATTTTAAACGATAGGAACTTTTATTGAATTACCCTGATAATATATTCAAAAATGGAAATTGGGTGTCCAAAGTGGGCTTTGGAAAGTGGATTTTTTGGCTTGCTGTGTATGTGTCACTTCCCATGATGTCCCTATCAGGAAATCCACTTGGAAATTTTTGGTTGCCCTTGATCATGGAGTACAGGTAGAGGATCAAATATGAACAGTCCATGAGACAACTAAAAATCCATGAATAAGTCTGCACCATGCAGAAGTTAGCTTAAAGACCGTCTATATGTCAGCCTATAGTACCCCTTAAAGGCATGGCACACACCAATTTATTTATTATATAGTTTTAGCACAGCAGGAGCCAGTCCACTTGACCTGCCAGCAATGTGCAAAAGGTTTAAAGCATGGTGAGCATTGCATTTGATATGCTACAATTGAGATGCATAGATACTTAATTTTACTCCACTACTCATGTCCCTACTGTATTAGAATAGCACAGAGAGTGCATTTCAGGGTGTTTGTTCCATAAAACATCTGGCTAAAACTTATAAGTTATCTGTGTTCAATAATAAATCTTATTAAAAGAATTCTCATGCAGGTGCCAAAGGAAAAGCATGAGGCTGAAGATCTGGTACTTTTATACAAGTTTGGCTGATTACATTCTCTTAAAGCTAGAATCAATAATGAACACATTATACAGTCAAAGTCGATATAGACAAGGATTCCCTTTCAAGCTTGAAAGGGCATCTATACTGAAAAAAAAATATTTTAAATTGACCAAGAGGAGCCAACACCACTGTACCATTTTTGTTGAACTATCCCCAATTCTTTAGATATCAAACCCGAAGCATCTGGCATTTCAGATTTCAATCAAGTGCCTTATTAATTATAACTCTACTGCTGTGATCAGTTTTGCGAGTGGAAAGTTTGTATGCTGTGTGCAGTTTTGAGAGTTGATATGTAGGAACTTCCCTCTCCCAGTACTGAGCATACTGCCTCATAAAACAATCTGGTGAGGTGGAAGGGGGGGTGGTTAAAACAGGGAGGGGGATATTGAGCCTGAACAAATTATGTATTGGATTGAAGGCATGCAGCAACACACACACTTCCGATCGCTTCTGTTATGATTCACTCGCTAAGCTACCATCTAATTGTCGAAGATCCTGTGGTTACAGCCTCAAATAAGCAGATCTCATGAATTTTCAAAAACAGTTGCACGGTCAGCATCATGAGACGTAGAGGCGACGTGGCTGACAGTTACTGGCCTATTTAAAGGAGAACTAAACTTAAATTATTAAAAACCTAATGTGAAAGTTTTTCTCCCCAGAACACCTTACATTGTAAGATTCTTCTCTGGTATGTTGCATGTAGTATATGTGAGAAATAGATTTTGTAAATAAGAAGGTTTCCATGTTGTTGCCAGTACAACCCACAGCCCATGAAGTCATCAAAGAACCATGCACCCTGACCCCAGTATTCACTGTCTCTATGCACAAAGTATTTTCTGTACAGATGTCTCCACACCAATATGGAATCCCTGATAAGACTTTGAAAGCTGCTTGTTACCCTGCAGTTTATTTACCAGTCCATGTGAGTTGCTGAAAAAAAAAACTGAAGGGTAACGAGCAGCTTTCAAAGTCTTATCAGGGACTTCCATATTCCATTTTTTTATTATTCTTTTCCTAGTAAAAGATAAAGCTTCCAAATGTAGCTGGATTCTTGGCTTCAGTATTGGCGCACCGGGTAAGGTTCAATACCCCTTATTCAGTGGTGACTCACCTTGTAAGATGCCAGGTTTAGACACATACATTTCAGAAAGTCATGAGTTTGAATCCCCAAACTTACCTTTATTTTTTGTTTCTAGTACAATATTCTACATGTACCAATGGTTTATATTGTGTCTCTCTTTGTGTAAATGTACAAGTTGCATGTTCTATTCCCCAGACTTACTTTTATTTATTTTATTTTTTTGCTGAAATGTTACTTTTCCATTTCTTACATCCGTGCTATCTTTGAAATACACTGCAAAGATTACTTTTCTTTTTGTATGAAAATTAAAGGATTATATCGTTGTTAGGACAGGAGTCTTGATTGCGTTTGAAAACAAAAAACTGAAATCCCTGTTCTGTGTCAAGGAGAGGGAGGATCTCTGTGCTATAATGTGATTGGCTGTCAGCTTCTGGGAAGCAAGGCTGCAACTTCCTTGTTTTGATCTGTTGAGCTCTACAAAGCATGTATCTTTACGTAGACACTTAGCTGGGGGTTTACCCAGCTAAGGTGGATTGTGGGAGCCTTTAGTTGCACTTTAAACTTGATAACACCTTGGATCAGTGCTGCCCCATTAAGTCATCTACCCTAGTGTGTTTTCAGTCTCCATTTCTACTTTGTCCTGTTGATTCCCCATAGCAGACATTTGTTTGTTTTTAAACCTCTGAATCTGTGCTGCTAGTCCTGACCTGTCTTTTGTATACCATATCCAAATCTTTGCCGCCTGCCCTTACCATCTGCCTGTTTCTCATTTTTGAACCGGTGCCGCCTGCCCTCATTTATTTTTCTGTCTCCGGATTCTTTTAGCCATCTACCAATCTACCTCTCCATTGCCTTCCATCTGCATTGGAACAGCTGCTTTTACCCCGGGACTGCGACCTGGTGTCTGCTTAGACGCACAACATCCCCACAATCAGGGGCTCTGGAGAATGCCGGCAGGGACTTAGACTTCGGGGGGGAAAGACTTTTCTGGTTTCCAGTATCTTCATTGCAAGCTTAATAGCTACTTACACATATTTAATGTATTTATAGATTAAGATAAGGAAAAATCATTTTTCAGTATAGTTGCCTTTTAACTATGTTTTAAAAATTCAAAACAGATTTTATCCGTATATTTTAAAGTAGAAATCCAATGGTGACATCATTGCACTGTAATTAATATATATTATAAAGGATAATAATGGCTTTTTTATATTGTGTACTGTCAGTCTTATTTAATAGGAGGTACAAAAATGTGCTGTTAATTTGCAGCAATAATTACAGTTAGAAAACATTTGATAACATTTGATTGGTTGCTGCAAATTAACAGCGCAGGTGCACCTCTTAATAAATATGTATGTTTTATATGCAACATCTTAAATAAGAAGAGGGCAGAAATATGTCCATAAAAACAATAAGATTTTTTCCTTGCACAGCTTGCTTAAAGGCACTACAGAAATATACATTTTAATAATTAGCCTTTATATTGCATTCATTGTGGAAGTACAATTTGCACACTCTGGTAAATTAACTTTTTTTTGTTCTTTTAAATTATTCAGAAGTCAGCAAGAAGCTAAATAGTGGTATACAGTGTATTTCTACATGCATAAGATACACAATTAATATAATGAGTAATGAGGTTGCTGTGTATCAGATCAGGTACAACTGCATTAGGTCTGCAAGGAATCTGAAAAACAATATTCTAAAAACAAAAACCCTAGTGCATATAAAACACGAGTGTTCTTCTTGCCTAGCTTGTGATATTTCTAATTCACACTGGCAATTATAATATTATAATGGAAGTTTTGACATGAAGTTACAGTATAGGGAGCTAAGGGCACTGTGTGTCAGTATTAAGGTTTAAGTTTTATTTTAAAAGAAGCCATGAAAACCCTGCGCAGTATAAAATATTAGGTTGAATTGCACTGAAATCTAATAAGAATGCAAACATGCATGCGTTCTTATTGGACACAACAATTTATTTATCCGTTAATTAAATTGCTATTGGATCTAAAGCTAGGTACCACACAGTAACGATTTCTGAAAATGACAAACAGTCTGCAAGATCCTGTCTGCCATCTTTCAAAGATCTGCATACACACAGTCCCGAGCGTTCTCCCTATAGGGAGAACGCTCGGGCTGTGTGTTCCCTCGGCCGCGCTAGACTCCCTATAGGAGTCTAGCGCGGCCGATGGAAATTTTCGGCCTTTCCCAACGAGCGTACGGCCGACCCGATCGTTTAGCGGCCGCGCGCTCGTTGGGAAACGAACGTACACACGTAACGATTAAGCCCGATACCGTCGGATCCGACGGTATCGGGGCTTAATCGTTAATGTGTGTACCCAGCTTTAGTACAAGGCTGATATGACCATGTGATTTTAGTCAGACACAACACAACTGACCTATTTTCCCTGCTTTAAATGCAAGGAAGCCATTTAGGTGCCTCATTAGCATTTGGAAAGTGGTACATTGTGTGCTGCATGAAATGCTCTCCTCTGCTTTACATTTTATTTTCATCTTTTCCGATACAATAAAACATTCCACTTATACCATCATGCCACACACAAGTATTATTTAGTTGAAATCTGGTTTGGTTAGGAAAATCAGGCTCATCCATAGACATTTTTGCAGCAGAGAGATATTGAATAGGGCCTTTGACCTGGAAAAAAACATGGAAGCAAAAAGGCAAAACAATTTTGTCCTTTTGCCCCTGTGACCTCTAACATACCTTCACCTCCTGACTTCTTATTTGACTAGTCTGGCATATGATCTAAAAGACATCATGCAAAATGCACCATGGTGTGGTATGCATCCTCTGATCTGCCTGGTGCCAAGGGTCTTCTGTATAAATAGAATAATAGAAGGGCACTGCATACTATAATGCTGCAATTTCATCAAGGAAGCCAAGTGACATGCAGTGCTTTGCTCTTGTGGATTATAGATTGTCACCAGAGCTAGGAGAGGGATTATATTCAAAGGCAGCTGTCTGGATTTTTTTTTTAATTTTACTTTGTTCAACAAGCAATAGGTTCATTGTTCTTGGATATCTCATTATGGTTTCATTTTCTTGCCTAAAATAACCTGTGACAGGATTTTCGTCTGAGGGAAAATATATTATTTCACAAATAAAAAATATTGCTGTACTAACAAATGAAATAACAAAACACTTAAAAAAGGATTATAATTGATTGCATTGGCTAAATAAAATTACACCAGTACATCCAATATAACGCTGAGGATGGGTTTGCAGGTATCAGTTATTACATTAGGTGGGTTGTAGTCCAACAATATAATGTACTGGAGATAACAAAACATGATATTTGGGGGGGGGGGGGAGAATTAGAAGCAGTCGCTGACCTGTAAAATGACAGAAAACCCAAGCTAACCCAATATTACATCAGTTAGCATGGATTCTACAATCATTTTAACAATAATAAATTATATGTGTGTTATGATTTTAACTCACAATCAAATTGCCCCTCGAAATTAACTGCAGTAGAAGATCTACTGATCCACTAAAAGGCATAAACTTTCTAAAATTGGTGCATGATCATTCCTATAAATATTAAATGAGGATCATACCATGATGGATGCAACATTGGATGGATACACATATGTTCTTTATGCTGTACTGTTGGAAACCACCATAGTATTGTACTTTATATTACCCTCACCCTCCCCTAAAAAGAACTCCCAGACCACAATACTAACCTTGTGTACAATGTACCAGTAAGAAGATATTCCACCTGACTTTCGCTCCCCAGCTTCTCCTGATACATATATAAGTTCTTTTTAAAAGCATTCAATGATAAAAGCTGTCATTGCTAACAGACTGAAAAAAGATTTGCCATTATGTCATTCTGATATTTAAAAATGCTATACAGTAACAGTTAGGCATTCTAGGCTTGTACATTGTACAAGTTTTGCATTATTTTGACATCCCACTAGATTGTAAGCTCACTGCAGTCAACTCTTTCTTTGACTGCCAGTCAAACTCACAGGCATTACTGTTTGAGGCTCAAGCAGGAGAGTGCACCGGAACTCACAGGCATTACTGTTTGAAGCTCAGCAAGGTCTGCAAGGAATCTGAAAAACAATATTCTAAAAACACAAAACACATGAGCAGATAAAACACGAGTGGTCTTCTTGCCTAGCTTGTGATATTTCTAATTCACACTGGTCAATTATAATATATAATGGAAGTTTTGAGCATGAAGTTACAGTATAGGGAGCTAAGGGCACTGTGTGTCAGTATTAAAGGTTTAAGTTTTATTTTAAAAAAGAAGCCATGAAAACGCCTGCGCAGATAAAAATATTAGGTTGAATTGCACTGAAATTCTAAATAAGAATGCAAACATGCATGCGTTCTTAATTGGAGCACAAACAATTTAGTTATCCGGTTAATTAAATTGCTATTGGATCTAAAGCTAGGTACACACAGTAACGATTTCTGAAAGATGACAGACGGATCTGCAAGTCTGTCTGCCATCTTTCAAAGATCTGCAACACACAGTCCCGATTAGGGAGAACGCTCGGGACTGTGTGTTTCCATCGGCCGCGCTAGACTCCCTATAGGAGTCTAGCGCGGCCGATGGAAATTTTCGGCCTTCCCGAACGAGCGTAAGGCCGACCCGATCGTTTAGCAGCCGCGCGCTCGTTTGGGAAACGAACGTACACACGTAACGATTAAGCCCGATACCGTGGATCCGACGGTATGGGCTTAATCGTTAATGTGTGTACCCAGTTAGTACAAGGCTAGATATGACCATGTGATTATTAGTCAGACACAAACAAACTGACCTATTTCCCTGTTAAATGCAAGGAAGCCATTTAGGTGCCTCATTAGCATTTGGAAAGTGGTACATTGTGTGCTGCATGAAATGCTCTCCTCTGCTTTACATTTTATTTTCATCTTTTCCGATACAAAAAAACATTCCACTTTTACATCATGCCACACACAAGTAATTATTTAGTTGAAATCTGGTTTGGTATTAGGAAAATCAGGCTCATCCATAGACATTTTTGCAGCAGAGAGATATTGAATAGGGGCCTTTGACCTGGAAAAAAACATGAACTGCCTGGTGCCAAGGGTCTTCTGTATAAATAGAATAATAGAAGGGCAGCTGCATACTATAATGCTGCAATTTCATCAAGGAAGCCAAGTGACATGCAGTGCTTTGCTCTTGTGGATTATAGATTGTCACCAGAGCTAGGAGAGGGATTATATTCAAAGGCAGCTGTCTGGATTTTTTTTTTTAATTTTACTTTGTTCAACAAGCAATAGGTTCATTGTTCTTGGATATCTCATTATGGTTTCATTTTCTTGCCTAAAATAACCTGTGACAGGATTTATCGTCTGAGGGAAAATATATTATTTCACAAATAAAAATATATTGCTGTACTAACAAATTGAAATAACAAAACACTTAAAAAAAGGATTATAATTGATTGCATTGGCTAAATAAAATTACACCAGTACATCCAATATAACGCTGAGGATGGGTTTGCAGGTATCAGTTAATTACATTAGGTGGGTTGTAGTCCAACAATATAATGTACTGGAGATAACAAAACATGATATTTGGGGGGGGGGGGGGAGAATTAGAAGCAGTCGCTGACCTGTAAAATGACAGTAAAACCCAAGCTAACCCAATATTACATCAGTTAGCATGGATTCTACAATCATTTTAACAATAATAAATTATATGTGTGTTAATGAATTTAACTCACAATCAAATTGCCCCTCGAAATTAACTGCAGTAGAAGATCTACTGATCCACTAAAAGGCATAAACTTTCTAAAATTGGTGCATGATCATTCCTATAAATATTAAATGAGGATCATACCATGATGGATGCAACATTGGATGGATACACATATGTTCTTTATGCTGTACTGTTGGAAAACCCATAGTATTGTACTTTATAATTACCCTCACCCTCCCCTTAAAAAGAAACTCCCAGACCACAATACTAACCTTGTGTACAATGTACCAGTAAGAAGATATTCCACCTGACTTTCTGCTCCCCAGCATTCTCCTGATACATATATAAGTTCTTTTTAAAAACAGTCAATGAATAAAAGCTGTCATTGCTAACAGACTGAAAAAAGATGTGCCATTATGTCATTCTGATATTTAAAAATGCTATACAGTAACAGTTAGGCAATTCTAGGCTTGTACATTGTACAAGTTTTGCATTAGTTTGACATCCCACTAGATTGTAAGCTCACTGGCAGTCAACTCTTTCTTTGACTGCCAGTCAAACTCACAGGCATTACTGTTTGAGGCTCAAGCAGGAGAGTGCACGGAACTCACAGGCATTACTGTTTGAAGCTCAAGCAGGAGAGTGCACGGAACTCACAGGCATTACTGTTTGAGGCTCAAGCAGGAGAGTGCACGGAACTCACAGGCATTACTGTTTGAGGCTCAAGCAGGAGAGTGCACGGAACTCACAGGCATTACTGTTTGAGGCTCAAGCAGGAGAAGCAGAGGAAATCTCAGAGGGGCGGAGCTTAACATTCAGCAAACCAGTAACAAAAGTGCAGCAACTTTCAAGGCACAAAGCTAGGCTCTGGAGGGGCATAGGGAAAAAAAAATATGGCAACAGTATTTTAAAGCTGCAGCTTCCAAATGAACATAACTTATTTTACAGTGCACTTATCCTTTAAAATGATATTTTTATAAATCCATTTATTGGGCATCTTTCTTTATACATTGTAGTAAACTGAATATTTTTACTCTTGACCCATCTCCGCATTACTTTCTAGAGAATGATTTTATCTTAATAAAATGTATCGATGTATGTCAAAACCTACAGTACCTCTACTAAAAAGGCTTCATTCCTCTACGCATAACTTTGCTTATCGCTCATATATGTAATCTTATCAATATTTCATATTTTATTTAATAGAAAAATGTCCATGACTATTAAATTATTTATAAATAATAAAAAACGTTAAAGGATAACTCATTTCCTGAATTTAAAGGGCTAGTACAACAAAGAACAAAATTTGTAAGGCTTCATACATATTTAAATGCAATCTAATCTTATCCTACTCCTGGAAAAAAAATGTTAATAGCCTTACAGTATCTTTAAAAACTTTTTTTAACTGTCATTCAAGCTCTTTGAGAACTGTTAGGCACGATTTTTTAATAGTTATATGTTATAAAAAATATTTTATATTTTTTTATTATTTAACTAGTTAACAAAATGGGGTTGTCATACATGTACCTCTACATATCTAATAGATGGAAGACATTAAAATACATCATCAATACATCAATTTTTAATTTGCTAATGATGATTTGGGAAGGATATCGTATGTCATATATGTTTACTGTAATAAAGTATTTAAAGTATAAAGCATAATTCTAAGTTTCTCACAAGTTTAAGCAAATAACAAAAGATATAGTTAATGCAAGACCCCATACAGTATTAAAGAATCTATGTAAGTGCATATAATAAAAACTCATAATCCTCTTTGTAAGTTCATCTTAAGGCTCTAGGAGGCTAATGTGATGAAAGGTGCTATCTGCAATAACCAGCTGCTAACTAAATGCAGTCACCCAGTAAAAACTACCATCTAAACGATTGCTGCAAATTAACAGCACAAGCACACCTTGCCACCTTTCATTGCATAAGTCCCTTTCTATTTAATGTAAATGTCTTTTTATTTTGGTTGCAATGTGCAATGTCAGTACATAAAATCCTTATTATTTTATACCCATTAATTATTTTTATATTTTTGTCTTTTATTTCCTTGGGTATGTACAGATAAACTTGTTGCTTTACATGGATGGTGATGTGTTCCAAACGATATCATCTTTCTTAAAATCGCTATGCTTTCCCCTTATTCTTTCTGTTTTTGTTTTTACATTCACAGTTACATTTTACATTCACAGTTACTCTCTGCTCTCTTTTTTCTGTTGTCAGCCTTATGGACATCTTATTTGAAATAATTAGTACCAATGGCTTCTCTTTGTGCCAGGCATTAAAGGGTAATCTAACCATTAAAAGAAGAAAATAAATGTTACACATGCAAATGAAGCAATATATTTCACATTTCCTTTTTTTTTTTTTTATTGCAGGAGCATAACTTTCCTTCCAAAAATCACTTGCTGCAGCTGAAATCAGCTATTTTTAAGCATATCTTGCTAGAGACTATAAAATGACTATAAAGAACAGATGATAAATGCCTCCAACCATTAAAATATATTCATGCTAAAAAAAAATAGAAAGCGTGTTTAATAAAATGCCAACATTTTATTTCCATATTATTGCTAAGCCTCTAAAGGTACGATTTCCTATTTGTCATTGTAATTACCCATACATTACAATTCTAATATATTGTTTAGAACTGATGCCTGGGTTTAGAATGCTGTATTGAATGTCCTCAGGCAGGGAAGAGAAAACGCTTTAAAGTCATAATGGATTTAAGCACACAGAAAAAGTTTGTAGTAAATTGAAATCAATGGAACATTGGAAAAAACATTCATGGGTTTGCCAATACTCTTGTTTAGATACTACATATGAGGCAGAATTACAGACAAAATTCCAACTAGGATTGGTCGAACAGAAATCCACGCCATCGAGATCTGACTGGATAGTTAAAGGCTGGAGCAGGAACAGCATTCATCCCATTATATTTTTTATTCCTTTGGTTTAAAAAGCTAACATTTTAAAGTAAATGTGATATCTTTCTAAAATCCTTTTCATACACCATTTACCCACCCATTTAAAATAAGAACAAGTATTGGGAATTGAGGATTATTTAACTGGAGTATTGAAAACTATAGAGAGGAAAGTCAATTTACATCATCAGGGAGATTCAATAAAAGTTCTTCAGGGTTATTCAATAAAAGTTCTTATTGTTTAAAATGGTGCTAATTTTTGCCCCAACCAATCAGATGTTAGCTTTCAAATTTAAAATAAGATCTAATTGGTTGGGGCAAAATTAGCACCATTTTAAACGATAAGAACTTATATTGAATCTCCCTGCTTATCGTTAAAAATGGTGCTAATTTTGCCCCAACCAATCAGATGTTATTTAACATTTATTGGTTGGTGCAAAATTAGCCCCATTTTTAACGATAAGAACTTTTATTGAATAACCCTGTATGTATATTATAGGAGGAAACACATGATAAGGGAATTTAATGACTTTATTACTTCATGCATTGACTTTTTTTATTCCAAAAATTTGTGGAGGGAGGTGTTGGGATCTATAGCTTCCTTTACACAATTTCAGATGTTTTGTATAGTTTTTGCATGCTGTATCCTTGTATCCATGCTTGAGTGTGTCCCAGTTATTTCTATGAGATCGTAATAGATGAAATAGATGGCTGTGTAATTCATTAATCACCTGAACTTTCATCATGGGGCCAGATGCTTCCATCAAATAGGCATTCACTGCAGTGCAACTATAAATAACGACCACTGGACAAGGGGTGTATTTGGCACTGTGTTCTGTCAGTTTTGAACTATTTTATCAGTACTGATGGAATGTTTTTTTTTTATTATTTAGTTCAGTATTTTATACTAAGTATAAACTTTGAATTTGGCTTGAAAGGTTGCACAAAACTCATTAAATATGAGTCTGTGTGTTCTGTGCCTTTTAAAACTCTATGACACAGGCAATCAAGACCTGTAATCAGCACTGATTAGGTCTGCTCACAGGTGATGCAATCAAGAGGCAGGTGTTGATTGTGTCTCAGACAAATATCCATTAAAGTCTATGTGCAAAAAAAGTCTGTAAATTTACATATAAACACTTTTATGATTTTCTTAGATATTTCTCTTGTGTCCTACGTGTCTGTACCAAATTTTCAAGGAGATTCAATAAAAGTCCAAACCAATCAGATTTAACATTTAAAAGCTAACATCTGATTAGTTGGGGCAAAATTAGAACCATTTTAAATGGTAAAACTTTTATTGAATAACTATAACACTCCGGATTCCAAAGTATTACTTACCCCCCCTTGAGAAGGGGCCTCTGGACCCTTACTATTAGATTTTTATTTATAAAACCATTTTTGGGCATCTTTCTTTATACATTGTAGTAAACTGAATATTTTTACTCTTGACCCATCTCCGCATTACTTTCTAGAGAATGATTTTATCTTAATAAAATGTATCGATGTATGTCAAAACCTACAGTACCTCTACTAAAAAGGCTTCATTCCTCTACGCATAACTTGCTTATCGCTCATATATGTAATCTTATCAATATTTCATATTTTATTTAATAGAAAATGTCCATGACTATTAAATTATTTATAAATAATAAAAAAAACGTTAAAGATAACTCATTTCCTGAATTTAAAGGGCTAGTACAACAAAGAACAAAATGTAAGGCTTCAACATATTTAAATGCAATCAATCTACCTACCACACCTAGAAAAAAAAAGCGATTTTAACTGTTTACGTCAAGCTCTTTTGAGAACTGTTAGGCACGATTTTTTAATAGTTATATGTTATAAAAATATTTTATATTTTTTTATTATTTAACTAGTAACAAAATGGGGTTGTCATACATGTACCTCTACATATCTAATAGATGGAAGACATTAAAATACATCATCAATACATCAATTTTTAATTTGCTAATGATGATTTGGGAAGGATATCGTATGTCATATATGTTTACTGTAATAAAGTATTTAAAGTATAAAGCATAATTCTAAGTTTCTCACAAGTTTAAGCAAATAACAAAAGATATAGTTATGCAAGACCCCATACAGTATTAAAGAATCTATGTAAGTGCATATATAAAAAACTCATAATCCTCTTTGTAAGTTCATCTTAAGGCTCTAGGAGGCTAATGTGATGAAAGGTGCTATCTGCAATAACCAGCTGCTAACTAAATGCAGTCACCAGTAAAAACTCCATCTAAACGATTGCTGCAAATTAACAGCACAAGCACACCTGCCACCTTTCATTGCATAAGTCCCTTTCTATTTAATGTAAATGTCTTTTTATTTGGTTGCAATGTGCAATGTCAGTCATAAAAATCCTTATTATTTTATACCCATTAATTATTTTTATATTTTTGTCTTTTATTTCCTTGGGTATGTACAGATAACTTGTTGCTTTACATGGATGGTGATGTGTTCCAAACGATATCTCTTTCTTAAAATCGCTATGCTTTCCCCTTATTCTTTCTGTTTTGTTTTTACATTCACAGTTACATTTTACATTCACAGTTACTCTCTGCTCTCTTTTTTCTGTTGTCAGCCTTATGGACATCTTATTTGAAATAATTAGTACCAATGGCTTCTCTTTGTGCCAGGCATTAAAGGGTAATCTAACCATTAAAGAAGAAAATAATGTTACACATGCAAATGAAGCAATATATTTCACATTTCCTTTTTTTTTTTTATTGCAGGAGCATAACTTTCCTTCCAAAAATCACTTGCTGCAGCTGAAATAGCTATTTTTAAGCATATCTTGCTAGAGACTATAAAATGACTATAAAGAACAGATGATAAATGCCTCCAACCATTAAAATATATTCATGCTAAAAAAAATAAAAAGCGTGTTTAATAAAATGCCAACATTTTATTTCCATATTATTGCTAAGCCTCTAAGGTACGATTTCCTATTTGTCATTGTAATTACCCATACATTACAATTCTAATATATTGTTAGAACTGATGCCTGGTGTTAGAATGCTGTATTGAATGTCCTCAGGCAGGAAGAGAAAACGCTTTAAAGTCATAATGGATTTAAGCACACAGAAAAAGTTTGTAGTAAATTGAAATCAATGGAACATTGGAAAAACATTCATGGGTTTGCCAATACTCTTGTTTAGATACTACATATGAGGCAGAATTACAGACACAATTCCAACTAGGATTGGTCGAACAGAAATCCACGCCATCGAGATCTGACTGGATAGTTAAAGGCTGGAGCAGGACAGCATTCATCCCATTATATTTTTTATTCCTTTGGTTTAAAAAGAGCTAACATTTTAAAGTAAATGTGATTCTTTCTAAAATCCTTTTCATACACCATTTACCCACCCATTTAAAACAAGTATTGGGAATTGAGGATTATTTAACTGGAGTATTGAAAACTATAGAGAGGAAAGTTAATTTACATCATCAGGGAGATTCAATAAAAGTTCTTCAGGGTTATTCAATAAAGTTCTTATTGTTTAAAATGGTGCTAATTTTGCCCCAACCAATCAGATGTTAGTCTTTCAAATTTAAAATAAGATCTGATTGGTTGGGGCCAACTGTTGGTTGGGGGCAAAATATACTTTTATCACCATTTTTTTTTTTTATTTATTGTTTATTTCGATTTTTATTTTTTAAATTTTTTACGATACGAAGAACTTATATTGAATTCTCCCTGCTTATCGTTTAAAAATAGTTGCTATTTGCAGCGCCTCAGATGTTTTACCATTTGTGTATGTTGCACCATCAATAGATTAGATATAAGATTTGATTGGTTGAATTTTTATTACTCTCAGTTTTGACTCAGAATTTATATTAATCTCGTTCCGGCATCCGCAGATTTATGGTTTGCTGAATTTTGCCAGACGCGAGTGTGTAATTGTTGTCTCGATTGCACGATTAGCAGATGTTTATTTTATAATTTATAATCTTTACACGGACTCTCGGATTGGTGTCTTTGTGAGTGGCAAATTGCCATTTTTGTTAACTTGATCAAGAACTGATTCATGGTCAACCTGTTCAGTTAGTATAGATGTTTGTTAAACATTCATTCAATTTTGATTGTTAATCAACTTTGAGTATGTGTTGAAATTTAAAATTGCACACATTTTTATTTATTATTATGTAACTTGGTAAGAACTTTTATTGATAACCTGTATGTATATATAGGAGGGAAAAACATGATAGGAATTTAATGACTTATTACTTATGCATTGATTTTTTATTCCAAAAGTGTGGAGGGAGGTGTTGGGATCTATAGCTTCCTTTACACATTTCAGATGTTTTGTATAGTTTTTGCATGCTTATCCTTGTATCCATGCTTGAGGTGTCCCAGTTATTTCTATGAGACGAATAGATGAAATAGATGGCTGTGTATTATAATCACCTGAACTTTCATCATTGGGCAGATGCTTCCATCAAATAGGCATTCACTGCAGTGCACTATAAATAACGACCACTGGACAAGGGTGTATTTGGCACTGTGTTCTGTCAGTTTAGAACTATTTTATCAGTATGATGAATGTTTTTTTTTTATATTTAGTTCAGTATTTATTACTAAGTATAAACTTTGAATTTTGGCGTGAAAGGTTGCACAAAACTCATTAAATATGAGTCTGTGTGTTCTGTGCCTTTTAAAACTCTATGAACACAGGCAATCAAGACCTGTAATCAGCACTGATTAGGTCTGCTCACAGTGATGCAATCAAGAGGCAGGTGTTGATTGTGTCTCAGACAAATATCCATTAAAGTCTATGTGCAAAAAAAGTCTTAAATTTACATATAACACTTTTATGTTTTTTAGATATTTCTCTTGTGTCCTACGTGTCTGTACCAAATTTTCAAGGAGATTCATAATCATATAAAAATGTCCAAACCAATCAGATTTAACATATTTAAAAGGTAACATCTGATTAGTTGGGGCAAAATTAGAACCATTTTAAATGGTAAAACTTTTATTGAATACACGTAACCCTCGGATTCCAAAGTATACTTACCCCCCCTTGAGAAGGGGCCTCTGGACCCTTACTATTAGATTTTTCAGGTAAATCATCATGAAACTTTTTGGTCAACTCCTTAGCATGAGTACTATGAACAGGTACCCAAGATCTTTCTTTGGGACCATAGCCCTTCCAGTCAACAAGGTATTGAAGAGGGTTTCGAACAAATCGAGAATCCAAAATCCTGTCAATTTCGTATTCTGCTTTACCTTGCACTTCCACAGAGGGTGAAGGAACATGCTGAAGATCAGTATTATTGGCTGGTTTGAGTAAAGATACATGAAAAGTGCTGACATTTTTAAAGACTTTGGGTAACGGTACCTTATAGATCACCCTATTGATCTGTTGTTCAATAGGGTAAGGACCAATAAATTTAGGACGTAGTTTAGAGGAAGCTTGGTGTAAAGGAATATTTCAGGTGGACACCCAGACCAGATCTCCAGGAAAGAAAAAACTAGGTTCTACAGAACAGTGGCGGTCCAAAAAAAATTTCTGACGATTGGTTGCTTATCTGAGATTAAAAGATACTTGGATCCACATCTGCTTTGACGTTTGTTGACCCAGGTCTATAGGTAATACTAAAATTGAACCAAGAAAAGAAAAGTGCTCAATGGACTTGTCTAGGGATTAATCTTTTGGCGTTTCCTATGTACTCTAAATTTTTATGGTCAGTGTAGACCATAATATGGTGTAACCCCCCCTCCAGCCAATGTCTCCATTCCTCAAGGGCTAATTTAATAGCTAATAATTCCTGGTTACCAATATCGTAATTTTTCTCATCAGAAAAATATTTTCAGGGAAAAAAAGCACAGGGATGAAGATGTTCTGGAGGTCCAGAGTATTGAGAGAGTACAGCTCCCACCCTTACCTCTGAGGCATCAACCTCTATAACGAATGGCAGTTTAACATTAGCGTGAGTTAATATTGGTGCTGAGCAGAAGGCCTTTTTAAGGTTTTCAAATGCCATGAGGGCTTCTTCAGACCAATTAGTAATATCAGCTCCCTTCTTAGTCATATTAGTGAGAGGGTATACTAAAGAGGAGAAGTTTTTAATAAACTTCCAGTAGAAATTAGAAAATCCTAAGAATCTCTGGAGTCCCTTGAGATTGGAAGGAGGTTTCCAGTCTAGAATGGCAGAGACTTTCTTAGGATCCATGGTCAAACCTTGATCTGAGATTATGAAACCAAGAAACAGGACCTGGTGTTGTTCAAATATACATTTCTCAAGTTTGGCATATAAATGGTGTTCCCTTAATTTAGTAAGGACTAGCTTGACATGATCTTGATGTTCCTGCAGAGAGGAGGAATAGATTAAGATGTTGTCAAAATAAACTACTACTCTCTGAACACATCGTTTATAAAATCTTGGAATACTGCAGGGGCATTACTGAGGCCAAAGGGCATAACTAAATATTCATAATGCCCATATCTAGTATTGAAGGCCATTTTCCACTCATCTCCAGCCCTTATTCTGGTTAAATTATATGCACCTAGGAGGTCCATAAAAATTTGTGCTCTGACAATTTGAGAAAATAGGTCATCAATGAGTGGTAAAGGGTATCTATTTTTAATAGTTATTTTATTAGAGCCCTATGATCAATACATGGTCTTAAACCAACATCTTTTTTTTCTACAAAAAAGAAACCTGCTCCCGCCGGAGAAGTGGATGGTCTGATGAAACCTTTATCCAAGTTTTCTTTAATGTATGTTTTCATGCATTTTACTTATTAATTATTAGAACTATTAATTATTATTATTAGAACCATATACAATTTTTACTGGTAACAAAATTTTATCAGAAACTTGAGGAATTACCTGACCACCTAGAGATTCCGCTGACTCCTCTAGATGCTGGAGTTTCCTGGATTCTTATGGGGACATGTTCGGGCAAAGTGTCCTACTTCCCCACAATAGAGACAGAGACCAGCCATCCTTCTCCTATTGTTTTCCTCCACTGAAATTAATGATGAGCCTAATTGCATAGGTTCTTCAGAAGAAGTTTTAGGAGAAGAAGGAGGAATACAAAAACCTGGAGCGGTCTGAGGACCGGACTTGGAAGGAAGAATTTTATTTTGATGACCTTCTCTGAGTCTTCTGTCTACTCGAATTGTCAATTGAATGGCCTCATCTAAGGTTTTGGGAACAGAATGACTTACCAGGACGTCTTTTACAGACTCTGATAGCCCGAATTCAAAATGACTTTTTAAAGCAGGATCATTACAAGAAACTGCTACTGCCCAGTGGCGGAACTCTGATGCGTCCTTGACAAAGTGTCCGTAATGGCTTCTGCCGTCCCGACCAAATCAGGGTCTGAATATAATATATATATATATATATATATATATATATATCCCTGTAAAAGAGAAATGACAAGACCCACCTTCTGTTACTCAGAACCTGAAGAAATGGGTCGCATCCGAAAATACACCAGGCAGGCGTCCTTGAAGTTCTGGAAATTCTGCCGACTGCCAAAAAACTTCTCAGGCAACAGTACTTTAGGTTCTACAAAAGGAGCCACCGGAGGAGATGCAGGGACCAGTCGATTTTCCTATGCCACCACATGTTGGGCCAGTTGGTTTACGGCCCCAGTTAAGAGATGTAATTGCTCATGAATATCTTCCATTGGCCCGATATAATGTAATGCTCCAGATTCTCAAGTATTTCTTTAGTCTGAATACCCCAATCTACAACCACTATCTTCACTAATAGACAAGCCCCCATTTGCCTGGAGGGTAGATGCGCCCCACCGAACACAGTTGCCCGCTGGACTTGTGTCCAAGGTGCAAGAGTGCAAGGTATTCAAACTGAGGCCGGGAATACTGGAGAAGTCCGAAGTGAAACAAGGAAGAGAGATAAAGGTCAGAGACCAAAATACGAGGTACAGACTAGGAGCAGGCAAGAGCAGAGTCAAAAACAGAGCAAGAGGTCAAAAACAGGAATCAGGCTGCTAGGCAGGGTACAAAGGGTTGAGCAAGAAGCGTAGTCAGGAACGAGCAGAGGTCAGGGCAGGCAGATACGAATCGGGGTCAAAAAACAGGCAAGGGTCAATAACAGAGAAATATATAAGAAAAAGCACACAGCCAGCAAGATAGATAAACTAACTGCTATATCGGGCAAGGACCAATGGGCTAAAGGGTTTAAAAAGACTAAAAGGACCAATAGGAGAACAGCCAAGAAGAAGATTGGATTGGAGAGCAGATTGGATAATAAAAGGATTTTGAATAAATGAGAACACTGACACTTTTAGCGCAAAGTATAAGAAGGTGCACGTCCATGAACATTCAGGAAACCGCGAAGATCGTGAATGGGAAGTCACGCCGAACGAAATGCAAACTCTGCCAATGATTAAGCGCCGGAAGACGAGGCGACGGAGAAAGCCAAAGATGCTCAGAATTGGAGGACATGCTGCGGGAGCTCTTAGTAGGTATGTTTTTCTTTACAATAACCCTGATTGTGTCTCTAGCTTAAAGACTGTGTGAAAAGATACATTCCAAAAAATAAGAAAAAAAAGCAAAGAAGAAGAAATAGAAAGAAAAGGAATTTAGCTATTTGAAGTATTTCATTGGACTTAGAAATAGTCCTCTGAAGCTAACACACTTCTTGGGTGATGCAATATCCTCTGATTGGATGGGAGCTAATTGGTTTAAATTGGCTGTAGACTGTTGAAACCTTGGTTTTGAACCACACATAACTTCTTCCTCCAAAGCATTTAGCTCCAAGAGCGATTTACTTGAAAAGGGATTTTCTGTTTTTAACGGGTTTATCTGTTTTTAAGGGGTGCATTAAGAAACAAAAGTGTTTATTAACTGTGGTTTGCAGTCTAGTAAATGTACTAACCTAGCACTATTTATTTGTAGGAGTGTGCCTGTGTAAGTAATTAATCAACTTTTTTTTTTTTGTTATTTTTACTACTTACTGCTTGAATAAGGTGGTAGGAATTGTTTAAGTAAGCTTAAAGCACTGGGTTTCTAAAATAAATACTTGTGTTCAACTGCATTATTACCTGTAGGGTGGGGGCTGGTAAGAGACAAAAAAATTTTTTTTTTCTTTTTTCTCTGATTGCATGGGGGTGTAGCTAATTGGTTTAAATTGGCTGTGGACTGTTGAACCACACATAAGTTCTTCCTCCAGAGCGATTTAGCTCCTAGAGTGATTTACTTGAAAAAGGATTTTCTGTTTTAAGACAAGACTGCTGTTTCTCTTGTGTGTATTGCTGTTTTATCTTGTTATGTATTGCTGTTTCGTATGGACATTGTTGGGGCCATTCAATGTGCATCCTGCCACATGTATGGGATCTTGGAGCAGCCGCACCAAGGGACCTATGTATGTGTCAGATGTGGGTGGGTTGCCCATTTGGAATCTGAGGTCCAGAATCTAAAGGGGAAACTTGCAGCATTGCAAGGCTTGACAAATCTGGAGGAATTTCAGGGGAAGTAGGGAACACTTCTTTTCAGCTGATTGATCCCAACAGATTTGCCGTTTTAGGCGAAGATGTAGAATGTATGGGACGGGCCTTTCCATTGAGCACCCAGGGGCCGTCTCCAATACAAGGGAGGGAGAGCTGGGGGCTAGGAAGGATAGGCAGGTGGTAGTGGTAGGGGACTCCATTATTAGAAGGGTTAGAAGGGTAGATAGGGTAATCTGTCGCCAAGACCCTACATGCCGAACAGTGTGTTGCCTGCCTGGTGCTAGGGTTCGACATGTGGTGGATCTTGTAGACAGATTATTGGGTGGGGCTGGGAGTGAACCGACAGTCTTGGTTCACATTAGTGCCAATGACAAAGTTAGAGCTGGAGGTGAGGTCCTTAAAAATGATTTCCAAAGTTTCCAAGTCCAACCCCAAAATGTTTTTTAAGCATATAAATGGTAAAAAGATGAGGACTGAGAATGTGGGACCATTAAACAATGGGACTGAGATGGTTGTAGAGGATGCCAAAAAGGTTAATCTGCTTAACCGTTTTTTTTATATCGGTTTTCACTATAGAGAATCCTAGTCCTTACAGCAGGGATTGTAATAATATGCAGGTGAGAAATGAGGAGTATTCACACTGGCTGATGGAGCATATGGTACAGAAACAATTAGACAAAGTAAATATCAACAAAGCCCCAGGACCAGATGGATTGCACCCCCAGATTTTAAAAGAGCTTAGTTCAGTTCTATCTAGACCACTGTTTCTCATCTTTTCAGATTCACTTTGGTCTGGAGATGTGCCGCTGGATTGGAAAAAAGCCAATGTAATAATAATAATCAAAAAAGGTAGTTGTTCACAGCCTGGTAACTATAGACCTGTAAGCCTAACATCAGTGGTAGGGAAGGTGCTGGAAACTTTGTTACAGGATCATATCCTTGACTTTGTCTCCAGAACTGATCTTATTAGTAGTAGTCAGCATGGATTTATAAGAAATAAATCATGCCAGACAAATTTAATTGTTTTTTATGAAGAAGTGAGTAAGAATTTAGATTTAGGCAGTGGATGTGGTATATTTGGATTTTGCAAAAGCTTTTGATACTGTTTTTACTACTTACTGCTTGAATAAGGTAGTAGGAATTGTTTAAGTAAGCTTAAAGCACTGGGTTTCTAAAATAAATACTTGTGTTCAACTGCATTGTTACCTGTAGGGTGGGGGCTGGTAAGAGACAAAAAAAAGTTTTTTTTTCTTTTTTCTCTGATTGCATGGGGGTGTAGCTAATTGGTTTAAATTGGCTGTGGACTGTTGAACCACACACAAGTTCTTCCTCCAGAGCGATTTAGCTCCTAGAGTGATTTACTTGAAAAAGGATTTTCTGTTTTAGGACAAGACTGCTGTTTCTCTTGTGTGTATTGCTGTTTTATCTTGTTATGTATTGCTGTTTCGTATGGACATTGTTGGGGCCATTCAATGTGCATCCTGCCACATGTATGGGATCTTGGAGCAGCCGCACCAAGGGACCTATGTATGTGTCAGATGTGGGTGGGTTGCCCATTTGGAATCTGAGGTCCAGAATCTAAAGGGGAAACTTGCAGCATTGCAAGGCTTGACAAATCTGGAGGAATTTCAGGGGAAGTAGGGAACACTTCTTCTCAGCTGATTGATCCCAACAGATTTGCCGTTTTAGGCGAAGATGTAGAATGTATGGGACGGGCCTTTCCATTGAGCACCCAGGGGCCGTCTCCAATACAAGGGAGGGAGAGCTGGGGGCTAGGAAGGATAGGCAGGTGGTAGTGGTAGGGGACTCCATTATTAGAAGGGTTAGAAGGGTAGATAGGGTAATCTGTCGCCAAGACTCTACATGCTGAACAGTGTGTTGCCTGCCTGGTGCTAGGGTTCAACATGTGGTGGATCTTGTAGACAGATTATTGGGTGGGGATTGGGTGGGGCTGGGAGTGAACCGACGGTCTTGGTTCACATTAGTGCCAATGACAAAGTTAGAGCTGGAGGTGAGGTCCTTAAAAATGATTTCCAAAGTTTCCAAGTCCAACCCCAAAATGTTTTTTAAGCATATAAATGGTAAAAAGATGAGGACTGAGAATGTGGGACCATTAAACAATGGGACTGAGATGGTTGTAGAGGATGCCAAAAAGGTTAATCTGCTTAACCGTTTTTTTATATCGGTTTTCACTATAGAGAATCCTAGTCCTTACAGCAGGGATTGTAATAATATGCAGGTGAGAAATGAGGAGTATTCACACTGGCTGATGGAGCATATGGTACAGAAACAATTAGACAAAGTAAATATCAACAAAGCCCCAGGACCAGATGGATTGCACCCCCAGATTTTAAAAGAGCTTAGTTCAGTTCTATCTAGACCACTGTTTCTCATCTTTTCAGATTCACTTTGGTCTGGAGATGTGCCGCTGGATTGGAAAAAAGCCAATGTAATAATAATAATCAAAAAAGGTAGTTGTTCACAGCCTGGTAACTATAGACCTGTAAGCCTAACATCAGTGGTAGGGAAGGTGCTGGAAACTTTGTTACAGGATCATATCCTTGACTTTGTCTCCAGAACTGATCTTATTAGTAGTAGTCAGCATGGATTTATAAGAAATAAATCATGCCAGACAAATTTAATTGTTTTTTATGAAGAAGTGAGTAAGAATTTAGATTTAGGCAGTGGATGTGGTATATTTGGATTTTGCAAAAGCTTTTGATACTGTGCCACATAGGCGACTAATGTATAAACTAAGGACTGTTGGCCTAGAAGAAAACATTTGTTCATGGTTAGAGAATTGGTTATTCGATTGCAAACAGAGAGTGGTGGTAAAGAGAGATACATCTATGTGGACTAAAGTTATAAGCGGGGTGCCTCAGGGTTCTGTACTGGGGCCACTTCTTTTTAATCTGTTTATAAATGACTTAGAAGGGGGCATTGAGAGCAAGGTCTCTTTGTTTGCTGATGATACTAAACAGTGCAGAGCTTTGTAAACTTCAAATGATGTGAAAGTGCTGCAAGCAAACCTAGATAGATTCTCAAAATGGGCAGCAGAATGGCAGATGAGATTCAATGTTGATAAATGTAAGGTGATGCATTTGGGATTTAATATTCCCTGTGCCACCTACACCATAAATAACTCTGTGTTAATTGAATCTGTAATTGAAAAAGATTTGGGGGTTCTGGTTGATAACAGACTTAGCTATAGCAAACAATGCCAGACAGCCACGGCTAGAGCTAGCAAGATATTGTCTTGTATAAAGAGAGGAATAGTTTCAAGAGAGAAAAATATTATTCTCCTTCTTTACAAGGCACTGGTAAGGCCTTATTTGGAATTATGCGGTGTAGTTTTGGAATCCCATATACAAAAGAGACATTTTGGAAATAGAAGCAGTTCAGAGAAGGGCAACTAAAATAATAAAGGGAATGGAGGGGCTTAAATATGCAGGCAGATTAGACAAGTTAGGGCTGTTTACATTGGAGAAGCGATGTTTGCGTAGGGAAATGATCACAAATATATTAATGGGCCATACAATGAACTCTCTGGTTCATTGTTCACGAATAGCTCATAACAGAGGACTCGTGGACATCCTTTAAAGTTAAAAGAAAAGAAGTTTCATCTTCAGGTTAGGAAAGGTTTCTTTACAGTGAGAACGGTGAAACTGTGGAACTGTCTTCCAGCAGATGTGGTAATGGCAAGTTCATTGAATAGCTTTAAAAATAGCCTAGATAAGTTTCTAAAACTAAAAAATATTGTAAAAATAATGGTATTAATTCATTTACTGTAGATCTGGTTGATCCAGGGATGCTTACCGATTGCCGTTTGGAGTCAAGAAGGAATTCCCCCCACCCTTTTTTATGGCTGGTTTTTTTTGCCTTCCTCTGGATCAACTGTTAGGAAGGGAGGAAGGGTTAAAAAAAGTGAATGGGTTGGACTTGATGGACATCTGTCTTTATTCAACCTCAATTACTATGTTACTATGTAATATCAGCCACTACTTCCTTGCTCCCAGCAATGCAGAAGTGACAAGAACATTATATTGTGTTTGTTTCATCACAATAAAAAGTCCTGCCTTTTCTGTCTTAACTTTATTAGATCACTTGCATCGCATTAAATTTTAAAAAGTTTAGAACCTGTTACAGCTGACGCTAATGTTGTCTTAAGCCCAC
This sequence comes from Hymenochirus boettgeri, assembly GCA_019447015.1. Taxonomy (NCBI): domain Eukaryota; kingdom Metazoa; phylum Chordata; class Amphibia; order Anura; family Pipidae; genus Hymenochirus; species Hymenochirus boettgeri. The sequence continues at coordinate 119,941,097 of CM033473.1, forward strand.
GCTCACCCCTTACTACATTACTATAGTATGGACATTAAGATTCTGAGATAGCAGCTATTATTGCATTGCTCTGCAATTTACAAAGCCTTGAGGTGAATAAGATAGTGATGAGGTGCCAGTGGAAGGAGAAACAGAATAAACATGTGTTGCTACTCTTGCCTTTACAGTAGCTAATGAACACTGGTTTGGAATTTCTCTCCCTGACTGAGGATTCCAATGTTACAGAGAAAATTAAACAGCTTTTTCTTTGCTACATTAGGCTGCACTATTGATTTTCATATATATGTGAAGCTGAGACATAACACGTAGCTGACCTTCCGGAAAAGGAGAGCTTTGTCTGACCTTCTAAGGGGGCAGATATGTTTAATGGTTGATATTGGCTTTAGCCTAGAGGCTTACTGATTTCTCACTCTATGGGGTTATATTTATAAAGTGATAAATTGGTCTTAAACAAGTTATGGATGGATTACCAATTTGAGCATTTCAACTATTGACAATGTTGAAATTGGACACAACCTGAATTTTTAATAATGGAAAGGTTAATTAGATAATTTTACCTAATATACCATAACATAATGACAGTTATAAATGTCTTCCTTTTCAAAGTGTAAAATGCATCCTTTAATGCTTAGCATTAACATGAGCAAGACACTTTAGTATAGTATAGTATAGTATTTCAGGTTGAATAAAGACATACGTCCATCCAGTTCAACCCATCTAGCAATATCCTCATTTCCTGCCTAACTGTTGATCCAGAGGAAGGCAAAAAAAACTCGCCAAATTTATGAAGGGGAAAAAAATTCCTGGCAGTCGGAAATTTCCCTGGATCAACTCTACTTTATGTATCAATACCAGTAACTTGCAACATTATTTGTTTGCAGAAACTCATCAAGACTAATGAACCTGCCATAACAATGTCCATTGGAAGACAGTTCCATAGCTTTACCGTTCTAACAGTGAAAAACCCTTTCCGAAATTGAAGCCTAAACCTTTCTTCTTTGAGTCTTAATGGAAGACCATGTGTCCTCTGACATGTTCTATTGGTGAACAATGCCCCAGATAGTTTATTGTATGGCCCGTTAATATATTTATGCACAATAATCATATCCCCACGCAAGCGCCTTTTCTCCAGCGTAAATAATTGTAACTTTTCCAGTAAGAATTGCTGGCCAAGTTGCCATTTTTACTCCACTTGTATTGGGAGCTCAGTTTTATTAATTAAGTGTTGCTGAATATATTTTATCTAAAAAAAAAATGCAATACAAAACATCAATCCAACTTTCACAGAATATTGTGCTGTTTCTTACACTGACATTGGCAATAAATTGTCATGTTTGAAAAAAAAGCTTATTAATGAACTTTAACACTGATGGTTGATAAACTAGTTCCTATATCTAAAATTAGGAAACAGCACTCTGGTACTAGTAGCACCTCTTGATATCACCACAAATTGGCAAACTCTTTTGGCTGTATTAACATTTCTATTTGAGGTTTAAAACTTTTTACTTGTTAATGTTATATGTTTCCTATTTCATTTAATGAAGTGATAACGCTGGTTCCATCTATTTCAGTTTTTTTCTTTCAATTCCAGCAACCAATCATATTAATTTCTTTCTCTGCACTTCCAACATTAAATAATGGAAATACTATGTGATTATTTATCTCTCAGGCTTTTAGGAGTGAGATTTATTAATGCATACTGATAGCATATCTACATGAAAGACAATAGACATGTTGTTTTTATTGTATAAATAAAGTGGGGAGACTTAAAGATTTCTTACTTTATTTCTGTAAATCCGATTTAATCCCAATTAATTCAGAAATTTATAATTTTATAATTATAATTGAGAATTTTCAAATACATTTTTTAAAAATCTTAATATAGAAATTTTAATCTAATATTATTTATATAAAATCTAATTTTATATTTTAATATACTTTAATATTTGATTTTTGGTTTTTTTGATAATTTAACCAGGGCTCGTGACTACTGATTATCCTAGTCAGGAGGTGGATTTAAACATTTAAATGGCATCTCCACCCTCTAAATAATTTATTGATATACTGTAGAGCATCCCTTCCCACACCCAACTGCTATATTACATTGCTAAACTAATAATCCGAACAGTAGTTACAGCCCCTTGCTCCAATGTCGCTCTGATCCGGCTCCCTACTTGCCGGAACTAGCAAATAGGGGCCGGACCAGCACAGGTGGACAATTAATTCAGTTCAATATACTCAGTACACTATATACATTGTAAGTGTACAATGTAACTTTTTTTTTACTAGTTTACTTAGTTTAAGAAATTTTGTTGAAGAAGAAACTTCCAATGTAGCAGAAGGATTGCTAACCTGGCCCTTCAGTTTAAAGTCTTCTGTTACTGTGAAACTGTATTTTTAATAAAATGTATGATGCCATGCCTTTACCAGCATTGTAATATACAATTTATCTCTGGCTGGCTGTATTTTGCACCACAGTAAAAGAATGGGTGCTGTGCAAAATGCCAATACCATCTTACCATGCAGTATTTTGCTTCTGCATGGTATCAGCCATTGAATAACATTATACTTGTCCAATATGCAAGCTATCAATCTACCTCCACCCCTTATATAGTCTATTTTCTTCATGAAAAAGAGAAAGTGGGTGTGGTTTGGGTGTGGTCCACTGCTGCCAAACTTTATAGGCTGTATTTATAAAGGAGCCCTATCGACTTCTTTGGGATGATACTGAACAATATAAAATATTGATATTGACTTTTTGATAGTGATAATTTCACCAAGGTCAAAAATGAACACAGTGGTCGAAAACAACACCAATACTAGCAGTATTGTTTATTTAAGTATGAAATATCGCTATTGGACATTTTCAATAGCATCCTTTGTAAATACAGAATAAATTATTCATCATAGACTGCAGCTGTATGGGTTTAGAAAAAGTCACCCACACAGATGGCAAAATTGATTTAATATCACTTTTACATGCATTTTATTTCTTACATTGCACTATATATCACCCAGCACTTTTTTTCATCCATTCACATCAGGCCCTTTCCCAAAGAGCTTACAAGCTAATCTCACACACACAAATATCATTATGTCTTATTCATTGTGGAGGATGTGCCTGGAAGCACAGGGAGAACATACAAACTCCTTGCAGATGTGTCCAAAGGAGGATTCAAATCAGATTTAAGCACTGCAAGGCATCAGTTTTAATCGCTGAGACAGGATTTTTGTGGCTTTATTAATGTTACACTACACTTAACGCAAACACAAAATTACCTCAGCACTGCAGGGGCAGAGATTAGTGATTGCAGTTGTTAGTAAACTGGCAAAGGAAGAGAGGGCTAGCGTTCCAAAGAGCAGCAAGGATGGCAGAACGAGGAAGTGTTATAAAGAAGGTCACTTTGGCACATTTAATAAAACTTGGGATAGGAAAAAGGAGATATGTGGAACTGTGCAAAGAGAAAGGGGTTAAAGTTTGAAAGAAGGGGCTTCAAAATTATTCATGCTATATATAAATAAAATGATCAACAATATATGCGCAAATATAAATACGGGTGCTGTGGGTATCAATAGAAAACTTCTAAACAGGATGGAGCTCAGATAGAACTGAGGCCCAAAAAAGTTAAGCCACTTGACTCTGGGAAACCCCTGAGGCACTCAAACGGGCATGGGGTAGGGAAATAATAACCCCAAAAAAACATAAATGGGGAAGTATGCAAACATGATGCATGAAAAAAACTTCCAACTAAATAAATCACTTAAAAACATCATTTATTCAAATATTCCAACATAAAAACACCCGAAAAACCCCATCATAAATGTACCAAACAAATCTGGGCACCCCCAGAAAGTGTCTAACTCAAGTGTCTCCAAGTATAGCAGCAATAGAAAGTAAAGTGCATGTATAAAAGGTGAGAGCAAGCAGAGCTAAGCAGGTAAGACTAATTGTTGGGGCATATCCGCGCAACCTCCTCATCTCGGAGGTCGGGGTAACCCGCACCTGTGGAAAAATTAATTAATTGAAGCTAACCTATAGACTGGAGTAGCAAAGGATCTCCACAGAAAACATTTAATTCAGATGAAAGAGTGTAGGCTGGAAAGACAACTAGTCATAGGCTGCAGGTAATGCTAGCAGTTAAATGTGGGAGACTGCATAACAATTTTGTAGTTGAGAGAAAAGGTAGTAAAGGCAGAAAGTGGAGTTTTGGCAAAACATTATCTAAAAAATCTTCAAGTCTGAGTTGGTGTTAATGCATCTATGGGGAATAGCCTGGAGATAGGTTCTTTTACTTACTGGAAGGTGCCATTAACATGACTATTTCTTAAACAGCCCCATGGTGTGTAACCCTTACTGGTAACCCTTATTAATCTTACTGGTTTGGAAATTAGCTACAGTGTGCTGAAACTTTGCCATTATGTGTTACCCAATTCATAGAAAAATTCACCAGGGTGAGTTTCACTTTTTAATCTTCCACTAAAAAAACTCCACATTAGGTGTTAGGCTATATTTACATAACAAAGATAGATAGATAGATAGATAGATAGATAGATAGATTGATAGATAGGGGGATGGATGGATATAATTTTCAGCACATTTTTGGCTTTTTCTAAATACTGTAATTGGAAAAGTGGAAAGTCAAAAGCAATAATAGTCATGGCCTGTTAGAGGAGGCAGCCGTAGGTCGTGCTTGTGGGTTCATTTTCTATCTTCATTCCTGGCTCCTGTTAAATTAATTGAAGAATGAAAGGCAAGACACAGCTCCCACATCTTCCGTTCCTCAATTAATGCAAAAACTATTACGTTCACTTTCTGATTTAACTTATCCTTTAACTGGTGTTAGTAAAGATTCTAAAACATGAAATGAAAGCTTCATGGCAAGCCTATTTAGTAAATAATTAGACATGACTATGGATAATCAGGGCGACATGACATAAATAACCTGGAAAAGCAAACAGTACTTGAGAATCAAGCTTAGACTAGGATATTTAGGAGGTTTGTATAAACAAGTTATGTCAATTCAGTTGATCATATTACAGTGTAATGTTTTGAATTTGTTTTTAGAGTACGACAATTCATTGAGAAATTGTATAAAATCCTGTGTGTCCAAGAATAAAATAGATTCAATCTCAAGATATCTTGGTGTCTTGTTTCAGTAGCTGACAGCCTCATTTATTTTTCTGTCTGCCTTATTAACAGGCAACTTTATTAAAGTAATTACAGAAGAAGAAAGCTTAGTCAAAGATCACTCTTATTCGATGAGTTGTCTCTACAAGGTTAATGACCATACCATCAATATAATTTTAGTCTTGCATCACAATAGAACTTGACTGTTTGGTCATACTTGATATAATGCTGGCAAAATTGTAGAATAGAACCACAATCAAGACAGTTGGTTGATGCCTTATTTGATTCTGGTCATTTTTACCAATAACTTTTTTTTCATGATATTGCTGATAAATAGGAAACCATGACCCACTGGGCATTCTTCTGGCAAGAAAGGAAATTGTATATAAAGTTCTTGTGTAAAACTTACACACAGTTGCCATTTTAGAAGTTAATGAAAGGACCCATCACTTACTTAGCTTTAAAATCAAATAATGCAATGTTGTAAATCCAAAGAGAAACATTACATAGAACATAGGATTCTGAAAAGGGAATTAAGGGCCATATTTATAAAGGCGCGGTATTGATTTTTAGCGCTACCGTGTCTTTAACAATCGGTTTAACGATTGCTAAAACAATAGTTTATTTACGATTGTTAAAACGGTTGTAAATCTACAATAATGATCGTAAATCCTCAAATGCAATCATAGATTTATGATCCCCATAGAATACCATGCGGTTGTATACTACCCCATGGTATTCTACGGAAATTAATGAACGGTTGCGGCAATACATTTACGGCTGCTGTCCCGATTTACCATATAAATATGGTGGTAAAAATTTTTAAAATTCTTTGTAACCATGGTATTAGCTACATAATGCTATGACAAAATACACACACACAGCAAATCCCCCTAAAACAATAGCTGTCTAAGCTCCAGTTCTAAATTTAAATCTAGCTTAGACACTAAACATGCTTTGGGTTTCCTAAATAGTTAAAGGGCATGTCCACCCCCTTTTTTTTTAACTTTGTATATATTGTAGGTCTTCCTTTCCCAGCCCCAACTTCATTATTCTTATGTCCAGAAACTCCCCCGTTCATTACTTACCTTCCCTCTTTCCTCCGCCGTACTGTCCCGGCCATCTGCTTGCATGAAACTGCAAGCAGGGGGCCGGAATGGCAGCCGCGTCCATGATTGGCTGAGAGGCAGCCAAACACAGTCGTGGCTGCCGACAGCTCGGGGGGAAAGAGGGAAGGTAAGTAAAGGTCGGGGGAGTTTCTGGACATAAGAACAATGTGGTTGGAGCTGGGGGAGAGAGCCCTACAATACCCTAAGGGGATTTTACACTAGGGGGAGGGAGAGGGAGGAAGGGGGAGGGGGGAGGGCTGATCTGAGCAAGCCAAAAACTTCTAAGAGGAAGCCTCAGAGGTGAAAACAATTTCCCTCCCTGCAGTGCTCCTGGTGGCAAATTTTTTGGACTTTGGAGGGACATTACAGGAGAACCATTTGGAGCTGGGGTGTAAGGTAAGGTACTTTTATACACTACAGAAAGGGGCCAGTAGTAGGTTAAATTATAGTTTTGGGGGAGAAAATGGGCTTTAAATAATCCACACAACTATCAATTACTGCAATAAAGGCTATCAGCCAACTGGTTTTTAATCAAGAACAGATATTTAAACATAAGTAGACATTTTGTATTATTTGTATGAAATCAGTGTTTTACAAGTCTTTAGATAAGGTTAAATTGTCAGAGCAGTCAACGTCACTTCTTTCTTCACTCTAGGCCATGACAGTGTCCACAAGTGGATGGCTTTTCTGAAACCCTTTCCAAGAACTGTACATGTAAGAATATCTGCTGAAAGTTTTTTTTTAAAAAGTCTGCACTGATTTCTGTTGTCCATGAAAGGAACATGGTTGAAAATATCAAGTATAATGTACTTTGTGATGAAATAGGATTAGAATGTAAAAATAGGAATAACAAACTGTTGAAGATGCTTTTCTTTCTTCAGCCTTAACTTCTATGAGGCAGGGAAATCCACATATAGGTTTCCTTAAACTGGGTACACACAGTAATGATAAAACGCTTTATTGTTACTGTGTTTAGCTCATTTTCCGAATGAACGCCGAATTTCTCGGCCGTTCGGAAAAGGCCAAAAATATCCCTTGCCCGCTAGCTTCTCCCTCTACTAAAGTATAGGGGAGTTGGACACAGTCATGGAAAACATTCAGTCGCAAACTTTTCCCCTATGCTGTGTATAGGGAGAAAATCAAGGATGTGTGGACTCTGATCTTTGAGAAATTACAGACAGGATCTCATCCTCTGTGATGTGTGTACCCAGCTTCAGTTTAAAGGGCATGTCCACACCCAAAATTAAAATTGAATCCACTACTGACCCTACTGTGTAGTGTTCAAAAATCCTTGCCATACTCCCTTTACTCCTCTGCTCCTTTAGGAGCTGTCTGTGTGTTTTCTGGTCCCTGCTGCTTCCTTGTCCTCTGAGAGGACTCTGGCAAGTGCAGGGGACCCCTCCAGCTCCCTTCCTCCCACCCTCTGGATCCCTTCTAGCTGCTTCTTCCCCTACCTATAAAAGCCCTTTTCCATATTGAAGGGCACTCTAGCACACCCCCAACCACGTAAATTTAGTTTTGTAAAACAAGCCACAGAAATATACTTATGCTCCCGGTCTGGCCCCTCTTTACTGCTTCCGGCAAACAAAGAGCCAGGAGCAGACAACCAAGGGAATGAATATATTTCTAGGGCTTGTTTTACAAAACTGATTTGGTGGGCTGGGGTACACTATGGGAAATGTAATATTAGGGTGAGTAAAACCCTTTAAAGGGCAACTGTGGTCTCCAAACAAGTTAGGGTTGAATGAAAGCCTGCCGTATTTCCTTTATAATGAGCTAACAATCACATCTCTGGCTTCAGCCAGTGAGAAATGATATTGGTGTAAATTTTCAAACTTCCTGCTTCCAGTAGGTTGAGTGACATGACCTAACCTCTGTCTGCCCCGGTGGAGAAGCATGCTCAGTAAAGACTTAATGCTGGGGAAATCAGGAAGTCCCTGGGGAAAAAATTGACAGTTGGAAAGGGGAGCCTGTTAATGCAGGCTGAGGCTGATCACATGACTACAAGCTGGTCACATGGCTGAAAACAGGAAGTGTTCAAGCAGGATGTAATACTGCTGAACCTTTCCAGCAATAACTTCTCACAAATTTTATCTAGAGATGTGATTTAGGTTTTATTTTGAAGGTACGATGGAAGGATTTTTATATAATTCTATATTCTATACTAGTTTGGAAGAATTGGAGACCACAGTTACCCTTTAAAGAATCTCTAGTCCTATAATAAAAGCCTAAAGCTGCGTATGTGAATCGTGTGTGTCCATCTGACCTAACTTTTTTCCCACAAACCAACTGTCAAAACTGCACACAGCATTCAGCATTCCGACTGTCAAAACTTCTCACAGAAGAATAGTTTATGACAGCAAGGAACTTGACTGACAGCTGAAATGTAAGAAGTTTTATTTTGGATATATTAAGAAATGGGGGCAGATGAACAAAAAAATGGTACAGGGGTGGTTGGGAAGAATTATAGTTTCCAGTAATGGTCAATTTTTCCATATAGATGCACTTTAAACTACTAAAAGTTTCCTTTCAGCATGTTTTAGCACTTTAGCACTGGATTTGTTTGTACAGTCCCCTTCAGTAAAATGCCCCAAATGTTTTGTTGTTGCAGTACATTGTGTGCGGTGGTATTATTATTAAACAAGGTAATTAATTTGATAAATATAGAATGAAAAAACAAACAAAACATCTGTACCAGCTTAGAAATGTTATAGCAGGAAAAAATACAGTACTGCTTTCCTTCCTTTTCCAATAATGGTATTTTCTACAGTATATCAGTATATCAAGCAGAAGTACTTGCCTGTAGCAGGGTTGCCAATGAGCATGCAATGTGCTTAGCCACCCAGCTTTTACAGATATTTAATAGGGGAATAAAATGTGTGTTTGTGGTTTTACTGAAACCAGGTTGTTTTTCACACTAAACACGCATGGAAGGCTGTGCTTATTGGAACTTTATAAAATAAAAATGAAGAAAATAAAACCTCAGCATACTGTATAGTTTATGTAGTGAAACAATAAACACACTGTGTAAACCCAAGGCCTAGCCTTTGATGCTTCATTTCTTATTTATTATTCCATATTAATCATGTTACACACTCAGTTCTGGATTATAGGTTTATACAAATTTTAAGCATTACCAAAATGCACTTGCTGAAAGTAAACGGTCTTATTGATCGTTCAGAGCCCACACTGATTTCCATGAAGTGTTGCCCATTGGCAACAAGTAAATTCCTTGTTTGAAAATCCCCTTGGTTACTCTTTATGTCTTTATTCAGAAAACCCAAAAGCACATAAAATGGAAAGGAAGAATAACATTTTCTTTACAGAAAATATGCAACACAATTTTTCATGAATTAATCTGTACAGAGAAATAAAATTTGCAGTCAATATTAAACACAACAAGCAAGCGGGATAAAAAACAAGAAATGTGAAAATATTTTTTAAAAGTAACATAATTTATCCAGGGTCATGGCTGTATTGATTTAAAACAAGTTCATTAAAAGATTGGATTGGTGTACCTAGAATGTTTTGCATTAGCATTGACATAGAGATATTAATCTGGAGAATACATAACCAAATACTTAATGCTTTTCTGTCACAGGTCAACATTTTTGCAGTGTATTTTTGTTTAGAAAGATACATTTCTTTCAGTCTTTGGACCTTGGACTTTTACCTCTGTCAGAAAGACTTGTTAATGCCTCACATCTTGTTTCATTGTTTAGATGCCAAGATGACCTCATCTTTTCTGTCATCGCCAGAACATTCAACTGTGGTTTGAATAGACTTGCTAGGGGACAAAACAAAGGCAACCAACAGCTCAGTGCCGAATGAAAAATTCCTTCAAAAAAACATTTTTAAGAAAATGGTAAAAAATCCAATTTAGCTGTACTCCTTTCCTGTAGACCTGTGGATCATAAAATAAATCCAGCGATATGCATGACTTAGTGGATGTCAGAAATTGATTATTAAAATCTTGCAAATTTACAGTTATTCACTTGTATTAATACAATTGTGAATCTTATAGGTAGATAAAAGATGGGAGCATGTGTGTTCAATGCATCCCTTGGATAAGGAGCAATAACATCAAGTATAAATCACACAATCTGGAGCAATAGCGGTTCTTGAGAAAAGGATGTTGCAAAATCTGAAAATGAATCAAGCCAATGTTAAACAAGGAAACAGGACAATGATACGGTTATCAGGAACAGCTAACAAGGGCAAGGAATGATCTCAGGCCTTTAGGTTTACAGCACTGGCTCATTTGATTCATTTAATATATTAAAACAAAGAGAAATAAAAACACAGGACTCTATGTATCATTTATCGATAATTATAACCAAATTTGTATATATAAAGCTTTCTGATAGTTTGGTTGTATTGCCCAGAAAACTAAAGAAAGGACAACAACCTAACCCCAGGCACTTCACTTACCGTAACTGAATGTCTACATCACCAACGGTTTAAGCACAGCAGACACGCTGGGCAGTATAATCATTCCCCTGAGGAAGCCTGAAAAGATATACTTTGTACATTTTAATACTTTTATTCTACATTCTGAGAGACCGTGACACATACGGCTGGGAGATATAGAGGAGAAAAAAGGTGCGAGATGGGTGACATCATAGACCAGGATCAAAGGTAGAGTGTAGGACGCCTAACTCCGTGAACTCGGACTTGGATGCCCTGTACTGAGGTCTACCATAGCAGTACACGGAGCAGAGATTTAGGGTCAGTTTCCGCATAAACAGGGTTATTCAATAAAGGTTCTTATCATTAAAAATGGTGCTAATTTTGCCCCAACCAATCAGATGTTAGCTTTCATATGTTAAATAACATCTGATTAGCACCATTTTTAACGAAAAGAACTTTTATTGAATCTCCCTGATAGTATTTTGCCTATGCACAGATGGAGTGAGTTATTGGTCTGGAAGCAAACCACCATATCTACCTTGAAAGAAACTGCCATATATTCTGTTACCCGATACTTACCCTCTATACAGGCAGCTCGGATAAAGAGAAAAGCTACAGGACTAATAAGTATCAAGGGTCTACATTTTCTTTCTTGATATCACTTTTGCTAAGTATTACAAAACATTATAGGAACATTGTAGTCAAGTTGGAACTGTAACAAAAGTATGGACTTCAGTGAGAGCTATAAAGATCTTAAAGTGTTACTTGGTGCACAAACATTGAATGAACTTGATATATATGGATGGAATATATTTAATTTTTTATGAAGGATAATATAATTGTATTCATATAGGAGGTTACTACGCTGGCCAACCGTCATATGATAGTATATCTCTTGATGGTGTTTTTTTATTCAATTACTAATAATAATTGATTTTTATAGCTAGTGCTAATTAGATGTTATATACCTATGAATAAAACTGGATTAATTATATATTCTATGGGGTCATTTATTTATACACTCTGGCACAATAACAGTACACTATTTTTGTTTTGTTCTCTAATGTATTACTGACCATTTTATTGATTACACTATTGGTCAGAAACCAGATTTTCAAAGAACGAGTTATTTCAAACCAACCCTGATTTGCAGGTTATCATTGTTTGTATAATGTAGGCATTTTACAACCAGTTTTAAAAAAAAAATTACTTTGGGTTGAACCAGGGAACCTTTCCGTTTGCCATTTGGAGCCAGGGAGGATTTTTACTTCTTTGTCAGGTTTTTTTTTTGTGTGTGTGGGATCAATTGTTTGGTAGGATTAATGAGTAGGATATAAAGTTTGGACTAGATGGACCGATGTATTTTTTCTACCTCAATTACTATGTTACTATGTTACTATAGAAAAAGCAATGCAACTGTTTGTATCAATTTAAGTTGGTTGTCAAAAAGTTCCCCTCGGCTGAAAATGATGTTTAAAATGTAAGGGGACTTAAAAGGCTATGATTACGAACTGAGCAGTAGGTCTGTGCACAGGTATTTAGCTAGAGTTTGTAAAAGGTCTGTGGGAATCTAGCGGCAGGGCTACAAACACAGACTATAAATGGATTGTCTAAGGTGTACCTTTTGGAAAGACACAAATACCACTGCACAGACATATATTTATCTGTCTTTTCTGTATAAACTAGAATACTTCTAATACTTCTAGTCTGTACCTCCCATGCCTCGCCCAATTTAAATTTACAGATCTTCACATTTAAACAAAGAAAATAGGTAATCATTAAACATTCCAGACATCTATAAATTATCATAGAATGTATTATCCTAGAATTTGTGCTAATGCATATAGTAAAAACATAGGGGGTTTAGTTATATGTTTATGATCATACAGTAAAAATTAAATTACCCAGTATGGATGGTCTGAACATCTAAATTTACAGAAATTACCAAATTAATAATGTAACATGAAAATAACCAATTGTAACAAATGTACAAATTTTCAGGGAGATTCAATAAAAGTTCTTATCGTTTAAAATGGTGCTAATTTTGCCCCAACCAATCAGATGTTAGCTTTCAAATGTTAAATAAGATCTGATTGGTTGGGGCAAAATTAGCACCATTTTAAACAATAAGAACTTTTATTGAATAACCCCGATTGTCTGTAATCAGAACGGGGAAAGACTTCTAGCACAGACATCCATTAAGAAAATGGCCACTTTAGGAATATTTGTTAAGAATAGGAGCAGCCAACACCTCTTAATTATTGCTCTGCTAAAAATAAAACTGAACAAGACTCATGTGTAATAAAATCTAAACAATTGGGAGAAGCTCAAATCCTTAACATGGATCTCTACATGTTTTTTTACCCTTAGAAGATAACTCACATAAACACTGTGATAGCCCCAGGCACTTCACTTAAGGAGGATCTCCGTGTAGGTGTAGGTAAGAAAAATATTCAGATTATGGGTGGGTGGAGCCAGGCACGCAACACGGATAGCTGCACATTAGAGGAACTCCATGTTACAACATACTGCCTGTTTTAAGCAGATTTGGGGTTCCAAAACACACCCACCAATGCAAATACTCCCACCACTCCCACGGCTGAACTATGACCCACTGCAACAAAAATAAAAGTAATAAAAAGTGTGCAGATAGTGTGAACCTCACACTGGACTGATCCTCCTCTGCACAGATGTCTCCACTAGGAGAGGATGAAGCAGACAAGGGCAGCAGGGAATCTGCCTGTGAAGATACTGTGGAGACTCTAGAGGGGGAGCTCAGAAGGATAACACCTGTAACTTTAAAAAACAAGACAGTCCATGTGGTTCAGCTTCCTCCAGATACACAGGAGGAAAACTCAATGGAGCAGATCACTGTTCCCCCCAGTTACAATGGGAGCCATTACAAATCTGTTTGTTCATTAAATGCTGCAATCTGCTCAGATATTACCGAAGTAGTTAAAACATTAAAGTCTGCCATAGACTCACTAGGCTCAAGGGTGACACAAAATGAAACTAAAATAGATGATGTCATCTCAGCCTACAATGATCTAACAGAATACTATGAACGGTAGACTATGACATAAAATTCCTTTTAAATAGAGTTGCAGAATTGGAGAGCCAGAAGATATAAAACTCCCAGACATAACATAGTTCATTCAACAGTTTTTTTTATCTTCTACTCTATAAACTGCCTTTAGAATCCTTACAATGAATCACATCCCAAAATCCAGATCATTGCCAAAGTTATCCCCAAGGGATGTATTAGTTCAAAAGGCGGATTTCACAACTAAAACAATTATCATGGGAGCAGCAAGAAAAATTAAAACCTTCACATCTCCATACCAGGATTTACAACAATACTAGATCTCTCCCCACTGGTAGTCTGACAGAGAAAAGATCTACTACCGATTACAAATAACTTAAGAGAACACAAAATACCCTACAGATGGGGCTTCCCAACCAAACTATTTATCCTACGAAATCGATCTATTACCACTATCATGAACCTGGAGGATGGATTCTATACACTAACCCAATGGAGCTTAACAGCAAAAAGACCTGAGTACCTGTACAAAAATAAGAAATCTCATATACATATCTCTGTGAGCTGGGAGAAAATGGGAAAAAATAAAGATTCAACAAGGTACCCCCAGTTATGCTTAACTAGACACTTAACTAATTTGAGCCTACTGGACATTTCCCTTTTTTTTTGCTCCCTACTTTGGTTAGGGAAGACAGGACTATTATTGCATAACAGAAGAAAACTTTAATCACTAATTTTGCAGCATAAACGTAATTGCGTTATTTAATTATGGCAATAAATTAAGCACAATTATAAGCACCCCTAATCACGCTAATTTCTAAAATTTTAAAGTAGCAGAAAATACAAGCAATGCCACAATATTAACAATGCCAGGGCAAATTTGCATTGTTTAAAGGACAATTAGGCTCAAAAAAGGCCCCTAAAAAACATATTGAAAATAGACTCCATCCCAGGGAGGTAGGAAATACAATTCCTACCCCCCCCCCCCCCCCCCCCGGGGTGAAGGCATGAGTGGTGAGCTGTCAAAGTTATGCTCATGCGGTGGCATTTCTTTTCTCATGCAAGACTATTTAAGAGAGGGGAGATAGTCACTGAGCACATCTCCTTATTTACTGTCTAATTTGAAAATGTAGTTTGAGGGCATAAATGCCTTAATAGGGCACTTTTTTCCTACTGCTCAATTGGGTAACACACCCATAACCTGTTATGTTAAATAGAGTAGGGCAAGTCCAGCCCCAAAATAAAAACTTACATACAGGTGAATCACCCCCCAAAATCCTAAACGGTAATAGTTTGAAATCTGAAATATATAAGTCTAACCTGAAATCCTGCACAATGTCCTGTTTCCCCTGTTTCTGCTTCCTGGTTCTTCCAGTTAGCAACTGTCAGTTATGACATCACAGCCAATGACTAAATGATAATCCCCTATCTGCCTCTTCTGAGCATGGTCAGGCTCAGTACAGGTTTCTAAATTGCTCAGTTTCCATGAGGCATCCAGAAGCATAGCAGGCATACAGTAATGAATTCATAGGACAAACTATGATATATCTACATATTTTAAAGAGGCTATTCTTTCTAAAAGATGTTCTTATGAGGGTGGAGTTGTCCTTTAAACAAGCTAACATGTTGATTTTGTTAGATAAAATCAAGCTTGTCCTCTTGAATAGTAACAAAGGTAAGGACCTAAACCCCTAGGTACTCATCCCTGGGCTTGTCCTATACACCTTTAACAATACAGTTAAAGTTGCTTTGCTACTTCCAGTCTAGCCCCACCCACTTAATTAGTCTGGAACTGTTATCGGAGAGGCCAATGGGAAGACATGCTTCTTGTAAATAAGTCAGGACTATAGGAATAAGCAGGGCCAAGGCAGGTAGAAACATAACAACTTTAATTTCTTTAATTAAGGTTTATATTAGAATCCTGGGGTTAGGACCTAGACCACCCCTGTGGAGTTTTTAAGGGGGGGTCTCCGGGTACAGTATAATTTCCTTTAAATAATGTAATACACCCAGGTGAAAATATGTTGAATAACTAGGTATGCATAATATAAACTAAGAACTTTAAAAATAATGACATTTTCCACTGAATTTTCCCTTTAAAATTTGATAGAAAATATTTTTTTATTTATCATTGGTCAAGGTGAAAAACATGAGAGAACAGGACATAAATAAACAAACTAGGAATGTAGGAAAGCATTTCATGTAAAAATTAAAAATAAGTGATTACCAGCGTTTATAAATTTTCCTTAGAAATTTATAGCAGCAGTGTCGGACTGGCCTGCAGGGACACTGAGTAAATTCCCGAGGGGCCCCACTGCTGGTGGGCCCTTTACTTCTAATGTAGAAAAAAAAATGCAGCAGCACTATGACCTGAGAAGCCATTGAATGTCACTAAATTGACTTCCCTTTTTTCATAAAGTCCTTGTTAAGTCCTAGCTTACTCTAGATACATCTAGCACACTAGGATAAGGTGCTGTATAGACTGAAGCTAAATAGACAAGGGAAGTTAAAGGAGAACTACAGTGGAAAAACAACCTTTAGACTCGAGGCTAGAAATGCTGCCCTTAACACATTACACAGAGTTTACTGACCTATAGAAGCATTGGAAGTTTCATAACAACAATATATACATGTAAAGTTTTTGAAGTTAAACAGTTGGGGGGGCCTCCATTTTTTAGCTCTAGAGTTACTCGGTAGCTCTAAATTTCCCATAGTGCTTTGTTCCTTCGGGACCATGAAACATTTCCAATCCTTTACCTACATTTGCAACTTTTCTAATGCAAATTGCAGACTGCATTGGATTCAATGTAAGTGATGTAGTTTAATTATTTAATTAATTAATTAATTACACCTGAAAGGGAGCTATATAGACTGCGGTTAGGGGAATATGTGTATTTAGAATGTTGTTTATTTGAACGTACAAGCTCTCAATTTAATGTTAATTAAAACAGCAACCTTAAATGCATACCCTCTAACATTCCCCTTTAATAGATATAATTCTAGAAATAACATAGTACAGACCTACAGAGAGAAGATAATCAAGTGAACCTGATCTTAGCACAGCTCTGTGTGATGCATTTTTCAATAGTGTACCTATTTAAAGGGAATGTTGGAGGGTGTGCATAACAAAATTAATGATTATGCCTTTAATCAGGTGGTAAAGAATGGTGGGACCTGTTGTTCAGCCAATATAAATATGTGTAAGTAAGTGTAAGATGTAACAGTATCACTGTGTACACCAGGATTTCATGCCACATTGGAATTCTGATGAAAATGGCAACTTTATTTCTCCTTTAACATATAAAACAGAAATACTTGACATTTTTGGGTTGAAATCAACCCTTTTTTCACTACCAGAAGTACCCAGGATGAGGATTTTCCTATTGGTCTTACCACTGACAGTTGGGAAGGCAGGGTTAGAAATTTTCATTAAGTACAGTATTAGATCCTTACCCTAGGTACTTTTAAAGGAAAAGTTGGGCTACTTTTAAGGGAAGGGGTGGTTGCAATTCATTTCAAATTTAATCGTGACTATATGAGACTGGCAGAAGATTATGTTAAAAATAAAAACACTACATCATCTCAGGCAACTTTAGAACTCAAAACTAACCTGTAAAATGATGTTGCCAGCTACACAATTCAACAAAATTTAAGGTACAAAAACTGCCAAATTGCAAATTGTATACAAAATAAAAAAAACCAAGTATAATAAACACATGAACTGGACATCAAGTAACTGGAAATGTGCTAAAGACACTTAAATCACCCTTTACAATGTTGAGGGTAGTGTGACCCAGAAGAAAATGTCGGAACTACCTTGAGACGTATGCCGGTTCGCTTAAATTGTTTGACGTGTGGCACGCGCTACCCACTTGTCGGTCCGGTGCTGCTTATATACCCATTACCTTGCTTTTGTATTGGCCAGGATGTAGCCTTGATGGGTGTCTGTATCGATGAACTTGGCTATGCCTCATTGATGGACGCTATCCTGTAGGTGAGGCCCACCCCTTTTCTACATTTGCCTTTGACTGTATAGCCACTTAAGCCTGTTGAGCATTACCTGATTGGTATTCCCTTGGCGTGAGAATATTTATTCCCTTCTTCTATTTTTTAGTGGCTGTATTCAGTGACTATTTTGCATCATAACTTTGGCCCTCTGACCTAAGGATAGGGGATTGAGGTCCTTTTATCCATGTTTATGATAAATATGTGGTTGTTATTATACACATTATCTAATGCTGGTTATATTCCGGGTGTTGGTGTGTGGTTAGTCACTGCGCAGTGGGGTTTGTTTTAGGGGTTGTTTCTTTTATCTGGGTTTTTTAGATTTTCACAATAAAAACATGCGCTGAGATTCAATAAAAGTTTTTATCATTAAAAAGGTGCTATTTTTGCCCCAACCAATGAGATATTATTTAATATTTGAAAGCTAACATCTCATTGGTTGGGGCCAAATTAGCACAATTTTTAATGATAAAAACTTTTATTGAATAACCCTGTAGGTTTTATATATTTCTATTGGGTGTCCATCCTGCTGTGGTCCTCAGTTATGAGGCCTCACTTTATAGTTTATTGTGGCACTATATATGCATTTGGGGTGCACAGTGGGCTTTGAGCCCCAAGCTTAACCTGGGTCATCTCCTCCTATTAGTTCTATGTGCATTTTTTTGTCCAGTCTTGTACCCATGTATTCATGATACTGCTTTTGCCGGCTCTATGCCCCCCTTTCCTCCTGGAGGCGTATATGCCCCTATACAGCCTCTGACACTATTGAGGGTATACAATATTAAACAAAAGTTGTAATACTGTAAAGGATTTTACATATAAAGACTATATAAAACAATATGTGCAGTAGTATATTTATATCTAAAAGAAAGCACTAGAAGTCTAGATGCACCTAAAATATAGAAAAATATAGACCTGCTCAAACTATTAGTCCAATTAGCATCAGATCAGATATCTTACCCAACGATATATAATATATCTATAGGGTAGTGACACAGTCCGCGCCCTTGATGACCTATAGGCACCGTATCATCATTCTGACATTTTATAATAACCCTTTAACCTATAGTCGCCTAGGTGCCGTTTCACACGTTCTACCCTTTATGGCATACAACAACCTGGTCAAAACCTTCATAAAATCCTTATCTCCCTCCCACAATACAGTGAGTGCAACAAACCACAAACCCATACACTGGAGGAAAATCAACATGATACATTCATACTGCGCACCATTCAAACCAGAATTGCTATGGCATATACATAAATGACAGTATCCCTATGCTGGTTGTGTCCGATATATCGCACAATCCCAGTATCGCTTATCATATGCATTGAATTGTCCCCAAATCCATGTATCCATACGATACTGCCTTAGTCCGGAATATACTCTGTTTCACACAAGTCCCAGTCCGGAAAGTTACAAGCAGCGATGGCGCCCGCGTCCTTAGACGCGTTCCTGTATCACGTGACCTCCTCCACTGATGCCGACGTACATTTCGTCACTTACATGATGAAAACTTACGTGACAAAACTTGTGCAGTAGTATATGCATGCCAATCCATTTAATTGTGAAATCTGATTATGGGCTTTAAAGGACAATAATACTGTCCTATACTCCTCCTTCTCACCCCTGGGTTAAGGATTGAACTGGCAATTGCCAGTGTGCTGTTTTCCTCCTACCACTCCTGGCCCTGGTGATACCAATAGGAAGCCACGCTTCTTAAACAGAGCTATTGGTCAGCTTGTGGCATGACAGTATGAAGTGAAGTGTGCACCAGCAATCACAAGTTTACGTTGTAAGTGCAGGTGTTAAACTTAACCCCAGGGTGAGGTCCTAGTGGTTTAGATGAATAAGAGGATCAGGGCTGAAGAGAGTATTACTGTCCTTTAAGTGTGGAGATAATTATTGGTGTACTTACTGTGTATGCAGCATATAAGATGCATTTATTTCTTCATAACATTCCTGTTTTGAACACAAACCATTGTGGTTCAAAGTAAAGGTTGACTTGTCACACATGAACATACAATATGGCATATTTATGTACATTCATTTTACATTGTGTCAACTGCCATGTGATGCCTTGGCAACTCCAATAATATGTTTGCAGCAATACTACTATAAACAAGCACCAATATAATATATGAAGTCATTTTTCACTCCTTCCGTGTGACCTTGACAATTTTATTTTTTTGTAACTCAAGCAAAAGTGTAAGAATAATTGCTTTAAGTGGCAGGTACTCACCTGGCAAAAGCTCATATAACGTAGTGTATAAAATAATTAGAGCTATATAATAATTACACAATTATTAAGTGTACGCGAAAGTGAATCATTCACAATATACTCCTTCTCTCAAGAGATCCGTTTTCTAAATTTGTCAACTGACTAGCAGACAGATAAGGTGACTTATACAAGGGTACGTAAGTACACAAGATACACGATTTTAACCACAGCTTTCTGCTATTCCAGCACAAAGATAGGGAAGGCAGTATCTACAGATGTGGACAGAATGGACATTACTATAGAAGTTATCACTGGGACTGCTGCACGGTACATTGTAAAAATTATTCATCAAATTATAGATAATTTGTTCTGTAAATCGTTTTTCAAGAATGTTAATCTTAAAAACAAATCTTTATAATACAGAATAGTGCAGATGTATTTTTGTAAACATTGTCAAAACAAATATCTACAAAAAAGAGGATAAGAATGTTTCTGTTTTGTCATTTCCCAGACTGACACCAACACAATGTTAAATATATATATATTAGTTGTTTACAGATTATGAAATGAATGATGTTCCTTGAATAATACATGGGAGTTTCCTCAATATGGTAGGTGGACTGCAACTCAGATTAATCCTTTTAGTTAACAAAAATGAATCATGTTACAGAAAAGGCCCTTCTGGCAACAAAGTGCTGACAATAACGGAATAATGATATATGTACATAATTTCTTTTTTAATAAAATAATACATCTGAATGCAAGTACTCTACAGTTCACAAATAAAGAGAGAATCGAAAAGAATTCCGCCGAGACCACTAGCATAGGAGAAAAAGATAAATATATTGGATTCGTTCTGATATCCTGATGTCTACGCAGAACTGACAAACAAGACAAAAAACAAATCAGTCAGTAAAGACATCTTTCACTTACTTGGTGTAGCAAGCAGCGCTGTAAGGATAAAGATGAAGAATACTCGGTGTGTTAAAGTGTTAAATACTCGGTTACATTCAATATTTGGGGCAAATTTCTAGAGTCCGCTGGCTTGTCACTTTTTGTTCAGGGTGACTAAGAAGACACAAAAGAATTCAAGATACTACAGTACCAGAATAACCAGATTGGCCCTTATTAGTATTTGGAATATTTTTATTTGTCTCTCAGATTAAATGAAGATTCTTATAGGAGAATTAAAGTCCAAAAACTGGAGTAACCTAGAAATACAATATCTTACTTGGTGTAGAGATTAGAATGACATTCTAGTTATTCCTGATTGGGATTGCTCTCTTTGTTGCTTTGACATGCTGGATGCACTAAAATTTGAAATTGGCAAAATAAGCTATGGGCCCATCGCAAAATGGCATGCAAAGCAAATCTTTTGTATAACTTACTAAGTTACTGGGTTAATAGCCAACCATCCAAATGCAGGCTGCCCTATATTCCATGTAGCAAAGCACAGCAGAGCTAAACTAATTAATAATCATCCAATCCTGAGTCAGTTCTATGTGAAATCTACTCTTCCTGTGATATTGCATGCTACATGCTACAAGAGTATGATCAAGCCCTTAAATGTGATCAGTTTTATAAAGGCATTGGGTAAAGTTAAATATTATCATCCTAACATCTGCAGGGAAATTTACCCTGAGACGCTCTGATTAAACCTCCCTTCCAGAATTCAATACTTGGTTTGCACTCGTGGGTGAATTCCCTCTCCACTGTGTGAACCTAAACCTAAAAAAAGTTTGCTTTAAAATGTTTAACACCCCCCCAAATAATGTTTATCAACCTAAGTTTTGCAATATTCCACGTCAAGATAACCCCAGTCTGGAAGGTCCTAACTTCTAACCTTTTCAATTTCTTTTACTTCAATTACCATTAGCAAACTTTTGCATTTCTCACTCTTACACACTGGATCCATATAACAGGCTCTCTCCCTTCCCCCTCAGCCCTTTGGCTTTTTAAAATGAGGGAAGAGGCCATCCAGTGCTTTATTTTAAAGGCATAGGATATGTATGGGGCCTAGGAATGTGCATTGATTATCTTTTCTATGTTTGCTTCCACAATTCTTGTATTGTATGTATTTATTGGGAGGCTTGGTCAAGCCTCCATGTGGTAATAGCACCCCCAACACGCCCCTTTAATGGCCCCTTTAATGCCTTTAAAATAAAGCACTGGATGGCCTCTTCCCTCATTTTAAAAAGCCAAAGGGCTGAGGGGGAAGGGAGAGAGCCTGTTGTATGGATCCAGTGTGTAAGAATGAGAAATGCAAAAGTTTGCTAATCGTAATTGAAGTAAAAGAACTTGAAAAGGTTAGACGTTAGGACCTTCCAGACTGGGGTTATCTTGACGTGGTTGGAAGGCTTTTCATTCATGTGATCACAGTTATGTATACTAAAACCCCTTTGTTTATAAAGTATGCTAGTGTGCAGATAATATGATATTGTATGGGGCCTAGGAATGTGCATTGATTATCTTTTCTATGTTTACCTAAAACCTAAACTATTTTTTTAGTTTAAATACTCCCTTGCTCTATACATTCTCCAACCCACATGGCCCTTTTCAATTCCCTCCTACCATTCCTTTTTTTCTACCCAAACGTCTCTAATATTTTTAGTCCACATTAAATATATTTTACAGGGCAACAGCTATTACATAACACTGTAAAAATATAATAACCTCTTTAGGAAAGCTCAGTTTTAGAAACAGCAGTAAGTATTTCTGGAAATGATCATCCAATTTGTAAATATTGTACAGCCCTTGGCTACTGTTTACTTTTCTCTTTTACTTTAGAGAATTTCTTGCTCCTTCTATTTACACATATGCATGCTTTTTTGACAGCACATGCTCATATTTACTTAATTCAGAGATGAACCCTGACCTTTGTTCTCATTGCATGGAAACCAGAACTATTTTTCATTTACTTATATTCTGTTGAACTTACTATTTGCCGAAAGATCATTTTTTTTCTTCGCTTCTGTTTGTGAACTTTCCCTTGCGAGGGAGTCCGATTTCTGCTGAGGACAACTGCATAATTCACTTGCTTGTTCACTCGAAAAAGCAATCATTCAGTCATTGTCATGATATAATATTTCTTTCTATGCTTTTTATAGGTAAATATTTGAAAATTCTTTGGCTTTGGGGCTACAGTTATGTACAAACCTCAAACTTTGAAGAAATGATATTCATCAAGCAGAAAATTATATAGTCTTTATGTTCTATGTGCATAAATTACAGGAAAAACTATTTCACTAAGGTAATTGGACCCCAAATCGAGACCCCAAATTGAGAGAGACTTAATGTCTAGCGTCCGTTTACATAACGGGCTTAACTGTCTAGTTTCTTATTATGTGCTGCAGAATGGGAGAATATATAATGGAAAATGTGGATAATGTATCATACCTGTGTAGCTGAAGATTTATTTTTATCAAAATATATAGTTTGTGTGATTGTTTCCTTGGATGGTGTTTTGCATAAGTTCCTTTTGTGGTTAAAGGGATGTCCAGCGTTTTTTTTAAAGGGGAAGTTCAGAGCAAATACATATGCTTTTCAGGAAAAAAAGCAGATTATCTTTTCATCCCAATAACCTTAATCAACATTTTGTGTGTGTATAAATAAATGCAGCCGAAATACTGACTTCCTGTTTGAAGGACCCCTAGTACAGACAGTTATGGTCTTGCCCTTGACCCAGCGCCTGGGTTGATTCAGTTGCTCAGTAGAGATCTGAGCATCTTTGAACCATCCAACAGCCAATCAGTAGAAATTACTGTTAGGAACATTCCAAGGATGTGGTGCATCCTGGGAAGAAGAAGGACCATTGGAACCTGAAATGTCAGCTCACATGTCAGCAGGGAACAGCAGAGGGTATGAAATCAAATGATTTTTCAAAATGGAAGAGAATATGTAGAATAACTAAGTATGCATTAAACAATTTAACAAATATTGATAATTTCCACTGAACTGTCCCATTAACTTTCTTTTATTCAGTTTAACTTTAGAACAGCAGGTAAATGAGTTATGCCTTACCACCCGTTCTTCAGTAAACCTGCAGGGGAGAAGAAGAAACTTACCGTAGATTGCTCCAGTGCTGCTTCCTTGCACTCTGTGCGCATGCACGCACAATGCAAATAACTGGGAATGTCAGTGGTGTCTGACTCTGTCAGCTGCGCTGGATTGATCCGCAGGAAGAAGGGGAGGTAAGACCCATTTACCCCCCCCCCATTCTTTAGTTAAACTGAATAAAAGAAAGTTAAAAAAAAACAAAAAATGCTGGATATACCCTTTAATTGCTGGCCATGTGTCTGTGTGCAACCATGTATGTGACATTAATTTGGCATATGTGGAAAATTAATAATTAGTGGGGGTTACATTCCATGAGGGTTTAGGTAAAACTTCTGTCTCTAAATATTTTTTTTTTAATCAAATGGCTAAATGCACAAACTTGTATGTTAGAACTGCATCAATAATAAATGAAAGAACGGCACCGTTATGTAACAAAAGGTGTATAGGTGGCAAACTGTTTTATTCAGGAGAGTTTAGCCTTCATATGTGTGTTGACTTTTAAGTTTTTGCTACAATTCTTTGAAAAATGCACCTTCGAATTTGTCTCTAATTTTATATTTTAGAAAAAATAGAAAATATGAGTTAAATCTTGATGAAAAACATACGGGGTGACTGTGAGTAAATCCTGAAAAGGGATTGATGAGTTGGCGTTAAAATCCAAAAGTAAAATTCTAAAAGTAGCTACACGTCACAAAGAATAACAAGCGCAGGCTGTGCGGGAGTTTTCTCCAATTCCAGTGCAGCTGGCTCAAGGAAGTCATTGTATTGTGTAATGTGATTGTATCACATTTTGCACCTAAAATAAATTTATAGATAGAGTTAACATATATTATTATAGGATATGTTAACCCTTGTTCATATTAATTGAAGAACAGGTGGTAAGGGAGCTATGTCTTACCTCCCATTTTCAATTAATCTAACATGAGCTGGCAGGGAAACTTATTTATGCGAGAATGTGCTCCTCCAACATTTCCTTGTATAGTATGAAAAGTGTAAAATTCTACAATAAGTTTAAGTTTGGAGAATTGGAAATTTTAAAAACAAAAAAAGTAAAAATATTCCCCCTAATCTCCAGTCAATTCACTAGGAAAGTTGCAAAAAAATTTTTAATGTGAAAACATTCTTGAGAGTTTTCCTAATGTAAATCTTCACTAAAACACAAGACTTAAAATTATAAAAATTCTTCTGGCATTGAGTATGCACATATTGGTAATTCTACTGCCAGAGTATTAATAAATACCAGAATATTGTTCCTGAGAAAAAGTAATAGATAAAGGACATGTCCACCCTAAATATTAACATTTTACATACTGTAGCTCCCCCCCGCCCACCCCCCAATTGCAGTCAGATCTTCAAAAAACCCATCAGAACTCTACTTTCAGCCCTTCGCTCCCACAGTGCTCTGCAAGCAGGGGTCAGACCGGCAGCCGTGTCTGTGATTGGCTGGCTATGAAGACAGTCGCGAGGGGATTGGGAAGCTGGGAGAAAGGGCTCCCCTGCACATGTTACAATACCTTCTGTAGGCAAGAGAGGAGGCAGAAACATTTTTCAGGAACACACATCCTACTGTTCAGTTTTCTGGACTTTGGGCAGCCATTGCAGAAGAAACAAAAGGAGCGGAGGGAAAGTTAATGATTTGTTTAAACTTCACAGTGAGGCCAGTAGTGGGTTAAATTTTAATTTTGGAGGTGGACATGCCCTTTAATGCGCTTTAAAATAGCAGTATTTACATTTATTGGCAGATGGACATTTGAAGATTACGTCTCTGATTAAATTAACATGTTTCTGCCCCTATTCATGGTCCTCCAAAACATAACTACCGTGTTCAAGGAAAGAAAGGGTTTTTACAGCTTGCCATGGTCATGTAATGCCAGAAGTTTCAGTTCAAAAAGAGCAACAGCAGATAAAAATTTACAGTTACAGCAAACCAGATATGATGGGTTTATCCTGCAGTAGATGGGTGGTTGATATAATCTATGGCTCTCTAGCTTTAATTATGACAGAAATCCCAATATACCTTGACAGTCAGACTGGAAAATGTAGCTAACAGCTGTCAGGGGAGACTGTAAGTTCAACAAAGGCTGAAGGGGCACAGGTTCATTGCAAGAAAAATAGCTTATCTAGTGAATTTCAAATCATATTACATGTGTCTTACTAGTTACTTACAGTATATTTGTTGTTTTACCCAATGTAGTTTCAATCTTTTGCTCTACTCTGTTATAGTACAAAGTGTTCCGGTCTATCCCCTGAATGGTTAATTTAAATAATGAAGTTTGAAAGGATCACACAGAGTTCTGTCAGATTGCTGTTTTTATTCATTGAAAATTGCAGCAATCTGACAGGAAATTGCTGTTGAACTCTTTCTGTGTTTGTCAATGGAATGTGATTGGTGACTATATTGAACAGGCTGTTTTTAAGCAAAACATATACGAAATGCTCCAGACAATTACAGGCTGATTTTGGCGAGAAGGAACAGTTATAGTTCCTACTATATTAAAAAGCAACTTAAGGTCTGATAAAGATTTCACATTATGTGAACATGATTAAGAAGTGCTGTACGATCTGTGATATTGAAGCCTCAATTGAATTGACCAAAACAACTGACCCATGTGTGCCTTCTGTTCAATAGACTGGCCAGTGATATTAGGCAGTTTATCAAACTGAAATTTCAAGCTTAAATATGATGGTTGGTAATATGGGGCCATATTCATTATCACTAATGTAGGCCGCGGTCGTACATTTACACCGAACGTTCATTAATTACCGAACGTTGGGCCATAGAATACCATGCGCTAGTGGTAGTTACCCGAGTATAAGTCGAGGTTCGAATTTTAGGCTATTTTTATAGCCTAAAAACCTTGACTTATATTAGAGTATATACGGTATTTGTTAGATAACCCCCTAAATTTATGTTTTTGAATTGTGTCCTCCATTAAATAATGAAACTATTTTTTATTGTTTGTGATATCCCTTCCTGCCAAATTTGTCATGGCTTATCGTTTCCTGATACACATGACTATCTCCTAAAAACTTGCCTTTTCAAATCTGCTAATCATGCCTTATTGTTTGTGATTATCATCTGTAACTGAAAAAAGTGTATTCTCTTATTTTGTGTTTGCCCCCTGAAAAATAACTTCTAAGAAAATAGAACAATTTAGTTCTGTGTCCAGAAGGCATCCTAATTACTTTAAATGCACATAAAGGTTTGTATTTCCACATATCTAAAGATTAATCAATAAAGTTCAATTTACAGATATAAATGAACAGTCTGCAACAGCAGCCTATGAGCTAATGTAAATAATGTGTACCTATCCTTGAATAATTATGAAAGAAATAAAAGGTCAAAACAAATCAATACTTTAAACTTCTCTATTAGTGTAATTGCTATAGCGACTAGTAATACAAATATAACCCAGCACATGCCCTTTCAACCTTTAATTTACTCAGCTGTCCTTCAAATATTGCTTGCACTAGAAAAGTACCATTGAATAAACATTTAAGCCATAGACAATGATGGAAAAAAAACAGATTGGTCATCTTGACATTCCTGATAATGTGCTATATTTCATTGGTTCATTCTCTGAGCTGCACTGAGGCTCCAAGGCAATGGTACTCTGCACCCTTCCCTCTAAATTTGACCCTGGGGGCCCTTCAAGGCCCATATCAGTTTAATCCTAATATGGTTGGTTGTTTTGTAAGCTAAGAGAGTTTGGTTTTAGTTCTTCTTTAAACAAGCAGCAAAAAACAAATGTCCACATATAAAGTGTTTAATATAAAGTTACAGTAAGTAAGAATATAAGAATACAATTTAATTTTGGGTGAATAAGGCAGTTTAATCTTAAAATACCCAAAAGTTACACATGAGAAATGCTTATCTTTGGAGGCTGTTACATGCTTGGAAAATTGACATTACCCATCTCTATCCAGTTGTCCTGTGCATTCTCAGTCACTGGACTAGCAGTAAGGGAAGCTGCACCATACTTGCGCTGAATGCACAGTTAAACCGGCCTAACATAAATTAGGTAAATATGATGAGGAAGAACGCTGATAAGTAAAATGCTTCCTTGTCATGTTTGCATTGGCAATATTGCTTTCTAGACACACGTTAGGCTTTAGGAATTGCTCCTTCTGATATTATCTGGGGAATCTGCTGCACCTTATTTGTTTGCAAAAAATACAGAGAAACCTCACTGTAGAACAAAGAAAACAAATACAATTTACAGATAGATGTAATGCAAGAAAAAGAAATGTCAAATAACATGTTAGACATTAAAAAATGTTTTAAGGTGGCAATACACTATTACGATCGTAATTACAATCTTAAACCGACCGACACTTTAATAGACAGATGTACAATGTTAATTGTACTAAGATGTACCATACATATTGTTCAACATTCAATTTGTTTTGTAAGAAGTGTTGAATGTCGTCTATTGTAAAGTTACATTACATTAAGATTTAATCGGAACTTCAGAAAAAACTACAATCATTTTACCAATCGACTTAAAAAAACAACTTCGTAATTACAAAGATTTTACGATTTAATGTTGCATAATAAGATTGGGAAAATGTTAAATTTTTTGGCCAATCAATGGAAATGTCGGATTGTATGTCGAACTGTACATAAAATTGGCCTAATGTATGGTCACATTTAGTCTTAGTTCACCTTTAAAACTAAGGAATTATCGACTTCAGATGACCAAGAAACACTTTCAGTATTATACAGCATTAGTTAAGTAACTTCATATTCTATTTTTCTTTAGCTATTCAAGGGAAAA
The DNA here is from genome assembly GCA_019447015.1 of Hymenochirus boettgeri. Lineage (NCBI taxonomy): Eukaryota > Metazoa > Chordata > Amphibia > Anura > Pipidae > Hymenochirus > Hymenochirus boettgeri. The sequence continues at coordinate 119,969,848 of CM033473.1, forward strand.
TTCTAAAAATAGTAAAACGGTAAATTAAAATATATTTTTTATCAGGACTGTTAAGGTTTATGAAAATGTGAACAGTTTCTCGCAGTTATTATAATCGTCTGTTAGAATGTGGCAGAAAATATTAGAAAAACGAAAATAATTCTTTACATTGGACTTCTGTCAAGAGGTTTGTGTTTGAACTCTTAAGATTCTCTAGACAGTGAAGCTGATTTCTCAAGGATGATGGGGGAAAACCGTGTACATAATTAAAACTAAGTGTACTAGCAAATTGGCCCTGCGTTTGCTTTAGAACAAAAAAATAATAAAACAAAATTATCAAAAGAGGTTATATCTGAAAATTGTTTCCTACGCCTTTCAGATCCTAGTAAGGCTATAATGAAATTCAAACCAACTACATCTGCCGTACTGCACTGTTAATTAGTTTTCTATTTATTTAGCAGATCTAGAAGTGGAAAGCAATCTATTGCCACTGAATTGTTTGACTTCTATGCTAAATAGAATACATTCCAATCCTCTGATGCTGAAGCTGGTGTGAGTCAAGCTCCAGTCTCACTGCAATGTTAAATTAGCATCCTAACAAATTTAAACATGGCAAACTTTCTCTCACTTTGGAAGACAATAGGAATAGGAGGTCAATAAACAAATTGTCAGACTCTTCTCTGCCATCAGATTATGTTATTTGCTTATAAAATCGAAATACAACAATCCTTAATTTATCAGTGATGTGCACAGGCCCTTGTATTAGTTAAGTAAAGAAAAGGATAACATTTACTCAAGCATATTGGACAGAGTGGCAAAGACTCATGTTAAATGCTTTGAGAGATGCAGCAATGAATAATATGTCTGGGGATAAAGTGAAGCAAGAAAGGGGATAGCTCAGTCATTGGGTCACTGGACTCAGCCCCATTCCTTGTGGTCTGGGCAATCCTATTTGCTCAGGTGCCAGATTTACAATATAAGCCTTATAGAGCTCAGGGCACTTGTTTTGTTTGTTTAAATCAGCATGGCCCAAGCTGCTAGATTCAAATTCAAACCAATCACAGATAATAAAATAAAAAGTATAATTTAGCATAATGATGGCTTATGCACCACCCAGGGTAACACTGGTTTTAGAAAAGCTTCTGTTGTTTTAAAGATATCTGCTGTATAGATATACATATATATACAATATATATACATATATATATACATACTAGCAGTTGTACCCGGAGTTGCCCGTGTATACTTGTGGGTAAAGTATTTTACAGGCGTCAGTGTCTCTGACCATGTGACGTGCTAGCTCTTTGTCTGTGTTGTTAAAGTCGGGCTTCATTCTGTTGCGCTGTCTGAACGTTGTGTGTTTTTATTAAGCGTGCACATTTGTGTGTCACCTTGTTTGCACTTTATATTGACTATTAGATCCCAATACATAAAGTTACTTTCTGGTCCGAATTGAAAGTGCCATGATGTCTTTGTTCTTTAGTTGTAACTATCTGTGAAGTGTGTGACATATGGGCAGTATGTGTCTGTTTCTTAAGTCCAGGTAATGCAGGTAATTCCCATGTGGTCCATACCGCCAACCGTCCCAGTTTGAATAGGTGGATGGGGCATGTCTGTGATGTTGTGCTGTCCAGGAGGCTTGGACATTACATTTGGTGTTCACGATATTTGGGGGCATGGCCATGCTGTTTCAAAGCGTGGGCGTCACTGTGATATTTAGGGGTGTGTGTGTGGTGTTTAGGGGTGTGCCTGTGATGTTTGGGGGCATGGACAGGATGTTTGTGTATGTGAGTATGATTTGGGAACAGACCTGGGATGTTTTGGGGTGCGGCCATGATGTATGGGGTGGACCATGTTTTGGGGGGGGGTTGGGGGGGTGACCACAATATCTTGTAGCCTGGTCATAACATTTGGGGGCATAGTTACAATGCATGGCAGTTATCTTTGGGGGTATGGCCTTGATGGTTGGGGTATGAGCGTGATGCTTGGGGGTGTGGGGCGTGGCCTTGATAGTTGGGGTATGAGCGTGACCGTGATGTTTGGGGGTGTGGCCATGACAGCAATATTTGGGTGCGTGGTCACAATGCAGGAGGCTCTGATTTAAATTTCTTTGCATGCCAATAATTATATCACTGATAGTAACATAGGGGCATATTTATAAATAATCATTATCTTTTCACGGCCGCTTTTCCCGCCATTTTCACCAAAATTGCTATTACCGCGATTTATAAATGGCCAGAAAGTGGCAGCGAAAAGTTAACGCCTCATTAACTTTTCGCACCTATCGGAACAGTTACTGACGCTTCTATTTATAAAGCGGCGGTAACTGAAGCGCCACGCTAATCTCGATTGTTTCACTTCACCACCTTGAGGAGGGCGAAAACGTCTGAGATTACAGGGGGCTGGGAGGGGATGCCAGGGAAGGATCACTGCATGTGACCATCCGCCGAAACCCTTTCCCAGCAGCCCCTCCCAGCCCCACGCTGGGGTTTTAATGCATGGTTTACATGTATAACATTAACCAATCAGATTTCAGAATACATAAAGAGGTGCACTCCGGCTGAAGAAAGAAGCGGCTGGCAACATCGGCTCCGCTGGGGCCGGCGGTGCCAGTGGGCTCACTGGCAGCCGCGGTGAGCCTGCCTGGCATCGGTGACCTCAGTGGGGTTGGTGTCGCCAGCTCGAAGAGGTTGCGATGGATCAAGACACAGGCAACATCGGCCTCGTTGAGGTCGCCAGCACCCGCCGGGGGTACCCCTGGCAGCTGCAGGGGTACCTCTCGGGGGTCGACGGCCTCAGCAGAGCTGGTGTCGTAGGGGCTGGAAGAAAGAAGATGCTGCCAAAGGGCTCTTTTAAGAGCCGCTCACTGGGGGTCCCGGTTCAGTAAGTGCCCAGTAAGTGCCGCAAGGGCCCTGATAGGGCTGGGGAAGGGGGTCCCGGTTCAAGCTGCGGGACCCCTAAGCCCCAATGGGCTCTTGTCAGAGCCGCAAGGGCACTTGTAAGTGATGCAAAGGCCCTGATACGGCCGGAGAGGGACCCCTTAAGCCCCAAATGTAACTTTTCAGTGCCCCCACTGGAGGGTCCCTCCACCCCCCCAGCAGGCCCTTCCCTCCCCCTCCCCGCGAGAGTACGGGGCGGGGCTGCTGGGAAGGTGGTTACATTTACCACCACCGCAAAACATTTCACCGCGATGCCGCTCGCCATTATAAATATGGAGATATTGGTATTTTTTCCATGGCGATGTGCAGCAGTAATTTACAGGCGCTAATATTGGCTGGTTATAAATATGGCCCATAGTCTTTCCAGGGCTCATATTTTAAAACCTTCCAGGAGCAAATTGTAATGTGTTACAGACCTTAAGGGAAATGTCTGGTTCCCTCTGTTATAGAAGCTGTTGTTTTGTGTGTGCAGCTTTCTGAGTTGTGTAGCCATACATTACGCTGTTGTTGTGACACTGAAGTGGACTCAGTGTCTGTCTTGTTGAAGTCGGGCAGCATACAGAGCCCAGACCCTTCATCTGAGTTACTGAATTGGGGAATCACACTCTGCAAGTGACGTGCAGGTTTTTTATTGGTCAAACTGGACTTCATGGGCGTGGTCCCTTTCAGAGTGCATCACCGTTATATTGAGTCATTCAGGGGTGTGGCTGTGTGGTGAGCACATACATACATACATACAAGATTTCTGCTTTATATAGTAGATATATATCTGTTGTATTCAGTTAGATCAGCTGGACTTAAAGTTAAGTTATTAAAAACGTTTCACTAGTCATTCAACTGGCATTCTCAATTCAGAATGACTTGTTGGTAATTACAGTAAGTACCTTGGAAAGTCCCAATTAATATATAACAGCAAGGTGTTACATTGTAGCTAAGAGGTGTTATCGAAACTGCCCAGGGTAAGTTGTCAAAACAGCATTGTACATGGCAGACAGTACATGCTTTTTCTTAAGTACACGAATGAGTCCTGTTTAATTCTGTTTTAACACCTGACCCTGGGCAGTTTCGATTACACCTCTTAGCCACAATGCAATAACACCTCTCATCAGAAGGTCCCTAAAACCTGGCTGCCTGTTATATGCTAATTGGGACTTTCCAGGGTGCTTAAATGGCAAGTCCAGCACCAAAATGTAAACTTACATACAGGTAAATCACCCCCCCAAAACCCTAAACTGTAATAGTTTGAAATCTGAAATATATAACCTGAAATCCTGCACAATGTCCTGTTTCCCCTGTTTCTGCTTCCTGGCTCTTTCAGTTAGCAACTGTCAGTTATGGGTTTGACAGTTGACATCACAGCCAATGAATAAAATGTTAATCCCTTGTATGCCTCTTCTGAGCATGCTTAGGCTCAGTACAGGCTCAGTACAGGTTTCTAAATTGCTCAGTTTTCATGAGGCATCCAGAAGCATAGCAGGCATACTGTAATGAATTCATAGTACAAACTATGATATGTCAACATATTTTAAAGAGGCCGTTCTTTCTAAAAAATGTTCTTATGAGGGTGGAATTGTCCTTTAATTGCCATCAGATTCTTGTACAAGTCATTCTGATTTGAGAAAGCCAGTTGGATGACTAGTTAAACGTCTTCAAGTACTAAAATTTAAGTCCAGTTGATCTAACAGAATAAAACAGATATAACATGACCTGGATGAATGAGAACCTTCACAAGCATATTGTATATACTATGCAGTATAATGCCCAAGACAAATTTTGCTGTCTATATTTTCCAGGGAGAAACTGTAACTAGAGTGAGGAGCTGACAAAAAGATGTTTGTGCTACAGTTAATACAAGAATTGTGGAAGCACTCCAATTAGGCTAATTTACAACTACTATATATATATATATATATATATATATATATATATATATATATATATCCAACAGGTACGCAGAGTACTCCAAGGATTTATGAATATAGTTTATTAAACAAAAGTAGGTCAAACGAACCTACGCGTTTCAGCCCGGAAGTTCTGGGCCGTCATCAGGGTTACAGACCTATGGATAAACAGGATTAAATAGGCAAGGACACACCCCCAACACACCCCCAGCCCGCCCCCCACACGTGCATCCCTACTTACATGTCAGTGTATCTATACATGGAAACATTGAATAGTGTTCGAGATCAGTGTTAAAAGCAATCATAGAGCACATGACCTATGACAGTAAAGTGCATAGCGCAACAAAAGCTAAAGTGCCAAGTGCGAAATAGGACATAAATCACCTCAAGCATAAGTGATAATCAACAAGATAAAGTGCAAAATGCTATAAAAGTGCTAGACAAGAGACAAGAGTCAGCAAGGTAAAGACACTAAAACATAATAAAATATAATAAAATCAACTATGTAACTAATCTATTTGGCCACAAATAGTGAGGGGAAACAATAATTATAAATAGCTAAAACCTGCAACTAGAGTAACTAGAATACAACTATACTACTAATAAATGTAACAGGCCGTCTGATATAAGATAATAGGACCATCATATGTATTAAAAAGAATGTCCCTTGCGAGGGAAAAAGGAGGGACTAAAAGAGGAGATAATAAATAGCTGATATGACTGGATTACAAGAAACAGTTAAGGGCAACTAGTTCGTTCAAGCCCCGAGGAGATAGGGTATCTAGTCTTTTTATCCATCTAATCTCATGCTGTAGAAGAGCTCTTTTGGAGAGACAACAGCTAGATGATCGCTATATGCGTCTGCCTTAGTTCTCGGTATCGGGAGATGTACTTCCGGGTTTAGTTGTTGTTGCGTGGTTTCCATGATTTTTCTTTCTGTTTGCACCGCTAGGGGGATGATCATGTGATCTGCCCTCTCAGCTGCTACGGCGTGTCTGCTGACGCTCCCGGAAGTGTTACCAGCCCGGTGCTGAGTATCTTTATCATGGCTGAGTTTATGAATTTGCTGCGATTGTTCTGCATTTCTGAGTGTGAGGTAACTTATAATTTGATATCTAGATCTTTAGTTTTGAAATATTGTGTGTATATATATTTATTTATGGATCGATGGGATATGTGGTATGTGGTTTATATGGGTATATTATGCACTGGTTACAGGGTGTTTTTAGGGGGTTGGTCACTGGGTGGCTATTTAATCTGGTTGGCTTGTGTGTCATATTATTCCTGATCACGGCCTGATATAGGTTGAAACATGTTGACCGAATAAACAGTTTTTCTGAACTTTTTTTGTCAAGACCTGTGAGTGCGTCGCATCTTCCTTACTTTTGTACAATTGGGACAGCACCCGGGCAAGTATTATGATATATGGAGTGCAATCGTTATGTGGATATATATATATATATATATATATATATATATATATATATATATATACAATACAAGAATTGTGGAAGCACTCCAATTAGGCTAATTTACAACTACATTTAGTGGAAGTGCTACTGATCTGGTCAAACATTTATACAAACATAGAAAAGATAATCAATGCACATTCCTAGGCCCCATACAATATCATATCTGCTCACTGGCATACTTTATAAACAAAGGGGTTTTAGTATACATTACTGTGATCACATGAATGAAAAGCCTTCCAACCACGTCAAGGTAACCCCAGTCTGGAAGGTCCTAACGTCTAACCTTTTCAATTTCTTTTACTTCAATTACGATTAGCAAACTTTTGCATTTCTCATTCTTACACACTGGATCCATATATATATATATATATATGTTTCCTTTGTTGTTCCTTGGGTTTATATATATATATATATATATATATAACCCACTTCCAACATAGACTTTTCCTAATTTCTACACATAATAATAATATATAAAAAAAATATAGAGCGACATTGTTAAGGTTATCTGAGAGGTTTACACACATACATACTAAACCTAAACCTGCTCTTTCTGCTACGCATTGACATTCTTCTATATTAAATTTGTTTTAGGTGTTCTCATTTTTGACTGAGATTTAAAAATGCCATGCCTTTGAGATAACATCTATCTTCAGCAAGTAAGAACCATAAGTTTATGAATGTCTTAAACTTACTGGAATAAATGTAAAATTAACATAAAAATCCTACATTGTTCCTATACAGAGGTGGTTGAAATGTTTACCTCTAATGGTTCTTATGATTTGCCATATTTTGAGACTATTTTCTCTCCACATCACAGTGCTTTATTCAGGACTAGAGATAAGTCCTGGTTTCAAAATGAAAATGGTTAAAGGGTATGTCCAGCAAAAAAGTAAGTTTGTTTCTATCTGATTTACTGAAGAACAGGAGGTAAATGCGCTATGTCTTACCTCCCGTTCTTCAGTAAATCTTACAGGAGAGGAGGGGACAATTACCCGTGGACCCGCTCCAGCGCCGAAATCCCAGATGGCCCTGATGCGTCCTCGCTCCTTCACACTGTGTGCGCATGCGTGCACAGTGCAAAAGACTGGAGAGGCGCCGGAGGCGTCGGGGATTTCGTCACTGGAGCGGGTCCGTGGGTAAGTGTCTCCTCCTCTCCTGTAAGATTTACTGAAGAACGGGAGGTAAGACATAGCGCATTTACCTCCTGTTCTTCAGTAAATCAGATAGAAACATACTTTTTTGCTGGACATACCCTTTAAATGTAGGTACTGCTGGTTTAAAAAAATCTATGTATCCAGCTTAATTTTTGGAAAATTCAAAAGTTGGAACTCATAAACCGAAATATCAAGAATTTGAAAGGCGAAAAAGGCAGTTGAAAATGTAAAGTGGAGATCACAAAGTGGTTTCACAATTAAGCTTCAAATTGGATTTTCAGAATTTCAATACATTCTGCATAACTCCTGGCATTCTCTCTATATAGGATGTGTGGGAGATACAGATTTAGTTGGGGGTTGGTGGGGGGTATTACTTGTCCTGTTGGTTTGGGCTTTATTTCTAAATTTCAATTTTCCTTTTTCTTATTTTTTATTAAAAATATTCTGACACACCAAACCTCTATGTAGAACAGAATTCTTCATGAATGAATGAAAAAAGGTGTGTATTTATTATTCCAAAAATAAATAGACTTCTGTTTTAGTTCTCTGGTAATTTTGCTAAAAAAAAAAAATTGCAAATTTGTTCCAAATTATGCATTAGGTACTTTGGGGCTATTTGCTGGCCTTGCCTCTATTAGGCTGAGGCCACACTACAACGCACCAAATCACGCACGCAATCACGAGCCTTATCGCACATGATTGTGTGCTCAATTCTTGTTCGTTTTGTGTTTGCGCGTGCGTTTTGCACATGCAATTTTGCCATTTTCCGTTATGGAAACGCATGCATTTACCAACAAAAAATGGTTTACCAAAATGGAAACGTATGCGCAATCGCATGAGCATCGAAAATCGCAGGGATTTTTGCCTTCCCGTGATATCCATTATAAATCGCATGTGCAATAGCGAGCGCAGCAAAATGCGTGCGCAAATTCGCAAGTGTGGCCTAGAGATGGGATCCGGGTCCGAGTCCGACACAGAACCCCTCGGTTCTGAAATCCGAATGTTCCATCTGAAACCGGACAGATCGTTCGGATATCTGGACTTTGGAGCGCAATTTTGTTTTTTAGCGAATGTTCAAGCTATTTTCGAAAAAATTCTCGAAAATAGCCTTGAATGTTCGATAATACTCAAAAATGCAATCGAAAACTCGAAAATAGTTTCTGATCGTATTTTCCAGGAATATCGAACGTTCGAGGAAAATAGCTTGAACGTTCAATATAAATCGAAACCGCAATCCGGAGACCCAATGTTATGTTCCGTTCACGGATCTTGGAGATCTGAAAACCTGAAAACGAAACCCGGCAGTTTCAGCCATCTCTAGTCTCTATTTGTACTGATGCAAGTTGGGTACCAATTCATTCAGGACTTGTGGGAGATCAATATTTAGTGAGTTTTAGCATGTGTTATAACTTGTAACATAAAAAAATCCTGGGGGCATGTAGTTTGTAAATCTCATATGTGGTAAACTTCTCTCTTATTTATTAGGCCCAGGTGCTAGGTTGGGACAAATTTTCTTTTTTTTTCAGAGGCTCTAAAAAAACTTACTCAGACTATCAGGGAGATTCAATAAAGGTTCTTATAGTTTAAAAGGGTGATAATTTTTCCCCAACCAATCAGAACTTTAGCACCATTTTAAACAATAAGAACTTTTATTGAATTACCCTGTATGTGTATCGGGTGGGGGGGAGGAGTGACTCAGGGAAAAGCTACTGAACTCATAACATATGACATGGTAATTTAATCTCAAATAACTCAATTTTCTATTTTTATCACCATTGGCTACCTGATTAAATACTTGATTCCATTTTATGTTATTTTCTTCTATAAAAAATTGTTGCCCTTTTTTTTCAGAGTAATAAAAACTGCCAACCAGAGTATTGAAAACTGTTTCATTTGGTGAAATATACCAGTTTATAATATCATATTTCCCTATAGGATTTCCATTGGTAAAGTAGAATTCATCACCAGATTTTGTTTGGAAACGGACATTTTCCAGGTAACGGTTAAGCTGACAAACAAAATGAATACATATTTAAAAGGTTAATAATGTTTGTTACAAATTAAGTGTCAGCACGTTTTTTTTTTCTAATCAATTCTACCACTTTGTGGCAGTACAACATCTGGGTACACATAGTACCAATCTCAATAAGATCCTTTTATATTCTGTGTGCGTGAACTGCTACAGATGTGGATACACACAATTCTAACCCAGTCTCCCCATACTAAGGATGATCAGTGACAACATTTTTCAGTCAGAACACCCAAGGCCAACAGAAGAAGTTCTGCAGCTGCAAGATAGGCCAATTTCTAGCCACACAGTGGGTACACATAGGCTAATGCTGTCAAACCCTTTGGAATTGGCCTCTAATCATTACTGTGTGTACCCAGGTTTTAATAGGAAATCTTCTATATTCACTTGTTTGTTAATTACAAAAAAATTTATTTTTATTTTAATGTACTTTCTACTAATTAACAGTACACTGTAACTGAAGTTTGAATGGGTTGAACTATATCTCTCTCTCCATGTGGAGCATCTTGGGAATATTCTGACCAGGTGATACAGAGTAAAAACGGACATTTTTGTATGTCTGCTTTAGACTGAGGTTTGAGTGCGACCATTAGCACCCATCTCACGGGTGTTTGCATTGCATTATGTGGCTTTAATGCTATTTGCACTATATGTTGAGGTTCATTCTATAAATTGAAATTTGCTTTGTATGGGGCCTAGGAATGTGCATTGATTATCTTTTCTATGTTTGTGCTACAGTTAGCGTGTCTTCCATTTGTCCCCAGTCCACCAGCCTCCTTCTCTATACTGTATATGTGTGACTGCATTAGAGATGGGAGGAAAGACAGGCCAGATGTACTGGGGAGGAAGCTGTTCAAAATGAGTGGCTCACCAATCCAGTTACAGGAAACAGTTAAAGGCAGCAGTTATAATTGATGACCCAATACTTTATACTGTGTCAAGCAGTGCTTCAATCTACACATGGTTAGATTAAAACTGATTAAAATCATTTTATTAATGTTTATGGCACTGAATTCTGCCACAGTGTCCGATACTGTGTTTTCCTATGAATATCCATATTTAAGACACCCCGGAAATGAATTTGTCCACAGAGGAACATACTGTAATTAATATTTTTAATTACATTATTAATTCATAAATTAAATCACAAATAATTCTAATATAAAAATTCCATACATATATTCTGCATATGTATTTGTATGGGAGAGAGCATAGTACACAAATCCATAAGAGGGTTATTCGTTGTATAGAATAATGTTATCATTTGCATATTTATAATATGATGAAAAATTTACCAAATAAAGCATGGTACTGTTCAAATATATGTTGCTCTATGTGTTCCTCTAAAAAATTGAATCATCTAACTGGCAGCTGGAAGGTGCTTCACAATGTAGCTTCAGTTAAATAATTTGTAAAGTGAGTAAATGTTTGCTTTTTTTCATTCAATCAAATCTATATCTTTCCAGGGAGGTAGGAAAGAGTACTTCTACGTTCCAGTCCTGCCCATACTATACCACAAGCTGTGAATGGTCAATTTATCAGCTTGTGTCTGTAGCTGATAGCTCTCCCACTCGCTCCCCTTCCTTTTCTAACATTGGTGCGTGTGTGCCTATGATAGGCCTAGGATGGACTGTGAGGGGAGGAAGGACCCCAGCAACAGGCCTGTGATTGGCTGAAATGCGATAGCTCAGCCAATCACAGGGGTCGCTGCCAGTCTGGCCCCTTTTATAGCTTCCATACATGGAAAAGGCACAGGAGCTAAGCAGAAGAACACTAAGGGAACGAAGGCTGGGTAAGCAGGTTTACCTGCAGCTTTGAAGACTAAGAACCTTGCGTGGTTGAGGATTTGGAAGGCATTTAGCCTAATACTAAAAGTTTGTGTGGGGGTGGACATACCCTTTAACTAATGGCTAGGGGAACCAATACAAGACTTAATGGCTATAAATCTGAAATAATACTAAATATCTGTATCACTCACTGCCACACTCAGACAGGAATAATAACAGATAATACAATAAATACTAAATAAAATGACTATAATATGTAGCGTCTCCTTAGAGGACAGGATTCTTAATTCTATTTAGAGCATTCAAAGAAAGGCAAAGACAGCTCCAAGCTCTAGCATTCTCCTCCCCCAAATTTGACAGTAAGAGCAACAGTGTATCATGCTAATCAGCACCCGAAACAGAGGAAATAATGTTGCTCTTTCTGGCAGATCTGAGAGAGAAGAATACGAGAGCTTTGAGCTACTTTTGCCTCAGCAGTTTCAAGATAGATAGATTGTGTCATAACAGAAGAGAGATGTTCCAGCTTTTTGCATGAGGAACCACAGCCAGTCAGGTTGGTGACACACACTTGAAGGGACAGTACAGCTAGGTACACACAGTACCGATAAAGCCCTGTGTGTGGCAGCTTTCCCGAAAGAGCACGCGTCCACCAAACGTTCTATCTATTTATTATCTATCTATTTATCTGTCTACCTGTGTCTGCTATTAAACTTTGTGATTTGCGGCCCACTCAGCTTCCTGGTTTGAGGCCAGGTGTAGATCATTTTCAAAACAGTGAATAGCATTGTGGTAGCTGTGGGGGTGAGGGGGCAGGGATGGATATGGGGGCCCGGGTCCAAACACAGCATCGGGATCCATATATCTGTAGCTATGCCACTGAGTTTAATAAAATAAAAAACAGTTGACATATTGATACATAACAGTGAAAAACAGGGTGAAAGTCCATAGTCCGAATTAAAATAATAGACCCATTGATGATAAAAGAGTTCATTGGCTCCAAAAAGGCTCCAAAAAACCTCGCTAAAAAACTTGAAATGTTTAACAGGAGCTCCCTTTATATGGCTGCTATCTACACCTTAACTAACGGCTAGGGTAACTAATGCCAGCCTTAATGACTAGAATTCTAAAGTAATACTAAACATCTGTATCACTCACTGCTACACACTTACTTAGCTCTATTTAGAGCATTTGAAAAATAAGCTTAACAATTATTAAAAATATTCAATAAAATATTTGCCCAGAGCAAGTGTAGCTCTGGGTGAATCTCCCTGGTTGTGTTCATATTAGTTTCTGAAATGAGAGAATGACATAAATAAGCTAAGCTAATAATTAGTCATTTATTCTTGGAAGCTTTAGAACGAAAGCAACATTTTCATTAATGCTACTGATAACACTGATATTTTCCATAAACGCTGTAATGGTTCTTTTTTTTTTTTTTTTTTTCACGGCTGAGGAAATAACCTTGGATTATAAAAAGTAAGAGCTTGGCCTGTAACAGCTGAGGCTGCAGAAAAAAGGGTGAATAATCTTCTGGCTAACTGGACTGAGTTATGAAACAGACAAACCAAGTTGGCTAACACAGATCAGATCTACTGCCCTTTAAACAATGTCAGGGTTTAAGTGAATCATAGATTTTTATTTCTAGATACATTTTGTCACTCTACCAGCATTCCATCTAAACGTATATCTCTATAGTTGTGTGTTGCCCAATAAACCTTTTGTGGGGAGAAGGTAAAGGTGGACTTTATTGATAAAAGGTTTGAAAAACCTGGCAAAATTAGTATTAAAAAATAATATTTCATGGTTATTCCACAGATAGATAATATACTTCCCATATTTGCTATTTCATAACGGGCACAAATGACACAGAATGTATTTCTAATCTAAAGAAATAAAAAATATACACTACTGGAGAGAATAGCAAGCTAACATACCATCCCAAAGACAATAATGCATTTATTTTACCACTAGGGAATCCAAATATAGCCTAATGGGGGGTTAGCATTCAAACATATTGGGAATTAATTTTAACCCTTTCAGTGGCTTAGTAAGTTACTTTTTGGGGTAATACCCCAAAGAACATTTATAAATCCAACCCTTTACTACACTTTTATAAGTAGCGTCCTAAAACTGGATGTAATTCTCTTTAATGTGCTCAGTTCAACTGTGAAAGCCCATTCCAAATCCTTTTTTAAATTTAATTAAAGAACCCTAGAGTTTTTTAAGGAACTTTGAAATGACCTTTGTACAGAATAAGTGTACACTAGTTTTATTGTATGACAACAGCTAATGGACAAATGAGTTGTTCTAATTGTGTCTTTTTTTACATCCCATATTATTTCAAATGCTCACTATGGTTCTCTTCGTGTGCCTTGTAAAGGGCATGTCCACCCCAAAACTAAAATTCCCCCACAACTGGCCCCACTGTGCAGTGTTTAAACATTTCCTTACATCTCTGCTCCCTGCAATGTCAGTCCAAAGTCCCAGAAAGTGAAGAGCAGAAACCTATCTGTGAGTGAAAAAGTTTCAGCCTCTTACCTTTCCTCTGAGAGGTTTCTGGCTTGCCCACTACAACCCTTGGCCTCTCAGCCAATCAGGGACGTGGCTGCTGGTCCAGCCCCCTGCTTGCAATTTCCTGCAAGCAGAGGGCCGGGTCTGAACACCGGGGAAACAAAGCTCTCTAAGTACATTTCTGATTATTTTTTTTGCAAACAAATATAACAGTTGGGGGTGGGATAGGGTCCTCTACACTACAGAAAAAGGTTTTATGAGAGGTGGAGATAGCCTTTAAGCCTTTAAAACCATAGCCCGAAGGGTGAGTGTACATATATGTGTGTGTGTGTGAAAATGAACAGTGTCATGAAAAATACTTTAAGCAGGAAGAAAGAGAAAAGAAAAGGGCAGATATGTACATGGTAAAAATACAAGAGAAATAAAAAACATCTTTACAGAATGGTTATACAATTATAGGGGAACACAGAACGTGGCATTATTGTTATTTTTCATCTTAAAGCCACAATAACTTTTTTTGGCAGTGTTGCAAGAGGTTATAGTGGGTTTATGGTATCCTTATCTGTATGACATCAAAATGACTGGCAAGTAGAGGTAAGCATAGCTGGTGATCTAAGGTAAAGCCAGGGGAGAAGACATAGCTTTAAGTTCTCACCATTAAGGAGGATACACTAAATTGAGTGCACCTAATGCTCAATTTGTGGTTAATACCTGGAACCCCATTGACTTCAACCCACATGCAGCTTGATTACGGATTTACAGACCATTGAGGAATGAAGAAAACGGGGGAACGAGAGAGCAGAGGGAAGTATTTTTACAGTACCGTATTTTTTTTTCCGGTTTCATTCGCCTAAAGTCAAGATGTAATTTGTGCACATAGAAAAAATTAAAAGGGCTATAATAAAGAGCACAGATTTCTATACCCTCTAAGTTCAGATATAATTACAGCAGAGTAGTACAGTGTATTAAACTGAGTGTACTATTAATGTTTGGTAGTGCAGGGTACTATAATAAACATATTTCTGTATCTTTTATTCTCTAGCCCTCCGCTTGCATTAAAAGCTTCCTCTCAGGAAGACAGCATTAAAAAGAAATTTGTATTTTGTGCATTTTCCCCTTATGATTGTAAATACCCTGATTTATTTGCAGAATGAAAAGTGCTTGCTAATCTAAAACTTATGATGAAATATGATGTAAATAGAAAGAAAATGAAAACTGCCTTGTAGTTTCAAAGTATAATAAAAAGGCTAATGGGTATTGCTGTACACACTCACGTGTATTTCATAGCGTCCAAGCCTCAATGCTTAAAAGCAGTCCTGATGCAGAATGTCACATATACACAATTTGTTTCACACAGATATGCCACAGCACAAACACACTAATCTGCATTTGCACGTCCATTTTTATTTGCTACAACAAAGTTTAATTTGGACTTGGTTAGTGTGTGACTAAATCAGATTTTAGTCAATAGGGTGGGTAAAACAAAAAAGGAGGGGGAGGGTAAATGCTAAATCTTCGGTGCTTGAGTGTATCAAACATCAATTTACAAAAAAAACAGCATATATCCCGGTATAAAGCGCTATAACATTGTAATAATTAATACAGCCCAAAAACAGCTGTAATAATAAATACAGCCAATAGTTCAATGGAAAAAAAATGTTAGCAATACTGTATGTATGGTACACAAGAGACAAAAGCATACAAAGTTTAAAAACCTACTAAATATTTTTATGCTTAGAGTTTGCATACAGAAATATGTATACAGAAATGTGAGGAGTCTAAATAGCAACAGAAGGTGGGCTAGGTGGCTGCCTTCCAAATTTGTCACTGTAGGCCTCTTGTCTTTATAAGTCACTGTGGACATCTTGTATTTTTACCAGTCATGGTGGGCATCTTTTATTTATTTGTCACTCTGGACACCTTGTATTTTTTACCAGTCACTGTGGGCATTTTGTTAGTCATTGTGGGCATCTTGTATTTATTAGTCACTGTACAGATCTTGTATTATCACTGTGGGCACCTTGTATTAGTCACTGTGGTCATCTTGGATTATTCACTATGGGCACCTTATTTTACCAGTTGCTGTATGCATCTTGTATTTACCAGTTACTATGGGCATCTTGTTTATACCAGTCACTGTTGGCATCTTATATTTACCAGTCACTGTGGGCATCTAATGATTATAAGTCACTGTGGGACCTTGTATTCACCAGTCACTGTCGGCATCCTGTATTTACCAGTCACTGTGGACATCTTATATTTACCATCCTCTGATTGGGGTTGATTCAAAACTGGCTGCTAAACTGGAGGGCTGACTTAACAATGACTGCATGTAAACCAGTGTAAAGTCAGCTCTCAAGTTTACCAGCCACTGTTAGGTCAGACCTCCAGTTAAAGGGTATCTCTACCCCCAAACCTCCAAAATCATATACTGAAGGGTACCTCCCCCAACTCTAATTGCCAACTTTAAATCTTCTAAATCAGCCTCATCTGCTACTTCCAGGAGCGGTCCAGGCGCGGAAGAGCAGAAAGGGCTGGACCGGCAGTCCCATCTGTAATTGGCTGAGACTCAGCCAATCACATACACAGCTTCTGGTCAGCAAAGGGAGCCGTTGGAAGTACATTTTTGGGCTGATTAAGATAAAGCTATTGGTTAGGGTGGGGGGCTTGCATTAATTCTAAATTTAAAAAGACCATGCAGCCACCAAGGGATCCAGAGGGGGGAGAGCTCCACTGCACATGACAGTTCTCTTAGAGGAGCAGGTAGTGACAGGAACGGATAACACAGTAATTCCTGCTCTTTATTTTTTTCAATTTCCTCAGGCCCTGCAAGAAAACCATAAAGAGCAGAAGGGAAAGGTAGGGGTCATTTAACATTACAGAGTGGGGCCTGCAGTGGGCCAAATTTTAGTTGGGGGGATGGACATGCCCTTTTAGCAGCCAGTGTTAAAGGGCATGTGTACCCCCAAAACTAAAATTTAACCCTATACTGGCCCCACTGTGCAGTGTTAATATATCCACTGGCCCCACTGTGTAGTGTTAATATATCCTTACCTTACATCTCTGATCCAAATGGTTCCTTTTTCAGTGCTTGCCCAAAGTCCATGAAAGTGAAGTGCAGGAACATGTGTTCCTGCAAAAGGTTTCTCCCTTTTCTGTCGCCTCTGGGAGGTATTGTGCCGTGCGCTGTGAAGCCATTTTCCCCCTCCCTCACAGACAAGGCTGCCGGTCCAGCCCCTAATGTTACTTCCTTCGTGAATATTATGGGCAGAGGCCACAGGAACGAAGGCTGGTAAGTAAATTCTCTGCAATTTTTTTTTAAAAATGGACAATGAGGTTAGGGCTGGGAGGGGGGAAGATACACTACAGAAAGACATGTATTTTAGGGTGGACATACCCTTTAAGTCAGCCCTACAGTTCACCAGACAGTGTTAGTCAGCACACCACACACATCTCAACAAGCCAGGCCCACCACACAAACCAAAACACACTTTTTGTGACTTTAAAAGTTTATTTCAGGTGACAAACGATCTAGAAATGTCCCTGACAGGACTTACAGCACATATTGCAGTCTCCTCGATCCAGGAAAGTACCTTCAGATATGACAGTCTCAATGGATGTATCCATGATGGGGTCGCTGGTTTCAGCAGGAGTTCAGCCTCCACATAAACCTTTTGGAACTCAGAGCAGTAACACTGACCTCAGAGAATCTGCTCTGAGAGATGTTGTCCGGCAAGACAGTCCTAATACAGTTTAACAATTGGACAGCAGTACCTTACAACAACAGAAGGGGAGATCAAGACCTCTATGCTTAAAAGCCCTAGAAATATGGGAGGCAGACTCCACACAGCAATCCACTGCAAACAAGGTTAATTTCAGTGCTCTTAGCAACATGTTTTGACCTTACATGGATCCTTTTTGAAGCTTATCCAGGCATAAGCTGATTTTATCAATTCTTTGCCTCAAATGCCCACTGTTTGCATTAATAAATCAGCCCTTTATCCATAGGCAGCTATGTTTAATAGGACATAGCTACTTCACCTGTATGCATTGCCTCCTTCTTAAGGGAACCAAAACTAAGAAAAAATTACCAGCGGCGATTCTGAAGATGGCCGCCAAGCCCACCAGCTGTTGATAGGTGGCTGTAGTTTTCCCTGGGACAAATGAAGTTTGCAAGGCACAGAATACTGCAAACTATTTTATAAGGCATCAAAATCCAATTCTTTGGTGCAAACTGGACTGTTTATGTTACAGATACTTAAATCCCATAAATTACATCTGCAATAATGCAAAATTTACTATTTCCAACATCACTCTGTTTCATACACTGGCTTTAATCATATCCTGACTGTGTGTGTTTGGTTTATAATGTGGCCCTTCAGAACTTCAGGCTTGGACTACACATTGCTTGGCAAATAGCAACTGATCAGCTTGCCATCCGCACTGTATTTTCCATTGCCCGAGTCTGCCTGGAGTCCTAGCTTGATTGTGCATCAGAAGTTACTGGAGTGATATTTTCTTATTTAAACAAAAAGAAAGAGAAATATATGTATATACACAACTATACATTTAGGGCATCTATATCTGTCAGTCACCTGCAGTAACAAGTAAGTGGGTGAAAAACCTGGTCGACAAATCTGAATAGTCAGAATAAAAAAGGTGGATAGAACAAGAAACAGAAAGATGGAGACTGAGGGAAAGGAAGTCTTAAATAAGACCATGGGCACAGGGCCCACAAGGCACTCACACTGCATATAACGTGACATAATAAAAAAGGAGGACAAACAATACGCTAAAGAATAGTAATGAAAACATTGTCCAATGAACCCCCACAAATACAGTTATATACATAAATATATATCTAATAACTAGATGCAAAGAGTGACAAATAGCCCACAAGAGCTCCAAAAGTAGAGCAATCCAAAACTGAAGACTGGTTTCCACAAAGTTCCACACAGGTGGAATAAGATGAAAGCAGGAAAGTAGCACTGCATAGTTTGTAAGCAAGCTACAAAAGGCAGTCATATAGCAATGGAAGCAAGGGATTAACCAAAGAGAAAGAACAATCTCACCTAAAGGTTCCATCAAGCAGATCCCTCCCATACTGGATTCTGGTTCCGTCCCTGCTGCATCACACTTAGGAATCCTAGCGTCCACACTTCGTCATCAGGTATGCATGCCAATATGAATAGCCTGTGAAACGGGGGCCATGTGCCAAACAATCAACTCCTGATTAACACATGTTTCGATGGAGGCATACCTCTTCTTCTGGGTCATGTTGTCAGGATGTTTCCTATGTTAAGCAAAGGGGACAATAGAAATAGCTCCTGCCTTCCCTTGTTTTATAGATAGAAATGGAGGTTGGTTGATTTTTGTGTATAGTTGCACTTTAATAATTTATTCTGAAACTTGTCCTGACATTAGTGATCTATCCAGACATAGCTTTAAAATAGATTTTAAATGTTAAATAATATTTGAATTGGCTATCTGTGTATGTATGTGCCTACCTGTAAATAATAGTAATAATATTAATATTAATATTCAACTTAATTGATAAAAGAAACAAGGTGGACTGCACTCCAAAGTTGAACGTTTATTTCAAGCCAAACATCAAACAGCAATACAACGTTTCGAGGGTAATACCCCCTTCATCAGGTAGTTGACCTTTGCAGATTCCAACGTAAATTAAAATTGAGGGACTTTTTTAGATATTCTACAAACAATAGGAGCCCTTTCTCCCCCATAAGTCACTTTGACCCCCCACTCACTCAACCAGCCATCAAGGTGTTTACCAACATGGTTAAAATGGATTTAAATAAACAGAGGACATTTAACAAGGATGGAAACAATTTAGACCCCACGGAGAGATTAGCACTGCAATCACTCCGGGAGGATGAGGAACTTATTATCAGACCGGCTGATAAAGGGGGAGGGATAGTACTCATGAATAGGGACTACTACTGCGAGGAAGCACTTTCTCAACTCAGGGACCGCAGTGTCTATATACCCTTGGAATATGACCCCACAGCAAAATTCAAGAAAGAATTGGACATACTAATAAATATGGGGCAGCAAGCCCTTTGGATCAATGATAAAGAAGCAAGATTTCTTACAACTGACTTACCCAGATGTCCCATATTCTACACGGTCCCGAAGATACACAAATCCATCACAACACCACCGGGTAGACCTATAGTGTCCTCGTTTGGCTCACTATTTAAACTGGCGGCACAGTTTGTAGACCACTTCCTCCAACCCTGTGTGAGGAGGATGAAATCATACCTCAGGGACAGTGGTCACCTGAGGGAGTTGTTAAAAAATATCAAATATAAACCAGATGGGTATACCTTAGTCACTTGTGACGTAAGTAACCTATATACGGTGATACCTCAGACACAGGGCATACAGGCATGCAGGGAGGCACTAGTGGAGAATGAGCAAAAAAACCTGCCGATAGAATTCCTCATGGATTTGTTGAGTAACATTCTGGGCAAGAGTTACTTCAGATTTGGACAGAGCTTCTACCAGCAAGTTGCTGGAACGGCGATGGGTAGTAATGTGGGCCCGGCATTTGCCAACCTATACATGCAATCATATGAGGAGAAATATATATATCCAGAATATCAAGACAAATTAATACTATACAAGCACTACATTGATGATGTGTTCATTATATGGGCGGGACCCATGGAACAATGTACGGAATTTGTACAGCAACTGAATGAGTTGGATACCCCTATTAGGTTCACAATGCAATGTGACCCTAGAAAAATTGATTTTCTAGATCTCAGGATCTGGATAGAAGATGACAATATCCAAACCACACTCTATACAAAAAAGACAGATCGTAATACGATCTTACATGCTACAAGCTACCATCCATCACCCCAAAAAAGGGGAATATTATATTCCCAATTCCTTAGGGTATTCCGGAACAACACAGATAAGAATGTAGCAGAGGTTCAAGCAATGGAGATGAGAGATAAATTTATAAGAAGGGGATATCAGGAGAAACACAACCAAACTGAACTTGATAGGGCCAGACAGGGAGCCCTTCAAAACATAACTAGGACCTCAGGGGATAGAACTCAAAAGAAAATCATATACAGTTTGGATTATACCCCTAATAGTGAACACATCAAAAACAGTGTTAAACGGCATTGGGAAGTATTGAGCTCCGACACTAATCTCCCATTTGAGAACAGTATACCAGTATTTGCCCATCGGAGAGGCAAAAACTTAAAAAATATATTGGTTAAAACAGATGTTCCGGTTGGGCCCCTTAAAAAACAATGGGACTCTAAAACTAAGCTTGGGTGTTTCCCGTGTACGGGATGTCAAACTTGCCGATACATTAACTCGGGGCCAGATTTTCCCCACCCTCATAAGGGATATAGGGTGAGAATTCGCCACAAACTATCATGCTTGAGTAAATTTGTGGTGTACATCATTATGTGTCCGTGTGGCCTATACTATGTGGGCAAAACCACCACCACGATAAGAGAAAGAATGGCCAATCATAGGAAAGCCATCCGATCGGCAATCCAGGAAACAAAACCCACAAATATGAGTACAAAATATGGGGAACAATCAGTGGCCCGACACTTTGGGGAGGCCAAACATTCATTGGCCAACCTGAGATGGATGGCCATAGATCAGATTAAGGTCATGGCTGGACTGGATAGGGATAGGGCATTATTGAAATGTGAAGCCTGGTGGATCCACTACTTAAACACTTTAACCCCTAGGGTCACTGACCTGTTACCTATAATTATATACCGTGTTTGTTAATCTTTAATAGTATCCAATTTAGATATCCTTAGAAAATATTTTAGATTTTAGAAATAAGGCTAAAGTTACGGATTCCAGTGAAAAACAATTTTATGTTAAATATGATGGTTTTAACACTATTTATTGTTCTTCACTATGGGAATTTTATTGTATTGCACTAGATCACTTTATTCAACGATGATACTGTCTATAATCACTATTGCACTTTACCTCACAGGCACAATACCTACCTGGGTGCCGTATCTATTCCCTACAAGTTGGGTCCGTTGGTGTAGATGGAGATCTGGGGAGGGGCCTCCAAAGCCTTGCAACAGTTACACAGGACATGAGAGATCTCACGAACTATGGCCGCCCATGGAATCTATAGAACTGACAGGGAACGGATGACGACATCAGGGGGGAGGGAGAAGGGGAGGGGAGGGAGGGGGGTGTGTACTTCCGTTTGCTGACACATATTCGTTTGTTATTGTATGTTACACATTGTCTTGAGAACGGCCGAACACGCGGCCGAAACGCGTTGACCTGTTGGCACCAATAAAGTATTATTTGGATGTAAGACCCAGGAGTGCTCTATATACTGAGTTATCCACATATCTATAAAAAGGAAGCACCCGGGCGGCTGTGAGTTAACTGAGCACGAGTGCCGCTCCACCAAGTTATTACTATATATATATATATATATATATATATATATATATATATATATACAATAGCAACAACTGCATCTTGCTAAGTAGTTTAAAATATCGGCAAAAATGAAATAGTAGTTGAATTGCATCTCTACATTGCATCTCTATGAAGCTGATATTTATCCACTGAGAGTTAATGCAATTCAAACTGATCAGGAGAGGGAGACGAAGCAGCAAACAGTGATATTAAAATTACATGAAAGGTGGAGCGTGTATTAATAGACCCCCAAAAAATTAATAATGCATTTGTAGTAGCATTAGATGCTATTTCCCACTGAGAATTAAGTTTATTAAACTTAATCTTGGAACCCTGAAGTCTGAATATATCTTTTGTTAAATGTAAGCCCTGAGGAGAAGAATATAAAACAAATCTGTAGCTGAATCATTTTAAAGAATGCTGAAATGAAATTAAACATCTGACATGTCATCAATAAACACATCAATTATGATTTTATAATCTTTTTACTTGACCTAAAATATACAAGAATACATTTTTTTTAACACTAGTGATTAACTGTGTCTAGCCATTGTAGTATGTATTGTAATATATAACATTGCCATAACGGAAGCTGTAGTGGAATATATCCCTATAAAAATCACTTACCTGTGTAGCTAAGTGATCTTTATAAAATAAATTCCCATAAACCTAGCCTGCCTTTCCCCATTTGAGGTAACTTAACTGCTAAATGATTAATGTAGGGAAAGCAATTAAATATGCTGACCCAATGTTAGCTCCAGTTCAGACAAAGTAACCATTTTGAGGGAAAAATAATAAAACACACTAGCCCAATATTAATTCCAGTTCAGAAAACTCCCAAAATGCATCCAAAAATCATCCGTTACAGGACTTGTCACATATGCTTCACACTTCACTAAAAAAGCCTAACATTTTTTAAAGAATACATAATCTGAAATAAATAATTAATGTATTATAAATAAATAAATAATATATGAATAGTCCAGGACTAACCTGGCAAATGAAAACTGCTGTAGCTCCTCAATGAAACAATGTTGTGAGGTAGGAACAATCAATCCGACCTCCCTGCCCCATGTACTTTCCATTTTTAAAAAGTAAATTTTTATAGTTATCCTTTAACAATATAATATAAGCATATAAAGTCACCATGGAGTTTCCTGGGCTGTATATTTTCAGGAAACTCCACACTGAGTTGATATCCTTATGTTATAATGCAAGGACGAATTATCGCTTATATATATGTCACTCTCCTATGTCACTGCTTATATATATAAGCAGTATATATATCTGTACCAGAGTAACGCAGTTCGTTATAATCCCAAAGCACAGACATTCTGCTGCAAATATATTAAGAAAACAACTGATGCTTTCTTACGACCAACCTTGTACAAACCCTCTAAACCTCAAATTACAACTAATGCCTGGTAGATTTTTTGTTATTCAGTTTGGAATGTGCAGTCAGCTGGCTGGACCAGGTAATAAGGGGTGCAAAATGCTTCTGGTGTTGTTAAATCTGCTGCAACCAATTAAGATGTTATCAAATGTTTTCTAACTGTAGTAGACCTGTTAAAATGTTTCTGCAAATTAACAGTACAGGCACATTTTTGCAGCTTTTATTTAACAGACCGGATAGACTTGCCATGCTAAGAAACATAGGTTCTAGCTTAGAAGGGTGCATTCTTAAAAATAACGCCATTGATTTTATGTGAGTACAGACTATTTAAGACCATGGTAGCTCTTCAGATACTATGTAGAGTATATCATGAGTCGGTGTAATACATTATGTTGACAGACATTAAAAAAAAAAAATTAATGTTCTGATGTAGTATAGCATCAATGGCATCTAGATGAAAAATATCAATGTTCTATGAATACTGGAATTCGATTACATAGAGCCCAACAAATTACTTTGATGTAAAATGTGTTGCCCCTATAGTACATTGATCTTTTGCAAATATACTGCTAGATCTTTTAGAGCCAACACACATTTATTCAATCTTCAAGATGCATATTTCTGTGTTAGGGAAGAATAAAGGCAGTTTTAAACACATTGGAGTACTTTATTAATAGCACTTATGCAGATTTACCAGGGAGGTAACAATAAGAATGCAAACTCTGCTGCCTCCTGCCCTGTGAACCCCAAAATGCTACACCCAATTACCCAATCCAACCAGCTTGCACATTTCTTCAATAAAAAAACAGATTTTTATAAGATATTTTTTATAACAGAAACATTATCTGCTACTGGTAAAACATTTTGGCCAGCAAAATAATTTTCAGAGGGTCTGTGTTTTAAACACGAATTTACCACATGCTTAAAACAAAACAGTTTATCTACAACCTTGGGCATAATTTCCACGAGGCATAGTAAACTGGACACCTCAGGTGGCAGAATTCAACCTTCACAGAAATAAAAGACTAAAATGCAGAAATGCCAGAGGGCACGTTGCAATGGGCATTCTTTTTCAAACTCCATGGGGGACATGCAGTAAAGACTAAAATTCACACTACCCAATGTAATATTGATTTAGCAAGATTTTAGTCTTATTTACCAGTGCCTGTTTAAAGTCAAAAACTTTCTGGACATTACACAGAGCACCCAATGCAATAAGGTTTAAGTTAAGCACAAAACTTAACTCCAAATAAATCAGGCCGTACAACCCCAGTGTTCATTGCAGTTTTCCTGGCACACTTGCACAATGCCATAACTGTCATAAAGTGATTGTAGCATTGGGGCAGTGTGGTCAGGTAAGCTGCAATGGGGAAGTTAACTTAGTTTGCCAATGTATATTTTACACTTTGTGCTCAAGGATGTGTGCTCAAGCCAATTGGCACATGACTAACAAATTATATTTTGCAGGGGCTTACTGCATAGTAATATTTTAAGGTATTCCTTTGTGTACTTGTAATATCACATTTCTAACTTATTTCTTGATTAATTTATTTTCCGTACAGTGACTGTCATTTAAATAAATCTTGCCATTCATCTGCTATTGAGAGGATGACCTGTTTTTTTGAGATATAACATAACAAAAGCAATGTTAAGGTGATTCCTTTATACTCTAACTGAGATGATAAACAGTTTTCTGAACAATGTAGTTCAATTTTCAAGCTGATTATTCCCACTCTGTGCAAAGTACTTGTAAGGCCTCTTTTAAAATATGCAGTGCAGTTAAGGAAAGCTGTATACAAAAAGGGCATTACTTGTGATCTTTGAAGACAGACAAGATAAGTTTGTTTTTTTTCATATTGAGCAAGAGGAACTTGTGTGGGGAATCTGGGGATTAGATCACTTTCTGAAATATAATAAAGGGACTTACAATAATAGATCCTCCTGTTTTAATTTTTGGAGAATTAAGACTGGAAAGAAAGCATGCATTATATGCACAAAGTTTGTGTACCAGTCTAAATATGTAGTGGCGGGGTAACGGTAAAAATCTGTCTTTAACTTTCTAAAGTTAACTACTGCAAGTCCCCATCTATCTTGTGCGAGCAGTTATGTACATGTTGAGTAGCTTTGGACTTCCCTTGGTGCACAGTGAGGAATGTGATGAATGAGATCAATTATACTATAAATAATAAAACACTATTTTTACTTATCACACATAAGAAATGTTTGTTGCCAAGATATGGGCTCCCTTTGTCTATTCATGCATATATACTATATAATCTTTTAATCATTATTAAATTAATTAATAAGCTCCAAGGCATACAGCAGACTGCTCTGTTTTCTGTGCAGCCTTGTAGAGCATGAACTGCTTGCTGCTGTGTTTTTCCTGTGTCTGTGGTTTAGGTTTTAAGCCTGTACACAAAAAAAAACGTTTTTATGTCTATCAGGTTTTAACAGTTAACAGGTCATTAGGAGAATTAAATACAGATGTGCGACTTTATACATTTTGCAGTGAAATTGTTTAAGGGCGCGGGGCAAACTGCAACGCAATCGCATGCGATTTCATTTGCGATTTCGTTGCGTTTGCGCATGCGTTTTTTTCATTAAGTATTGAAAAACGCATGTGATTGCTACTTAAAATGCGGAATGCAAATCGCAATCGTAATCGCAACGCACCCGAAAACACGCATTTTCGGTGCGTTGTCGTGTTTTCAATGATATGAAAAAACGCAAGTGCAAACGCAAAAAAAAAGCGCAGCAGTGTGGCCTAGCCCTAATTGCTCAGTGTTTCTTTAAGGCTAGGTATACACAGGCAGAAAAATCTGTGCTGCCTTCAGCCACCGCCGCAACTGCGTGTTGGTAATTCACGCCGATTGTGCGGTTCCCAATGGGGCCGCACAATCGTTCGCACAAACTGTCTAGCCAGGTTTGTTTGTATCAATTTGTTTATATCTATATATAAAGAAAAGGAAAAAATGAACAAGGGGAAAGAAGACTTTTAAGGTAGGAGATGAGTAAAGAAATAGTGTGCATGACAATTTGAAATTATAAACATTTATATTTAATAACTTATTTATTCATATATTTATTTTGTATTTAATTATTTAATATTGTTGTAATTTCCAGGTCAAAAACAAACAAATAAATAAATAAAATAGCTTGCTTTAATTTCTCTGCTCCCTTTGGAACCAAAGTGCAGGGTCCCCCAACGAAAATCATAAAGCAAGAAACCTGATAATAATAAAATATAGTCCTGTATAATCATGTCTTTGATTATTAAGTAGCACTCCTTACGTTCTAGGAATATCAAATATGTGTCCTGCTGTTTGTGTCAGACGAGACACTTCCTGCATACAAATAACCGCATTGAAGGTGTAAAAGTGCATTACCCTTGGAAGTGTTTCATCATTTTAATACAAGGAATAGAAATTGTTGCGATATAGAATTTCTGAGCCTAATTCAAATGTCAACATTCATTTTTTTGTAGCGAACGCCAATTGTTGCTGCACATTCTACTCGCACCGAATGATAGAAAATAATTCTCTTGACCAGTTTTAGTTCTAATGGGCAAAATAGCATGATGATAATATTGTTCTGCCGATCTGACAGAGTGTGAAACGGGATTTTTTATATATATATAAGTAAGGTCCTAGCAGCTAGTTTTAAATTATTGAAACTCAGGGAATGAAATGGACTTCACAGTTCCCGTTCCCGTAAATGTCTCAATTCCCCTACTTGTGACTCAAATAGCCCACACTCCCCTGGTACAACACAGCTCTATGGCTCTACACAACAAATGTTTCATCCATGGGTATACAATTACATTACATTTGAATTCTAATTTAGTCCCTCTGTGCAAAAATGTCACAAATCACAGATACAGAAACTGGGCCAGGCTTCACAATTTCATTATCTACAGTATAGTTAGAAACTGTTTCTAAATGATTAATTGTGAAGCCATAGGTTATTAGGTCTAACATGCCACTCACTATTGTCCATAGTATTTGAAAGATCAGTGCAACAATGTTGATCTTAATTCTTATATAACGATTTAATGTTGATAGTAGAAATAGCAACAGCACTTGGGCTTCCCATCTTGGTGTTCTGCCTCTTTGTGTCATGCACAGCTGACAGGCTCTTATCTCCTGCAACCCAGGTGTTTTAGCCAAAGCTGCGAGCATCCCAGGAGAGTGAGAGAATTTACCTCTGCACTGCTGGGCTACATTATGCAGCTAATGTATCTTGCAGTCATTATGTCCAAAAGAATTGTATTTTAAGCTATTCGTTTTATGTTATGCATATTTCAGAAAATGGCATTTTGGATCAGCGTAGAAAATAAGCAAGGGATACATTTCTGTAAAATGGGTAGTTGTCAAAAGGAAAATAAACAATAAAATGATTGTTCAAAAGGAAAATAAACATTGACATTTACTTGAGGTGCTTTCTGGTTTAATGTAACCGTGAACTGCTTTATGTTTTTGACATATATTGCATAATATTTCCAATCAATTTGATCAGTTTAATCGATAATACCAACCCACGCATTACCGTGTTTTCAAAGAGACTGCCTGGCAATATTGGGCAGTCGATCAATAAGAAATCAGAAAGGGATTGGACCAGATGAAAAATTTTCTGATGATTTGAGGAAGTTTCAAGCTGAGATCTGCCCAAGATAGATGGTGCCTAAGATAGCTGGTGCCTAAGATAGATGGTGCACGGTGGTGTAGTAAATTTGGAATATCATTCATCCAACACAACTGCATGGCCAACTTTAAATTAAATTATATGGTAATATATAATTACTGAGCAATACAGTGTCCTTTTTATGATTCCTCATTCTCTTCTCACTATATTGAAAACAGTGAAGATGCCTTGTGTATAAAATAATAACTTTTATAACTAAAATGATTGAGGCTTCTTCCTCAGGCATGATAAATGTACCATGTTAGCCATTGATGAAAGTGAAGACATCTTGGATATAAAAGGTATTAGTCTATATCCAAGATGTCTTCACTTTATATTGAAAATAGGCAGGTTTAAGGATAAAAGACAATAGGAAAAACGTTAAAGGGCATGTCCACCCAAAAACTAAAATTTAACCCACTTCTAGCCCCACAGTATAGTTTTAAAAAAAAAACCTGTAGTCCATGTCCAAAGTCCAGGAAACTGAAGCGTAGTGGCTGTCTTCCTGTCCAAATATCTCCTGTGTTGCCTCCGAGACCCCCCCCTCATCCTTCCCTCCCAATCCCTCTCTTGCCTCTCTTCTCCTAGCGTAAAAATCTTAATCTATATTGTAAGGCATAACCGCTAAGTTAAAAGTTAAAAAATCAATCCCAAACTGTACTTACAGCTCCTGGTTCCAATGGCTTCTCCAGCAGCCTCTCAGCCAATCACAGCCGCGGCTGCTGGTCCGAATCCCTGCTTGTATTTTCAACAGGCAGGGGAGCCAGACCAAGGTGACGCTGGAACCAGGAGATGTAAGTAGAGTTTGAGATTGATTTTTTAACTTTTAACTTAGCGGTTGGGGGTGGCAGGATATAACCTATAATATGGATAATAGTTAATATGGAGGGTGGAGATGCCCTTTAATCAATTGAGATATGAGTTTTAAGAGTGGTAGATAAACAGCAACTTCCATTGGATTTACTTGAAATATAGAAAAACTCTGGACCTCATTTTTAAAAAATTTTAATCAGTGCCTAGTTCACTGAGCTGTTAACATGCTTTCCGCCAAATCAGTTTCAAAGTTCTGTATTTATTGGTTGAAAAACCAGAGATGATTACTAGGTTGGTAGAATTTGGGCTTCACAGTAAATTAGATATACAGAGCAATGAAAATGGGAAATAGTACTAGCTAATTTGCTGCATCATTGTGGTCATCTTTGCATGACTAACAGACAGAAAAATGAAAGGCAAAGAAAATATTTTGAATTTGAAAGAAAGAGGAAATATAGCAGATGTCAACACTGAGTAGCCGAGAAACTATTAAGTCAAGAAAATAAGGAGAAAAGAAATTTCCATATTCCAAAAAAAATACATAAATGTATGATAAGATATATTCTTATATGCTTACATCAGCATGATTAACATCCAGTGCTCTTAATTTACACTTGTACACAAGTCAACTGAAGTATGGGTACCTTACTAAATCTGTAAAGTACCCTGTAAGGAATCTGTGCACACTTCCTCCAACATAGTTTAGTGACCCATCATGCTGGATTTCTATACCCCCATGGAGGGTCTCCCCATCCCTTCCCTATTGAATAGAACATGTACAGAAAAGAAAGTTGAAACACATTGGACAAAAATCTTTAAAACTCTATAAGTAATTTTTCTTGAAATATTACTCACTTATGTCATCATTAACATACACCTTTTTAAAGGGACATTTATGAAATATACATAATGAGAGCCTGTAGATTCTTATTGTGTTCTGTATAGAATAACAAAAGCATGGTACTAGATGCACTCAAACCTTACTTCATATATAGCACTAACCTAAATATACAATCATAGAACAAATCAAAGGAAAAGAAGAGTATATCATGCCAAACAAACATGTATTAATAAATAGAGCCTATAAATAGGGCAATAAAGATTCCAACCACCCCCCAACAAATGGAAAAACAAAAAAATATAAGCCTCACCAAGCCATATCCGATAAATCACAAATATATCCTATGAAAGTGATACTTATCAGTTAATGTGTCCCTGCTAAATCAGGTCATAGAAGTTCTTTTTCTTTGTGTTCTGTATAGAATACAGCAACTTTAAACTTCAGGTAACAGGGTTTTCATCAATGATGGTGATTGATGATGATTAAGATGTCTCAAAAAAGGTCTGAAGTTACAGGTTTAAAATGTTGCAATCAGTTTGTGGCATATATAAACAGAATCATCTGCCTACATTGCATCATATCACATTGAACCATACAATAAAGCAAAATGGCAACTTGGTTTATTGCTGTGCAGGCCTAAAATATCTCAAAATAACTGTCTGCCTAAAATATCTCAAAATGCCGTACATTCGAAAATTACTTTCAGGGTTATGAAAAGAATTTCATCAATATTTACTATATATATGTATACATGCCAAATCCCAACACTAAATGGCCCACTCCACCAGCTGTGTGCATTCAATGTAGCCAAGTGTCAGGGGTCCTGCTGAAGTGACTAAAAGCAAACTACGTCTGAGGAAAAAATATATATGTTAACAATAACATCTAGCTACAAATGTTGTGCACGGCCAGCTACTGGCGATCAAATCGCCGTATTTTTAACCCTTTGTGTAACTTCATTGCAAGAAAGTTTATATAAAGTGTAATGATTTCCTTATTGCATCTGACTGTGATATGGTTTAAAGACCATTGATCTATTATGATTACATGGTGTTATGATATAATATTATATGTATTGTACATTCCAATAAAGGTTATCTTGACTTTATTGCCATTATTCTAAGTGTGAGATCATTAGTAAGGGTCCTAATTATAAAAGATTGGTATCGTTATCGTAAAATACCGATCGTATCGTAAAATAACGAGGGTTTTTACCGATAACGACCGTTATTTACCGATAAGATCGTTATTTAACGATATCGTTAAATACCGGTCGTTATCGGTAAATAACGGTCGTTATTTACCGATAACGACCGTTATTTACAGATACTGGTAAATAACGGTCGTTATCGGTAAATAATAGTCGTTATCGGTAAATAACGGTCGGTATCGGTAAAAACCCGGTCGTTATTTTACGATAACGATCGGTATTTTACGATAACGATACTGATCTTTTATAAATAGGGCCCTAAGAAGCTGAATTAACTAAGAGAATATTGAAATATTGGAAGACTGGTTAAACCTTTTAATGTAGTCATGAATGAGTTAAAGTTGCCACATTGTGTTTCTACTGCTGCAAAGAAACTAAAAATCCTAAAGTATATTGGTTGTTAACTAATTTGCTTCAATATCTTAAAAAAAAATCTAAATATTTTTTCCATTTAGTGAGAAGCGCTAAAATGATTCTGTTGGAAAGATAGTGTTTTTTAATTGTTGGAGTTTTTCAAGCAAAGGAACAGATGTTTGTGTCCAGATACCAAATGTTACAATGCAGCATCTACACAGAATAAAATTTGTTTAAAAAAAAAATGTAAAGGGGAAATAAAACAAAAAAACAACAAATTTCAACGTTCTTTGGCTATTTGTGTTTTTGCAGAATAAAATCCCATCTGGTGAAGTAAAGTACTTGGGGATGGATAGATAAAGAAGGCTTGTTTCCCAACTTTATAGAATTGTGCCTTATTAACTTAGAACAAATTAGCCCATTTGTTGAAAATAATCAAGTGGCCTACTAAAGGAATTTCCATAATTCTTGATGAGTATGTGTTAGCTATTTCAGTGTGGCGTTTGAAAAAGTGTATTCTTGCAAAGTAGAAAGAAACAAACTAGTATGGTAAATAGTAAAATAAACATTCTACGGTTAAAAAGCAAAAATACTTAAGCCTCATACACACGTGCTATCGCGGGGGCGGACACATGTTGACACATGTTGTATAATGTGTATGCACAGCCGTTTTGGGGCGATAATCGTGCCGCATTCGGTTGGGGATAGTTGCCTGACCAGCCTGGCCGATCATCAACAAAACGGCTGTCAAAGTGCCATACATGGTACGATTATCGTCCGAAAGGGTGTGTATGAGGCTTTAGGGGAATATTTACTCAGAGCTACATTCACTACCTTCCCGGCTCACCAATAGTTTTTAAAAGGGGAACAATAAGTCAGGGAAAACAGCATAATCTAATTAAGTTCCTACATGCATTAGTTATATCTTGTTTTTAGTAATCATTTGATTATTGTGCAAAGTTAACATTAAAGAAAAGCAGCTTTATGGCTGGGTACACACTACTTTAGTAGCTAAATATCTGCTGGTGTGGGGTGGCCACTATTGCCGTGACCTACAGTCATTTGTCCTGGCTGAGCGCTCGCTTACAGTGAACGCTTGGTCGGGGCAAATAATAGGCTGGTGTGTACCCAACCTGAGAAATACAAAGAACATTTGCTCTTATCATTGCTTTATGCAAATAGTATTTTCCATGTGTTATCTTCACTTTGTATCAGTAGATAATAAAAAATATATAAATTAGGAACTAAAGGCTCATGCGCATGTGCGAATACGGGGGCGGACCTCGTGATTGCACATGTGTATGAGCATTAACAGTACACATGTTAGATTGCTGTTACTAAATCTAAAATGCAACACAATATTTGTGTTGTAACAAGACACCCTGCATAAACATTAATCATCAGGTATACAATTCTCTAAACTGGTTGAATGAAATGATTATAGAGCACTATTGATTTACTGTTTGCAAGAATACAGTATTATAATTGGGTGCATTCTTGGTCAAAATGTAAAAATCGACCCATTGTTTTTTTATTTTATAAATAACAAATGTTTTGGGCAAAATAGAATAGACAGGCTGATCATTTGTGAATTAATGCAAAGTCGAGAATTTGCAGAAAATGTTGCACTTCTATGGCCAGCTTAAAGGGTAAATGTGGCCTCCATACAAGTGTATTATATTTATTTTTAAAAAAGCCTAGGATGATACTAGTTAATGTGTAGGTTCTCATTCATCCATGGTATATCTGTTGTATTTAGTTAGATCAACTGGATGTTTTTCTAGTTATCCGACTGGCTTTCTCAATTCAGAATGACTTGTACAAGAGTCTGTAAATATTTAACCTTGTTAAAGACCTGCAAATTCTCCATCCTTCCTATGGACACCTTATGGAAAGGAGAAAAATCTTCTCGGGTTTGTGGCTTGCTTAAAAAATGATTTGCCGGTTTGAGGGTAGGGCTTACTGATGGTGCTCTTTCCCAGCAGTGGGCATGCTCCAACCTGAGATTTGGGGGCAGAGTAGTGGTGCTAGTAATGTTAAAGCTCACAGTACTAGCAAGAAAAATCACCCTTTATACTGTTGCAACTTTAGATAGACTTAAGAAGTTTGGTCTCTTGTCATGGAGCTTTTCTCTTACATTGCGTTACAAAAAATGGTACATTATTTGCTTTATACATACCTTCCAGTCAGTTAATAATGATTGTTTTATCCTCTTTATCTCCTATTCAGTAAAAAGTAATCCATTATTTACCCTGCCAGCTCTTCTAAAAAAAAAAAACAAACTGTTTTGTGGGAAAGGCTTTGCTCTGTGATATGTTGTTAAAGTCATGTTATCCATGTAACAAACAGGCTGTGGCCTGCAAAATAAATTAATGTTATTAAACATTAAGTTACACATCTGTTCATAAATTATTGAAATTGCCATTTCTCAAGAAGTTTTGTTCCCATTCTGTAAAAAATTTGAATATGCTTCAGCTGAGTGGTTGTGCCTTACTGCGGATGAACTCTATGGTAGTTGAGTAAGAAGGATGAAACACAAAGAATGTACGGCTTTTTAAAATCTGTATCCAACATTGACATTTATGTTATTATGTATGTTTCTATAATATAAAATAATTTTACAAGAATGAATGGGCTTTACAGAGATCAGAAGTCTGTCTGATTAATTATGAGTCCCACTAACTACCAATAATGCAATCTGCTACCTTAAATACCCTGCCCTCTTCACCTGATTTACCTGTTAATGTGTTTGTGTTGCCTGTGACAGACTGACGTTCATCCAAATAAAATGAACATTCATTCAGGATTCAGTCCAATTGTGCTGTCTTCAATGAACTGCATAAATGGTTGTGCCAAAATTTCAGCCATAGTCAGGTTGCAGGCAACTGATGATAATTTGGTCAGGCTGACCAGTCAGTTGGGTTGAAATATTGTCCTATGTACCCAGCCTAACATTGTTTTCTTTGGGACCTGGAAACAGTGATGTGACTAACATTCCACTTAAAAGAGCTCAATTCATTTGCACTGCTTAGTTGTCTTCTCAGACTTCAAAGGGACAGATTTAAGGCCAAATGAAGACAAGCCCTAACTGTTATAAGGTGATTTTATAAGATTTAATTTGTAAAAATACAGATACTTTTTTCGTATTTTAAACCTGAGTTGTAGATTCTGAGGAATCATTATTTAAAATCAAAGCATTTACAGAGAAAGACCTGTCACTTTAGAAACAAAAAATATAATATGTTCCCTATCCCTGACCTCTTACTAGGAACTTTAGCTGGCTGCCAGCACACTTTCTGCAACATTTAAGAGATTCAGCAGAGAAAAGGAAAAAGGGGAAGGGAGGGGGAAATGTGCAAACAGAGCAGTGTCCATGGAGAGGCTGTGCAGAAGGCAGTAAATAACATAAGTTGGGGGAAATAGGAGCACAAAACATTAATAATTTAATGACAAAGCAAGCAGAGATAAATATGTGAGTACCACAATTTTACTTCACTTCAAATTGTAGTTTCAGAAAATGTAAAGTTGTTTGAGTGAGTATAGTGACCCTTTAAACATATATCTGCTTAAGTCATCATTTCATATTAGTGATATGAAGAATTCAGTAAAAAAAAATCCTTTACTATTATTTTGTTTATGTTAATTTCCTATGGAAATGAATATAAACAAAATAATAATAAAGACCATACATAACGTAAGAAATATAGTAAAGATCATTCTAATTAAATAACTAAACATGTCAATGGGATTGAATATAAAGCAAACAAACTGGTATCATAAACAATGTCTATTTTTAGTTAACATTTTAGAAAATGAATCTCTACAAAACCATATGTAGGAATTATATAGCTGATGCATTTAATTAAACTATAAAAGAATAATCACTAAAAAACGCTTTCAAATCTGACCACTTACACTAACCAATTAAAGTAAAAATGACAATTGGACACTTAAGATTAATTTTGTTACTAGTGAATAGGTTCCTGATTCTCAGGGGATTAAAGCAGCTTGGAAGCATTAACCACAAAGGTTAAAATAGAAAAATGACTTCATTTCAAATAGATGCCCATTATAACAGCATAGTGCTCCACATAATAGCATTAAACAAAAAAGCAATCGTTTAAAATAGTGCTTTTTATTGTACTTACTGTGGAATCAAATCACTGACAGCAGTTTGTGTTTACATAGTAGAGATAAGGTATTTCTTTGCACTAATGTTGAAAAAAATAATTGTTTTGCCACATTTATGAAACGAAACCCAACTAAATCATCCCTTATTACAAACTATTTAACTACGGAGGGGAAAAATCACTTGTCATTGTGGACACTTAGCACAAGGACTTCTAATAAAACCTATATTTTCAAGCTGCTTGTCGCCTAAGAAATTATATATCTGTTTTAACACTAATTTTCCCTTCCATTCGCAGTGTGGTATTATAGATTGTCCCCAGCCCTCACAAATACAGTACAAAAGAAAAGGTTTCATATCAAGGGAACGGTAATATAAATAGAAATGAATATCATTTGAAGGGAAGTGTAAAACATCGGCTTCTGTAACGTACACATTGATTTCATTGTGGTAAATGATGTTGCACCGAGCTGCATGCAAAGCATTTGTCACAAAGTACAGAGTGTAAAAACACTCATCATCGTTAAAGAGAACTCTCAGCCTATTGGAACCAAGTCAAGTTTTTTTTAAATCTGACTATAGACATTATAATGTAGTGATCTCATTGGCATGCTGAAAACAAGCTGAATAATTGAGTAGTGAGTTGTGCAAGTGCATTATATAGCTTCTGCTGAAAGTTTAAACCCAACAGCAGCCAAATACACACATGTTAAATTATGCTCTATCTACCATTGTGATAGATGTCTATAACTTCTCCACCCTTAGGCAAATACATACATTTGATCTTTAGACCATATTTCCTCTGATACATATATATTTAATGATATATAAAGAGACACTATCACTCTTGTTTGCCCTTGTATGGCAATGTACCGAGCCGCTAGCGGTACATTGCTACAAAGGGGTTAAGACTAGAGAAGCCAATAGCGTCTCTCTATGCATTGCCCCATTTGTTCTTGGTATTTAAAAAAATGGTCTTACTTTAATTCAGGAATCGCCCATATACTCAGAGAGAACAAGGAATCAGGACAGTGTAAATAAAGAAGACGTATCTAATGTTGAAAAGATTTTGTGAGAAACAAATGTTCTCTTTATTGTTTTTACATATAACAGAATAGCCACTGGGCAATAATATGGAGTTAAAGTCAAGCTGATCAGTTCTCTATCGGTTAGCGCAACTTTAACTCCATATTTAACACGCAATTCAATATTGCGTTTTTGTTACTTTTAACTCTGGATTTTAATGCCAGCTAATAGCTGGAAAGAGTAGTGTCAGAGCGTCGGAAAAGGCCGCAAGTTCGGTGGCGTCCCTTATATTACCTGTAAGGAAAAGGGAAGCGGTCAGCAAAATGGGCGGCAAAACTCAACTGTGACCAGGTACTGGCAAAAAATCAGCAAAAGGGAAAGAGCATCAGAGGCCTAGTGTTGAGGGAGGATGACACAGCAAGAAATGGCAGGGGGGCAAGGAGGGCAGGCAATGGAGTTTGAAAGAAGGGCAGATTCAAAATGAATTTCTTGAAGTTAAACACACAGGTGGAAGCTGGCAGGGAGATGAGGTGGGGCACTTGTTGGAGCCAATTCAGGTTGTCACGTGCAGGAAGCCCCACGTCCCTCTACATAGGCCTGTGCTGAAGCGGCAGTGACATAGGGATGTTTCTTCAGCAGGTAACTTATTTTGACAATATACCAGGGATTAAAGAGTGCTTGGATAGATATATCAAGCAAAACATCTTAGGTGCGACTGTGGGGCAAAAGAGTGCTAGGGTTCACGAGGCTAATTATAAAGACACATTGCCATATGAAGTAACTCCATTTGAATTGCACTTGCTTAATTTGTTAAGGGACAAAATATTTAGAAATGAGTGTATATTTTATCATTAATTCCTACTGCTAAAGAATTTGTTTAAAAAGAGGAATGTTCAGAAGGGAAAAAAGAGAAGAGGCGTCCGGTCCCCCCGGACATTAAAGGGGTTTTGCATATTCGCTAACATTCTGACACAATGGCTCCCTGCGTTTGGTCCAGGCCTATTTAAACATTTAGACTCAGTGGTTGATGCTTATACAAGTTATAGTGGTTTGGGGTGGTACATATATGATGATCACTTCAGACAAAAGATGTCAATCCACAAAGAACTTAGATGGGGAGTCAAAGATGTAGATTTATGGCTTTCCACGATGTCCAGTAGAATGCAGGCTCTGGCATCTACAACAAAAGTTCCGGTTCCATGCAACAGTCAGATGTACCAAAAAAGGGTCTGCCTTATCCAAGAGGGCAGAGTGCTCAGATCATTGAATCTGGGTTTCGACAAGGGTTTTGGATCCCTTTTGAAGTACCGTAAGTGTTTAAACAGGAAAACAGGCTGATAATCTTAAATAAGTATCAATTAATGAGTAAATAGTGAGGGACAAGATTTGGGCTGAGATTTCAGCTGGCAGAGTTGCAGGCCAATTTAAAATATGGCCCGATCCTTCCTTTAGGATATCCCCTTTAGAGGCCAATTCCTACAGACTCATCTATTATCTGTCTCATTCTCTGGGGCATCAGTGAACCATGCTATTGATCCTCAGTTGTGCAGGGTTAGAGATGCATCCTTTAACAAATAATTAAATATTCTAAAAGAGTGCGGTCAGTTTGCTCTTATGGCAAAGTGCGACCTTAAGTGCGTGCCGATGTGATGCAGTCTATCTTGCACGTACTTTGAGGAATTTGACACTTTTATCGAGTGGACAGTAAGGGAGGTATCCGGTCAAATAGACAATTTTCGAAAAATCGAAAGTAGAAGATCTTCCAAGAAAATCGAAACTCGAACTTTAGAAATTTCCAAAAATTTCAGTAAATTCGAAAACGAAATAAAACTCAACAGTTTCGAACATCTCTACAGTGAAATCTTCAGCAGCAATGAAATCACATAGAATGTCGCAAGGCAACTCTTAATCATATGGTAAATCGAACTTATTAAAGTTCACAAAAGCTAATTGTGACATGTACTCTCTGCTACCTACAGGCAGCAGATAAAGGGAAAAGACTACAAAAAATCCAAAAACCTTAGATAACCTATGTCATTCTATTATTTTGGGTGTTTTAGGGATTTTTGTACTTACAGATTCCCCAAAAAAAGTCACTGCTGCAAAACTTTTAGAGCTGACTATAATAGAAATCAATCGTGGCATAAAAAATGCTGCATTTAATGTTCTCAACAGATAATTGTACACCACAGCTGTATTATTATAATAGCAACTGGGAAGTGATTTCTCTGGTTATTTTCCTTGAAAACATTTTAACTGTAAAAGGGTATAAAAATGTTCAATATGCCATTCATTTTAGAAGGGGACAGATTCTTATCATTTACCAAAAAATCATTATATTAGTAAACAATAAACCATTCCCAAATACTAATTTATTGAAGCCGCATTTCTGAAAAAGCAATCATTGCTTTGATCTTAACACTTTACTTACATATAATAAATTATATTGTCCACTAGCTTCAAAGACACATATTATACATTTTTGCCATATAAAATAAATCATGTGTATATAAGACTAACAAAACAGAGGTGTAACTACTGCAGGGGGGCCTAGGAGCAAGGGAGGGCAGATCTACTTTCCCTATGACAGATACAGCCCCCCCCAAAAAAAATACTGAACACTGTAGATGAGAGGGGGGCCCATTATAGTTTTGCTGTGGTCCACAGTGATTCATAGGAGCGATGCTGGTAGAAAAAAACACAAAAAATCTATTTGGATAATTTTTCTTTATAATAACCTGAAAATTGAATCCACTTTTAGCACCAACATTTGTGCAATAGTGGCAGGTGACACTCTTCTATTAACTAAAGCTAAGGTACCTGTCACGGTTTGCTCTAATTATCAGCCCATCTCCTCTTTATTGATCTCTTTACTCTTCTTTAATTGAATTAGACAATTTCTAGTGAGGAAGCATTTCTAATGGGTGTTATCCAGTTTGGATAAGCTGACAAGAACCAGATAACACTCAGAGATTACTACAGTAAAACTAATCTATAAAGTAATTGCACAAAGAAAAACATTATCTTACTTTCTTTTGATACACCGAATGCCTAAAGCTTGGTGCAGACGTCCGATTTTGACACAGACCTCCGACCATGACGTTCTTCCTTGACGAACGGCCATTTCGGTATATGCTTTCGGTGGGGGTCGTGCGTTGATGCGCTGTATATAAAGCTTAGTACAGACATACGATTTTGACACCCACGACCACAACGTGCTTCCTTAACGTACGGCTGTTTCGGTATGCGTTCGGTGGAGGTCGTGCCTTGATGCGCCTTATATAAAGCTTAGTACAGACATACGATTTTGACACAGACCCCACCACGATGCACTTCCACAATGAATGGGAGTTTGGTGTGTATGCATTCGCCATGGCGGATCAATGAACGACCCCCCTATCAAACGTTCAACGCATGCTTTAGCCTATGTGATATGCAATATGTATCTTCCGATCACTGGCTTTTTTGTTAACAATGTAGGTTTTTTAAATCATAAAGTTAAACATATTTGGTAAAATGAACTCCATTGTTACAAATAGACACTGCATAAAATAGACATTTTATGCATACAAGAGAAAAGCCTTCCAAACACATCAAGGTAACCCCAGTATGAAAGGTCCTAAATAATTAACCTGGGTCATTTATATGGGCTGATATGCCCTGCTTGATTGCATTTTCTTGGGAAGATTGTCTTGTCTCCCTGTCCATACATTGGATTAGTGTAACAGGCTTTCACTTACCCCCGCTTAAATGCTTTTAACAAGGAGGGAAGAGGCCTCCTATTTAATGCTTAAGCTGGGTACACACATCACAGATTTTGAATGATACACACAGTCCCAAGCGTTCTCCTTATGCATAGTATAGGGAGGACATTCGGGACTGTGTGTTTCCCTCGACTGTGACCTAAACGTTTGTCGGCCGTGCACTTGTTGAGGAAAGCTGCCACATAAAGCCCCAATACCGGATCCAATGGTATCGGGACTTAATTGGTACTGTTTGTAACTAACTTTAGTATTCAAGGCAAAAGACCTCAAATAAAAGTGCCGTGTTGAGGGTGCTACTACCACATGGAAGCTTGGTCTATCTTGCTGCAAAGAAAATATGCTATATTTCATACACAAAAAAGGGCCTGAGGAAGCACACCATAAGCTGGGTACACACCATATAATAATTCGTCCCAGCCGACATTTTGGTGTTTCGTTCGGTCGGGCAGAATTATTGTATGGCAGCTCCGACCAATTGCTCAATGTTCCTTCATCCGAATCGGACCAAAATACGATCGGAAAACCATGACTGATCATGTGGTCCTCTATGGACTGCACGATCCGTCGCGGCAAACTGTTGCGACATGGCTGCTTTTCCGTGACTGACAGTCCTTCCTTCTGGCCAACTGGTCAGAAGCCTCAATCGGTCTGCCAGGAGGAAGAATTGTATAGTGTGTACCTACCTTTAGGCAAAATTACTATAACATATGGAAGAAGTGCTACTGACTTGACCAAAACATTAGAACAAACAAAGAAAAAGATGATCAATACACATTCCTGGGCCCCATATAATATCATAATATCTGTGCTAGTACAAACTGTAAAAACACAAGGGTTTTAGTTACAATTTTATACATAAAAGAGGCTACAATTACTGTTAATGACATTACTGGTAAAAAAAAACGTATAGATCTGGTTGATAAAAGGATCCTTTTCTATTGTCATTTAGAGTCAGGAAGGGATTTTTTCCACCTTTTATGAGCCTTCCTCTGGATCAACTGTCAGGTAGGGCCCACAAATAGGCTACAAAGGTTGGACTAGATGGTCGTATGTCTTTATTCAACCTTTATTGATATGTACATATAACTATCATCACAATTTTGGCTCTAAAATTGTCTTAAAGGGCATGTTCACCCCCAAAACTAAAAATTGCCCCAGTGCTGGCCCCACTGTGTAGTGTAAAAAAAGTCCTTACCTAATCAGCTGCTTATGGTTCTTCTGCAGGGTCTGTCCAAAGTCCAGGAAACTGAAGAGTAGGAGCTGTCTGTGTGTCATCTGGTCCCTGCTTCTTCCTTGTCTGAGGACTTTGACATGTGCAGGGGGATCCATGGCTGCCGTACCCCTACACCCAAAGTAGCGTAAGCACACTTCTGCTGCTGCTGCTTTTTTTTTTTTTTTTTACAAATCTATGATGCAGTTGGAGGTGGCTAGGGGTGCCCTACAGTATTTAAAAAAAAAAAGTGGAGATACCCTTTAACTTTTTTAAATGATTACACTTAAAAAATTTAAATTCCTAAAAAACAAGTAAGAAAAAAAATGTTTCTCAGACATTTGGACTACAAAGCACCTGTAAGTCCATAAGTGTGGATTTAGAAAAACACTACCTTGCTTCCATTTTCTATTTTTAATTTACATTGTGGATCTTGGTAAAATAACTGCAAGTAAAGTGTATATCATGAACGGTGTAATTATGGTGATCAAACCATCTATGGAAATGATTATGCCTTTAACAGAAATGTAGTTTCGGAATATTAGCAAATTATTTGTGTTTAAACACAAACAGGCTCATTTACCCAGAGCCATTGGGCAGTTATATGGATTTGCTATCGGTTAACTCCATATTAGCCCCGGGTGCGCGGGTTACGCAAAAGACACCTGCACATCTGGTGCTCACAATTTAATATCACGTTTGCGCTACTTTTAGCACAAGATTTTAACGCCAGCAAATGCGATATTGAATCAGCTCTAGGTAAATCTCCCTCAAAGTTTCTACTAATGATTAAAATTCAGAATTTATTATATTAGGAAACTGAGCTTTTTCTAACTTTCTTTTTTATATTGCTTTTAGTAATATATCCCGGTTAAAAATAGCTATGCTTCATTTCTAAATATTCAGAACTTTTTTTTTACTTGGCAACTTGATGATACTATTAAGGAATCCTTTCTTTAAATGGTGCAGTGTTGGATTGGCCTGTTGGAGCCCACCAGGAAATCTGAGACCAGGGGCCCACCAGGATATGTTTAGAGGCCCATCTAACATTTTATATCTCTATTATTACTAATTTGCATATCTACTCCTACTGTCTCCTATTGTTTATTAAAATGCATTTCTTACAGTCCCTTTAGCTCTGCATTTGAATGTTATCAGTTTTCTCCATTTTTTACAGGTTTCCTCTGTAACCCTTTGGGCCAGTCTGACACTTTCTAGATAAAGGGGTGCTATTTTTGTTGTTCAGAACTATTACTATTGATTAACATTGGTCATTTTTGGTACATTTACCATTACTTGAAATACTGAAAGGAGAGAAACATACAGTCGAGAAGAAGATTTTTGATCTTGTTATGAATTGTCAGCTACATTATAGATATTCTGGATGTGTCTTTTAATAAGTTACATCCACTATATTTCTGCAAAGAAAATATTTTATATGTTTGCGCTAAAACTGTAATAAGAAAATGGTTTTCAGGCTTTATCATATCACATGCAAAATGAAAATGGGTGTTGTGTAAGAGAAAAAAGTAACACAATTTACATAGTTCAAAACTATAGTGTATGGTGTATATTATTGACCATTCATAATCAAATGTAATTGAATTAGAAAAGATTTACTTAATTTAGGTGTGAAGTTGGATCTTTTTAAACTTTAATGTACTAAAAATAACAGGCCAAATCTAAAAATGACACTGGCAGGGTTATTCAATAAAAGTTCTTATCATTTCAAATGGTGCTAATTTTGCACCAACCAATCAGATGTTGGCTTTCAAATGTTAAATAAGATCTGATTGGTTGGGGCAAAATTAGCACCATTTTAAAGAGTAAGAACATTTATTGAATAACCCTGTTGGAGATTTAGGCTCTGGTCAAGGCTACATATCGGATCAA
Organism: Hymenochirus boettgeri; assembly: GCA_019447015.1. NCBI lineage: Eukaryota > Metazoa > Chordata > Amphibia > Anura > Pipidae > Hymenochirus > Hymenochirus boettgeri. The sequence goes on from CM033473.1 coordinate 120,013,393, forward strand.
ATATTGAATTAATGCAATGCAAAGGCAAGAAATTTAATAATTATTAGTAATTAGTAGTAGTTGTTAACAAACTTTTCAGTATCATGATCAAATAGTAATAAAAAAAAATATTTTTTAAATATCATGTTTAAATTTCTATTTTTTTTATGATTCTGAAGACCAAAATTCAAATCCAAGATAAATTCTATAATTGTTTTGAGTCCTATACTTAATGGCCCAAATATGTGTACATTACGAGAAAGTGCATTGTATTCAAATGGCAAGTACTGTTTTTTAAATTGTCTATTGTAACCACAGCAACATATTGTTTGAGTCTTTCTATTGACATGTCCTGCACTAGTGCATAATAATTCATTTTCTATTTTTCATGCATTTTTGACTTTGACAGCTGTGCCAACAGCTCAACAGCTGAACCAATTTATTTCTCCAGTGTATTTGAAGTATCAATAACATAGGTTTTATCTGTGTTGTGTTTATGTTTGCATTGATAACTTGCATTGCACATTCTCTTTGAAGCTGGAAATAAGGGGAAATAAAATGACAATGATAAAGTCATGTAACAATCAAAATAGTTCTGAAAAATAGAGACAGATGAAATATTCTTTTCTGCGTGAATGCTTCCATGTGGCAGATAAGACCAATTTGTCAACTGTCACAACTTCTGCAATTCACTCACTACCTACACAAATTCATTTTGGAACTTTAGTAGACTTGCAGATATTTACGCCAGCAGTGTGAAAATATTAGTCAAAGCACTTACACAGCTACATATTTGCAAAAAAAACCCCATCAGGAATTTAAAAAGGACAGTGTCATCATAATATTTTATACAACTATATTATTAGTTGTATTAACATCTACATAGAGATGGCTGAAAATTCAGTCTGTTTTCGAACTTTCGAACTATATGGAAAGTTCGAAAGTTCGAAAACGGACCCATTAAAGTCAATGGGAGTCAAATAGTTTGAAAAGTTCGAATGAAATACAATTAAAATATCAATGGTAACTTAATGTAAATGGCTGTGGGACCTAGGAAATGGTCTGGGGAACATGTTCCAATATCCAGGACTTTCGATAAATCGATTTTACTCTCACATGTGATACTTTCGAGCTCTCACGTTCGAACATTCGATAATTATCCCATGAACGACTCGCAGATTTGATAATTCGATATATTTACTCGCGTATAGGTATAATAGACATTTTACTCGCGGAGTCGATACTCGCCTATAGGTATAATAGACATTTTACTTGCGGATTCGATATTTACTCTCGTATACGTATAATAGACATTTTACTCACGGATTCGATACTCGCATATAGGTATAATACACATTTTACTCGCTGATTCGATATTTACTCGCATATAGGTATAATACACATTTTACTCGCATATTCGCATGCCTCGAACGTTTGAACATTCGATAATTATCAAAAGGCCAGAAAATATCGAAAGTCCTTGAAATCCGGGTCCAGGATAGTTCGAGTCCGTTCGAACTTGAATAGTTTGGCTCGAATTTGGGTTCGAGTTCGAGTTCTAGTCCATCTCTACATCTGCACCATAAATATGCCTTTTTAATGCTTTAGTATTACTAACTGTGGCTGGGGATACATGGGTAATTCTTTTGCAAAGGAGCATCTGTAGCCTATAACATCCAGGTACTGACCACCATGAATATGCTATTATAGCAAACGCCCTTAGTTTTACTACATAAAACCAATAAGCAGATTGGTATTATAGTATGAAATATTTTACTCACTAATGTGTATCCTCTGTGGTTTTTGGTATATTATTTGTCTGCAAAGTAAAAAGTTTTGGAATCTGAAAATCATTAATGTGTTCATTTGCGTGAAAAGGGCTTTAAAGGGCAACTGTGGTCTCAAAACAAGTAAAGGTTAAATAAGAGCCTGCAGTATTTAATTTAAAATGAGCCGACAATCACATCTCTGGCTGCAGCCTGTGAGAAATTACATTGGCAATGACATTACCTGACCTCTGCCCCACCCATCCGTCCCAGCGGGAGAAGCATGATCAGTTAAGACTCAATGATGGGGAAATCAGAAAGTACCTGGGGGGAGAAATTGACAGTTGAGAAGAGGAGCCTATTAATGCAGACGGAGGCTGGCCACATGACTACAAGCTGGTCACATGGCTGAAAACAGGAAGTGTTTAAGCAGTAAGTAATATTTCTGAGTCTTTCCAGCAATAACTTCTCACTAATTTTATCTAAAGATGTGATTTAGGTTTTATTTTGAAGGTATAATAGAAGGCTTTTTATATAATTCTTACTAGTTTGGAAGAATTCAAGACCACAGTTTCCCTTTAAGAAACTCCTGTTCAACTGGACATAGAGAAGAAAAAAACATCTTCTTAATCACAATGCAGAGATTTTTCTGTGCATTCCAGAAGTGCTTATTCTTTGCTGTAGATTAGGAAATTGTTACAGTCAACATGAAGGATTCTCAGGTTTATTGATTGAGAAGATTAAGAAAACTCTGAAGACTTTGGTGAAGATCTGTTTTCTTTGTACATATAGGCGATCTGCTGACTAATTGCATTGATTTATTGTAATGTATATTCAAATATAACTTACAATGATATATTGTATCATCATAAAAAAAGACCAATGTTCATGTTGCAAGGGAATGGTGTGTAAAATGCAATCTCTAATAATTTATAACAAAGTTAGATGATAAAATATTTTAGAGGGCAAAATCTGGAGGCCGCAATTGTGAAAAATAGCATTAAATATATAACAATTTCTTACATTGATATCCAAAACTTTCAATTAACCATTGTGAATATTTACATGTTTTCAATAATAAAAGTATTATCTCTGCAGAATGAGTTGTCTTTGTTCAACAATCCTAACAATCCATTGATGATCACGCACTGTCAGCAAGCACTTCTGAACATTTAATAAATAGAAATAACAAAATACATGTGTAACTGCAAACAAAGAATACATATTTCAGAAACTTAAAAAAGGCAACACCAATAATAAATAAAAATAACAAAATATCTTAAAGGGCATTTTCACCCTCCATAGAAACATTCATTTATATTGTAGGGCATACCCTCCCACCCCCAACTGCTAAGTTAAAAGCTTAAAAATGAATCCCGTTCTTTATTGGTTCCAGAGTCGCTCTTGTCCGGCTCCCTTGCAGGACTGGCAGCCACGGCTGTGATTGGGTGAGAAGCAGCCAATCACAGCTGTGGCTGCCAGCTATGGAGAAGATGCTAGCAGCCGGGAGCTGTAACTACAGTTTGGAAAAGATTTTAAAACTTTTAACTTTGGGGGTGGGACGGTATGCCCTACAATATGCATGAATGTTTTTACGCTAGGGGAGTTATTTGCAGAGAGGGATCGGGAGGGGTGTGTGTGTGAAAGCGCTCCTGTGCGCATGTCGCCATCCCTCCCGGAGGCAAGACAGAGGGCAGCAACATTTGGACAGGAAGACAGCCACTACTCTTCACTTTCCTGGACTTTGGACGTGGATTGCAGGAGAACCATAAGCAGCAGGATTGTAAGGTAAGGATTTTTTTAAACTGTACAGTGGGGCTAGTATGGGGTTCAATTGTAGTTTGGGGGGTGGCAGATCTATGAAATAAAAAAAAACAGCATGTAAAAGATCTTTAAAGCTTTTGAAATAATTAAACTAAAAAACTTCTAAATGTGCCTCCAAACGACTATTTATTTTCAATAACAATTGCTTCTATGTATTAACGTTTTTATTAACTAATTTGTAACTAATTTCATTTGTATTAACTAATTTTCTAGTTGAGCATTGAGCATTCCTTTTAGTTTGTGTGTGGGGGGGGGGTTGTTGCTTCCAATGTAAGAAAGTAAATGAACAGGTTTACAGTGCAATTCACCATGAGCAACCATTGCTCTCCAATGTAATTGCACATCCAATGTCACAGAGCAATAGTGAGTCTTAACCTTCACTGGACTTTATTATCAGCCATTAGCTGATATTAAAAAGTCATGCAAAAAAGAAGAAATTAAGGAAATCATTTCAAAACCTCAAAATCAAACAAGGCTCCAAGGCCAGATGGTTTTATACCTAAGCATTATAAACAATTCAAAGATATATTGACTGTACATCTATCCAAAATATTTAATCTAGCACCAAAAGAGAATGGTTTCCTTAAGGAAATGCTCCAGGCAACCATAATAACTAAATCCAAAGATTGTACAAAGACTGTACCAAAAAATCTAGCTATAAACCTCATTATATTCAGGGCAAAAGATATACCAGGATTTGCTCTGATTCTACAGATAGCAATATACACCTGGAACAACTTAAAAGGGACTTTACAAAACAGGGATACAGTCAGTCAACTACAGAAAAACAAATCAGAAAAGCAACCAGCATCCCTGGAACCAACCTGCTACAATACCAACATATTGTAGCACTAGTTGTTACATACCACCCCCAAATGGGAACATAACCAAGAAACTTCAACCCATTTTACAAAAGGATTGCAGACTGCAAGAAATATTCCCAGACCCCCTCTCTTAGCTTATCGACAACCACCCAATTTAAAACAAACGGATTGTAAGAAACTCCCTAACAGACCTGGCACAAAATCTCCCTGTTTGCAGAAAAAATGTGAAACCTCAAAAATATCCACACTGGAGGCAGGATATCAATACCAGATTACCAATATTGGTTTGAAATAAAAGGAACTGCAATCCATCAAATGTGGAACACCTAATTTTATGTTGTAGGTGCCTCTGAGGATTAAATGTAGGAGAGACAGGACAGACCCTGATGTAAAGAATGAACTCTTGTAGGTTCACAATTAATAACAATAAAACAGATGTCCCAGTGGGTGCCCATTTTTGTAGCCAAGGGCACAGCCTGGAAGTCACAGTGCTCATGGGAAATTTTAGATCCCAAAAGGAGAGGTAAGAATGGGAATATAAACTTATAAAAAAAAACCTTGGAACTCTGGTCTCAACAAATATCTAAACTTTATGTGTCACTATGTTTCTAATCTAAATGTCATGTACAATTAATCATACAAAATTCCCCAAAACCACCCAAACCCATAAATTTCTCATTTACACAGACCCCCCCCATTGACACTTAAGGTGAAGTGTGTTTGACAATTAGTTTAACCTTTGCTAAATTTTTTAGCACCTACCTATCATTAAATGTTTATTTACTATTTTAAGACAGCCATTGCCAGGCATGGGGGCAAAAGAAAACATCTGTATAATGTCAGAAAGTATTTGTTCTAGTATGTATAGACAAGGCAGCTATGTAGCTTAAGGAGAGGTGGACCAAAAGGCACAAAAAAACCCTCCACAGAGCATAAAAATGGAGCAGAGCCTTCTTAAAACAAAAGGTATCTTGCAGTCTCATGCTATATGAATAGCATTGCACACAAAATAAAAAATAAAACAAAAGAAACACAAATTAATTTCTTACTCAGGGTTCCCCAGAGTAGAGATGGCCAAACTTTCGAACTATATCGAAAACGGACCCATTAAAGTCAATGGGAGTCAAATAGTTCGAAAAGTTCTAATGAAATACAAATAAAATATTAATGGTAACTTAATGTAAATGGCTGTGGGACCTGGGAAACGGTCTGGGGAACATGTTCGAATATCCAGGACATTCGAAAAATCAATTTTACTCTCACTGGCGCTATTTTCGAGCTCTCGAGTTCGAACATTCGATGTTCGCACCTAGGTATCATGTACATTTTACTCGCGGATTTGATGCTGGTGTATAGGCTTTAATGGACACTTTACTCGCGGATTCGATGCTCACGCCTAGATACCATGGACATTTTACTTGCAGATTCGATGCTCGCGTATAAGTTTTAATGGATACTTTACTCGCGGATTCGATGCTCGCGTATAGGTATAATAGCCATTTTTCTCGCATATTCGAACGGTCGAACATTCAAGTCTGAAAATATTGAAAATCCGGGTCCGGGATAGTGCGAGAAGTCCGAATTCGTTCGAATTGGAATAGTTTGGCTCGAACTCGGGTTCAAGTTCTAGTCCATCTCTACCCCAGAGTAAGGGGCAGAGATATGCAAATTCTGTTCTCATTTATGTCCCAAGGCTAATGCATGTGTTCAGAACTGCACGCTTATGAACATGCAATACAGCCTATGGTATAGAGCCAATCATCTGACCTGCAGACATTACATGTTTCGATCTTGTTAAATCTCATCAGTGCAAGATACAGGTTTAAAGGACAACTCCACCCTCATACGAACATCTTTTAGAAAGAATGGCCCCTTTAAAATATGTTGATGTATCATAGTTTGTCCTATGAATTCATTACTGTATGCTTCGTGGATACTGAGCAATTTAGAAACCTGTACTGAGCCTGGGCATGCTCAGAAGAGGCAGACAGGGGATTAACATTCAGTCATTGGCTGTGATGTCAACTGTCAAATCCATAACTGACAGTTGATATCTGGAAGAACCAGGAAGCAGAAACAGGGACAACAGGACATTGTGCAGGATTTCAGGTTAGACTTATATAATTCAGATTTCAAACTATTACCATTTAGGGTTTTGGGAGTGATTTACCTGTATGTAAGTGATTTACCTGTAAGTTTTCATTTTGGGGCTGGACTTGCCCTTTAAGGCTCTATGGGGTAGGACTTTGTATCACAATAGACAAGGCAACTATATAGCTAAAGGAGAGGTGGGCCAAAAGGAGCAAAAAGCCCTCCACAGAGGATAAAAATGGAACAGATCCCATTTATAACAGAAGCTATCTTGCAGTCTCATGCTATATAAACAGCATTGCCCACAAAATCTAAAAAACAAGAAGTAATTTCTTACTCCTGGGTTCCCCAGAGGGATTGAGATATGTAAAATTTCTCCTTTATGTCCTGTTGCTAATGTATATGTCCAGAACTGCTGGCTTATTAACATGCAATACAGCCTATGGTATAGAGCCAATTATCTGATCTGCAGACATGACATGTTTCGATCTTGTTAGGTCTCATCAGTGCAAGATACATTTATTAAATTATTATATTTTAGTATGTATAAAATAGCGTGCTTCACAAGATTCAGTATTGCTTGTGAAGGTTCTCATTCATCCAGGACATGGCATATCTGTTGTATTTAGTTAGATCAACTGGACTTAAAGTTTAGTTCTTGAAGACATTTCGATAGTCATCCGACTGGCTTTCTCAATTCAGAATGACTTGTACAAGAATCTGTTGGCAATTATGTACCCTGGAAAGTCCCAATTAGAATATTACAGCCAGGTGTTATGGACCTTCTGAATGCAAGGCGTGATTGCATTGTAGCTAAGAGGTGTTATAGAGAAAAGAGGAAGAGAAAATATCATTAAATGTCTGGTTACAAATGCATGTAATAAACTGGTAAAAATAGCAGTTTGGGTTGCAGGCAGTTTTTTTTTTTAAGGATGAACATGTCCTCAATAAAAAAAAAACAATATAATGTTTTGCATTTGAGAACTATTAAGGCTCATACACATGTGCGATCGCAGGTGCCGACCCACGAAGCACAATGTGTATGCATGGCCGAAACGGCCGCTCGGTTGAAGATCCGCCCAGCGATTTCAGTCGATAAAGTGCCCATACAAGCACAATTATAAGCCAAAAAGGCACCCGCGATCGCACTTGTGTAGAAAGCTTTAAAATAGCGACTGAACATTGTGAAACTTGTTAGAATGCATGCTTTGGTTTAGTTCATTTTTATAATGTGTAATTTTCCAAAACTCAGTCAGTAAAGGCAAAGTAAACATAGAAAAAAATAATTTTTAACTTACATGTTTAATAATTAATCAGTGCTTTACAGAACATTTCTAGGTATACAGCTATTTGCCAATACATTATACAGTGGTAGAATACATTACATAATATAAATAATCTAAAGGTTTTTTAGACTGTGTATTGTGTTTGAAGTACAATTATTCTTTTTTAGAGAAAATTAAATTAATGAAAACTACAATCATCGCTTGTTCCTTTTGCAATTGTTTTTACAAAGGAATTTTGCTGAGTTCATCTAAAGTCCAAAGAATTCCAAGAAGCGTACTTGAGAATTCAGTTTTCAAGTATCTCTGTATTTTGAGAAGAGAATTTGTTTTAAATGAACAGCGTTTCATAGAATATACATCCCCTCAAATGGTATGGACATTGTAAGACTAATGTGAGCTTGCTACCTATAATGCATAACTAAGTGCACTTCATAAAAAAAAAGAAGATAAGAGTTTTTTGATGACCTTTTAAAAATTCTTGATAAGGTTCCTGGATGAATATCAACAAGCTACTTGAATGAAATCAGCAGATTGGATACATTTTTTGGTTTATAGGATTTGAAAACTGACCTGCTACCACTGTATTAGTTGCAAAGTAATAGTCATAGCAATAGTTTTTTAGATATTTAATGGCTTCCTACCACCAGGCGCGTCTCTAGGGTCTGAGAAGATATGGGGCACTTTTGGGCACTTTATGTGCTGCACGTATCGCTGGGACATTTTTAGGCAACACCCCTTTCCCCCCGTCCCAATTCACCCATACCCAATAGGTACTTAATAGAGATAGACAGAGAGACAAACAGACAGATGAACATAGACAAACCGAGAGATGGATATACAGCCAGGAAGTTATTAATAGAAAGACAGAGAAACAGCTAGACAGAGGTAAGGTCAGGTGTAGACAGAGGTACACAAATTAATGTCACAGAGGCACAGTATTTCATTATACTTGTAGCAAACTGGCAATTATAGTATATACTGGTAGCAAACTGGAAATTTCAGTATATACTGGTAGCAAACTGGAAATGTCAGTATATACTGCTAGCAAACTGTAATTTTTATTATATACTGGTACCAAACTGGCAATTTCAGTATATACTGGTAGCAAACTGGCAATTTCAATACATACTGGTAGTAAACTGGCATTTTGATTTTATACTGGTAGCAAACTAGTCATTTCATTATATACTGGTATCCATGGGAAATTAATCACATATTGGTAGCAACGAAAATTTCATCACATACTGGTAGCCGTGGGCATTTCATCACATACTGGTAGCCATGGGAATTTAATCAAATACTGGTAGCAATGGGAATTTCATTGCATTCTGGTAGCCATTTCATTACAAACTGGTAGCCATGTGAATTTCATTATATACTGTTAGCCATTTCTTTACATACTGGTAGCCATGGGAATTTCCTTACATACTGGTAGCCATTTCATTACATACTGGTAGCTATGGGAATTTAGTCAAAAACTGGTAGCCATTTCATTACATAATGGTAGCCATAGGAATTTCATTACATCTGGTAGCCATGGGATTTTCATTACACACTGGCAGCCATGGGAATTTCATACACACTGGCAGAAAACTGGCAATTTCATCATATACTGGTAGCCATGGAAATTCCATAACATACTAGTAGCAATGGGAATTAAATTACACACTGGCAGCAAACTGGTCATTTCATTACATACCGTAAGCCATGGAAAATTAATTACATACTGGTGGACATGAAAATTTCATCACATACTGGTAGCCATGGGAATTTCATTACATACTGGTAGTCATGGGCATTTCATCACATACTGGCAGCCATGGAAATTTAATCACATACTGGTAGCCACGGGAATTTCATTACATTCTGATAGCCATTTCATTACATACTGGTAGCCATGGACATTTTAATACATACTGGTAGCCATTTCATTACAAACTGGTAGCCATGGGAATTTCATTACATACTGGTAGCTATTTCATTACATACTGGTAGACATGGGAATTTCATTACATCTGGTAGCCATGGGCTTTTCATTACACACTGGCAGCAAACTGGCAATTTCATCATATACTGGTAGCCATGGAAATTTCATAACATACTAGTAGCCATAGGAATTTCATTACACACTGGCAGCAAACTAGTCATTTCATTACATACCGGTAGCCATGGGAAATTAATCACATACTGGTGGACATGAAAATTTCATCACATATTGGTAGTCATGGACATTTCATCACATACTGGCAGCCATGGAAATTTAATCCCATACTGGTAGCCACAGGAATTTCATTACATTCTGGTTGCCATTTCATTACATACTGGTAGCCATAGGCATTTTAATACATACTGGTAGCCATTACATTACAAACTGGTAGCCATGGGAATTTCGTTACATACTGGTAGCTATTTCATTACATACTGGTAGACATGGGAATTTCATTACATACTGGTAGACATGGGAATTTCATTACATCTGGTAGCCATGGGCTTTTCATTACACACTGGCAGCAAACTGGCATTTTCATCATATGCTGGTAGCCATGGAGATTTCATAACATACTAGTAGCCATGGGAATTTCATTACACACTGGTAGCCATAGGTGGATTTTCCATAAGGCTTGGGAAGGCTAGTCAGTCACTAGGTGTAATTATAACCTATAGACTTACCTGGTGTAATTATATTTTACTATATGTAATTTATAGGATTTTCGCCCTCCCCCCTATTTGCCCTACATAAAAATGCTGTTTTAGCCTGAGAATCTGTAAAGGGAAAGTTCAGTGGTAAATATTGTAATTTTTAAAAATATTTATGTCATGCCTAGTTATACTACATATTCTCTTTCATTTTGAAAAATCAGTGTAATTTACACCCCTTGCTATTCCCTGCTGTTAACATTAGTGAGCTGACATTTCAGGATCTGTAACGCTCCTTCTTCCCAGGATGTACACTAAGGTGGCTGTTGGATGGGTAAAACATGCTCAGATCTCAACTGAGCAACTGAATGAACCCAGGTGCTGGGTCAAGGGCAAGACCATAACGGTCTCTATTAGGGGTCCTGCAAACAGGAAGGCAGTATTTCTGAAGCATTTATTTACACACAGACACAATGCTGAATGGGAAGGTTAAGGTCATTGGGATGGAAAAATACTGCTCTTTTTTCTTTAAAGTATATTTATTTGCACTGAACTTCCCCTTTAATGTCTGTACCTGTCTGTACTTCATCCATTGCTTAGTTTTCTAACTAACTTCTAACTATCATCCATTGCATTAAACCTATTATAAATGTTCATGGGGTAGGTTATAGCCTAACAGGGCTATGTGGCTATCATCTACCCATGCTGGAATTCAAAGCAAATTCATTGCCAAGCAGCACAGGGGCAGCAGTTCCAACTTCCCAGTAGTAAAATGCGCCTGGTGATGTCATCACGCAGCCACAAAGTACTACTGGGAAAGGAGATTTGGGGCACTTTCAGTGTTATTCAATAAAAGGTCTTATCGTTTAAAATGGTGCTAATTTGGCCCCAACCAATCAGATGTTAGTTTTCAAATGTTAAATAAGATCTGATTGGTTGGGGCAAAATTAGCACCATTTTAAACGATAAGAACATTTATTGAATGATCCTGTATGTTTTTTAAACCATTTGGGGCATTTTGCCAAAGATTCGGGGCACGTGCCCCAAATTTTTTAACACAGCGACACCACTGCATATATATATATATATATATATATTCTGGATGATACTGAGTGCTATTCTAGTGGCCTGAATATAGCCCTTGTTCCAGCACTCCTCCAGCCGTCTTGCATCCAGTATTACAGTCTCCAGCCATCCTGCCTCTCTTTTTCAGCCATTCTGCAACCAGTACTCTAGTGTTTAGCTTTCAGTTTGCAGGTCTCAGCCTGCATTCCTCCTGTACTCTGGTACTGAGCCCTCTGGCTTCCTATACTCCAGCCTCAACATCTGGCCTGGACGTTGTTACTAATTGGATACAAAAAACATGTCTTTTTGTCCTATGTGTTTGGCTCCTCATACATATATGCATGAAAAAAAGTACATAATAAACAGTACTAGACACATACATACCACAAAGGAGTTTTTTACAGTCTAAGTAATTTACTGAAGATGGTTCCTTTTCAGATTTCTTTGCTTAAACAGCATTAGGAAAGACTGGTAGCTCCGACCCGAGTTAGGGGGCCGGAGCGTCTGACCTGGGGCGCCGCACCGGCGAGGATGCTGGGAGTTGTAGTGCGGCGTTCCGGGTCCCGCCCCCCCTCCTTCTCTCCTTGGTAGTGGGCTGGTATCAGCCGCGGCCGAGCGTGTGACGTCACGACGTCGCGATGCGCTCCCGAATTGGCCACGGCTGATCTCGCGAGAGCCGCAAAGGACACTGGGAGCGCCGACGTCATCGCTGACGTCATCAAGTTTATAAAGGGGCGGGACACGAGGCAGCAGGTCTCCATTTGTAGAAATTGCTAACAGGAGGAGAATCTCTCTTCCTGCTCAGAGCAAAGACACAAGACAGGCATTTCAGGAGGCAGAATATCGAGTTTTTGATCATGGCTGATGCAGATCAGATGTTGGAGAGGGTAAGGGAGAGGATCAGCATGGAGGGGGTGGGGTGGCTGCAGGGACTTTTGGATGGGGGCCCACCGGCTGGTGGCACCCCCCAGGGGACCCGTCCCCAGACTAGATCTGCTAGCCGGACGGCTAGTAGGCCCGTACGCCGCCCCACCGCTCCCGTCCGTTTGAGTCCCAGTCCCCCACACTCCTACCGCAGACCACGGGGGACGCCTGTAGTCAGGGCAAACACCCCTAGGCATAGGGCGGCAACTGAGGGCCTGTTGAAGGCCTTTAACACAGTGCACCCCTCCCAACTCACTAGAGGTGGGGTGCGCCACCCTCGGTTGCCGCCTTTGAGAGAGGAGCACGTCCCACCCGTGGCTGCAGCTCCAACTGTCAATAGAGGGAGGGCTAGGGGCAGGGGTGGCCCTGTTCCTGGCCCTAGCAGGTCCGCCCGCCCAGCTGTAACAGCAGCAGCGGCAGGGGATACCGCCCTAGATGCCCAGCCAATACGGCAAGAGGTGGTGTCGGATGAGGGCGAGCAGTTTATGGACGCTAGGTCCACTTTCCGTGGGACGACACCGGCCCCAGTTAGGCTGAGGGATTTTTCGGAGAGGAGTCGCTCTAGGGAAAGGAGCCAACCCAGGAGAGAGGGCAGTAGCCGCAGGCATGGGCGAAGGAGGAGCAGATACTCCTCCTCCTCTGATAGTAGCGAGGAGTCCTACAGACGCTGGCGCAAAGAGCACCGCCGCAGGGAGCGTCGCAGGCATCGCTCCAGATCTGGTGACGCTAGCAGGCGTCGCAGACAACACTCTAGATACAGAAGGTCTAGAGCTTCACGGTCCTCTACCTCAGGCAGGAGCAGGAGGTCGTCCCTGGCTCTACGCGAAGGAGGTGACAGGATGGGGCTGCTCACCGAGCACGGACAAGTGAGTCCACGTCAGGTGATCCCGGAGGCCCTAGAAGGGGCGAGTACAAGTGTGGTACAGTCGTCAGGAGGCGGTGAATACACTTGTGCCGGGGCATGGGGTAACACGGGGGGTGGAGAAGGTGGTGAGCTAGTTCAGGTCCTACGGGCCTTAATGGGGAAACTAGACACCATGCCAGCTGGGCCGTCAACGAGCCCTGCCCCAGGGGGAGTGACAGCACTCCAGCCTGTGCCAGAGGTGCCTTCGGTGGAAGCGCTGAAGGAAACTTATTTTTGTGGTGTGAGCCCCCTAGGGGTACATCTATCAGCGGAGACCAAGGAGAAGATTTGGAAGAACGAGTTCGTTGATATATGGTCCTTGGTCTCCACTGATATGGTCACTGTTGACAAAGAAATAGCGAAGACAGATAAGGGGGAAAGGAAGCCCAAGGTGGCTAAGACGTTTGGGAACTGGCTACAAGCCTTTTGTGTTTTGGCCGGGGTGATTGGCCAGAAAGCCCCCCAAAAATGCTCCGAACTTTTTGTCTATCTGGACATGATCTTCGGAGCGTATAAAACACATGGTGGGTCGGCCTGGCGCCAATATGATGAGGAGTTTAGGAGGTGCCTGGCCGTCAGACCAGAGATGGGATGGAATATCAAAGCCACAGATTCTTGGATAAGAATCATGCTGGCACAGAGAGTGCCCCTAGGGTCTAGTTCACCCCAAGTACCAAGCACGGGGAGTAGCAATTTTCAGCCCTCCGGAGCAAAAAGAACCGGCTCCTGCTGGCTTTTTAATGAAGGCAACTGCAAGTTTGGAGCGGCTTGTAGATTCAAGCACGAATGCTCCTTTTGCGGGGGAGGCGGCCACTCCGCCGCCAAATGCTTTAAGAAATCCCTTACAGTGCCAAGGCGGGCAGGAGGGAACAGGCAGCAGGACACCAGTGAACGTGGGGGCCATGGAGCACTGGTTAGGAATGTACCCGGAGAAGGAAGAGGCAGAGTTAATCAGGGGGGGGTTTAAGCAAGGTTTCAGAATCCCCTTTAAGTTTTGTGGGTTACCCAAGTTTGCCCCCAATTTGAAGTCGGCCAAGGAAATGCCGGAAGTTGTCAGGGAAAAGGTTATGGCAGAGGTTAGGTTAGGGCGCATGGCGGGTCCATTTACCGAGCCCCCATTTTACAACCTTAGGATTTCCCCACTGGGTATAGTCCCTAAGAAGGAGAGTGGTAAGTTCCGTTTAATTCACCACTTATCTTACCCGAAGGGGAGCTCGGTAAATGATGGTATTTCTAAAGAAGCGTCCTCGGTCTCGTATGTATCATTCGACAGGGCAATTCATTTAGTAAGAAAGGAAGGTGCGGGGGCCTTGTTAGCTAAATCAGATATAGAGGCGGCCTTCCGCCTTCTCCCGATACACTCCGACTGCTTTCATCTATTGGGATGTCAGCTAGACGGCAGGTATTATTACGACATGTGCCTTCCAATGGGCTGTGCCATATCCTGTTCCCTATTTGAAATTTTTAGTTCCTTTTTAGACTGGGCTATTTCTTTCGAGACAGGTTCCCTAAATGTTTTGCACTCTCGATGATTTTTTGTTTGTTGGCCCAGCTAATTCTAATTATTGTTCCTTTTTGTTAAATTCCTTCCGTTTTTTAATGCACAAGTTTGGGGTGCCCATATCCGAAGAGAAAACCGTAGGTCCAGTTACAGTGCTGTCGTTTCTGGGTATCGAGATTGACACAGTTAGGATGGAGTTTAGGTTGCCTGCAGCGAAAATACAGGGCATGCTAGATGCGATCTCAATGTTCCTGCAAGTTAAAAAAGTTACACTGAAGCAGTTGCAATCAGTGTTGGGATCATTGAATTTTGCATGTAGGGTCATGCCTTTGGGAAGGGTTTTTTCCAGGAGGTTATCGTTAGCCACTCGGTGGGTGACTGCTCCACATCACCACGTACGGATAACTAAGGAGCTGCGTAGCGACCTACTGGTGTGGCATACCTTCTTAGCGAATTACAATGGTAGGACTTGTTTTCAAGAGGAGGAGGAAACCAACTCTGAATTGCACCTTTACACGGATGCAGCAGGCTCCGTGGGTTTCGGGGCCATTTTGGGCTCCAATTGGTGCGCCGCAGAGTGGCCCGTCTCATGGAGGGAGGCGGGTCACTGCAAAAACCTCACTCTCCTTGAACTCTTCCCCATTGTGGTGGCAATGGAATTATGGGGAGAAAAAATTCAGAATAAAAAGGTCAGATTCTGGACAGACAATGAGAGTGTGGTTTATGCGATTAACAACTTAACGAGTTCCTCTTTACCGGTACTGGCGCTGCTGAGGTATTTGGTTCTAAAATGTTTGAACAGAAATGTGTCTTTTAGAGCTAAACATGTGCCGGGGGTTCTTAACTGTGTGGCCGATGCTCTATCTCGTTTTCAGTGGGAAGAATTCCACCGCCTGCACCCAGAGGCCGACCAGCTAGGCCAGAGATGCCCGGATTTCCTGTGGGAACTGATAGACAGCAATTGATGCAGCTTGTCCAATCATCAGTCGCTCCATCTACCTGGGCCAGTCACGGTAAGGCTTGGTCGGAATGGTTACAATTTACGAAAGACAGAGATATTAACGCTAATTCTCATAATAGATTAGGTACGCTACTAGACTACCTAGAGCACCTGAGGGCGTCAGGTTCCTCTGGTTTGGTTGCCCAGCGGAGAATGTCAGGTTTGTCCTTCTTTTTCAGGTTGATGGGTTGGAAAGACATCTCCAAAGAGTTTGTGGTAAAATCTATTCTAAAGGGCTGGAGAAAAGAGCAAGTGGCCAATAGTGCCAAACGGCCAATTAATTTTAGGCTGCTGTTACGGCTGTTGGAAACGTTGCATTTTGTGTGCGACTCGGAATATGAGGCCAATTTATTTGAAGCCAGTTTTACGTTGGCATTCTTTGGGGCCATGCGAGTGGGGGAATTAGTTTCGGCCAGTTCAAAAAGACCGGGTGGTTTAGCAGCGGATGATATATTCGTCTCGCAAGCATCGGTGAGGGTCAGGATAAAGAGATCTAAGACAGACCCCTTCGGGGACGGGAGTTGGTTTTCCATTTCCCCACTACAGTCCGGCTGGTGCCCAGTGAAGGTGATAGCTAAATTTGCTGCCATTCGATCCCCCTCAGCATCGTTCCTGGCCCATCAGAATGGTCTACCCCTATCTCGTTATCAGTTTGAGGCGATATTACGTAAGGCCCTGGGGTACTTGGGACTTCAACCGAAAGAATTCGGTACACATTCATTTAGGATTGGAGCCACAACAGAGGCTCATTCCTTAGGTTTTTCTGAAGATAGGGTGCGCAGGCTCGGTAGGTGGCGTTCTAATTGCGTAGCGAGGTACATTCGCCCTGAATTGGCCATTAATTGATTGTTTCTATTCCAGGTGTTCGCCAACCGTCGGTTTGGCTAGTGGGACACTCGTACCTATTCTGGGCGGCACAAAGAGCTGAGTCACGTCCCGGAGGAAGGCACCTGGGATTCCAGACGGCTTCTCTTTATTGGAAAGGGGTTCGGGGTTTATGTTGGAGCCAGGTGCTGCTGGAGGTTGTGAACATTAGCAGAGCAGACCCAGGGCCCATGGTTTTAGTTATACATGCAGCCGGGAATGACCTCTGTAACAACCGTTTGTCCGACCTGCTATTTCTGATGAAGGCTGATTTACAGCGTTTTCGGCAATTCTTCAGGGAGTTGATTATAGTATGGTCAGAGGTGGTCCCCAGGGTGCACTGGCAAGGGGCAAAAGATCAGGGTGCAGTGGAGAAGGCTAGAAGGGTTCTCAACACCAGAATCTCCAGGTTCGTGAGATCCCAAGGGGGTGTAGTGGTCCGGCATCGCCAGTTGGAGGGCGATAATAGGTCCCTGATGAGGCAAGATGGAGTGCACCTGAATGATATCGGGCTCGATATTTTCTTAACTGGTTTGAGAGACGGTATAGAGCAGGCACTGTATTTGTTGGGTGGCGGACGGAGTTCCGTGTAGGCCTACAGCAACTCCTGGTGGCGGGGGGGCATCCTTGCAGAGTTTATGTGGAGCCGTTACATGCCCTCTGGGGATCCAGAGGCTTGGCATTCAGCAATGGCTACGGCTAGTTGGGGTTTTATATCTAATTAATATGCAAGGATGCAAATTTATAAGTTGGCTAATTTAATTGATCACATGATTTGTTACAATGTGTCAATAAAGCTGTGGCCATTTATTTCACCCAAAAGGATTGTGTGTCTGCCTGTTCATTTGTACAGTTAATCTATGGTTTAAAGGAAAAGGGGTTCTAAGTTAATTTATGTGAAAATAAAGAAACCAAGCCTAAATAGAGGTGGGGGGGTTCGACACCAACTGTCTGCCATGTACAATGCTTTTTTAACACCTTACTCTGGGCGTTCCTATAACACCTCTTAGCCACTATCTAATCACACCCTTAACACCTGGCTGTGATATGCTAATTGGGATTTTCCAGGGTACATAATTGCCACAGATTCTTGTACAAGTCATTCTGAATTGAGAAAGCCAGTCGGATGACTAGCGAAACGTCTTCAAGAACTACATTTCAAGTCCAGTTGATCTAATTGAATACAACAGATATGAGGAGACACAGTGCAGATTGACTGACAGGTTTCAGAGCAGGAGCAGGGGACCTGGTGATGCTGCTGCCATATCACACACAAAAATGTAAATATCTTCAAAACTAAGCAAAATAAACAATGGAATTAAATCGCAAAAACTCTCAGAAGAGCAATTCCTATCAATTTACCTAAAGCCATTTTTGGACCATAGTTCCTCTTTAAGATGAGGCAAAGTCATTTTTTCAAAGTTAAGTTCCACATATGGAGCAATGTCTGTCACTGGCTGTGATGTTATTAAGAGCTTGTAGTCCAATAATCAATGCCATTTAGAAATATATTTGCATTTGATATAAAGTATAAAGTTTGAATTTGGCTTGAAAGGCTGCACAAACGTCTATTAATGTGTGTGTCTGTGTGTATTTTGCATTTTAAAACCTGTACCAGTGATACAGGCAATCAAGACAGGTAATCAGCACTGATTAGGTCTGCCCACTGCTGATGCAATCAAGAGTCAGGTGTTGATCGTGTCAGTGACACGTGTCCATTCCAGTTTATACATAAAAATGACAGTAAATTAGCAATAAATAGGAAACACTTTCACGGATATCTTAGCTAGAAGATAGCACATTTCTCCAATGTGTCCATATGTGCCTATAACCTAAAAACTGTGGGAGGGGAAGTGAAATAGAAGAAATAGAAATAACAGTAATTTGTCTCTTTCAGGACAAATTAATAATTTTAAAAAAGGCTTTATTTTTAATTACAGCTAAATAATAAAACAAAGCTTTTCTGTACGATAAAACGGCTAATTATATAGATATATAGATATATACAGCTAAATCTAATATTTAGGGTTTCATTTTTTAAACAATGTGGGGAGTCCCTTGAATTGTATGGTCACTGGGATCCATCTTCTTTTAAGGAATAATTGTCAATAAAATGTTTAACATGAAGCATGATTATTCTGGAAGAAAGCTATATGTTTTGAAAATCTTACATTTAAGGAAGCCAATAAAAACATAACTTTAATTTCAAAATGCCTTTGCTTTTTTCAATGGCTAACATTATATAATTCTCATAATAACTATTTACTTAAAACTTTTAAGTTACCAGTGCACGTGGAATGACCTAAATGTAAAATATTCCATAATTACATACATTGTTGTTTTAGGTTCAAAAAAGACAAAGGTCCAACCAAGTTCAAACCCTTGCAAAACCCTTCCCAAACAACAAAAAAGGACCCACTCATTGTATACCCCCAGAACATTACCAATCATACAAGCACACACATGGATACAGTCACCAGCTGTAACCGTGGATAGTCTTCCAGTCTGGAAAAATCATCTAAGTCTCCTTTCCTTTGAACGTGTTCATGGATTCAACCAACACAACATTTTTAGGCAGAGCATTCTATGTACAGTTGCTCTCATAGTGAATAACTTTGCTTAAACTGAAAATGCTCAAATCTATAGGGGCAGCCTCTTATCTTTTGTAGTTCTTTCTAATATAATTGTCATCATAAACCTTTGCAAATGCTTCTTTTCCCAGGGAAATTAAACCAAAATTCATAATTTTAACACAAATTCTTTATTCATTTAATGGCTCTACTTTTATGGAGGTTTAGTGGAAAAATAAAACTTAATTTTTAAAGAAATAATTTATATTACATATATACTCAGTATTGTACATATTGTTTTTTTTCTTCAAATTTTTATCTTTTGCAATGGGCATTTCCTTGGAATGTTCCAAACAGTAATCGTGTTAACATACACCTAAATGTTCCAGACCAGCAAACTTCTGCTTTTATAGAGGTGATCACACTTGTTGATGATTAACTAATCAAGTGCAAGGTTTTTTAAATTATACAAAAGTAAGGGCATATTTAATTTGTGTGTTGTTTTAAACCTGATGCTAGATTTAAATACTTTAATAATCTAATAAGGACTTAACGTTTTTTTTAAATTTATGATACATTTTATTACTGCTACATAAAACCTCGTAATTGAAAGGGGGTATGTGGGCGTATTTTCTTTTTCTCGTGAATATACAGTACATACCTGTCAGAAATGCTTGATGAAGATGTTTTTAAGATTTGTGATTTGATTGTTCTTTTAATTCTTAGTACCACAGACTACTGGAATAATTTTACAACAATAAGTCGATTGTGTAAAAGTTAAATACCCCTTCAATTAAATTACCATGAACAATTACATATATGCCATTACCACCCTCGTTATCTTGTTAGCAGAAGAAAACCCTGTTGCAACATTTTGCTCTCAAGCTTGCTTGCATAAAAAAGAATTTAGTTTGAACTAGAAGCTAGCAAAACTATATGGAAAGTATACTGATATATGGAAAAAAAACAACAATTTGCACACATGCTTGTTGAACACTTAATTTCAAACCTATATGTATGACCATTTAGTTTGTCTCATCTGATTTAAGATAATCCAGTTTTCTAATAGATTTTGGATACAAAAATATCATTGTAGGGCAATGTCTTGTATTAGAGACCTCAATAAATTTCATTGGGTTCAGGGTTGGGCTTTTGGACTTTTTACATGCATCTACCAAAACCCTACTGTTCCATCAGACTGCCAGATCATAAAGCACAATTCAACCATCCACAGAATGCGAAATCTACCTGTCTCCCTTCAGAACATCTCATACTAATGCTTTTCATAATTATTGCCCCTATACCACTCATTTCCTAAAACATCCATCATGCGTGGCATTAATCAGGAGAGGCAGCCAGTATTTGGACGCTTCGTTAAGATTACAGATCAATAACATTTGAAAATGTCCACCAATCTTATTTAGTGTTCAGCATAAATTTCCAGACATGATTTACCAAAAAGCTCATTCCAATTGTTTGTTATAGATGTGCCTATCTGAAACCACTTTTTTCATGACAATATTGATTTTAGCTGTGGTTGGCAAAAGACTATAGGTGGCCATGCATACAAACAATAAAGGGTAAATCCCAAAGTTCCATGACGGGATCATTCATGTGTATGAGCTTTTTCCCGACCAACTGTTGTGCAGACAAACAAACTACAGTCAGTCGGGAAAGACAAAGAATTTCCGTAAAGGGAGCCAATACAATAGTACTGTGTATGGCCGCACGACTGACCGATCCCAATACCGCGTATGGGGATCCATCTGGTATATGTGTGAGGTTCCCACAGCATGTGTGCTGACAGATACCAATGTGATCTGTCAGTACACATGCTGTACATGTGTACGGCCACCTTATCGCTTGGCTGTATACTTTATTTTGCACATGTTAGAAACTACTTGGCAGTTAATTGTCAAACCTATTAATTGAATTAATTTTCAGATACATAAAGGTCATATTTATAAAGGAGCTATATCACTAAATTGAGATACCAATCCTTTATTGTAGTTGCAACCCAATGGTCAAAAATTAACCACGGTGAATATACTAATACAGCATGTTATGTTGTGACCGCATTGTAGGAACTTATTAACTGTTATAATGCAATTTTACAATATGGTTAATATATGCGACATAATGATCAGTATTTTATGAGCACTGCATTCTTTTGTATACCTTTTTAAGTCGCAGTTGTGTAGAAAAGTATTTTATAAATATGGCTTACAGTGTACATTGACCAGCACTTATTATTTTATTGTTCAGAGACAGTCTTTTGTCGTTTTACTGTTTGAAGCCAGTGTTTATTTTTGTGATTCCACTGTTCACAAAATGCTTGTTTAAACAAAATGTCCTTGAATACTTCCACTTCTTTATATTCCCAAGTTCAGTGCAAACATTACAGATTAGAAGTTTTTCAAATATGTGACAAGTTTGGAAATTGGGACAACCAGACATGATGTAAGAAACAGCCAGGTGTGTAGTGTTTGAGTTTTCTTACTTAATGATATCTTTGTTCAAAAATGAAACAAGAGGTCTGTTGGTCAAGACTCAGGCCTTGTCTAAATGCAAAGAAACCGCAGTGTGAACTGTATTGATGGTTGTGCGTTGATAAGTGAGGATCAAATAAAAAGAAGCAGGAAAAACTGCACATTTTAAGAAAAATCACATGGAGTATTTTACTTGGGCAAATAATAATAATATTAAATGTTAAAAAAAAACTGTTATTACAAAGCAGGGTTTACATAATTTACTAATTGTGAGTAAATAAATTACAGTTTGGGGGTAATCTGAGCTAGCTCTGGTTAAAAAAAACATGCATGGATAAGGCATGTAACAGTAGCAGCAGACAGCCAAGTGAACAAGGACTGGTTAGTATATTTAGTATAGTATAGTATACTATATCTGTTGTATTCAATTAGATCAACTGGACTTAAAGGGCATCTCCACCCTTCATAACAACCTTTATGCATATTCTAGGACATACCCTCCCACCCCCAACCGCTATGTTAAAAGTTCTAAAATCGACCCCAAACAGTACTTACAGCTCCTGGTTCCAGCGTCGCTCAGGTCCTTCTCCCCTGCCTGTCGGAAATACAAGCAGGGGGCCGGACCGGCAGCCGCGGCTGTGATTGGCTGAGAGTCAGTCAATCACAGCCGCGGCTGCCAGCAATGGATTAGACGCTGGCAGCTGCGAGCTGTAAGTACTGTTTGAAACCGATTTTCCCACTTTTAACTTAGCGGTTGGGGGTGGGAGGGTATGCCTGACAATACGTATAAAGGATTTATTGCTAGGGGGAAAGAAGCAAGAAGGGGATCGGGAGGGAGAGAGGGAGGGAGGTGGGAGGGTTCCTGTGCGCATGTCTCCATCCCTCCCGGAGGCAACACAGGAGGAAGAGCTGTTTGGACAGCAAGACAGACACTGCTCTTCAGTTTCCTGGACTTTGGACATGGACTACAGGGGAACCATAAGGACCAGGAATGTAAGGTAAGGATTTTTTGAAACTACACTGTGGGGCCAGTAGTGGGTTAAATTTTAGTTTTGGGGGTGGACATGCCCTTTAAAGTTTAGTTCTTGAAGACGTTTCGCTAGTCATCCGACTGGCTTTCTCAATTCAGAATGACTTGTTCAAGAATCTTTGGCAATTATTTACCCTGGAAAATCCCAATTAACATATCACAGTGAAGTGTTAAGGGCGTGATTGGATAGTGGCTAAGAGGTGTTATAGGAACGCCCAGAGTAAGGTGTCAAAACAGCATTGTACATGGCAGACAGTTGGTGTCGAACCCCCCCACCTCTATTTAGGCTTGGTTTCTTTATTTTCACATAAATGGCCTCCTTAACACCTCTCTTGAACCAGTCACATTCCTTTGCTAATATGTTAACATTACAATCTTCAAAGGTATGTCCTTTATCCTTAAGATGCAGGTATTCTGTGCTGGGCCACAGACTTATACCAATATATAAACCTCGCATACAGGTTCCCTTCCTAATTGGTTATTATCATTATCTTTTATCCCCAAGAATCTATCCAGTTATAATTGTCTGGATGGATTCCCCTACAAGAGGGCCATCTTCTCCTTGTCAGGAAGATTTAGATATGTATGGTTATAAAACACGCAACAGTGTGAGAACTAAAAAAGCAGTGGATACATTCAGTGATGAATGTCAGCTGGACATTAAATTAAAGCCTGTTTTCATATAGCTGAGAGAGACATTATAAAAGAGACTCGGATCAGCTGGGATATTATGTCTCCTGAGTAGAGATGTCTGAACTTTGCAAAATCCGGTCCGCTCGAGGATCCGCGAATTTTCGCAAAAATTCGAAAACCGCGAGCAGACTCATTAAAATGAAAAATACCCTTGAAATTACGAGATTTTTCGTATTTTCGGAAATTTTCGAAATTACAGGTTTTCGCATATTTTCGAAAATACGAGAAAACTAGTATTTTCGAAAATACGAGTAATCCTCGTAATTTCGAAAATTTTCAAAAATACGTATTTATGAAAATAAGAGAAATCCTTTTCGAAAATATGAAAAATCCGCGAATCGGAAGTTCGGAAGGCGGAAAATCCGGAAAAATCCGCCGTTCGCGAACGGGATAAATCCGCGGCATCCCTACTCCTGAGAAATATCAGAATGAGAACATAATACCCAGAGGCTTGAGAATTAAAAAACTACCCACCTTTTATGTTGAAGAAGATAGCCCTTTCATGACAGATTGGAACATAATTCTGTCTGATTGCTCCCATATATTAATTGATTTAATACAAACATATAATAGAGATCAACTAGATGTAATATTAGGAGAAGTCAAAGTTAATGAGAATACCCTTGACACCTTTAAAACAGATCTTCTCTACAATGAACTAAATCATAACCTTGTTGGGACTATTGAAAGATTTGAGAAACAGGTTATGGAAGTTAAAAGTCGAAAGTACAACAGGGATAAGAAGGATTATAAGGAGAACAGGGTACACAACACATTTGAACGTGTCATTAGTCATAGGTCAAGTAAACCATCTCATGGAGACAGACAAAGAAAGGGTAGCTCAAACTATAGAACTCCTGCCAAATCCATTTTAAAAAAGGATAGAATGCATAATAGAGTAAGTGCTAGTGAAGGGGAAGACTTTTCGTTTCGATAGTGCCTCCTTGTTTTCTTCTTCAATTTCTTCCAGGTCCTCCCAGAGAAAGGAAAAATGGAATAAAACATTTCCTAAAGGTTCCAGAATGACAAATGTCAGAAAATATCCAAGTCCTGGTCAAAGAAACTGTGGGGGAGTAGATCAGACATAGATACCATTGAGTACGATGAACCTAATTTTAAGAAGCCTGGTAGGAAAGCTTTCCCTTTAGGCCTAAAAGAACATGACGAGGACACAGGTATGATATCGAACAAGGGATATCGTCTGAGGGAAAGGAAGAAAAACAAGACAATGTTTTGAATCTTTCACAAAGAATTTAACCTTTCATGAACTTGCTGTCCTTAATAAGGGTTTATCATTCTTTCCCACGGAGTCATTTAACTTTTTGGGTACTTTAATGGACTTAAATAAGTTTGTGAGAAAAATAATTTTGAGGAAATGTTTTTTACAGGAACATGTGGATACTGTTTATAATGATCGGGATAATATTGTTGCTTTGTTAGATTCAGACACACAAGCATTGAATGATCTGCAATGTCTATGCACTGTATCCAAGAATGAGACTGGAGCTATACCATATTTAGGGGTTGATCTGAAATTGTATAAGGATACATTTAAAGGGAAATCAAGTTTTTATCCAGTAAAAATTAGAAGCATGTCTATTAGAAAATATGTCAGTACAAGAGTATAAAGCATTAGAACAACTAAGGGATGACCAAACCATAATCATAAAGAATTCTGACAAGGGAGGTACAGTTGTAATACTTGACAGGGAAGACTATAAACAAGAGGCATTACGCCAATTAAATGATGTTACTACATATAAAAAATTATCATCTGACCCCACTGGGCATTTTAAAAGCATTTTGGATAGATTGGTGGATGACGGAGTGATTGGAATTATTAGCCAAGATATGAAAAGGACTTTAGTTCCCACACATCCGGTAACCCCCATCTTCCACCCCCTCCCTAAGATACATAAGGGTGATTTCCCACCCAAGGGAAAGCCGACTGTAGCAGGGATATCATCATTAAATGAGGGCCTGTCAGAACTTATAGACATTTTACTACAGCCTTTTGTTAAAAGGCTCCATTCTTATGTTCGTGACACAACTCATATTCTAAGTGTTTTATAGAGTGTTACATGGCAAGAGGGCAATTCATTAACTACTGCAGATGTTGTATCCCTCTATTCATGCATTCCGCATGAAAACGGAATACAGGCCGTACGCTATCACTTAGATGGATATAGCATTTATTCACAGGAATGGAAAAATTTCATTCTAGATGCTCTCAAATATCTTTTGACCCACAAATTCTTTCAGTTTGATGGGAACTTTTACATACAATGTTGTGGGGCTTCAATGGGAGCCAGATTCTCTCTCACATATGCCAACCTGTTTATGGGGTGGTGGGAGGAAGCACATCTATTCTACCACCCCATTTTCACAGGACCAGTCGAAAATAATATCTTACCATAGGTACATAGATGACCTTTTAATCATATGTAAAGGCACAAAAGCTGAATTTGAATCCTGTTTTAGGGAACTGAGTAATAAAGTATTTAATTTAAAATTCACTTACCTTTTTGGGGGGAATTCAGTGGTCTATTTGGATCTTGAGATAGGGGTAACCAATACAGGTCTGTACACAAAAAATCATCGGAAACCAGAGGCTAGAAATTCTATTCTTTTAGCCTCCTCAAATCATCCCTCACATTGCATTAAAGTCTTGCCCTATGGTCAATTTTTAAGACTTAGGGGGAATTGCTCTACGGAAGACATGTTCAATAAAGCAAGTGAACATATGATCATGAGACTACGAGAACGTGATTACAATAAGGATTTATTTAAAAAAGCTTAATATAAGACAAGAATGGCTAATCGAGATAAACTTTTACAGGGTTCTAATAAAAAAGAACAGAGTCAACAAAGAAATAATAATAAAGTAACAATTAATTCAGGGAATCAGAATCATAATAATAGAATTTTCTTCACTACTAAATACAGTCTACAGTTCAAAGAGGTAGTTAAATGTAGTAAACAATACTTACCTATTTTGGAACAAGACCCGTAGTTACATAAAGTTTTGAAGCAGGGGTGTAGGTATGTCCCCAGGTAAGCAAAATCCCTGGGAGATATACTTTCACCTAGCATGTTTACCAATAAACGTGAACAAAGGTCCACTTGGTTGTCATGTAATGGTAGTTATGCATGCGGAACTAACTGTTGTAAAACATGCTTATATATGATTAAATCTTCAGCATTCAACAGCTCAATTACAGATAAATCGTATGCTATACGACAACATATTATTTGCAATAGTGACTATGTTGTTTACTTTATCACATGTGTAGTTTGCAACATTCAATATATTGGGTGCACGTCTCGGTCCCTAAAATCTAGGATCCGGGAACATATTAGGGACATCGCTAATAGAAATCTTAATAGTCCAGTTGGTCGAGCATGAACTCTAGATATGACATTTTGTGTTATATTGATTAATTTATAACGTAATATATATATTCTATATTTTCACCTTTAGATAGAGGCCGTTTCCCATACTAGGGTTTACACAATCTACCTGGGAAATTGGCATGCAGGAGGTAACTAATATATTATGTAATTACTATCAACATCTTCTAAATAGAAATAATACATATGGTTGTATAATAAGATATAATTTAGACTCACATTGTTATTTGTATGAATCCACAAAAAGCGCTAAGAATTATTAGAGTCCTTTTATTCTTGCCTTTAGTAAACGATTAAGTGTTTCTATGTATAGAGTGTCAGTGGTTTTGATACTATCGTGTTAGCTGATTATATGTATTAATACCAGTAATTCTCAATATTTTTTAGTTTTAGAAACTTATCCAGGCCATTTTTAAAGCTATTCAATGAACTTTCCATTACCACATCTTCTGGAAGGCAGTTCCACAGTTTCACCATTCTCACTGTAAAGAAACCTTTCCTAAACTGAAGATGAAACTTCTCTTTCCAACCTTAAAGGATGTCCATGTGTCCTCTGATATGGCCTATTAGTAAACAATGCACCAGAGAGTTTATTGTATGGCCCATTGTAGATCATATCCCCACGCAAACATCGCTTCTCCAATGTAAACAGCCCTCACTTGTCTAATCTGCCTGCATATTTAAGCCCCTCCATTCCCCTTATTAATTTAGTTGCCCTTCTCTGAACTGCTTCAATTTCCAAGATGTCCCTTTTGTATATGGGATTCCAAATGAGGCCTTACCAGTGCCTTGTAAAGAGGGAGAATAATATTTTTCTCTCTTGAATCTATTCCTCTCTTTATACAAGACAATATCTTGCTAGCTCTAGTCATGGCTGTCTGGCATTGTTTGCTATAGCTAAGTCTGTTATCTACCAGAACCCCCAAATCTTTTTCCAATACAGATTCACTTAACAGTTATTTTTGGTGTAGGTAGCACAGGGATTATTAAATCCCAAATGCATCACCTTACATTTATCAACATTGAATCTCATTTGACATTCTGCTTCCCATGTTGATAATCTATCTAGGTCTGCTTGCAGCACTTGCACATCATTTGAAGTTACCAAAGCTCTGGATAGTTTAGTGTCATCAGCAAACACAGAGACCTTGCTCTCATGTAGTTGGGCCTAGGCACAACTACATGCATGTAATGCTCCTGCTGTTGAGTTATTGAGCTATAAGATATAACATCAGTTAGCATCACAACTCCTTCATCGCGGCACCTGTGTGACTAACCTGGAAGGCAACCAAGCAGCCGCTGCAAGCAATATTATATGCCAATGTGGCGTTAAAAGTGCCAAAATAGTTAACACCACACATACATCTTCACTGGAGGCTTTTGAGTTGGCAGAGCTTTATTTTTTCTTTAGATAATTGTTGAAACTATAAAAATGGTAAATATGTGTACAATTAATATATTGCTGACTGTATTGCAGTAATATTTATTTGCTTCCCCACATGACATTTGCATTTTACCTGTTGTGCAGTTTAGATGTTATGTTTACATAAAAGTCTCAGAGGAATAATTTATTTAATCAGTATTCAATTTGGTTAAATCAGTACCTTCAGCTTCTGGGCTGGTCTAATTTAATTGGCAAACAGACCAATTTATTTTCAGTTAGTAATTTTCTGCCTTTGGATAAATATTTCTTATCTAACAATCATAGCCCTCTTGCTGGAAAATTGGTGCAAAATGTTGATTAGAACATAAAATATGAATTTTTATTTGTTTGGCCTTTTATAAAGTGACATTTATAGATATTCTGTACATTTATAGGCCTGCACTGAAAAAACACAAGAAGATCCACTACATGGATATGAAAACATATAACACCCGCGTTCCTAGGACTGTTAACCATGTGGTAGCACAGAACAACTTATTGTCAGGTTAATCACTTATATTTCCCACTACTGTAAAATTCCCACCACTGTCCCTTACAGGAACAGACGGACAGTCAAAAGGTGCAGATCACTGATGCATTAAAACACATTTATTGTAAAATTTACATTTAGAAATTCTTCTTTGTTGGAAGATATACCATTTTTCTCCTGTTGTAATGTCTAATGCTGCATACATGTTACATAATTGTTATTATTAGTGATATCACTATTGCTTATTTGGTTGACAATTATTTGGGGTGGGGGAGAAAGATGTTTAGAAGGTCCCTCCAGCTAGAAAAACAATAGCGATGATTTGTTGTTGTAATTTAGCAACATGGCATGGTTAATTGCCAAACAACATAGTGCAGGAACATGTACAGATGTTAAATTTTCCCCTGATACAATCATTAACATTTTTGCCAGGCAACATATACCTATCATATGCACATGTCTTACGATTCATTAAAATTTTTTAAAGTATTTGAGTCTTTCTGGTCACTGATTGACTGTTTCTGTTGCTGTCCAACTGACTAAATTATCAAGGGTCAAATGTTTCTTTTTTTTTTTTTTTACTATTTTAACCTGGATCAAAATAAAATATAATTAAGTATGGTTGATTTAGACTTTACCAAAAAAAAAAAATTTTTTTTTTTTTATTTCCACCTTGCCAATAAATAGGCTCCTGATGTTTTTGAGCAGTTAATCAGAATTTTAATTGCTTTAGACAGTGAATTTTCATTGAGTGGGTGTTATGCGGATGTCTAAAATGAAAACGCCATGTGCCATACTAAAAGCAGGTGAATATCGGGTTATAAACCATAATTTATTAACATGACATAAAGCCCAACGTTTCAGGGGGAACAAGCTTCCCCTCCTCAAGGGTTACAAGTACATGCAAGTATTGTCTGCAAAGCTTTGTAATACATAGAGAAGTGCAAAGCTTCAGGGATGGCAGTTCATTTTTACCCCAAAGTGGTAAAAAAGGGATCAATAGGTAAGTCCACATAAATAAGGATGCACATTTTTAACTAAAACAAAATTTAATATTAATAATATGACATGTTGTCACATAACGTTTCGGGGGCTAACTCATGTTGTATTGTTAATATTAAATTTTGTTCTAGTTGAAAGTGTGCTTTCAAGTGTGACTCCACAGGCAGGAGTCAATAGGATTGCACCTGTTTCACCTACCTGGGAGGAACTGCTATTACCTGTTTTAGGGATCAATAGATACTCTCCAGTCAATTTCTGAATGGCGAGTAATCTATGGCTTGTAGCCTTGGTCTAAGATTTAATTGTTACTTTAACTGTGTCTTAAACTTTATTTTTCATTTAATTTGTGGATAAGCAGCATGCATTTTTGCTCAAAAAATATTTACATTTTGCTAGTCCAGTTTATCATTCAATATAAATGTCCAGAGACAATAATCATTCAACTGAAATAATTATATTACATCCTTTGCATTTATGAAAATAAATTCATGGTTTTAGCACAAGCCTATAGTCATGAATACAGATTCTGTATTATAAAGCATTGATCTAGAAATGAAAGATGAAGAATGACATATGACATATGACATGCAATATAGGATGCTGCATTCCCTGCTATTGGTAAAATGAGTGTTTCTACATTCTACCCGATGTAAAATTGGCTTAGTGCAGGTTTTACTTTCATTTTATGAGCCTTGTGCCACAGATATTTTTGGAAATAGTACAGTGCATATTGTATTAGGTAGTAAAACCCCAACTACACGCTACATCTTCAAACCGTGCTCCCACAGGTATTCAGGTAGGAATTGTCTTTAGGAATAGTAATTATAAAATTTCTCTTAGTTATTCATTGACATTTTAGCTTTGCTTCTGCAGTTTTCTTGATTGGTATAGTATAGTATAGTTTTTGAGGTCGAATTAAGACATACGTCCATCCAGTCCAACCCTTCTAATGGCAATCGTAAATATCCCTGGATCAACTCAACTCTACTTTATGTTTCATTACCAGTAACATACAAAATTCCTTGTTTTTAGAAACTCATCCAGCTTTTTTTAAAACTATCCAATGAACCTGCCATCACAATGTCCAATGAAAGTCAGTTCCATAGTTATACCTAAGACTAAACTTCTTCAAGTCTTAAGGGGAGTCCGTGTGTCCTCTGACATTTTCTGTTGGTGAACAACAGAGTCATTTATAGTATAAGCAGCACAAGGATTTTTAGTACAAGCACTAAGAATTGTGATCAGCCTCTGACAGATACTTCGTATCAAAAAAGGAAGTGAAACAAGACGCTTTCAGTTTTGCAAACTAGAAAGGGAAAGTATAAGGAAAGTATAAACTTTTAATCTGTCTTGAAACGCTGCATTTTAAAGCGTAACATGGCATGTTTACACAAAGCCCTATTAATGTGCGTGTCTGTATGTGCTGTGGGCTTCAAATGTGATGAAAGAGGGCAAGTCAATTTCAAATACATGTATTTTTATTATTGTACTTTTATTTTGTAATTTTAGTGTGTGTGTGTCAGAGAGACACAGTACCCTCTGATCCGATTTATCTAACAGAAAAAGCGGTAATCAGTCTTGATTACATCTGCAACACTGGTGAGATTAATCGAGAGACATAATCAACCTTGATTAAAGGTGAATTTAATCAAGAGAGAGGTAATTATCCTTGACTATAGAAGGACTGTGGAAGCACTCCTTAGGCTAAATTACAACTACATTTTGCCGAAGTCCGACTGATCTGGTTAAACATTTATACAAACATTTATTGTATGTATTTATTATGAAGCATGGTCAACCTTCCATGTGGTAATAGCACCCCCAACACTGCCCCTTAAATAGAGATCCTATGCCTTTAATATAAAGCACTGAATGTACAGCCTCTTCTCTTATTTTAAAAAGCCAATGAGCTGGGGAGAAGTGAGAAAGCCTGCTATATTGATCCAGTGCGCAAGTATGAGGAAACTACAAAATGTAGTTGTAATATAGCCTAAACAGTGCTTCCACAGTCCTTCTATTGTATGTATTTATTAGGAAGCATGGTCAAGCTTCCATGTGGTTATAGCACCCCCAACACGGCCCTTTAAATGGAGGTCCTATGCCTTTAATATAAAGCACTGGATGGACGGCCTCTTCCCTCATTTTAAAAAGCCAAAGGGCTGGGGGAAACTTAGAAAGCCTACTATATTGATCCAATGTGCAAGAATGCAAAAGTTTGCTAATCATAGTTAAAGTAAAAAAGTTAGAAGTTAAGACCTTCCAGACTGGGGCTACCTTGACGTGGTTGGAAGGCTTTTCATTCATGTGATCACAGTAATTTATACTAAAACCCCTTTGTTTGTAATGTATACCAGTGTGCAGACAATATGACACTATATGACAATATATGCACATTGATTATTTTTTCTTTGTTTGTAATCATCATTGATTACATCTGTGACACAGGTGATATAACTCAAGAACAGAGATGGATTAAGATCATATGGGGCCCAAGGCAGGGCCATAATTTAGGGCCCCCTTTTTTGCTACATACCGTATATACTCGAGTATAAGCCGACTCGAGTATAAGCCGAGTTACCCATTTTTGCCTCCAAAATTAGTAAAACATGATTGACTCGAGTATAAGCCGAGGGTATACAGTAACCCTAATACCTTTCCACTGAGATGTTTAGAAACTACAACTCCCAGCATGCTTGGTTGCTGGGAGTTGTAGTTTCCAACTACCTATAGTAGAAAGGTATTGGGGGTTACTGTATGGCATACTGTCCCCCACCCTAATACCTTTCCACTGTAGATGTTTGGAAACTACAACTCTCAGCATGCTTGGTTGCGGGAGTTGTAGTTTCCAACCACCTATATGAAAAAGGTAATGTGGGTCTGCATGGCATACGTCTGCATGGCATACTGTCCCCCCAGCCCTCCCCCCAGTCCCCCCCCAGCTCACTTACCGTACCTGGTCTTCAGTCTTCCTCTCTCTGCAGCCACGAGTCAGGCCCGCCAGCGTGCGCGATGACATCATCGCGCAACCGTGAAGAACTACTGGGAACTGTCGGCCTGACTCGCGGCTGCTTCTGGATTGAAGGTAAGTGTCTTGTGACTCGAGTATAAGCCGAGGCAAGGTTTTTAGGTTGATTTTTAAACCTAAAAACCTCGGCTTATACTCGAGTATATGCGGTATATTGTGTAGACTGTAATTTTGTTACTGCTTCTGAAGCTGGGCCCCCAGAAGTTTCCTGGGCCCTAGGCAGGCACCTAGGGTTGCCTTGTGGATAATCCTGCTCTGCTCAAGAGAAAGGTAATTAGCCTTAATTAAGTGTGCAACACAAGTGAATTTTATCAAAGGACGCAGATGGACTTTAATTACATGTCCATTCAAGTGAATGTGCAAAAAAAGTAAATTAATTAATAACACTTTCACGGATTCCTACACAGAAGCACTTTTCTCAGATATGCCCCAGATGTCTGTACTGAATTTCATGTGTCTCTAGTTTCGAAACTGTGGGAGATGATACAGTCAAAAAGTTGTAAAAGTGAAGAAGAAATATAAAGAACAGCAATTTGGCTTTTTCAAGCATCATTTTTTTTTTTAAGTTTTGGAACTTTTTAAAAGTTTTAGAATATTCAATAGGTTTATCAATTATTCAATATTGATCTTCAAAATATTTAAACTTTGAATATTCTATATCAAACTTTGAATATTCAATATCGAACTTCGAATATTCAGTATCGAACTTCGAATATTCAATATCGAACATCAAATATTCAATATCAAAAATTGAATATTGGAATTTTTAACTTTGGATATTCGGTACCGAATGCAAAATTAAAAGAACTTTGACTTCATTGGTTTCTATTGGGTTAAATGTAAAAAATTTGATTTTGACACAAAACTCACCTGTTCTGAACATTTCTAGTTTCAATGGGATTTGTGTGTATAGGCCAGGCCTAGCAATTTTAAAAGTAGATGGCAGTAGATACAGTATCTAATTAGGAGAAAATTACTGCAATCTGATAAAACTGTTATGTGGTCTCTCCTGACTGGCTACTAAGACTACCACAATACCACCAAGTGATGGCCAAAAAATGAATGGATCAAACTGTCATTAACCTTTTTCCACTTGTATATGCAATAAAACATTTTAATTCCCCCCTAAGCCTCAAAATTGGTATACTTAATGTATATATTTAGATAAACTGCTTGCACTTACATAATATACAGAATATCATCCTGGTGACTCAATTCCCTTCCTGACTAGGGTGGGAGCAACATTTTTACACCTAAGGCTTGCTTTGTAGGTCTATAATACTTTCTCAGATAGCAACATTCAGTGTTAAAATCTTCATTATATATCAGACATTAATATTTGATTCTGAATCAATGTTACAATGGGATGTTGCTATCCAAATTAGTATTTAGTAATTATACTTATGTCTAATCCCTAATCAATACTTGACTCACTATTGCAGTTCAGGTCCTCACCCTGGGCACATTAACAGAGAAGAGGAAGGACAAGTGGGATCATTAGCTTGAGCTGTAATATATTGAGCTCAGTTTATAAAACAGTAGAACAGAATTTCATCAATAATATTTTTAGATAGACATGACCAACAGCCAGTGTTCGAGAAGCATTTGTTTTGTCTAAAAATTATGTAAAATGTTAATTTTTAGAGGATTAATAATAATCAATGCTCCTACATGTAATGTGTGTTTAAATTTGCCTCATGCATATGAAATAAACATATCCCTGAAATCCTGTAGGCAAGCTTTCTGCTCTAAATGAACACCTGTATAATTTTCACACTCCCCTTAATGTTACTAAATAATAAGTAGTCTATTCTTATATTGATGCAGTATTGTGAAAATAAAAACAGAACAAATCTTTAATAAGGAGTAGAGATGGACTAGAAATCGAACTCGAATATGACTTCGAGTAGAACTATTCGAGTTCGAACGGACTTGGACTTCTCAAACTATCCCGGACCTGGATTTTCGATATTTTCTGGACTTTCGATAATTATCGAATGTTCGAAAGTTCGAGGCATGCGAATATGTGAGTAAAATCTCTATTATACCAATACGCAAGTAAATATTGATTATTGAATCCGCGTGTAAAATGTCTATTATACCTATACGTGACTAAATAATGAATTCTCGAATCGGCGAGTAAAATGTCTATTATACCTTTACGCGAGTAAATATCGAATTCTCGAATCTGTGAGTAAACTGTCTATTATACCTATACGCGAGGAAATATCGAATTCTCGAATCCACAAGCAAAATGTCTATTATACCTATACGCAAGTAAATATCGAATTATCGAATCCGCGAGTTGTTCATGGGATAATTATTGAATGTTCGAACATGAGAGCTCGAAAGTAGCATGCGTGAGAGTAAAATCGAGTATTCGAAAGTCCTGGATATTTGAACATGCTCCCCAGACTATTTCCCAGGTCCCACAGCCATTTACATTAAGTTACCATTGATATTTTAATTGTATTTCATTCTAACTTTTCAAACTATTTGACTCCCATTGACTTTAATGGGTCTGTTTTCGAACTTTCGAACTTTCCATATTAACTTTCGAAAGTTCGGCCATCTCTAATAAGGAGACAAAAGGCAAAAATATAGCTTAAGTAATTCATTTAAAATCTAGCTTTAAAGCACTAATAGGCCTAAAAAGTAACGACCAAAGATGGATATTAAGCCAAAAATATTTGCAAAGTATTTATTCAGACAAAACCAAATGCAATTATTTAGGAAGCAACAATTACACTGAATGTTGCATAAAGATTGATTCTAGATGTGCTTTCTATTGTTTAGTAGCTCTACAAAATCAAGAAAAAATTGGAGGACAATTTCAATTACACATCTAGATGAAATTAAAATGGTACTAGAAACCATTGGTTATAAACATCTACTTCTTGTTTATGTGATAGACTTCTCAAATGATGAATGTCAGTTAATTTCTTTCATATTAATTTGTTGATATTCTATTTCTATCTTTCCCTTAATGGAAAAAGAAAATAAGCTTGCATACCATATCCTAACAAGCCATTGGTTAAGGATCAAACCAAAATCTAAATTAGCAATCAGGCTAGCCATGTAGCGGAAACCACTGGAAATGGCACCGTCGGTTTTGTGTCGACATAAATGATAGCTTTTGAATAAATTAAATTGTGATAGTTTATTGGATTCAATTACATTACAAAAATGAATACTGAGAAAACAAAGTATTGTAAAACTGTAGCAGTAAGCAGTAAAGTAGTAGGCTAATTGATCCTGATAGGCTTAATACATTTTTTTTAATTAGAACTAAGGTGACCGTATTCTATCATATAACAGACCTGGAGGTAATAGCCCTCAAATACTTTTTTAAATAACTATAAAATATTCTTGTTTATAGACATATATACATACATATCCATACATATTTATTTTTTTTATTATTTATATTTATACATAAGGTAAATAGATAAGATAGATAAAGGGATGGATGGATGGATATATAGAATAGATAGCTAGCTAGCTATCTATTCTATATAGACTATAATGGTAACAATCCTCAAATGTGGATATTTCAAAACAGTTTGTTTCATGGTCATAAACACAAACGCTGATACCCCCAACCCCCCACACAGACACAGGTACACCCACTTATTGACCTATTTTTTCATTCCCATGGAAGCCATACTTAAAGGGTAAACTAATTTTGATCAATCATCAATAAAAGTTAGTTATATGGTCATACATGCAAAAACATATACCCCACCTCACACGGGTACACACACCTACTGACCAACCCCATACTTAAAGGGTAAATAAAGTTAAAAAAAAAACAAATTTATATATATATCCTCAATAAAAGTTAGTTTTATGGTTGTAAACACAAAAAAGACATACCCCAACCTCACATGGGTACACACACCTACTGACCTACCCATCCATTCCTGTGGCAGACATAATTAAAGGGTAACTACAGTCAAAAAAACAAATTTTGACTAATCGTTCAAAAAGTTTGTTTATTTAACTTCCATTCTGATCCACATGGACACTCCTACTGACCTACCCCCTCCATTACTATTGCAGCCATACTTAGGGTAACTAAAGTAAAAAAAAAACTAACATTGACCAATCATCAAAAAAGTTTGTTTTTTTTAATCCCCAACCCGACACAGGTACACACACCTACTGATCTTCTTTTCCATTGCAGTGGCAGCCATACTTAAAGGGTAACTAAAGTAAAAAAACAAACAAATTTTGATCAATAATCAAATATGTTTGTTTTTTTAACTTCCAACCTGATCCAGGTAAACACGCCTACTGACCTACCCTTCCATTTTCATGGCCGCCATATTTAAAGGGCAACTATATTCAAAAAAACTATTTTGACTAATCATTAACAAAGTTTGTTTTTTTAACCTCCAACCCGACACAGGTACACACACCTAGTGATCTACTTATCCATTACTGTGGCAGCCATACTTAAAGGGTAACCAAAGTAAAAAAAAAATTGATCAAAAAAGTTTTTTTTAACCCCCAACGTGACAAAGGTACACACACCTACTGACCTACACCTCCATTACTGTTGCAGACATGCTTAAATGCCATTTTCAAGGCAGCCATATTTAAAGGGTAACTATAGTCACAAAAACTATTTTGACTAATCATCAACAATTTTTATTTTTAATCCCCAACCTTACCCAGGTACACACTACTGACCTACCCTTCCATTACTATGGCAGCCATACTTAAAGGGTAACTAAAGTCAAAAAAACTAATTTTGACCAATCATTAAAAAAGTTTATTTTTTAACCCCCTACCTAAGACAGGTACAGATACCTACTGACCTACCTTTCCATTTCTGTGGCAGCCAAACTTAAAGGGTAACTATAGTCAAAAATACATTTTGATTTAAAAAAAAAAAAACAATCTGACACAGGTACATACACCAACTGAGGTACACATTCATTCATGTGGCAATCACATCTAAAGTATAGTAAAAAAAAACACACACATTTTGACCAATCATCAAAAAAGTTATACGCCAATCTGACCCAAGTACACACACCAACTGACCTACCTTTAATTCATGTGACAGCGATATTTAAAGGGTAAGTAAAAAAACAACATTGTCCTCATCACTGGCATTATTGAGTTTTAAAATCTGCAGCGCAAACACACACACTCCCTTCCAAAATGTGGCCTTTCAAGCCAAAATCAAAATTTATACTTAAACTTTCCCTTTCAAGTTCTTTCTGAGATAGAAAATCTTTATACCCAACCTACAATGTATATGAGAGCTTTAAATAATGTATCCTAGGTAGATATATATTTTAGAAATCTTGTCATATGATATAGGCCTATTATACAGGTTTATATTATTAAAACAAAGAAAGCATTTATAATTTGATTGCTGGAACATATCCACCTAAAATTGTACTGGATTTATTTATGCCCTGCCCCAATCAGCTTACAATCTCAGTATCCTACTATACAGATACAGCTTACTTGTATGATTGTAACATAATAATTGAGGTTGAATAAAGACATACGTCCATCAAGTCCAACCTTTTTACCCTCCTTTTTAACCCTACCTAACAGTTGATCCAATGATCAGTTGATTAAGCCCCTCCATTCCCTTTATTATTTTAGTTGCCCTTCTCCATGTACAAATGTTTTTTTCTAGGCGGCACAGTATCAAAATCTGCCATGTAAAATGCTGTTTTGACACCTTACCCTGGGGGTTCATATAACACCTCTTAGCCACTATGCAATCACGCCCTTATCACCTGGCTGTGATATGCTAATTGGTAATTTCCAGGGTACATAATTGCTACAGATTCTTGTACAAGTCATTCTGAATTGAGAAAGCCACTCGGATGACTAGCGAAATGTCTTCAAGAACTAAACTTCAAGTCCAGTTGATCTAATTGAATACAACAGATATACCATGACCTGGATGAATAAGAACCTTCACAAGCATCCTGTAACAAAGTTTTCAGCACCTTCCCTACCACTGATGTTAGGCTTACAGGTCTATATTTACCAGGTTGGGAACAACTACCTTTTTTAAATATTGGTATTTCGTTGGCTTTTCTCCAGTCCAGCAGCACATCACCAGACATAAGTGAATCTGAAAAGATGAGAAACAGTGGTCTAGATAAAACTGGAATAAGCTCTCTTAAAATCCGAGGATGTATTCCATCCGGTCCTGGGGCTTTATTGATATTAACTTTGTCTTATTGTTTCCATACCATATCCTCTGTTAGCCAGAGTAAATATTCCTCATTTATACCCTTCATAATATTTCAATTCCTACTATAAGGACTAGGATTCTCTATAGTGAATACAGAGGGGGGGGGAATGGTTTAGCACATTAGCCTTTTCAGCATCCTCTATAACCATCTCTGGTTAATCGTTGGAACCCAGGAACTGATAAAATCATTGGCACAGATTCTGATGACTGTTTGGAATCTAAACACTGGTAAAATCATTAGCACAGACTATGATAAATGGTTGTTACACAAATACTGGTAAAATAATTGGCACATATTCTGATAAATGGTTGGCACCCATAATCTGGTAAAATGGTTGTCAGGCAGACACTGATAATCATAAAATCATTGGCACAGACTCTGATAAAGGGTTGGCACACAGACAATGATAATCATAAAATAATTGGCAAAGACTCTGATAAAGGGTTGGCACAAAGATAATCATTAAATCATTAGCCCAGGCTCTGATAAATGGTTGGCACCCAGACTCTGATAAAGGGGTTGGCACACAGACACTGATAGTCATAAAATCATTGGCACAGACTCTAATAAATGGTTTGCACCTAGACTCTGGTAAAATGGTTGACACCCAGATTCTAAACAATTGGTTGGCACACAGACACCGTTAATCACAAAATCATTGGAAGAGACTCTGGTTAAAGGTTGGCACACATACACTGATAATCATAGAATCATTGGCACAGACTCGGATAAATGGTTGGCATCCAGCCTGTTCATAGTCCCGCTAAGTGAATAGTAGGAGTCTGTCTTCCTATGTAATGGTTTCTCCTGTAGACTCCGGGAGAAAAGTGACATGCGCTGTGGAGTAGATTCCCCCCCTCCTCCCACCATCTAGATCCATCGGGCTGCCTTTTCAGTGTAACGTTAAACCCTTTTTTCTGTAATGTAACTCTCCCCCTCCAAACTCGAACCGCACTGTCGTTTTGTAAAAAAAAACTCCCAAGAACATTACTTACCAGCCTGGGATCCCGCTGCTAACTCAATAGCCGGCAGCCATGCCTGTGATTAGCTGACTCTCAGTCAATCACAGATAGGGATGGCCGGTTCACGGATCCGAACCCGGATCCGCCGCGGATTTATCCCGTTCGCAAACGGCGGATTTTTCCGGATTTTCCGGATATTCCGCCTTCCGAACTTCCGATTCGCGGATTTTTCGTATTTTCGAAAAATTTCTAAATTACGAGGATTACTTGTATTTTCGAAAATACATATTTTCGAAAATACATGAAAAACTCGTAATTTCGAAAATTTCCGAAAATACGTGAAAACTCGTAATTTCGAAAATACGAAAAATCTCGTTATTTCAAGGGTATTTTTAATTTTAACGGGTCCGCTCGCGGATTTTCGAATTTTCGAATTTTCCCCAAAATTCGCGGCTCCTCGAGCGGACCGGATTTTGCGAAGTTCGGATATCTCTAATCACAGACGCAGCTGCCCCGAATGCAACTCCGTTCCTGGAAGATGCATTGGAGACTGAGGCCGTGGGACCCCTGGATGGCACCCGCAATCGCACATGTGTACAAACCTTAAGAGGTAGGTTTCAATTGATTGGAACAAGGTGAAACTTTCTCATTTAGGCAGCCTACATCTGTAGAAAGGAGCTGCAGGAGAGGTGTTTACATTGTCACAAGAATTGTGCACCCGAGCTACGCAGTTTGTTTGTTTCTTTTAATTTAAGGGGCAGAATGATCAAAGTCAAACTCTACTGGGAAGGAGATGGTTACAAAAAAGAAAAACTATTGAATCCATCCCGGCAGCAGGCTATGTGTTGGGTATTTAGGATGATTAGGCTAGTGTTATTTGATTTTCTTTCTTGTGTGTTTTTACTTGACAAAATATATTGCTTTTTGATAGTTAAACCTTCTTTCATTTTATCTACAATGTTTGTTTTGTAGTAATGGCACATAAGTGATTACTTTGACGTGACCCATATCTCATAAAATGATGTTGCCTTTGCACTTCATTGTTTCTCCCATATGACATTTGGGGAATGCTTTCTAGGGCAGGCCAAGTGGGGGGTTTTACAGAACCAATTGCATTTCACCTCTTGTAGAAATAGCTAATTATTAATTTATTGTAAGTCTGACTTCTATTTTATGTTGTAAACATTCTGCCAATAATGCATTCCCAGTGTAAACAGAAGAAAACAATGTATTTCAAACATTTGTTTTCAGCCAATCCTCATTTATTTTTCATTAGCCCTTTCACGTTTTCCTTTCTTTAGCTGTACAATGTCCACCTCTGGAATTTTTATTTAATTGGTTGCTTTTCATTTTCATTGCTAGATAAATCAGATGTCTGTTGTAACTAAACTTTACCACCTGTATTATTATTAATTCTAGCTCTTTAGCCTCTGATTGAAACTATCCCATTTATCTTTGTTTCCAGCCTTATAGATTGTTTAGGTGCACATTTCACTTCTTTTTCCCTAAGGCCGAGGCCAAACTGCAGCGCGTATGAGCGCTCCAGAAACGGACATGCGCGCGTTTATGTTGTGCAAGCACTCCGCTTACCAGATCGCAGCGCACCTACAGGGAGATGTAATAAAAGTTCGTATCATTAAATTTGGTGTTAATTTTGGCCCAACTAATCAGATGTTAGCTTTCAAATGGTAAATAACATTTGATTGGTTGGGGCAAAAGTAGCGCCATTTTTAACGTTAAGAACTTTTATTACATCTCCCTGCTAGTGTAGCCACAACAATTGGACCACACCAGTGTGAGCTTTTTAGCACGCAATCAGATTGCAATTGGATCGTGTGTTAAAACGGACTGGTGTGGCCTAGCCCTAACAACCATTTTTGCAGGGTGTATACTTACACAATTTAACAACCTTTTAAACACTTCCCATTTAATTTCTGTGTCCTTTCCAGAGAGCAGCTGGCAACTGAGAGCTAATTCGGAACAGTTGTCTGTCTGATATTTAAGGCTATAGTAGGTTTCAAATAACATTGTTTTGGAAACCAAATTTAGATATAAAGTCATGGTCTCTATTCCTTGTTCATCTTTTTTTATTCATCACATTTCTCTTAATAACAGGACAATCTTTCAAATTGGTGGCATATTCAAGAATGTCACCAGACAGAGTTTATGTCATAGATATCACAAAATATCGCTTCTCATTTCTGCTTCTCCAGATCACACCATATTATATGTCATGCTTCTAGCTTTTGTGAGAAAAATTAACAAATCTGGACATTTAACTGTGTTTAATGAGAGAGTCTAAAACAATGTTCCCTCTAAGCTGTTCGTTCATACGTGTACATTTTTATAGCATGATGCCTAAAGTGCATATTACCGCCTTAGCCTTAACCTGTCACAATCCATAAGGTGCAAAAAAATATTTTTTTTTAACTTGTACCCATAAAGGCATCCTTACATTAATCACAGTACTAATAAAACTCTTTTAACGTACTAATATAGAACCATATTATTGTAACAGTTCAAGGTGATAATATTAAATGTGAAAATGAAAGCATAAAAAATACAAATTTAAGGGTTTGAATCTACAGTGTGTCACACTCATAACAAACGCAATTGAACAATTTACAGTAGGATAAGTTGTCCATTTATTAGTTAACGCACTGCTCAATGTTCAAATCTTGTCTGATTGAAGGTCAAAGCAATGTAATGTTGAGATAGTGTATGGCTAGCTTAAGTCACCAATTCTTCAATGTCCTGTTACTTTGTTTTTACCAACCCTTTATATTTCTAAGAAACCAAATGATCAAAGACATTAGCTGTGGTATGTGCCTCTCAGCAGTCAAAGTATTTCGGCACTTCAAACATAAATATACTCCTTTCCTAATTATTCAACTTGGCTAGTAAGCCTAGTACCCACAAAGATCCCTTCAATTGCTGTTACTATCTGCATACAGTTATGACTGTTACAAGCTGCCATTAGTCCCCATTTCCTACCTGGAACTTACTAGGTCTGCTATCTTAGCAGCGGAGAAAGTAAAATAAACCCAAGACCTCACACTTGAACTCACTTGTCTCTTCATCTTGATTTTTGGTTAACCTAAGTTCCTGTGGAGCCCTACAGCTGATAAATTGATTGATTGAAGTTCATAATTTGCCTTTATACATTTCTGGTGAAAGTCAAACACTTTCAATGCTTTTTTAATTGTAGGTGAACGTTACAAAATACAAACATTTGGCCAAAACGTCCCCTATAAAACAGATCAACTGTGTGATGTTTCATTCCACATACCTATATGTTTACAAATATATAGATAGCTATAGATATACAGTGTGTGTATATCGAGAAGTCTAGAACAACATTTTAAGCTCCCTAATGGACATACTGTATGCATGGATGTGTCAAATCCCCAGAGGCACAAAAGTAAATAAAATAGTGAAAATACCATGTTTGTTTTTCTTTTTTTGTTACAGTGTGACATGTAGCACAACTATTAATGCATTCAGTCTGTTCCATTAATGTTAGTTGCTTTGTGCATGTGTGCTTATATATAATCAGGGTTATTCAATAAAAGTTCTTATCGTTTAAAATGGTGCTAATTTTGCCTCAACCAATTTTAAATGATAAGAACTTTTATTAAATCTCCCTGATTGTGTTTTTTGCCAATTTCTATTATTTCAGCATTATTTTTCCTTTAAAGTAACATGTTTATCATTATGTACTGTATAATAATAAAGAAAAATACCAAATGTAACAACAGCAGTTCAAGTTATTATAATATTTAGGAGTTTCAAATAAATTGCTGTCCCTATAATATTTTAGTACCATAAAGAACATGTTTTATTGACAATACAGCATCTATGAAAATATGCATATTCTGTGCCACATAATTCTGTGCTTATCCTCTCCAAAATGGTTTGATCCATAATGCTGCATTCAGTTTAAAATAATGAATAATGAAACAGAATATGCTCTGTCATTTCAAATGACCTTCATTGTGCATCTA
Source organism: Hymenochirus boettgeri (assembly GCA_019447015.1). Taxonomy (NCBI): domain Eukaryota; kingdom Metazoa; phylum Chordata; class Amphibia; order Anura; family Pipidae; genus Hymenochirus; species Hymenochirus boettgeri. The sequence continues at coordinate 120,057,390 of CM033473.1, forward strand.
TAAATTAGCCTGACTAAAGAGTCACTCAATGCGCTGGGCCATACGTTCATCAAGACCAGCCAAATAAGGAAAACACAATTGCATTGATTAGAATTTCTATGATTTATGTTAGTGTACAGTCTAGAGTCAGGAAAGGAGAGGGCTTTGAAATTAAAAGAAGATTTATTGCAGAAACAGTGAAAGGATTTGAATGTGGCATTGGAAATGTATTTTAAGTACTAAAAGATGTTGTGTTATGTTTCCCAGTTACGGGAAGATACTTTTGTGAAGAATCCTAGCAAAAGTCATGTAAAGGTGACACCATTTATTGGTTTAAACTAGCCATACACAGATCAACGTATGTGTAATTGGTTTATGTTTTGACATGCTAGATATAATGATTGTTGAAATCAATGTTCAAAGCTTTGATTTTACTGAATCAACTAACCTGACCAATCAGAATTCAGTCAAATATACTGGATATCAATCGCGTTGGTCAATGGAATGGAAGAAAGGAATACATTCTGGAGTGATTATTTACTACTGCTACTTTCAACCATTTGAATATAAAAAAATGGCTATTTTAAAGTGTTCACACCTAAAATGAAATGTTGTAACTAGGCAAATCACGCCCAAACCTGCAATAGTTATAAATCTGAAAAATGTAAGACTAACCTGAAAGGCTGCCCAATGTCCTGTTACCCCTCTTTCTGCTTCCTTGTTATTAAGAAATGTAACAGTTGGCATTCCAGCCAATGTCCAAATGCTATTCCCCTTGCTTCATCCTCCAAGTATGTACAAGCTAATAATGAGCTTGAAGAGGAGAAGGAAACCTTTTGAAATGAAGAGTAAATGGGAAGACGAACATTTTGCTGCATAATAGGTTAGTTCTTCATCTGTCAGTGTACAAACTATTGCGGTTTTAGGGATCTGGAGAAGGGGGATCATTTATCTACATATATTTTTTCATGTAAGGGGGGGGGCATGCCCTTTAACTTATATAATAACTAGACCAGGCCTTCAGAGCAGGGGTGGGCAATTAAATTCTATGGAAGGTCGCATGAGAAACTGCATTTGTCATGAAGGGCCAATCATCAATTATAGATTATAATAACAGGAGTAATTTTTTTAAATAAAATAAACTTAGTAAAAATTAATCAATTATCCAGCCTGAGACAATCAATTAATATTAATATTTTATTGGGTACAGATCTCATATTGAGGAGCCAGTTAGGGGCAGCAAACAGGCCGCATGTGACATATTGGCATTGTGTGTTCTGTGCCATTTCCAAAAATGTATGGAAACAGCACAGGCTCTGTACACACAGACACAAACTGTACATAGCGTAGCATTGGGTTTTCACTAAGTCACCTTTATTATATTGCCCTGATAGTTCTTATTTTTTTTTTTTTTGGACATCTTGAAAAAAAGGGGGGGGGGGAATTCCTTCAAAAGGCAATCGGAAAGTATCCCTGGATCAACCAGATCTACAGATCTACAGATTCTGACCCTTACTATGACTCTTTTACTCTAGGTCCTTTATTGTAACAATTATTATTTCTCAATTAAAAGTTTCATTTTCCAAAATAGTCACCTCATCATCCACATTTATTTGCAAAGCACTGGTTAAAAGACAAAGGACAATTGTACTCACATCCCACTTGCTCCTCTTCCTCCACTGCTTCATGGCACCCAGGGTGAGGACACTAAGTCCTTACCTCTGGGTACTCTACAGAAGTATGTATGTATAATTTTAAGTCCTGCAATACTTACTAAAAATCTCTCTCGACGCTCAGGTGCAATCTTCCTTTCTGCCACTGTGAGTGACAGTTCACGAGGCAGCCAATGGGAAGACGCTCTGCAAGAAGGCGTGTCTTCCCATGGGCTGCCTTGTGGACTGTCACTGACAGTGCCATTGGGGAGGTCTGACCAGGGCACCGAGGGAGGTTTCTAGTAAGTATTGCAGGACTTCTGTAAAATACACAGAGGTGAGGCCTTAGCATTTTAAGTGTTAGGGACCTCCTGCATGCAAGGTGTTGATTGCATTATAGCTGAGAGTTCAGAGGAGGCAGACATTGGCTGTAATGTCAATTGTCATATCCATGACTGACAGCTGCTAACTGAAAGAACTAGTAGGCAGAAAGAGGGGCAACATTTCAGGTTATTCAGGCTTTGTAACCGTTGCAGTTTTGGAGTTTGGGGGTGTTTAACCTATATCCAATTTTTCTTTTGAGAGTAGACTTCCCCTTTAATTTACTGACACCACAGCTATATATGGGATGACCATGTTCGTTAACCTTCACTGATAGTGTGGATGGTGTCTTTTCTTCCAGGTTTGACAAAGGCCTAGTCCAGATATCGACATGTTTTAAGGCTGGGTACACACCAGAAGATATTTTTGGAGAAAATATCTCCTGGTGTGGGGCGGCCAGCCGCGACCGACCCCGATCGTCTATCCATACGGATCAGACGAATGGACGATCGGACATGTCAGGAAATCCCGAATTTGCTGCAACCGACGGACATTTGCCCTGGCCGAGCGAGCGCTCAGCCGGGACAAATAGTCCCTCCATGTGTACCCAGCCTAAGGGCTTATCTGAGCCTTTGTGCTAGCGAGGATGTTCTCCTCTCAGTGTTGAAGAGTTCTAATGTTTCTTAGCTTGTGATGTAAAGGGTAGTGGGAGTCAAACATCAAATACTCATCTGTGTGGGTTGGTTTTCTGTAAAACTCTACTTATAATTTACTATTTCCCTGACAGTCCAAGAAAGCCAGTATGTTTCTTACTGTGTAAATGTAAATGTTTGGGTCCACAGAGTTGAAGTGTTTTGAAGTGTTTTGAGAAGGCATGTACTTCTTTCTTCTAAAATCTAATCCAGGTGTCATCCACCTATCTTAACAAGTGACTGGGTTTCAAGGATGTGGCAGATAGATGATAGATAGACATACAGAAAAATAGAGAGATAGATATTATAAGCCCCAGATGGAACAAATTGTATATTCAGAAATGCACATATATCTAGGTACAGCATTTTTATTGTACCTTATCATATCCTACCTGACTTTTCTACTGGCTATTAATATCAGTTCTTATTTTGTGGGTGGAGCCCATTACATAGCAGCCAATGGGATTTCCTTACAATTATAAAGCGTACGGTAAATCACATGCTTTTTTTTTTCCTCGAAAATGAACAGATATTATTAAATTGAAGCCGCACATAATTCTAGGAATATCTTAGCCTATTAAAAATGGTTTGTAGATTCAGTTATCCACATACTAAAAAGCAGAATTTGTCAAAATATTGCAGAAACGAAAATTTAAATAAAAAAAAAATTGAAATGCTATGAAAAGGCATTTTCAAAGCATTCATCATGTTTCAAATTAAAGCCTATTATCAACATTAATATTGTACAATTTAAATGAGGTGCAATATTTTGCCTGTGATCTTAATGTGCTACAACCAATGTAACATTTTTACTGGTCTACAACAGTTAGAAAACATCTAATGACATTGCATTGGCTGCAGATTAAAACAGAGGCAACATTTTGCACCTCATATTTAATAAGCCCCTATGGGCCATAGTTCTAAACCGATTAATTTCCAATTGGTTTAGCGATCATTAATTTACGATCATTATTGTAAATTAAATATTACGAATGTAAATTACCAATATCAATTATAAATCTACAAAAACACGATTGCAGATTGACAATCCCCACAGAAAAGCATTGCTGTAGTTTACCACCACATGGTATTCTACGGCCGCGATCATACATTAACGATAATGCATGGCATTGCTAACTTACAATAGCGCACATTTCTGAATATGGCCCAAAGTGTTTAGTTTAAAATGATGGATTTGAAAGAAATTGGGAGATTAACACAGAGACGATATCAAAACAAACAAAATCGTGTTATCGCACATGGATAAATCCCAAACGGGATTTACTCGCAGCATGACTTCAATGCCAGCTATTAGCTGGGTTTAAAATCATGCGCTAAAAGTAGCGCAAGATATTTAATTGCGAGCGCCGGATGTGCGGTTTCTTTTGCGTAACTGCAAAGGGTAGCCCTTTGCAGTTGCTGTCAAAGTACAGCTTTCTGCTCTATATTGCACAGACATTAACGTCCACTCTACAGGAGCATTCACACTGGGTATGCACTGAAGATAGCAGTAAGCTGTCAGCCACTGCACAAGCAGTACTGATCTGACGGTTTCTTTAAATTAACTATTACATAACCTGTCATATTTAGAAACATATTGGGAACACCTCTATCCTGTAAAGTTTTGCACTAAATCCTTTAATTGTTTTTACTTGTTTAAATAGGTATATGTGGTTGTTTATAACAGAAATGAAGAAAAGAATGTTTGCATTAAAGGTAAAGGTAATTGCAAATACATATGGTTTTCAGAAAAAAACTGAATTTATGACCTTAACCTGATCATTCAGCATTTTTTCTGTGCATGCTTCCAAAATACTGACTTCCTGTTTGCAAGACCACTGGTATAGACTGTTATGGTCTTGCCCTTGACCCAGTGCCTGGGTTGATTTGGTTGCTCATTAGAGATCTGAGCATGTTTGACCCATCCAATAGCCAATTAGTAGAAATCACTGGAACATTCCAAAGTAGTGTGCATTCTGGAAAGAAAAAGGATGTTATAGAACCAGAAATGGCTGCTCACCAATGACTAAAGCAGGGCACAGCAAAGGGGATGAAATCAGCTGAGAATATTTTGAATAACTAGGTATCTACTATATAAAGCAGAAATCTTTTATGTATGTATGTATGTGCTCACCACACAGCCACACCCCTGAATGACTCAACACAACGGAGACGCCCTCTGAAAGAGACAACACCCATGAAGTCCAGTTTAGCCAATAAAGATCCTGTACGTCACTTGTAGAGTGTGATTCCCCAATTCAGTAACTCAGATGAAGGGCCTGGGCTCTGTGTGCTGCCCGACTTCAGCAACACAGACACTGAGTCCACTTCAGTGACACAACAACAGCGTAATGTATGGCTACACAACTCAGAGAGCTGCCCACACAGCTTCTATAACATAGGGAACCAGACATTTCCCTTAGGGCTAGGCCACACTAGCTCAATTTTTTTTCATTTGGGCATGTGAATTTTGCTAACATTGCAATCACGGCAACACACACAATCACATGTGCGCCCCAGGATGGCCGTGCCCTTAAGGTCTGTAAGACATCACAATTTGCTCCTGGAAGGTTTTAAATATAAACCCTGTCAAGACTATGTTACTATTGGTGATATGAATCACGTTTGCAGTTATTGTCATGCTAAGAAATTTAAAACAGAGCCTCCTGGAATGTGACCACGCCCCCATATATTGTTGTCACGGCCACACCCCCAAATATCACGGCCACGCTCATACTCCAAACATCAAGGCCACGCCCCCAAAGATAACTGCGATGCATTGCCACCATGACCCCAAATGTTGTGACCATGCTACCAGATATTGTGGTCACTCCCCAAAATAACCCCAAAACATTTATGGTCTGCCCCCATACATCATGGCCACACCCCTAAACATCCCAGGTCTGTTCCCGAATCACACCCACATACATAAACATTCTGTCCATGCCCCCAAACATCACAGGCACACCCCAAACACCACACCCACACCCCTAAATGGCACAGCCACGCCCACGCTTTAAAACAGCAAGGTCATGCCCCCAAATATCGCAACCACCAAATGTCACGTCCAAGCCTTCTGGACACCACAACATCACAGACACAACCCAGCCAGTCCACACTCTAGAATGCCGTGCCCCCACCCACCGCAACATCGCAGACATGCCCCATCCATCTTTTCAAACTGGGACGGTTGGGGGGTATGGTACCCAGGAATTACCTGGACTTAAGAAACAGACACACGCTGCCCACATGTCACGCACTTCACAGATAGTTACAACTAAAAGAACAAAGACATCATGACACTTTCAATTTGGACCAGAAAGTAACTTTATTGACTGGGATCTAATAGTCAATATAAAGTGGTCCTTGAGCAAGGATAAAGTGTTAAAGTGCAAACAAAGTGACATACTGCTAACAAATGTGTAAAAAATAGAGCACGCTTAATAAAAACACACAACGCTCGGACAGCGCAACAGAAAGAAGCCCGGCTTTAACAACACAGACAAAGAGCTAGCACGTCACATGGTCAGAGACACTGACGCCCATCAGTCGCTCAAGTGCTGCGGTATTCAGTTGCACTCAACATGTTTTCCCAACGGCAAATTCCATGTAACATGTTCACCACAACATTTGTATATTTACGCTCCAAGTGGAAAAACTGATAACGTTGTATATAAGGTTTTGCAATAAACATGTGCTATACGTCCCTCAAGCAATGTCCCCTCCTCAACTCATAACTATAAAATACATGATGTACATTACCAACTGTGCACTTCTTTTTCTGCCTCTCTCTCCCATCTAATCCAAACACACACCTGCACGTAAAAAATACTTTACCCACAAGTGTACAAAGGCAACACCAGGTACAACTGCTAGTATGTAATATAAACAAAGAAATTTATTTTCCACTGAACTTTCCCTTTTAGCTGGGTACACACAGTAACGATAAAGCCCCGATACTGTCGGTCGACGGTATCGGGGCTTTATCGTTACTGTGTGTACGTTCGTTTCCGAACGAGCGCTGCGGCCGCGAACGATGGGTCGCCGTACGCTCGTTCGGGAAAGGCCGAAAATTTCCATCGCCCGCGTAGACTCTAGGGAGTCTAGGCAGCTGATGGAAACACACCGTCCCGAGCGTTCTCCCTATAGGGAGAACGCTCGGGACTGTGTGTATGCAGATCTTTGAAAGATGGCAGACAGGATCTTGCAGATCCTGTCTGTCATCTTTCAGAAATCGTTACTGTGTGTACCTAGCTTAAGTCTGTGTTCTTCTTCAGGATTTTATTTTGTTGTTGTTTTAGTCTCCCAGGACTTCCCCCTACTTTGAGATTAGAGTTATGTATTAGTCAAAAGTATCTAACATCTGAGAAAAGGAACAGAATCAAAACACTATGTGTAAATCTAACATTACATAAAGATAAAGAGTGAAACCTGTGTTTATCAGGAAACAGATTAATTATATCAAGTATGGTTTAGCTGAGATACAGTTTAGGCATCAATCTCTGAGGAAAAAACAGAAATGCAGTGATAGCAAGTCCTGTCATTTTGTACTCAATGGTGAAAATAAATGAATGAGGGGAAAAAATTAATTATTTGTATACTGAGAGCAAAAGTGAAAAAAAATATATAGAAAATAACTAAGATGATATGCAGAAGCTTTGAAACTCTAAGACAAGAAATTAAGAGGTTAAGAGCAGAAAAGCAGCATTATATTTTAGACCTGATGATGGGGGATAACTACATCATATGACTGCAATTAGAAATACATACAGGACAATTTACAAAGAACCACAACAGCAAATATCCTGTTTTAAAGTCATGCTAACCCATTTACGAATAGTTAATTAGCATGACTTTGACACAGGAACTGTAGCAGCTATGTGTGTTTCAGAGAGATTTAATATACGGTTAATATATATATTGAGGCATATTAGTTTTGCCTTCCTAAATAAAAGGAGGAAGTGCAGGTGTGGCTCTCTGATAATATATAATTGTGTTGAAATAAACCAGTATGGTTTTTAATATGGCATGGATTTAGGTTGGCACTATGTAACTTTATCCTCACAATACATAAAAAACCTGCATATAACAGAAAACATACATTTGTATGAAAAGAATACAAAATGAACAATAAATAAATTTTAAACATGTATTTTTGAGGAAATGTAATGTTCCAAATTCCAAATGTACCCATAATTCACCTGACAAATGGGTCTCTGAGTCCCAAAAGCTTGCATTTCACATTTTTTTTATCCATCATCACATCTGCAATACTATGGTGTTCTTTTCACACTAAAGTATATTTGATGTTATATACTGTTTTATTACTAGCTTACACATTACTACTTATTTTGTTTTAAAGTTTTCACTCATCTAGTAAAAAAATAAAGTTAATGGGCATGTCCACCATCCAGAGGTTTTTTATTCCCCCTAAAAGCAGGGCCCCCTTCAAACCCTCTCCCGATCTTATATTCGAATATAAGATCAGGAGAGGCTGTTCCGGCAGGATCGCACGAACGTCGCGTGAGAGTAAGTAATATCGCACATATGTAAGGCCATCTTTAGTATTGCAATACTTATTTGGCTCCCGGCATTCCTAAAGGATTCTATTCAATATGAAGTCTGTTGGTCCCTCTTCTTTCATCCACTTCTCTTTTTAATGTCTTTAAAACATTCTTCAAAAATTCTTCTTAGTTTTATATTTGAAGAAGTACACAGCCCCCTTATTTGGTATTCTTTAAAAAGAATTAAGCTGGGTAGAGTGTCAATCTTTAGCTGATCGCAGAGAGATTCCATTAGATTCTGCCTTTGATCTGTCACAGATGTGGAATACACACAGTCCCTTCCTGCTCAGGGCTGCCATGCCCATGAGGTAGTACATGGCGATCCCTTCTAATACAAGCCATTGGTTGCTCTTTCTATTGAAAGGGGAGCAGCACCAAAAGTGCCTACGGGCGCTACTGGTCATGCTTTCCCTTTATAGTAAAGATTAAGAACAGATTGAGGGATGTGCTGAAGGGATAACATTTTTAAACAACCATTCAGATGTCATTGGGGCAAGTTACATTTTCTAAATATGTTCTCAAAGTCTTTTGATTTGCAAAAGAATGTATCTTAACCATGCTTCTCGGTGTAATACTGGGTTATTGGCTTGCGTCGTTTATATAATAGCACCGGGCACCTGATGGAAATAGCAATATGTTATGTTTTGTCCTACTATGTAGTGCAAACCGCATCTTATCTGACCGTGATCCCAAGATGCAGTTTAAACTTCACAAAGGAATTACTGCATCGTATTAGAGTAGTTATTTTCATGCCAAAGCTTAATGCTTCAGTATTTTAATTAAAGGTTTCTAAATGAATGATATATGACAGTTAAAAAAAAGAAGTTCTCTATATCACTTTACAACACCTGCACCAGCCTAACACAACTGCATAATTATCAGTTCTGTGCAAGGAAACTGGTGTCATGGACTGATTCATTTACCATGAAAGAATGTAATTTAAAAAGTATGTCAGAGTAAATGTTATAAGAGTAAACACACTTAATATCTGAGACCAAAAAAAATTGTGATTGGCAAAAACAGAGATGTTTAGAATGAAATAAGCTGTTAACGAAAATGGTTATTTATTTCAAAGCCATGAAATAATTTTTTCTCATTAATTGATGAATGGGAGGAAAAAAAACTATGAGTAACCTTCCCAATGCCTTACCTTCCATTCTCCAATTAATGTAAAAGCTGAGTTCTCTGACAGTTCCCAACAGCTTGTTCTATATTATAGAGCGCATGCACACTATGGTATTGTGTTTAGTATAAGAAGGAAGCAGTCGGGAGCCATGAGGTGACTCAGGGGAGGAATGCACTCGCAGATAAGTTACAATAATTGAAGTACGGGAGGTAAGACAAACAGGTAGATTCAATAAAAGTTCTTATCATTAAGATTTTGCCCCAATCAGATCTTATTTAACACTTAAAAGCTAAAATATTTTTATTTAATCTCCCTGATAGATGTATGAAAAAATTACGATAAACTGTATTAAAAAAGGAAATTAATGCAGCTGAGATTTCAGCCAGTTGACAAATCCTGTACATTGAAATATGCACAACTAGACAAAAATTTCCTACATAAAGGTTGCTTTCAATCAATTTTCCTCATTCATTGTGCCGAACTAAAATATGATATGTACTAGCTATAAGGCCATACATGGCACGAGTCATGATTAGAGATGGACTAGAACTCGAACTCAAATTCGAGCCAAACTAATCGAGTTCGAACGGACTCGAACTTTAGCAAATATATTATATAATTAGCAAATGTTCGCACATTCGAGGTGCGCGAATATGCAAGTAAAATATCTATTATACCAATATGCAAGTAAATATCGAATTATCGAATATGCGGGTAAAATGTATATTATACCAATTGTGCAATGCATCTTGGGCATAGTTCAGACAAATTACAGAACAAGTAATTAACAGGACAGGTATGCCTGCTGTATACATTTAACTACATCTCCTGCATAGGACTACAAAGGGGTAATAAATATTATGTTCCTCATGCTGCAACATATGTGAGCCCAGATGTTATCCAGCACAGTGTTGGACTGGCTCACGGGGTTACAGAGGGAATCCCCCGGTGGGCTCACCCAAGAAAACAGACAGTAGAAGTAAGGTAGATATACACAGGGAGATTCAGTAATCGTTTAAAATTATGCTAATTTTGCCCCAACCAATCAGATGTTAAATAAGATCTGATTGGTTGGGGCAAAATTAGCACCATTTTAAACCATCTCCCTGTTAATGTGTTATAATAGAGATATGACTAAACTTGTACTGATGGGCACCTGGTGTTAGATTTCCTGGAGGGCCCAACAGTCCAGTCTGACACTGCCAGCATAGCCTGGAGGTACAGGACATGCAATGCACACAGGTAAAAAAAAATATTCATAGGCAAGGATATGTTAAAAATAAAAGCTAAAAAGTATTAAAATGAGAATCAGAGAATTAGAGTAAAATAAAACAACTGGAAAGAGTTTATTATAAAAAAGAAATTTACATTTTGTTTTAGAGTTGCATTGATCAGAATTTAGATTAAATTTGACGTCAGCATTTTCATCATTTTGCTTGATAATTTCTCATTTAAATGCATTTTAATCCAGAACTCTTAAATACCACCAATTTCAAACTCAGCAAATTGGCCTCTCCATTGATCTGAAATTTAGAAATGATGATTAATATTCTGTGAAAAAAATGAAAGACGTTACATTTGTAGAAAACCTAAAAGGATTGTTGGAACATAGTATTAACTACTACTATGTGTGAGTAGAATTAACACTAAACAGGTTTTTTTTTACCAAAGTGATTTAAAAGGAGGTAGGGGAGCATATTCATATCTTCCTCTGAACTTAGTAGGAAGGTAGTAGGGGTGCAGCAGTAAACTTACCAGTGAAGGTGTGCACTCGTGTGAACTCTGTAGACTTGCGGACACTGGTTAAATCGGTGTGTGCACAAAAATCTGCTGGAATGTAAGCACTGCGTGTAGCACATACATTTCATTCTCTATGTGCACATTGCTGCCAAGTGCTGTCCTCACTTATTCTGACAGCCAATCTTTACTACAGACATTAACATGTAGATAAAATAAGGGTCTGGAAGAAGTGCTGTATGAAAGAGCGAGAGCATTGCTTATTTCATAGTGAAGATACAAAATGTGTGCTACCAGAATTTGGGAAATTTGGGCCCCATGATACGTACATTTAAGCTCTCCGTTGGGCCTCTAAAGCAATAGCTGGGATTTTAACCCAACCCCCTTTCCATGGCAGCTCTGCGTTGGAGTCATGCCTTTGCTTGTAAAGCTGCTTTAAACTCTCTAATAAATATCTGTCACATCCTAAGAAAAGAACACTGTGCCCATACTGTTGTGTGGCAAAGCCAAAGAAGAAATTGCATGCAGTGAAAGATATATAATTTTAAAGGACAACTTTACTGTAGAAAACAAGTTTTTAAAACCGAAAAGTACATGGAGCAGGGAGGTAGGATTGATTATTCCTACTCAAAGTAGCTGCAGAAACAGGTAAGGCCCACACTCCATTCAGAAAACAGTCAAGGCAGTAGTTTCCATAAAACCATCTGTTTCTGCAGCTACTTTGAGCACATACAGACCAAGCAAAGGCTCTGGGGCAGCCCAGCAGCTGGATCACCATGTTGGTGAGTCTCTTCACTATATTATGGCTGCAATTGCAAAAAGAGATACCGGGTGGGATGCTAAAGGCTTGGGGTAACACTGTACCCAGGCCTCCCCGCATGCACAAGTTAGTGGGTTGACATATTTAACCAATAGCTATAATAGTAGTTACACTTACATATAAACAACAGCAACTATTGATAGTGTTACGCATATTTTTTAATTATTTTTACTTTCCAATGTTGCTTATCTCTGGAGAAGAAAAGTAACAGACTGATATAACCATTACATGAGTGTTTCTGTCACCCACTCTCCTCCAATAAGCTATGAATTTCTACAATTAATATTAGGGAGAGGTGGGATGTCTGTAATTGCTTTTGGATTTTTTCTTTATGAATAATGATGATTTGTGTAATTCTATTTATTGCCCTTTAATTGTGCGACATAACTAAACGTTTTTTGTGCTTGTGTTTGATCATTGGAATATTTTGGCATTTGTGTTATAAAGAACGATTCTCTCAGACTTTGAGGGCAACCTAGCAAGTAAGAGGGTTTATAATTCTTTAAGCTCAATTAATTTGATTGGAAGAGGTTGTATTAATGCTAGGTACATGCGGGCCAATACTTTTTCTGATGGTGGGGGGGAAATTATCTGCCGCGTATACCTACCTACCCCCACTTTTCCATCCTCTGGCAGTGCATCAGTTAAAATGGGCATATGCAATATTTTGACAGGTCATATGTGTAATCTGTGGAAATATATTTTAGTGGATAAATAATAAAGATTTCTAACGATCGGCCTAACAACCTTTATCTTATGTTTGTTAGAGCCTTAATGTGCACAGCGGCTTTTAATGCCCCAAACTAGATTTACCCGATAATCCCCATGCAGATATAATGTTACATTTTTCTTTCTGTAACAAGGTGGTTAATAATCCAAATGGAATGGTAAGTTATACAGAAATATTCCCATTTTTGTAATATTAATGGGCAAACATCACCCAGCAATAATATTTATTACGTGCCTAACCGAACCTTTAACAAATGCAATGCAAAAAGATTTCTTATTTAGAAAATAAGTAACACCAAGAACAGCAAATGTAATTACACGGAGCTCAATGCAACAACATAGCCTTTTCTATATCGAAGTGCAGTCTATAGGACAGCTAAGGAGGTCCCTATGGAGCTATTAAATCACTTTATCAAAGCATTGATTTATTTTCCTTTTACCTAAATAGGCTGGTGTCTAAGTGTGTGTCCGTGATTGTAAATGTACTTTATTCATCAAGGAAAAGAGAAAACCTCTATTCAACAGCACAGCCCACATTCTTTTCCTTTTTATTCTTTGAAAATTATCTTGCATTATTTCATTTTAAATTTAGACAGGCTAAAAACAGGAACTGCAGCGGAAAGAAGAAAAGATTCTACTCTGTTCTTTCTTTTCAGCTCAGCTGTGTAATTTATTTTTGTCCTGGCAACAGATTTTAAATCTCTTTGCCTGTCTCCCTTATTTTTTTTTCATGGGAACTGTTTGGTAAGTGGCGACATTAGAGCTGACAAAGCTTTGTGCTTCTGTGTGTGTGTATGTGTTCTTGTGCGCCTGGTTTCTGTGTGTGCAGGCATGCATTCATTAACGTAATTCCCCAGCATTCAACAAGAGAGCATCATAAACCAGGGTGGACAGGATTCATAAATAGTTAGATTTTTTTTTTCCGGTCTACCTTCCCAACCAAAGTGGCAAACAAAAACAAAGCAAAAAAAATAAAAAAAACAGTATGTAGAAAATGTCTTGGTCTTAGTTTATCTGCATGTGAATAAATAAGGGGTACAAAGAGATAAAATGATGCCACAAAATAAATTATAAATCCTGTATTCTCCAAAAGGACATTCATCTTGTCCTTGTCAATAAAAATCTCTGTTTAAGTCCTGCTCTCTTTTCTGCGCATGACCGACCAGACTGTGTAATGTTGCAAGTCATGTTCTCAGGTTGTTTCTCTTTAACTCTGGAGTGTAGGGCTCCAGTGACTAGTTACAATAGCATTCATCTTCCCTTAATGCTAAAAAGGAAGAAGCTGTTTTGTACCTACAATACATTTCCCAGAAGACATTTTAAGATTTAATTAATTTACCAGTGCCAAGTATTCTAATATTAAAAAAATCCTCCTTCTTACTTAAACATACAGAGATTTAGCATCGTGCAAACTCATCATTTTCAAACACTTTGCTGAGGCTGACATTTAACTGAAATGTAAAAAAATACGGTATAATTATATAGACACAAGTGTTATTTTCCGCTGGTGTTCATCACATTTGACGTGTCTTTTCTTTGGCCAGTGAATTAAAATGATCGACGTTGCATTTATTGGTATTGAATAGCTTTGGAAATAAATAGGATATTAAAAATAATGTTCATTGAATAGCTTAAGGAGAGAATGACATGTATTTATTATTTGTTACATTAGATTTCATTTTGTAGAACAGGCTCCATAAATAGGTTTCTAACTTCACACAATTCTGCACATGCATCACCTATGTAACATGTTTGCTCACATAAAGTCATTTTCTGCATGACTGATTCAAATCCTATTTGTATTTTAGATTTTGCTGGGCTATGGCATGCAAATTACACATCTTCTGTATATTTCATAAAGCTTCAGAGGAAATTGAGCAATACCCATGAATACTCTTGAATGATTTTTATTTTTAAAAACCGGGTTACACCAGCAGGCTCTCTGCCTTGTTTTTTCCTTTTCTCTGATTTGATTTGCTTTGTCAGACCCTAACCACAGTATTGTACAACCTCTAGTCTTTCATGTTGGATTTTTATATAGAATTTCATCCTTTATGTACAGAAATTGAACAAGGGGTGAAATATATAAATTAAAAAAGAACTCTATTAATAAAAATAAAAATAAAAAGCAGGGAGGACATAAAAGCTTTATATTAGCAAATTGAAGGATCCAGGGGAGGTCATTAGAGGTATAGTGTGCAACCATAAATAACAGCTTGTCAGTGATAATAAAGTGAGAGTTTGAATAAGTCATCAGCGTGGAGAGTGGTCAGCCACAGACAGCAACATTTAGAAGGGTTAAGAGAAAAAGCAGTAAGTAAGGTTAGTATTACACAACAACATGGCAGATCTGAAAAATAGGAAATAACCAGACAATACACACTGTAACATGGATGGTACTATGAGACAAATGTTGGAAATGTTTTAAGTAATATCTTAAGTTAATTTAAAATTTGTTACTTGTTACATCACCTCACGGGCGTACCTGAAGGGGCCCGGGCCCCTGACTCCCTCCTCCGCAGACTTCCAAGATCCCTGCAGAATTGAGCCTTTTTAAAGAGCTGGTGTTGCATATGTTTTCTTCATACACGCGATTAGCTCTTTAAAAAGGCTCAATACTGCAGGGATTTGGGCTTGTGGCCGGCCCTACTACTGTCCGGGCCTTGCCGCGGGGTGGCGGGGGCAGTAGTTACGCCACCGCAGCACCAAAAACATTGTCTTTCTGTCAATGAAATTGCAACCTTTCCCCTGGTTTTTCAGTTAAAGGGCATGTCCACCCCCAAAACTAAAATTTAACCCCATACTGGCCACCCTGTGTGGTTTAAAAAAATCCTTACCTTACATCTCTGCTCCTTGTGGTTTCCCTGAAGTGCCAGTCCAAAGTCCAGGAAACTGAAGAGTAGTGGCTGTCTCTGCCTTCTGTCTTGTGTCCGGGAAGGATGGTGACATGCGCAAGGGAGCCCTTTCCCCCCCTCACTCCCATCTTCTGGATCCACCATCCTCTTCAGCCATTGCAGCTAGCGTTAAAGCCTTTTGCCATATAATAGATCCCTCCAGCCCACCCCTAACCACCGAGTTATTTCCTTAAAAAAAAAATCCAAGTGCTACTTACAGACAATCGTTCCTGCGGTGTCTCCATTGACTGCAGCCACATCTGTGATTGGCTGCGCCTTTATGCCAATCACAGACACAGCTTCCGGTCTGGCCCCTATTTGCAAGCCAGATCATGACGCCGTGTGAGAGAAGGGGCTGTAAATAGCAATCGGATGTTTTTTTTAAGGAAATATCTCAGCGGTTGGGGGTGGGCAGGGTAGATCTATCATATGGTTATTTTTAGGGTGGACATGCCCTTTAACATTATAAAACAATTATATTTTCAAGCTGCAGGAACAGGAACCGAAAGGCCCACAGGCCCTTAGAATGGCTGACAGTCTCTTAAGCCACAAATACACTTTTTATTGAGTTTTTTTTTGGGGGGGGGTTAATGCCAGAGGTCCTTTAGGGTTATCATACAAAATTTCAATACAAGGTATTAAGTGAGTACAAAGTATGCCTCAGTGAGCTCAAAACCGATACATTGTAACAATAGATAAGTTAACATGTGTAGCAAAACACATCCACAAATGGTTATATGGCCCAGGCGGAACAATCCCCAGGGCCTGCATTTGAAAAGATCCAGTCTCCTTGTAAACACAAAGAAGCACACACACAGTGGCTGATAAGTGCAATGCAAAGGCAGTAAAAACAAACTCACCATTCGTAGTTGCTGACCCAGGTGCAGCATGCCCCAGGTCCCTCGCTAGCCTCATAAATCAAGCATATAAAAGAACAGCAGTGGGACGCGCATCCAAAAGCATAGCACTGTATGAGTAAGTGCATATTTACATGAAACGCGTCAGGCTACGAGTGTGACCATTAAAAATACCTTTTTATCTACTTAATGTTCTTTCGGAGTGTCACGCTTTTAGATGCGCGTCCAACTGCTGTTGTTCTTTTACAGGTCCTTTAGGGTCTATTGTCACCGATTCACAATGGCTGGCACTGCCATTTCTGCACCTTTTTTCCTGTCACCACTGATTTTTTTTTTCTGTTTTCCATAGGGAATAAAACTATTGAGTGTGGAAATATCTAATTTTTATAAATATGGCATTACATTTAAAAAGTGACAGCAGCATTCTAATACTATTTTATAAATATTCTCTCCAATTTGTCACCAATTGCCTTTCAATAGCTCCTATGTTTTTAAGGGATATAAATACATCTATAGAATCTTATTATGATAAGGTTATATTTATTTCTCTGTTAGATATCTAACACTTAACCAAGTAATGCAAATACACAGAAGGATTTGTTGATGCCCCTTTGTTTTATTTGGAGCTCTGTTGTGTTTTGAACAAGCTTTGTTGTCCCAATCTTCCCTGCCAGCTCTTATCTATGCTCCTGAGAGTACCAGTTATCTTCCTTACACAGAGCCTGTTTAAATGCCTCTTGCCAGAGCCAATACCACATACAAGAAATGCTCTGTCCCCAATTACACAATCCAAAAGAGGTATAGTAATCAGATAAAAAAAAAAAAAAAAGTACTGACAAAGCTCCATAGAAAGTTAGAATGGTAAATATGAAATCTCTGGTTGTTGGTGTGTATGTATGCACTAATGAATCATATAACCTTTGGTGGACCTGGTTCATAGAGAGTCCTATTACAGTATATTGCAATTTATATTCCTAAAATCAAAACCATTTTCCAGCAGATTGTTGGTTCATTCTGCCATGACACCTATGGCACAGCATGAGTGTCATAAGTGTCAGGACAGAATGGACCAAAAATCTGTCACTGAGTTTGATTTTTTTATAAATATCTTAAAACAACCTTTATCCCATAGTAAGAGTATAAAGAATGTATAACAAAACACTTGTGTCCCCCCATGTATCCTAGAGGATGCATATGGTTAGACTGCTTTTGGAACTTTTTTACACTTTTGAAAGTGAACATAAAGCAATGCTACATAGCTATGTACATACATGCATCAAGTTCAACCTTTTTAGGCCTACTAAATAGATCTACTAATCCATATACCAACAGGTAGTCTGTTATTCAGGAATCTCACAACCAATATTGTGGCTCATCCTATAGCTAGGACTTTTGAAGGCGTATGTTCAACCTTAATTTATGGTCAGGCATTTGATACCTCTGAAATATTGGTCTGTGTGTGCTATAGCTTCATTATAATGCCTACCTTACTATGGATCAAAAAGAAGCCAAAAAAACGGTCCTGAGAAATGGACTTAACGTCCCCTTCATAGGGAGAAATGAAAAGAAGCACTAGAATCGTAGTGTCTCCCAAAGTGACTGACATACTTGGTAAAAAAACAAATAGCCCACAACTGGATCCATTCCACTTATCCACTCCAATCATTTCATGTTTGGCAGTCAAAAGGCAAATACAAGCATCAATAAGCTTATTTGGCACTTATTCGGTACTAAACCAAGCTTATCTTACACCTCGTAGACAACATGCTTACCCAGCTAGATATCTTACATTGCCCTGAATAAATTAGTAGGGATGCAGAGGTTTGGCATTAGTATGGCAGTGTCCTCCCAACATTTCTGCTACATTACAACAACTGCCTGGCTCGAACATTTTGCGATTAATATTACTATAATATTACTATACTAAAATTGTATAATCGCAAATATTTTCTGCATGGGAAACGTCACAGGAACTTCATCAGGTAAAACTGTTGCTCCATTCATTATAATTGATTATATATTTACCTGGGCTCAAATTTCAAATTGGGTTAATGTCCAGTTAGTGTATGGCAAGCTTAAAGGGCATCTATAGTGGGAAATTAAAGGATAAGTGCACTGTAAAATCAAGTTATGTTCATTTGGAAGCTGCAGCTTTAAAAATACCGTTGCCATAATTTTTTTTACCTATGTCCCTCCAGAGCCTAGCTTTGTGCCTTGGAAATTGCTGACATCTTGTTACTGGTTTGCTGAATGTTAAGCTCCGCCCCTCTGAAATTTCCTCTGCTTTCTCCTGCTTGAGCCTCAAACAGTAATGCTTGTGAGTTCCGTGCACTCTCCTGCTTGAGCCTCAAACAGAACTGCCTGTGAGTTCCATGCACACGCACGTGCACGGAACTCACAGGTATTACTGTTTGAGGCTCAAGCAGGAGAAAGCAGAGGAAATCTCAGAGGGGCCGAGCTTAACATTCAGCAAACCAGTAACAAGATGTCAGCAACTTTCAAAGCAAAAAGCTAGGCTCTGGAGGGGCATTGGGTAAAAAAAAATATGGCAAAGGTATTTTTAAAGCTGCAGTTGCACTTGACCCCCCTTCTTAATAGCTTTCACTGATTGATGATGGGTCACAAAGAGAGAGATTGTATTGCAGCAGTAAACTACTGTTCTCTTCTTCCTTGTCTCCAGGACAGCTTACTTTCTATTGGCCGCTGTGCATGGGTGTGTTTTTCAGGATGTTGAAATTTTAACTCCTGCTGCACATGATAAGCTGGTCGGGCAGCCGGAGTTAAGACATGGAGGAGGTAACAGAGGGGAGGGGGAAGTGCTGCAGAGAGATCTGACACCATGGAAAAACAGAGTCTCCTACAGAGGTAGGAGTAAGGCAGCACAGAGTACATGAATTTAACTTTGCAATGGGGCAATTTGTGTTTTTTTACTATATATGCCCTTTAAGAATGAAGCCTAAACATTGTACACTACTAAGAAAACTCACAACAATGCCCACCTGGATGAATCTCATTAATAAAGACCCTTACATAGAATTTATATACATAGAAAATGTGCTGACATATTTGAAAAGTCTGGGGTCCATGGTATGACTTGAACAAAACCTGCATAAATAATACCATCCAGGAACTCCTAGAGAGGCACCAGGTGGCCTGGCACAACAATAGACTAACAATAACATGCACACAATAAGTCGTTTTTTGTAAAAGTTATGGTTTATTGTTACTTCAAGAAACAAACTGTTATAATCCATGCACACTTAGATAACATTTTCTAATGATACTTGACAAGTTTCTTAAAGGGCATGTCCAGTCATGAATACTGAATACTTTTTATTTTTCTTAATTTTGTTCTGTACTGTATATTTATGTGTGTGTTTAAAATAAATTTTAAAAATGTATTTAAAATAAATGAAATAGCAGCACTTCTATCAAGGTAAAACTAGGCATACTTAAGAGTCTTGCTTTTATTAATCTACTGTGAATTCTAGGTTTTTGCAACTTGTATTAAATGTCAGCATATAATGGTTACTAGTCCCCAGATTTTTCAGCATTTGAACTAAGCTTATGAATCTATTCCATCAAGAGACAGAAGGCCTGGAAAAGATTCTCCTGCGCTCCATAGAACTATGTACTATACTAGTCATATTTAAACACTGCATTTTTATTTTACAGTTTTATTTGTTCTCTTGATTGTAATGAATGGGTTGCTTAAAAGTTATTTACAAAGAGGGGACTCTTGACTTAAGAATAAGAGATGAAAATGACAGTTACCAAAGATTTAATGGAAAAGCTTTAAATGAGAGCTTCATACCAGACATCACATTTGCATGTATGTTTTTCAATAGAGTCTATTCAGGATCTCTAAAGACATCTAACATTCTGTGGCATTTAAACAATGGCAGCTGTGTGAATCGTCTAAGTTATGGCAAAGTTGCTTCTGTAGGCCTAATTTAGCAGTCCACTGAGATATTTAAATATTTTGACTTTATACTTACATACTTACAGAAAATGTTGGGGGTGGGGAGTGACACTCACATATATTCATCTCTGACCAGACATATTCAATGCTTTGAGTTACATAGATCTAATAATTGTATAAGATTATTTTTTTTCCAGGTTTTATTAACACTGAAAAAAATGTATGCAATTTGAAATTTGAAAGAACTAAAGCAAAGAGAAAACAGATTAAAATTAAGAAAACCAAGACTCCTGCTAATCTTGACTACAAGGCTGTGAAATAGGCTGCATCTCATTCAGACGTCAAATGCCATTAAATGTGTTTTGTGTCACATAAGGGACCACTTCCTGCCTTACATTTCCATGTTTTATTCAAATGGGAAAACTTATTAAGGCATTTAAGATGCACAGACAAAGTGGCAGAGACAAAAACTCAAGTTCACCTTGATGCTGGTTTTACGGATCTATCATTTACACCAATCTACTTTAGTGGGAATAAAATGTAACATTAACCTACACAATAACGAAAAAGGTTTAGGCTTAAATGCCTACCTTCTACTTTCTCCCAGTTTCAAAAACATAGCAGAAATCTATCAATACTTCTTCTGTATTATAAATTAAACTTAAAGTTATTTGGTGATGTCAAGAAATGAAAGGGGAACTAAAGCCTCCAGACAACATTACCCCAATAGAAAGAGCACATTCACAAAGGTACAAAAAGCTGGGTCTCCCTCTACCTTTGCTGTGGATGCTGGGTGATTTATGAAAATAACCTGTGGGTTATAGGGGTCAACTCCCATAATTCACCTTATCTGGAAACACCCATCTAAGTGTACACAGGAAGCTACAGCCTTAAGCTGGGTACACACACTAACGATAAAGCCCCAATACCGTCGGATCCGGGAGAACGCTCTGGATGGGTGTATGCAGATCTTTGAAAGATGGCAGACAGGATCTTGCAGATCCTGTCTGTCATCTTTCAGAAATCTGGACTGTGTGTACCTAGCTTTACTTTCTGAAAGCTGACAGCCAATCATGTTACAGATCAGAGTTTATCCCTCCCACTGACACAGAACACAAATTCAGTGCATTTTTGTGTAAACACATTACAAATGCTCCTGTCGTAACAATGATAAATTTCTTTGATTTTCAGATAAAAAAAGAAAAGTAATCTTTGCAGTATATTTCTTTGCTAGCATGGATGTAAGAAACAGAATATTAACATTTCAGTAAAAAATAAAAGTAAGTCTGTGTAATCGAACTTGCAACATTTTATTGTGTGTCTTGCTAAAAAGAAAGCGTTCTACCTCTATGCCACAAGGGCTAATAGGTGGGATATCAGTACATGTAGTCTCTTTTCATTTTACTAGAAACATAAAAAAAAGAAGCCTGTGGAATTGAACTAGTATCACTGCTTGTTTCCAAGCCCAGAACTTTAGCTGTGTGCCACTACTACAGATGCAATAGATGCAAGTACGTTTGAGTAAATGTCAGTAAAATCAGTTCACTGTTTTGTATTGCTCCAGGAAGGCTGTCAGGCTGTCAGCAATTCACTCTGGTTGGTAAATAAAAAACAGAGCTGCTATATACATAAAGTTTGTACATATGTTGATATGTGTATATTTTTCTAAAAACATGATGGAAACAAGCAATCAAAAAAGCCATAAACTCATGGCAGGGAGATTCAATAAAAGTTCTTATCATTTAAAATGGTGCTAATTTTACCCCAACCAATCAGATCTTATTTAACATTTGAAAGCTAACATCTGATTGGTTGGGGCAAATTTAGCACCATTTTAAACGATAAGAACTTTTATTGAATAACCCTGTATGTTGTATAACTTACTAGAGAAGAAACTTTCAATGTATATGTGTTCTGGGGAGAAAAGCGTTCACATTAGTATTTTAAAAATGTAAAGTTCTCCTTTAATTGTAGGTACATAGCTTTTTCCTTTTGACTGTAATAAAAACATTTTTTGATAAATGAAACAAACAATCAGGAGAAGAAACAATTAGGTTGACTTTAAGTACAACTAGAGATGTTGTAAGATTAAAACGAAAACATTCTGGCCTTCAGGTACAGAGAGTAAAGAGTATTGGAAGCATGCACCTAAATGGCATGTTCACCATCAGATTATTATTTTTTCTATAAAACCAGGACCCCTCCCCCTTACCTGCTACAAATTGGGGACCTCTATCAGAAACTATTTCCGTAGGAAGTCCATGGGAAATCAAAAGTGTAGAAAGTTCCACAGCAGAAGGGAGTTTGGGAAGAGGGACAAAATGTGCCATCTTGCTGAAATGGTTCAAAACCACCCAAATAATAGTATGCCCCCTGGAAGAGGGAGCTCTCCAACAAAGTCCATAGCAAGGTGGGTCCAAGGGCAAGAAGGGATAGGCAGAGGATTTAGTAAGCCCTGGGGACGAGAGTGATCCCTCTTAGTAGAGGCACAAACTACACAGGCGGACACATAATCTTTAACATCTTTCTGCATGGTGGGCCACCATACCAGCCTGTTAAGAGTTGTAGAGTTTTGAGAACTCAGGATGGCTGACTTGTTTAGAACTGTGAGTTTGCCGAAGGATAGTGAGTCGGTGTTCCGAAATGTAAATCATCCCGATGGGTGGTTCCATGGGAGCAGAAGATTGAGTGGTTAATAATTGAGAGGCCAGAGGTGAATTAACAGTTGCAATAATTTTGGAGGAGGGAATGATTGGTTCATCTGGTATGACTGAGGTCTCAGAAGAGGAGAAACTTCTGGATAGCGCAACAGCCTTCCTATTTTTTGAGCCAGGGCAATAGGGCAAAATGAAATTGAAGAGGGAGAAAAAAACAGTGCCCAGCAGGCCTGTCGGGGGTTAAGTCTTTTAAGAGTCTGAATAAACTCGAGATTCTATCGGTATAAATAGTAGTAGGAAGGGGGGTTCCCTCTAGAAGATGTTGCCACTCCTCCAAAGCCCATTTGACGGCAAGAAGCTCCCTGTTACCTATATCATAATTTTGTTCAGAAGCAGAAAATTTACGGGAGAAGTAGGCACATGGATGAAGTTTGTGATTGGAGTCAAGGCGTGAGACAAATCTGCTCCAGCTCCAATATTAGAGGCACCAATCTCAATGTAGAAAGGGAGAAGAGGATTAGCATGACAAAGAACTGGAGCAGGGTTTCCCTCCTTTTTTGATTAAGGGTAAGATGGGAGAGACGAGAGAAGAAAATCCTTTAATGAATTGTCGATAGTAATTGGCAAAACCGATAAATCTCTGAATGGCCTTAATGCCAGTGGGTAAAGGTCAATCTTTGATAGCAGCAATTTTAGCAGGATCCATCTCAAACCCTTCCTGAGAAATAATATACCCGAGAAAAGGGACTTTGCAGACTTCAAATAGACACTTGTCTAACTTGGCATACAGGGAATTTTTCCGGAGGTGAGCGAGTACTTCTTTAAAGGAGAACTAAACCCAATTTTTTATACTCCAGAATCTGAAAACAATCCCCCTAAAAACACCAATAAACTATAAAATGGCACTTTAGTAAACTCTGTTAAAGTAAATCAAAACCTGTTAAGAACTGGATGAAGTATATGTGTGTATGTGCAGTGTCAGACCACACCTCCTGACCTCAGTCACATGCTTCCTTGCTTTATCTGTCCTGTAAAAGGATTGGCTAGAGATTATTAATGGGTGTGACCAACTGTAACAAGTTTGTGCCATAGCTAAGGACTGAGCATGAGCAGAACATAATAGTCGTTGACCACACTGTGTGATACTAGAATGCTGAGAAGTAAAGCACAAACTATATGTTATTTAGGTAAATTTCCCAGTGCCCGTATCAAAATGAGAGGTAAGACACAGATTACTGGTTTTATATGAAGGTGTTCTGCCTTCTGGTTAAGTGTTGTTCTGTGGCTTTAGTTGTTAAGTGTTGTTCTGTGGCTTTAGTTGCCCTTTAACCTAAGTTCTGTGAGACTGAAGGTCCTTAGAGAATATCAGGATGTTGTTCAAATAAACAATTACAGAACAAATTCCTGAAAAACAGCTGGGGCATTGCCGAGGCCGAAGGGCATGACAAGATATTCGTAGTGTCCATCTCGTGTGTTAAAAGCTGTTTTCCATTCCTCTCCGGAACGGATGTGGATCAAATTATAGGCACCACGTAAGTCAAATTTAGTGAAAACTCTGGCTCCTCTGAGCTGTTCAAACAACTCGGATATCAATGGTAAGGGGTATCGGTTTTTGATAGTGATTTTATTTAAATCACGATAATCAATGCAAGGGCGAAGGCCCCCATCCTTCTTCTCGACAAAGAAAAAACCCGCTCCTGAGGGAAAGAAAGAAGGTCGAATAGACCCCCATTGTAAATTCTCCTGGATATAAACTTTCATGGACTGGGTTTCGGCTAAAGACAGTGGGTACATGCGACCCCTTGGGGGTAAGGTTTCAGGAAGAAGCTCGATGGGGCAATCATATGTTCGATGAGGTGGAAGTCTCTCTGCAGCATTTTTACAGAAAACATCAAAAATTCTTGATATTGAGTGGGTAGCTGAATAGTCTTTATCGAGTTGAAGAACAGAGGAGGGAGAACAGAGACAGTTGCTTAGACAATAGGAACTCCACTGTAAAATATGGTTAGTGTGCCAGTCTATTTTGGGATTATGGTGCCTAAGCCAGGGAAAGCCCAAGACAATAGGAGTAGAAGGACAGTCAATAATGAAAAATGAAATATATTCCTGGTGAAGTGGACCAACCTGTAGAAGCATTTCTTTGGTAGACTGAGAAATTACATTGGTTGATAAAGGCTTGTCATCAATAGAAAACACTCGGAGGGGAGTAGTCAGAGGTAGGAGTGGAATCTTGGATTGTTCGACAAAAACTTGCAGGAGAGAAATAAGAACTTATAGCGGATCGATCGCTCCTCTGTCAGTCTCCAAGGTATCCACAGTCTTTTGCATTACACAGTGCAAAGGAGCATGGATGCGTCGCAGAAGCCAGCACTGATGGTAAGTTCTCTCCTGCAAGTTTTACTGAAAAATGGTAAGTCATAGCTCATTTACCTCCCGTTTTTCAGTTAAACAGAAAAAAAGAAAGCTTAAGAATCGGTTAACATACCCTTTAATACATAGCGGGAGGTAAGAAGATATGGTTCACTCTATTTAAAATACTTTAAGCTTAGTGCTATATAGCAGCTTAACTGAAATTGTATTGCATAGGGTGCATTAGTACACTGTTTTCAAAAAGTTTTGAAAAAAGGTTTCAAGATCTTGCGGGAAAATGTCTTATTTAAAATAGTATCAGTGTAAATTTGGATTACTTCTAGCTGAGATCCAGTGCTAATTTTTTTATTAAAAAAAATATATAATATTCTTTAATATTAATATAACAGACTTATGTTTTGTACATTTATTAGAAATAAAAAAAAATGCTTTTTAGCTGTCCATCTCCCAAGGTGTCAACATCCAGAAACTCAATGTATCTTTAAGGAAATTGATAAAAATGCCAGCATCTAAAATACATCTGTGGCTAATACAAGAAAATATTTTAAAGAATTTAAATGGATACATACACAAAAACAGGTATATGGTTCAGAAGACGTCAATTTAATTTAAAAGAAATGCAAGACATTTCTTAAGAGTTCAATTTTGTATGGTGCAGATCTGTGCCAGAAGCAAGAAGTTTACATGTTTGGGTGAAACACTGTCAGGATTGTTTCTCTGCTTGTAGGAAATAACTGCATGAATCACAGTCATTTTTGTTCACCATGGATTTTCAATTGATTAAATCTCTGAATGTTCTGCCACTTTTAGATGTAAATGAGCTGTCTGTGCTGAATGTAATTGGTATGAGCATGAGATCATCACTACCCAATCAGAACAAGCTGCTTGGTCCCAAGCTTTGAAAGAAATTTCTTAATGCTGTTAAAATCCGTGCTTACTTACTGCATAACTTGAAAAACTCCATGGTTCCCATCTCACAGGCTGCAGGGAAAAATTCATTGTTTTTTGTTGAATCGTATTTTTTTTTAAAGGATATATTAACATTTAAAATCTAAGGTACATTTAAACTGGTGTGATAATTTATTTTTTTTAGAAGAATAACAATATTTAAAGTGTGAACCTAGTTTAACTTACTTTATCCTTAAACTCTAATACTTGGCATCTTCAGCCAGAAAACAAATTGAGAAGTCTGAGTTTCTGGGGCGAGAGGGTTTTAAATGTTATCAATGAGCAATATAACCACAACATGGTAACATTACCCACCCCTCCAACAACCCCCCCAGGGTCCCTAAAGCCCAGAAATCTTACCTTTCCTCCCTGGTCCTGTAAGCTCAGAGAGCTTTTTCAGAGGAGACGTGCAGGACTGGGGAGGCCCAGACGAATGCAGAGTGAGCCATTGTCTGTGATGTCACAGTCATGACAAGTCTGACATCTCACACAGATGCTGGCTCTCCTGCATCAGAGAAAAGTCAGTATTCTGAAATTCAGAGAATATGGGGAAGTAACTGCAAGGATCTTGGGTTTTTAGGAGGTCGGGAAGGTTAGTATGACATTTTATACTGGGGGTGGACATACTAATGTTTAAATTTGTCAATGTGCTATTAATATATGTAAGATGTGTCTTACACTAAAACTAAGTATCTAATGCTTTTGATTTGTCAGTTGGATGAGTTTATATACTATGAATAGGCCCACACATATATATCAGATGCCAAGCCAGCACTAAACATCAGGAAGTGGCTCTGAATTCTCAACTATTGAAACTGTCAATGGCCATGCAGGACACAGAAGCTTCCCAAATCCATGAAATATCAAGGTCAGGAAGAAGCGACCAGTAGCCCTCCAGGTGTTTGAAAACTACAACACGCAGCATTTATAATAATGTTACTTATATTTACCAGATCTGAAGTAGTAGTGGTATGATGACCAATAAGACCTTGGTCATTAAACAATAATGTATGTGATATCAGATGTATGTGGGTTTTATTGCATTGAGGGATCAAAGAAGTTAAGATTGCAAGGTTATTTCATTTCAGTTCAGTTCACATTAAAGCATAACTATAAAAGTGTATTTTTTATAAATGGAAAGTACCTGGGGCAGGGAGGTCAGATTGATTATTCCTACCTCACAATATCATTTCGATGAGCAGTTACAGCACATACAGTTTTCATTTGCCAGGTTAGTCCTGGACTGTTCCTTTATTAAAGATAGTGCTGAAGCCAGAATCAGTTTTCTTTTTGCTGGTGCTCTTCACAAAAAAAAACAATATTGGGAGGTAGGAATTACCAGTCCTATATCCCTGTCCCACTTATTGCCTGATACAGGTTTGATCCCTATTTTCATAGCTAGTACTTCCCTTGCAAAATGTAACATAAGACACAAAGAGGGAAAATGACTATAACAGTCCTTTTAAAAGGGCAATCACTCCCCAAAACCCAAAACTGCAAGACGTAATACCAACCTGAAATGCTACATGATGTCCTGTTATCCCTCTTTCTGTCATGGATAAGGACAGGGGGCTAAGAGAGCCCACGATCCCTGCACTATAGTATCTGCGATCAGCTCTTTTTAAAGCTCTGCCAGTTCGGTACCGGTCTTTTAAAGAGGTGATTGCGTGTATCTTTACTGCAAACACGTGATCAGCTGTTTAAAAAGAGCTGATCGTGTGCGCTGGGGAGGGGTTGTGCCAGGAGCCTGCAGTTTCGTGGCTGTCAAGACCTTTTCTCCAATGCAGAATATTTAACCAAACTAATAGTATCTACATGGATATTGCGAAAACTCTTTCAATTGGGCTTTATAAATGTTTCTTGGACTATTTACCATAGAAAAATATCACAACATAAAAATGTCCAGTAATAATAACTGATGAAAGATAATAATAAATATTTAAGTATTTACATTTTTTTAAATTCTAGTAATGGAGATAGCTATTTCATATGGTCTACATAAAACCAAATTTGGTCCATTTGTTGTTTTATACTCTACAACATAAACCTCGAAGCAACATTTATTATACATGCATATGTATAAATGTCAGACCTTTCACTTCTGCATTGAAACATTACCCATCAAACTATGACCTTTAATAAACGATAAGCTAATTCATTCCATCAATACAATTGCTGAAAAGCAAGTTTGTCACTGCTGCAGAATAAAGGATCAAAAGAAAACATAGGTTACAACACTTGTCAGGAAATATTCCCAAAAACTGGCAAAAGAAATAGACAATGGTTATTTGAGAGAAAAGAATAAAATAGCGTAAATCAATAAGAGTTCCCTCACATTCAGCCCAGCAGTCAATGACAGCAATAGAAAAATAATGTGTGTTTTGGTGGAAAAAGCTGAACAATGCTCACACTATTAATATATATAGACAGTCCCTGAGAGAGTTGCAAACTCCTTATGAAAAGTGACGCAAAATGCTTCATTAATAGTTAATTCCAATGAACGCCATATGGTCTACTTTCAGCTGAAAATTTCTTTACTAAGAAGCTTGAGTTTGCAAGGCTGAGAGAATTGTTTTGTTGTAGCCTGTGACTACTGCAATATGTTGTCCATGGGGCAGATTTGTTTTTATACAACAACAAAGTGAATACTGAAGTATACTAGTAAATTATGTAACATGTAAATAATTTGACAGTGATGGCCCCTAGACACAGTGATATTGGGGATCAGTGGTGAGGCTGCAGGTCCGGAGGTTGGAGGGGGATTCGTGGTAGCTATCCAAGCCAGACGTATTTATCTGGGCGTTATCTGAGGAATATGCTAAAGGAGGCCATACATCTGCCTCTTCTGAGCATGCCCAGGCCCAGTACCTGCTCAGTACAGGTTTCCAGAAGCATAGCAGGCATACAGTAATGAATTCATAGGACAAACTATGATATATCAACATATTGTAAAGAGGACATTCTTTCTATAAGATATGAATATATGATTATGCCTATGTCAGAGATAGGTGATGTGTCAGTGACATTTACTGTGGGAAGGGCCAGAAAGTAGACATTTACTCAGGAGTATAGTGTCCCTTTTAAATTTTTTTAATATTTAAAAATTTCCATGCACCATCATAAATGTTTGTTGTGTCCGATGGTTATTTGTGTGCTAATGATGTCACATTTGAGGAATTAGAATCTGGTCCTCTGTGCCACACCCTAACAATTTCTCATTTGCTTGGGGAAAAGACAATTATTGTTTTAAAGGCCCAAGCAGTAAGAAATTTACTTATGAAATAGTACAGTCCCTGAAATTTACACCATCCTGAGTGGATTTAAAACAGCCTGAAACAAGGAAAGCTTGCAAAGTCATTTTATAGCTGATTTAAAGATATTTTCAAATGCAACTTGGTCCATTTGAAAGTAATTTTGTATTCTACATAAATATACAGTTTGTTCAAGTCCCTGTAGCTTGTCGTTCTTCAAGATGAACTTGTTTTGTATCTTAATTAAAGATATCAATCTTTTTATCAGCCATTTTAGTCTCTCATTAGCTCATTGCCATAGGGTTACTCTAAGGGATTGTGATTTGTGTAAAAAAAAGTTTGTTTACCTTCTTTGAATCCTTTCTAAATACATAATAAAAGCCACAATGAAGCAGCCATGTTTAAGTATTACAGATAAGCAGCTAATCAAACTTGTTATTGCATATGTAGAAAAATGCTATCATTTAAAGGAACATTATAAAATATATTTAGATTTTTAATTAAGCCTTTTAAATCCCTAAAATAAATGTACATTCCAAATAGCTAAATAAGACTATGCTTAGATCAAAGTTTTGCATTTACAAATAATGTTTACTATTTTGCTGTTATTTCGGCAATATCAAAAAATCTGACTGAATTATACCAAGAAGTACCACCCCCTGTGGAAAAAAGCAGCTGAGGCTGAACATCAAAATTTGGATGTTAGATAAAGTGATCATGAGGGGGGCCTGGGGTCAGTGTTCTGCAGGGGGGCTGCTTAAGCTAGGTACACACAGTACCGATAAAGCCCCGATACCATCGGATTCAACAGCTGGCCGGCAAACATTCAGGTCGGCCAATCGGTCTTTCGGGAAATATGGAGGCGCATAGAAAACAGATTCTGTCGAAGCCTGTCAGACTACGCACCATTTTATTAAAGAACAGAAGGTAAGACACAGCTCCTTTACCTCCCGTTCTTCAATAAAACTGAATTCCCAAAATCTGTTAATATGAGTGGAGATACCCTTTAAAAAACTTTTAATATTTTGTAGGCCACCCCTCCCCACACCCAACTTCCGAGTTACAGTTCTAAAAAAAGAATCAGAAACATTCTTACAGCCCTTTGCTCTTCAAAGCCGGCAGTCATTTCTGTGATTGGCTGCCTCTCAGTTGCAAGTTCTGGAAAACAGGGAGCTGGGGAAGACAGCCACGGGAGAGAAGGGCTGTAAGCATGTCTTTGATTCTTTTTTTAGAAATTTAACTTGGTGGTTGGGGGTGGGCAGGGGTGGCCTACAAGATATTAAAATTATTTTTATTTAAGGTGGATAAAAATAAGTTAGCATGATCAGGAGGCAGAGGGGAGGAGCAGAGGGTCAGGTGATTTGGCGCAACCATCTGGGAGCAGGAAATTTGAACATTTACTGTAATATAAATTCTCACAGGCTGCAGCCAGAGGTGTGAACCAGGGCTTATTTTAAAGGAAAGACTACGGGTTTTTATTCAACCCTAATTTCTTTGGAGGCCAAATAATAAGCACCATTACTTCCTCTTACTTTACGTCCAAATGCTTTGTTTCTTCAAAACATTTTTAGGAAAATTTGAATATTATGACATGTAAAACACTAGGATGAATAAAACAGCAGGAAGTCAGGAAATGACTTTACTCAAGCTACTTGCTTCTAATAAACCTTTTCACTGATTCTTGTTAACCATATACTAGTTTAGATGAAAAGATTTATGCTTAGAAATGCAAAATGATTTTAAGGTACTGTAAAGGTAAACTTGTT
Organism: Hymenochirus boettgeri; assembly: GCA_019447015.1. Classification (NCBI taxonomy): domain Eukaryota; kingdom Metazoa; phylum Chordata; class Amphibia; order Anura; family Pipidae; genus Hymenochirus; species Hymenochirus boettgeri. Next base: position 120,088,675 of record CM033473.1, read on the forward strand.
TTTTTCTTAAATGAATATAGTGTCGCAGCCAAAAGTTGAAATCACTCTAGTCACGCTAGGCAGGATGTATAGATATTACTCCATTTGAAAAACTGCTATCATCAGCACTCCTTTGCTTTGTAGAATTACTTTTTATCCCCTCTAAAAGCAGAAGTGAGTTTTAAAGATAAAAATACAACGTCAAAAACTCAAATGAGCTTTCACCCCAGGATGAATCGACAGTATTACATATTAACTGCTTCTTTCTGGATTCCAGCCAACATATTTTGGAATTAAAAAAATTAAATGCAAAGATATTTATAGAAAATAAGATGCGTAGAAATGTATAGATGGTTCAATCTTTTTAATTTAAACATATGTTTACACAGAGCCAAAATCAGGGACATTTGTTTGCATAAAGCGCTATTTGGGACAGGTTACATAATATGTTGTCTTTTAAAGTTATTAAAGGCATGTCCAGGTAAAAAATAACTTTAGCTATAAATGATCTCCACCCCCCATCCCCCAACCCCACTTTCACATTATTAAAATGTACCATAGATGCCCCTTATATTCCTTACCCTACCCAGTCCCTCAACACTCCTCCTCAGCTCTGCAGCTGACAGCCGCTCCACTTCCTGGTTGCGGTTGTCAGTAAAGGCGCGATGTGATGTCACGCCCAATCGCCTGACAACTGCGGCCAGGTAGAGCACCTATCAGTACAAAAGCCCTCAGCTCCTGTTTTTGCTCGAAACAAGCTTGAAAAATTAGCTAAATTTACAGAGAAAAAAAGGTCTTGTTCCACTCAAGTTGGCTTCAAACCAGAGTAATACTCAGGTTATCAGTTTGTTCTTAACTAGAAAGGACTTCTATAACGAATATAAATAAAACAATGCTCTCAATGAACGAGTCAGGTTTTTTTGCCTGTTGATTAGAGTTCTAATGCCAAAGGTGTAAGGGAAAAAGAATAATAGAAAATGGTACCACTTTCAAGAGATTATGGAAATAATGTTCAATTTATCACGGTCCTATCAAATAATTTTTGTTACAAAACCAATCGAACAGTTAGAAAGATGTCTAATTCATCCAAATAAGTCTTTTATTAACCACAATTTTTTAAAATGTCTTTGACCAGTTGGAGGCTGACTAAAATCTCTATAACACCATCATATAAAGAATGATTCATAAAAGTTTATAGACAAAAAGGCCTGTGTTTCTTTTAGCAGCCTATGGACGATTACAGAAATGCTATGAAGAATTTAGGGGGGTGGAGAAGTAGGAGTGGATTCCTTGTAGCTTGCAGCTGCCTTAGGCAGAAAAGAGTCTTCATTTGTATGAATTTTTGTTTTGGAATGTGCAGAACAGCTTTAAAATGTTCTCAAAACTGCTGTAGCAAGAGATATTTTCATTAAAAAGCCCATAATGTTAAAATGATTCCTTGTGAAAGACTTTGATAAAATATTCTGAATCTGAATATATTTTCTATCTATTACAACAGAACGCACACTAATTTTCTAAAACAAAAGTGCAAGAATTCCTTAGGCATTCCCAATGCCCAATATTTACTAAACAGAGTTGTTTAAATGTATGGGAGCAAAAGTTCCTATGATAGGCTCTTTAAATAAAAATATATAAAATACCTGGAGCATGTTTACAACCATAACATAACAAGTCAAAATAATGCATTACACGAAAGGAAAAGAAATGCCATCTGCATATATAAAATAGAAATTGATGGTATATATAAAACAGGAATTAATGACATTGTGCATAAAAAGTGTCTGATGTAAAGGCAAATAATTCTTTATACAGGTTATTATGTTGTATATTTCAGTGTTCACTCAGTATGTAGAAAAAGATTAAAGGGGCAGTAATTCCTAAAAAGAGAAATCATTGATATATATACCCATCATTTTCAAATATATTTTGTTGCAAAATCAGCTCTATTTTATAATAATGCTTTTTATTTTATAGATGTGTAGACAGCTCTATTTGACGTGTGACCTCTTAGTATTACTAATGAATTAATAAAAAGGGATTTTTCTATGAAACTTACCATTTTTATTAAAATTGAGAACTACAAACAGAAAATATCCTAAATATAAGTGCTCAAGCTAACCTGAATAGGTCAGTTGACTAATCACCACACTGGCATAACATTTTGTAGTTTGGTCGAAAGCTGGCTACACACCGTAATGATAAAGGGATGCGGGACCGGGACTTTATCAACAATGTGCGTATAGGAAAAAATAACGGTTTCCAAGGCCAGCAGATGTTGGCATTAGGATTGTTTGTTACGGAACAAATATTTCCCTCGTCCACTATCAGCTCCCTGTACTGTAGTATTATAAGTGGAATAGAGCCTGCTGGACAACAAATCATTCTTTCTATACAAAGCAGGGAGAACGCCAGTACTGTGGGTACCCAAATCTTTAGTTAATGGCAAATATTTACTGTGTGTACCCAGCTTTACAGATATATGCTTACATTTTAAAAAGAAATGTGGGTTAATTTGGTGCAACTTTTAAAAATTTTGAGATGTGGACACTTTTGAACAACTAATTGTGGTGCAGTTAAAACTAGACTTTGCTTGTTTTCATCAATCCAGTTTGAATCTGAACCCACCTATCGAATTCTATAGATATGATACTGGTACTTAAGAGAGATGTAATGTGAATCCGAATAGAACCCAGTTTCGAATCGAATCTGAGGGTTTCGAAGTCCTGAAGAAACTTTCAGAACTCGCAAATTTTTAGAATTTTCGATTTTTATCGCAAATAGATGATTAGCAAAATCGAAAATCAAAACTGTGAAACGAAAGTAATGATCAATTTCGGTAACCCTCGAAAGTAATAATCGACTTCGGTAATCCTTGAAAGCAAGAAACAATTTCGGTAACCCTCGAATTTGTAATATCGGTAACCCTCGAAAGTATCGCACGATTTCGGTAACTCTCGAAAATAGAATGCAGAAGCTCGAAAACAGCACGATCGTCAGGAAAGATAGTTTTAAAATAAGTTTTTGTTATATTTACGGGTTCCCCAGACCATTCACCAGATCTCTGTGTCATTTACAGTAACCTACTATTACTATTTGTCCCTCAAAATGGACAAAAACTTTCACATTTTATTCTCTCATAGACTTCTATGGGTTTTGAAAATGTAGAAAATAAGAAAACGGAACGAAACTCAACAGTTTCGAACATCTCTACTTAACAGGTTAAGTTTTAGATAACATTTGATAATGAATATGCAGAAAAAATATGCAATGCAATCTAATTTGATACTTTCATACTAAACAATGATAATACTAATAGTAGCCAGCCCTAAATATTGTAAATAAGGGAGTTATTATAGCTCAATAAGAGATTTACCTAGACTAGGATGTGCAAAAAAATACCTGTAGGGTACAAGTGTGACAGAATAAACCTTGATGTCCACTAAAATCTACATTGATAAATCTATTTTCATTTTAGCAAGGAAGTGACAAGTAGCCCTCATTAATCCGAGGCAGTCAAGCAAGATGATAACAAAGTATTAAGAAGAGCACTTAGTTGAACAACCAGCAAAGTTGGCTTTGATTTAAACTTACTAACTCACTGCTGCAAGGTGGATGATTCAAGGTTTATTTGTGGCTTTATTACTTTATTTAAAGAAAAGAAAGAGAAATGGAAGGAGAAAATAGATAATTGACTTTTATTGTGAGCAAAATTCCAATAATAGTCTTGTTTCTTCTCAATAAAGATCTAAAAGTAAACTGTTGCAAATTCATTTGAAGCTCTTATTAGGTGTAGGCCCTGAAATTAATAAAAGAAATAAATATTTAAAACAGATTTGCCACATCTTCCTAAATATCAACATAGATTACCTATAAACTATCAGCCGCCACTTACCAAGCCTCCATTCCTGCTGCATTATTATTTTTATTATTATTATTATTATTGATTTATATTGCGTCAACATCTACTGTGGCGCTTTACAATTACAGTCATACATTACATACAGGGTAATACATGAGCTTACAGACTAGAGGATATGGGGGTGGGACATAAGGTTGGGGGAATCAGTATGCTGTAAATAGATTGGCAGTGGAGCATGAAAGGCAGGTTGGATCATATTAGGTAGTAAGGGGGTAATGTTTAGGCCAGGTTATATGCTTGCCTAGAGGTGGGTTTTAAGGTTACGTTTGAAGGTGTTAAGGGATGGTGAGTGAAGGACAGACGGAGGAAGGGAGTTCCAGAGCAGAGGGGCAGCATGAGTAAAGTCCTGAATGCGGGCATGGGAAGAGGTGACCAGAGTGGATGAGAGGAGGGTATCATTTGCAAAGCGGAGGTTGCGCCTGGGATGGTATCACTGGATCAGCTCTGAGATATATGGAGGGGCTATGTTGGATAGTGCTTTATAGGATAAGGTAAGCAGTTTGAACTGGATCCTTTGCATGATGGGCAACCAGTGGAGGGACTGGCAGAGAGTAGAGGCATTAGAGAAGCGAGAAGAGAAGTTAATGAGCCGGGCAGCAGAGTTGAGAATGGATTGAAGCTGTGCCAGGTGGTTGTTTGGTAGTAGTCTAGCCAGAATATGATTAGGACATGGATTAGGATTATGCATTCTTCTATCCTATGGCGTCTCGCTTCTGGGTTTGCGCACACGCGAACATTCTCTTGCCATTGGCTGGCCTCGCTTGGTGCCAAATTCAAATATCTTTCTGCCTGTTTGGTTCCTGCTCTGTTTTTTTGCTGTTTTATGATTGGTCCTTACTTCCTTTATTAGTTCCTGCTCTTTTGGTGTTTTTTAGTTATTGGTTTGCCTTGACTCGTGGTGTGATCTTGTCTAGTTTGTTCTGTGTACCCAATTCTGCCTTTGATTCCATTTATGACCATTTGCCACCTATCCTGACCTCTTGCCTGACTCTGACTATGATTTTGCCTTACCCTCCTGTACATTGCCTCGCTGATTGATCTACTGTGTTCTGACCTCTTGCTCTGTCCCTGACTACATCTCTGCCTACTGATTTCGTACCACGCTGTTGTCCAGCTTTGAGCTGGCTATGCCTGGCCTGTCCTGCTAGTGCGTTCCCGGTTTTCTTGTGCATTCTTGGCCTCAGCTCAGATACCCACACCCTAATTCTAGGGGCAACCAATCCCGGGTAATCGCTATAAGCCCCCACGCACACGGGGGCTTGTCTATTGGTGAAGTGAGCGGTGTTAGATCAGGGTATCTGGGCTGAAAGAATACACTGGAAGCCGGAGTGTCACAGAAACACATTCAATTAAAATGGATTTTCATAATACAGGGAGGAAACACTGTGAAACAACTGTGTACTATATTGGATTTATGCTAGTAGCGGATTTTTGACTTAAAGTGGAACTGTGGTCTCTTACCTTTAAAATTACTCCAGGATCATGCCTCTAGCTGCGGTCTATTCAAATTTACAGCAGTTTAAAGGTACTTTAAAAAGTACTTTTTCCTGCTAGTACTGTGGAGCTGTGAAATCACCAGCACCACTCGTCTGCCCCCAAGTTTAAGGTTGAAGCATGCCCACTGCTCAGACAAAGCATCATCAGCTGCATTATAAGCCCTGCCCTGAACTTCTTTAGCATTTTTAAAACTAGCCACAAGCCTGAAAATATTTGTTTTCTCTCCCTATAGCCCCCATACATGGCATCGATATTTTGAGCGATTCTGCAAATTTATTAAAAATATTGATAGTGGTTTTCCATGTTTCTGATCGATCAATAAACAATGTCAAGTGGTTTATTGAAAAAAATGAAGATAATGTCAGGTGGAAAATTTTCCTGCAACCCCATCTACAAGTCCCCTCAAATTTCAAGAAGAAATCGGGGAAAGATTGGCAGCGATTTTTCATTTTAGCCGATCGGAAATCCAATTGGGCAGCTTAAGGTGTCCATAGTTAGAGGGTAGGACAGAGAATGGCTACAGGTCTGTAACTAGCTTCCACGGTTACCCTTTTATTGAGAATTAAAGCATTTTTAGTACAGAGGGCATGCCACCAAAGATTGCGTAGTGTGTATCAAAACATGACTCTTGTAGTTTCTTGTAAATGTTTAAGCAGTAAGTGAAACTTTCTAAGGTCCATGACACTTTAACATAGACTGTGAAAGAAAGTGTAAACTTACAGATACAATCAGCTCTTTGTTTAATCGTTTTGTTTTCTTACCACATAATTGATTTGAGAATTTAGGAAAGGCTGTACAGTTCACCAAAAACCTTTTTTCTAATGCCACATGTTGCTGTCAGCTGCGCATAGATTCTTGTTTTCCACACTGTTTAAAGATACTGAAACATGAGTGTATTTCTGAGCAATCTAGTATAGATCCCAGCTCAATTAAATTATTTCTTTTCTTTCATTTCTTATTCATAATAAATATACTATAGTGAATAGATATTTTTAAATGGAGTTTTAATAAAATAAAATACAAACAGGGAGATTCAATAAAAGTTCTTATCTTTTAGAATGGTGAAAATTTTGCCCCAACCAATCAGATCTTATTTAACAGTTGAAAGCTGACATCTGATTGGTTGGGGCAAAATTAGCACCAAACTAGCACCATTTTTAATTATGGATCTCCCTGTATAAGATGGAAAGTTCCAGCCATCTAGTGGGAAACAGCTCAGTCCTGTTTGAGCTTTCATCCTCTTGGTTATAAGAAAATATTTTTTTTCTTTTTACTTCTGTGCCAAATTAAGTAAGTTACTACTTATGTGAAAGCTTTCCTCCCCATAACACCTTTGCATTGCGAGATACAGTTTCAGTAAAGCAGGGGCTGGCTCGAGATGTTTTCCTCTTGGTCCATTTATTTTGTGATCACAACTTGTTTGCAAAAAAACTTTGGGTCATGTGGTTCTCCTGATGTTGCGCAGGAAGGTCACATGGTAAGAGTACAGTGTATGGGCTCATTAAGTTCTATTAATCTACCTGTATGAAGTAGATTGTTGGCAATGTTGTTGCCAGCACATGTCACTGTCCATGTGGTGTACAAACAGCTTTTTGAGCATGTGAACCAGTTGGCAATGCCCCATGACCCAGCATACACTGTCTCTACACACTGTTTCTGTACAGATGTTTCCACACCAATATGGAAACCTCTTATAAGACCTTGAAAGCTGCTGTTACTCTGCAGTTTATTTCCCAGCCAGCATGAAAAACAGCCTGCCAGGAAAAATACTAAATAGCTGTTTTTACTGTACTTTTTTTGCTTTCATTTTATTCTTAACAAAAGATAGACAGGGTTATTCAATAAAGGTTCTTATCATTAAAAATGGTGCTAAGTTTGCCCCAACCAATCAGATGTTAGCTTTCAAATGTTAAATTATATCTGATTGGTTGGGGCAAAATTAGCACCATTTTTAACGATAAGAACTTTTATTGAATATCCCTAATAGTTTCTAAATTACCTACCTAATGTGTGTTAAGGTGGGTACACATAAAGGGACTTTTTGTCACAAATGAGGGTTCGCTACTAGCGAGTGCTCGGCCAGGTCAAATGACTGTCGGTTGCAGCAATAGTTGCCGCGGCCAAAAGTTCACGTGAATGATCATGGCCACGACCGAAACCAGCATGGGATTCCAGCCGACTGACTGATACAAGGAAAAATCGGTTGATTGGGCCGAAAATGTTTTGCACAATTAATAACCGAGGGTAAAAGAAAACTAAGAGGAAGTCCACTGATTAATAATCAAGTAATATAATCAATCGTTTTGTGGTTAATATGTATAATTGGAAAAGCACTTTCATTTTATTTTCTTTGGCCATAAATGCCATTCCTTTAAAGAACTGAAGGAATACTTTGGTAGACTATGATTGTCCCTTTGGGTAGATCCATCTGCATTGGGGCTATTAATTCAAATGCTTGCAAAATAAATAAACAGAAATGACATTTGCATTAAAGGGCAACTGTGGTCTCAAAACAAGTTAGGGTTAAATGAAAGCCTGCAGTATTTCCTTTACATTGAGCCAATAATCACATCTCTGGCAGGAGTGAGAAATTACATTAGGGTGAATGTTCAAACTTCCTGCTTCCAGTAGGTTGAGTGACATCATCTGACCTCTGCCCCCGGGGGAGAAGCATGCTCAGTTGAGACTTATTGCTGGGGACCTCAGGAATGACCCGAGGAAAAAATTGACAGTTGAGAAGGAGAGCCTATTAATGCAGACAGGCTGGTCACATGACTACAAGCTGGCCACATGGCTAAAAACAGGAAGAGTTCAACTAGGAAATTACATTGCTGAACCTTTCCAGCAATAACTTCTCACCAGTTTTATCTAGAGATGTGATTTGAAGGTGTGATGGAAAGCTTTTTATGTAATTCTTGCTGGTTTGGAAGAATTTGAGACCACAGTTACCCTTTAAGCATATAAAATGCTATTTTTTATGATTATTCATTGAATTACCTGCTTGCACGTGCAGATCAGCCTTTTCAAAATATGAGATCACTGATAAACTAACTGATATTTCCAGTGATTTATTTTTTCATAATAGAAATAATTATTATAATCCTAGTTATGGTCTGATTTGACTTATGAGCACAGATGTCTCTTTTTTTCATGGTTGCATTCATTTGAAAAAGAATTATTAATTGACGTGTAAGGTTTGGCATCCTTGATAACTGAGGGTAAAACAGAAAACTAAGATGAAGCCCACTGATTTATCATCAGGTATTATAATTCATTCTCTTGCGGTTTCTTATGTATAATTAGAAAAACATTAATCTAAATCATGCTAACACACAGACCAAGAGGAATATCTATCAAGATTCACAGATATCCCCCTTGCATACTTGACAGTCTTTACTATCTGAGATCCTTGTCTCTAGGCTAAATGGAAAAAACATAAATAATTATATGCTAATAGATTTATTATCACTCTGTTCACAGCACAAATCATTAAGACAAATACCTGATTTCATATTTATCAACACATTTATCTATCATTTCTCTGCATATGTAATGAATATGATGAAGGGTTAAAAAAATAAAATCTTAGTGGCATTATAGTTCAGTGCTATACCAAACTAATAACCTCTTCTAAAAGATAAAAATAAAGGTGCAAAAGATAAAAAGTTAAGGTTTGAGGTTTGTACACAAAGGCGATGTGCACCCATGATCCACGATAAACAAGCAGGCAACAAACCATTTGTTAGTTGATCCATAAGGCGGATCAACAATCAACACCCAATAAATGCAAACACACAGGCGATTATGGCCCAAAGTGTCCGTTCATCGGACGCTCATTCATCAGGGATAACAAACAAAAATATATACGAACCATAAGTTAAGGCAGAACTATCATGTAAATTCCATGTGATTGAGATGATTTAAATATGAGATATATAAATAAAAATGTGGAATACATTTCATAATAGGAATGCTAATGCATTTTTACTGGATTTGCTTTATTAAGATGCAGTTCAGACAATGAAAATTATGTGAGAAATTACCATGTGATGCCATTGGATCAGGATTTCAAATATTTAATTTGACCATATTTCCCTCAGCATTTATACTACTGTCCCTTCAATATGTGTGCGCAGGCAGCACCTTATGTAGCACTAGAACAAGTGAATATGGATTTCCCTCAGTATATAAATTATATATTATAATGTTGATAAACAGATAAACAGGTTCTGAACCACCTCCACACTGATCCACAAAAAATATCCTGCACAATAAATGTGTCTAGTTGTCAATGATTTGCCTGAGAAGTGTAAAATGGGGTTTTACCAGGCAAACTGCCAATAGGTCTAATATTGTGAATACACAGATCTAACCCAAATATGTACATTTTTAAAATAAAATGCAGGAATTAGATGTGTAGTTTTCAGCTTGAATTGTATGGTAAGTATTGTCTAGGATGGTTTCTCAACTGTTTGAAATTCAGCCTACATATAAATGCAAAGTAAGAAAACGCATATTCAGCATAAGGAGCAAATGGTCTGTAGTGTGAGGTTGGAAACTGGACAGCTGCCCAGTAAGTTAATTAAATCAATGACCCCAATAAAGGAACTATATGATCCATTTAGCCCCTTTATTGCTGGACATAATCACTAGAAAAGTAAACGCAATTTGCATGTGCCTGCAAAAATGTAAAACCTACTGAAAGAGCAAGCATGGGGTTTGCATGTAGCAGGATATAAAGCAAGGCTGTGGTAATAAAACAGCTTCTTAACTGCCTCAGGCAAACATTAAGATGATAAAGTTCCTGGTGACCTAGTGCATACAAAATGACCATATATCCCACATTCATTGGCATCCACCATATTCATTCCTACAGACAAGGTGGGTAAGAAACAAGGACAGAACCCACAAAAATATCTCTGTAGCTAATGTACTGTGTAATAATATTCTCTAATATGGAAATGGCATTGCTAGGATTCACAGGTAAGTACAGCAAAAAGTAGTCCAACATTTAAAGTCTAAAAGAGTTAAGAAGACCAGTTTACCCAGCAGGCAGTCTCACAAGCAGTGAGCATAATAAAAAATGCTCATATAAAGCCTGTCATCAAAGTATTCACACTTGTATTGTTCTCACCATATATTGCCTATTACTGGAAACTATCATTTCCAGTGCTACCTCATAATGATTCCTTAACATGCTTGACTTCTCAGAAAGTCAGGTCAGATGGAGGGAAGAGTCAGTTCGGAGTAAATGCATTGACATTCTTTTACTATTCATAATTTGTATTTTCTCCATAGAAGACAAAGCTAATATAGCTGCAAACAGACCTAGATAGATTATCAGAATGGGCAACAGAATGGCAGATGAGATTCAATGTTGATAAATGATAAGAAAAGTAGAGCTGTGATACCTTTTATTGGCTAGACTAGACAATGGGAAAAAAAATAGATCTAGCCTGATGAAGCCCCATTTATCAGGGTAAATGTTACAGAAGAAACTGAGGAATCACAAACTTATATACATAAAGGAACAGCAAACATCAAACACTAGAGATAAATTGAACAGATGACCAGGCACAAATGCAGACCATGGAGGGAGGGGGGGATCAGCAGTAAAGGTGTGAAGGTGTGTTTTTTTCTGTAAAAATGTGAGAACAGTGTCCTTTGAAATGTATAAAGCAGTACAAGACAGTGTCCTAGTGAGTGAGTATAGTCTAGGTTGTAATGTAAAATAAGTAAATATTTGGCCATAAAACTCATGTCACTATTAAGTCACTAAGAAAATTGCCCATAGGAATGGTGATCTGGAGGCCTGTAATGCTGTGGCCCCTTTTACAAAAGTGCTCTGCCACTGGGGCATCCATTGATTCGTGCATGATATTGAATCTATGAGAGTTCCTCCGTTTACGCAGAGTTTGTCCTGTTTCTCCCGCATAGAAACCCATGGTAGAGCACTTCATGCACATTATTAGATACAACACATTGGCGGAACCACAGGAGAATGACCTTTTAATTTGATGATCTTGTTTACAATGTGGCATATCTGCTCTGTTGTGTGGATGTGCAGGTCCGGCCTTTGATATGGGCAACCTGTGCGACCGCACGGGTTGCATTACCAGGGGGGTGACACCTGGGAGTCTTAGGTCACTGACCTGTAGCTCAAAGTTGTGCATCAGTGCCCCGTCCCTCTAGTTACGGTCCTCCAGATCAAATATATGTATCAGCACCTCCCACATACTAAGCCCCAACACATATAAGTTTTACTTAAAATGTCTGTATGCTGTGCTGTTCTGTCTGTGCATTTAGTACGTTACATAATGATGTACGCACCATATATACAAGCACGCACTGAAGATACTGAAAGACATAAGCGCAGGTGGGGTACTTGATTTGAAGGCAAGCAGCATTTAACGGAGTATTGTGTGTGCCCAGGGGGGTGTTTTTTTGTTTGTTTGGGGGGGGGGTGCTAGGCATCAGTAACAAATCTTGCACAGGGTGCTATTTATCCTAAGGCCAGTACTGTGGATGTGTGCACAGGTTTCACATCTAGCCTCCTCAGTCTGCATTTGTACCTGGTCATCTGTTCAATTTACCTCTAGTGTTTGATGTTTGCTGTTCCTATGTGTATATAAGTTTGTAATTTCTCAGTTTCTTCTGTAACACATAGCCTGATGAAGGGGGCTTAGGACTCCCGAAAGCTTGCTATATATTTTTTTGTTGTCTAGTTAACCAATGAAAGGTATCACAGCTCTACTTTTCTTCTCTTGTTTATTGCTAAGACAGTACAAACCTCAAATATTGTGATAAATGTAAGGTGATGCATTTGGGGTTTAACAATCCTTGTGCCACCTACACCATAAGTGAATCTCTATTGGAAAAAGATCTGGGGGTTCTGGTAGATAACAGACTTAGCTGTAGCAAACCATGACAGGCAGCAATGGCTAGACCAAGATATTGGTCTTTACAAGGCACTGGTATGGCCTCATTTGGAATGTGTGGTGCAGTTTTGGAATCCCATATACAAAAGGAACATCTTGGAAATGGAAGCAGATCAGAGAAGGGCAACTAAAATAACAGAGGGAATGGAGGTCTTGACTGTGCAGGCAGAATAGACAAGTTAGGGCTGTTTACATTGGAGAAGTGATGTTTGTGTGTGGATATGATCAGTTTATACAAATATATTAATGGGCCATACAATAAGCTCTCTGGTGCATTGTTCACTAATAGGTCATATCAGAGGACTCGTGGACATCCTTTAAGATTAGAAGAAAAGATTAATCTTCTTGTTAGGAAAGGTTTCTTTACAGAGAGAACAGTGAAACTGTAGAACAGTTTTCCAGCAAGTAATGCTGGTAATGGCAAGTTCATTGAACAGCTTTAAAAGTGGATTGGATAAGTTTCTAAAACGAAATAATATTGAGAATTCTAGTACCAGTATGGTATACTGGTATATTACAATAACTGTAGTTCTGGTTGGAATTTATCACCCCATCCCTATTTTTTAGCTGTTTTTTTCCCCTTCCTTTTTCCCTGAATCAACCATTAGGTAGGGTTAAAAAGGAGGGTGAATAGGTTGGATTTGATGGACGTATGTCTTTATTCAACCTCAATTACTATGTTACTATGTTACAGTCTTTATTATTATTACTTAATGTTTAACACATCTTCCTATTTACATTTACGATTTGTAAGCTTAAAAAGCAAAAACACTCATACTAGCCATACCTAAATTGCCCCAGGAAGAAAATAGATTCCTTCTTAACTGCAAGATAACAATCAGACTAGTCAACTTATCATCCATGATCTATATGGGTTAATACAAGTAACAAAGAATGTTCCCTGTTCTTCAACTTCTGTTCTACCATTTCTTACTGGAAGGGACAACAATAATTAATAAAAAAGATAAAAAAAACATCTTCACACCTGAGTTTTACCTAAAGTGTCTCTTTTTCCAGCTAGCTTATTTGGATACCTGACATTCTCCATTGCATTAAAGGGACACTATACTGAAAAAATTACTTTGCCTCATCTTAATTTATAATTGAATACATGTAAGTAGCACTTACTCTGACTTGCATGTGTTGCTGCATGTCTTCAATCCAGCACACATTTTGAGTAATATCCCCCCTCCCTCTTTTAACCACTCCCACTTCCATTCGACCTGACTTTTTCCCCCACAAACCAACTGCCAAGCCTGCACACAGCATACAGCTGTCAAAACTCTGTTACCATTCCAGCTACAGTAAAACCACTCACAGAAATAGAGCAAGGAACTTGATTGACAGCTGAAATGTAACAAAAAATGATACAGTGGTGGAACAATTATAGTTTCCATTTATGATCAATTTAAAATAACCTATTTTTCATTATAGATGCCTTTTAAGAATCTTAGTTTATCTTGTCTGAAGCCTGTACTGCTATAAAATTTTACAGTAAATTTTATAATGTAAAATAAAGAGACAGGAGTACTTTCTCCGTTTGATGTATAGCAATTTAAAATTGCTCTATATGCAAAACCGAGTCCAAAATTTGGTTCACGTTTCCTGGGTAATTTAGGACACAAGCAATTGTTTCAGACCAATCTTTCATCAAATTTGGTTGGTCCAGATAATTGGGCTTGTCGATAAATCACAACCAAACGCTCAATCTTTGGTTTCATGATTGATTGTGGAAAAATATCAGTGTGTTCTACACTTTTTTCATACACACAAAATATTTGTGCAATATAATAGACAAACGATCAACAACATTATTGTTAATTCTCACAATTAAAATAGCATCTGTACACACAGCAACGATAGTCGTTAGATGTTAGAAAAGAACCAGCGCAGCGCAGACGTTCTTGCGTTTTGAAATCTGCCGACTTTGTACCATCATAAAACAAATATATGACAATTGGCAGAACGAATCCACCAGGCTGATTGTTGGAAAAATCAGCCAATTATCATGGATCGTTGGTCCTTGATGGTCGTTAAAGCTATATTTTCACACAAATGTCATGCGATAGGTCGTTCGTCAGCTACATCGCACAAATATTATCTAACATGTGTACAGACCTTTAGAATGGGGCAAGCAATCAGTACCTAAAAAGAGATTATTTATATACCATAGATCTTGTGTGGATTTTACCATGAAATCTGCTAAAGATGCTGCAGTTGTAGGTAAGACCATTGAAATGTTTTTCACCTTCTCCAATTTGATTAAATACTAGAAATCAACCGGTTTCAATTGGTGTGGTGAATGGGAAACATTTCTGACCAATGCAATCAAAGTGTTTGAGTAAATCATATATATTGATCCGTGCATGGGCAGCTTTATTCTGAAAAGAGCATGTAGGTTTCTAATTCCTAAAAGCATTAACATTAAATCATGTACTAAGAGGCTCTATTTTCTGATCTTACTAGGATTCCCCACTAAGATGATATACTTTGTAAAAATGTAACTATGTTAGATCATTTTCTAAAGTGAACCTGCATTTTCTGTAATCCTTATTTCTTCTTTCTCCACAGGTAAGAACTGTAGGTCTGCTATAACAAAGCATATTCAAATAATTACAGCAAAAGCTCTGCTCTCCCTTCAGTCCAATATATTTTTCTAGTCTTTATATATTTTTTTTTTATAAAATTATTTTTTAGCCTCACTTTCTGTTCAAAATTGCATTTTGACACACTCTGTAAGATTATCTTGCCTACAGCAACTCAGAACATGTGCAGTGCTTCAAACACCAGGAAGGCAGCAATTAATATCTGAAAGCTAGTGCCCTCCTGAGAAAACTTCAGAGGTGAAAAATCTTCTCTGTCTTAGGGCTGCCCAGGTACCACCTTTCTTATATTAAATGCTGTTTGCCTGGTTTTTAAAATACAGCACATGCTTTGGTTTGCTGTAGGTAATCTATAGGTAAGCTAAGGTTACTAAGGTAAACTGTGGGTAAATTAGTGGAGGTGGAAAAATCCTATTGTGAAAATGCCAAGTTAAGCTTATAGCCAGAGTCAGATTTCCCATAAGGCCAGATAGGCCATGGCCTAGGACATTAGGATCTATAGAGGTGGCATGTCTGAAGGTCTCAGTTTTTAATAGAACATGAATTGCTTACTGCAGTAGTAGCAGAGATAAAATTAGGGTTATTCAATAAAAGTTCTTGTTGATAAAATGGTGCTAATTTTGCCCCAACCAATCAGATGTTACCTTTCAAATGTTAAATAAGATTTGATTGGTTGGTGCAAAATTAGCACCATTTTAAACTGTAAGAACTTTCATTGAATCTCCCTGATCTCTTAAATGTATCTCCTAAATCTGGGATCGAAAAAAAGTAAATAATCTTCCAACTGGTTACACTGTCACCTCCTAATGTATAGAGAAGGAAAGCAGTGAATGAACTTGCTTTGTACCTTACTGTACAATTTATAATGGGGACTATATTAGTTATTGCATTGGGACATGGTTAACTGATTTAATACAATCCCATATAGTAGATTATTTAATTTGTTCTGAACTATAAAACCCCATTTTGTATATTACATCTATTCCTTGTTCTAATGATGCATTGCTCACTATTTAAAGGGCGTGTCCACCCTACAAATAACTTTTTAATATATTGTAGATGATCCCTGCCCACCCCCAACCAATGAGTTATTTCTTTTAAAAAACGATCAGATCGTTACTTACAGCCCTTCTGTCCAGTGGCGCACTGATCCGGCTTCCTGCTTGCAGGAACTTGCAAGCAGGGGCCGGACCAGCAGCTGCATCTTTGATTGAGAGGCACCCAATCACAGACACAGCTGCCATCAATGGAGAACGAAGTGTGAAAGAAGGGTTGTGAGTAAAGTTCTGATCTTTTTTTAAAGAAATAATTCACTGGTTAGGGATGGGCAGGGGGCATCTACATTATATTAAGTTAGGATGGTGGGAGTGAGGGGGTGGGGAGAGCTCCCCTGTGCATGTCACACTAACTCCTAGAGGCTACAGAAGAGGCAGAAATATTTTGGCAGGAAGACAGCTCCTACTGTTTACTTTCTGGACTTTGGGCAAGGACTACAGGAGAACCATAAGGAGCAGAGATGAAAGATAAAGAGTTTTTAAGCCGTGGGTCTAGTAGTAGGTAAAATTTTGGTTTTGGGGTGGACATGCCCTTTAATAGAATCTATCTGGGTTCCAGTGAACAGGCAGGGAGATTGATCCTAATTCTCTCTCCCTCTCAAAGTGGTAATGAATGTGGGGGGATTGTTACTGGGAAAACTGGATGGTGCTGGACACTAATTTTGCACTGTGCCATTTAATTTACCTTGTGACAAGCCTGGCCTTCAGACATGAGGTCCCAATCCTATATAGACTGTATTACAAAAGCCTAAAGTACTTACAAGAAAATGTACTGCTAGTAATAAAAAAGGTTACCATGACTTAAAGGAATAGTTCACTAACAACGTGAACTGTTCTTTTAATGCATTGATTGAAGACCGTATAAGGAGCTATGCTTTACCTCCCGTTCTTCAATCAATGCAAGTGGAGCCAGGAACTAAATTAGAGCAAACTCACCTGTTACGCAATCTTCCGCAGCAGCACTGAAATTCCTGACCACTTCCTGGTTCTGTTCAACTATAGCGCGCATTATCACGCATGTGCGCTATAGCTGTACAGTACCCGGAAGCGGTCGGGACCTGTAAGTGCTGTGGAGGAGGATTGTGTAACAGGTAAAATTGCTCTAGGTTCGTTCCTGGCTCCACTTGCATTGATTGAAGAATGGGAGGTAAGGCATAGCTCCTTATCCTCCTGGTCGTCAATAAATGCATTAAAGGAATACAGTTCAGTTTGGTAGTGAACTATTTCTTTAAAGATGGATTTTTGCAGTGGCTGCATATGTATCTCAAAAGACACACAAATGGAAGATTTTGGATGGCTAATGGATGGCTTATGGGTGACTTTATGGTCACACAAAAGATTTACAGCAAATTACAATGCAAAAGGAAATGCTACTGGCCTACTACATTGAAGGTGTGATAACCCCTCACACCATCAGACTGTACTGAGAAGGAATTTATCCAACCACAAAATACATCAAAAATAATGTTCACATAGGACCCAAAGAAAACGGGGGACAAAATCCACAAATACAGGGGGCTGTTTTAAGATAAACACTCACTCAGACATGACCATGCCCCAGACCCTTCTCTATATACATTTATCCAACAAGGTTACAATGGAGTATAAGAGTATATTGAATGCCGCTTGAACATATATAGTGCAATAAGAAAAATTGATATTTAATCACTGACGCGGCTGCCTGTCTAGCCCCCTGCTTGCAGATTCATGCAAGCAGAGGGCCGGGACAGAACGCTGGAGGTAAGGTACATAATAATCAGGGGAGTTTTGGCACATATTAATATAGCGGTTGGGGCTGAGGGAGGAAGCCCTACAGTACCCCAAAAATTCAAAAATGATATATATAGTTTTAAAACTCAATAATGGCAATGATAAGGACAGTTGGTGTGTGTACTCATGTCAGGTTGGGGGATAAAAGACTAACTTTTTGGATGATTGGTCAAAATGTGTTTTTTGACTATACTTAACCTTTAAATATGGTTGCCACATGAATGAATGGGTAGCTCAGTTGGTGTGTGTACCTGTGTCAGGTTGGGGGTTAAAAAAGAAACTTTTTTGATGATTGGTCAAAAAAATTTTTTTACTTTAGTTACCCTTTAAGAATGGCTGCCACAGTAATGGAGGAGTAGGTTGGTAGGTGTGTGTACCTGTTTTGGGTTTGGGGTTAAATAAATTTACTTTTTTTGGTGATTGGTCAAAATTAGTTTTTTGACTATAGTTACCCATTAAGTTTGGCTGCCAGGGAAATGGAAGGGTAGGTCAGTAGGTGTGTGTACCTGGGTCAAGTTGGGGTGAGAAAAAAAAACTTTTTTGATGATTAGTCAAAATTAGTTTTTTTAACTTAAGTTACCCTTTAAGTATGGCTGCAACAGTATTGGAGGGGTAGGTCAGTAGGTGTGTGTACCTGTGTTGGGTTGGGGGTTTAAAAAATTGACTTTTTTTGATGATTGTATAAAATTTGTTTTTTACTATAGTAACCCTTTAAGTATGGCTGCCATGGAAATGGAAGGGTAAGTCAGTAGGCGTGTGTAACTGGGTCCGGTTAGGGGTGAAAAAAGAAACTTTGTTGATTATTGATCAGAATTTGCTTTTAACTATAGATACCCTTTAAGTATGGCCGCCACAGAAATGGACAAGTAGATCAGTAGGTGTGTACCTGTGTCAGGTTGGGGATTAAAAAAAACAAACCTTTTTGATGATTAATCAAAAGTTGTTTTTTGACTTTAGTTATTCTTCAAGTATGGCTGCCTGGAAAATGGAGGGGTAGGTCAGTAGGTGTGTGTACCTGGGTCTGGTTGAGGGGGTATATCTTTTTTGTGTTTACTACCATAAAACTTTTATTGAGGATAAATCAAAATTAGTTTTTTTTTAACTTTATTTACCCTTTAAGTATGGTTGCCACAGGAATAGAAGGGCGGATTAGTAGGTGTGTTTAACTGTGTGAAGTTGGGGGTGTTTTTGCATGTATGACCATATAACTAACTTTTATTGATGATTGATCAAAATTAGTTTTTTTACTATAGTTTCCTTTTAAGTATGGCTTCCATGGGAATGGAAAGGTAAGTCAGTGGGTAGGTGTACCTGTGTCTTTGTGGGGGGTTGGAGGTATCAGTGTTTGTATTTATGACCATGAAATTTGCAGAAAACACTGTAACGCTTTTCAGATTCCTTAGCTAGGTAATAACACACTTCTCCTATATGCCCCGCACGTCTGTACCGAATAAAACGGAAGAAGAAGAAGAAGAAATAGGAAGAATTGTAATTTGGCTCTTCAAGCCAAATTAATGACCTTGCAAAGCCTGCAGAGGATGTAGCAAAGAATAGCGGTGGATAGGTATGTATAGGAGACCATGTAAAAACAAGTTTTGATGTTCTAGGGTTTGGGGTGAGTCATCTTGTTAATTTACACATTTTATATATGGGGTGGGCATGCCCTTTAATTTTATTTAAAATGCAGCCCCAAAACATTCCCTAAGAAAAATCTAATTTAAAGGGCAACTATAGTGAAAAAAAAACTTTGTCTGTATACAATGTATAGATCACTTAGTATAAGCTGCCTTACTTTCATGTTTCTATGTGGCTCATTTCTTCACACTGGCAGAAGTTTGTACCAAGCTGTGTAGTCCCCCCTCCCTCTCTGTCTACTCCCCTCAAGCAGTGACGGGTGTTACAGAGTCCGGGCATTGTCAGTTGAAAGGACTTAAATGAAGTGCTGACATCCTGTTGACCCCTCCCTTCCAGAGCTAGACTGCAAGCAATCAAAGTGTGGAATAAAGTAGCAATATGCTGAAGGGAGGGGCAGAGGGGGAGAGAGGACAAGTGGTGCTGAGATTCTTTACAAGTAAGTTACTGAACTCTCCCTGTTCTCTAACTTTGCTAATTGTTATTTATTTTTTACCTAAAGTTCATATCTCTCCCTGCTTAGCTGAGAATAATCACTGAAGAGAGAGTCAGTGTAACAGCAGCTTGTAGTGAGAGACATTACACAACACAGTGACACTTTGTTGTCCTGTTACATTTCAGTTGCTTAGTCTATATATTTCATACATTGCACTGTGTCTTGTTTGGTATATAGTCTGTATTACTGTATTATATATACTGTATTAGTGTTCCATTTGAGGCACTGGTTTTTTATGTATATAAGATATTTTTTTGGGGGGGAGGGGCTGTTTTATAGTGTGTTATGCTCATATTACTGGATTAATGGTTTATTGATTGTGGTAGCACTACAGCATTTGACTATATGTTGCACATGATGGTACTAAAGTGTGGGTGAGAGAGGTGTGACAGTACTGCATGGGAGCTTTGGATTGTGTGGGTGTGTGCCTTTGAGTGAAGATGAGGTGTAGCAGCTCCTACAAATCACAGCCTATTCAAAGGCTTATATCTCGGGGACTATGAAGAATTTAAAGAAACTAAAGGTACCCTGGTGGTTGGGATGACTTATAGGATACATTAGAAGAAATTAAAAAAAACAATTTTCTCACTATAATTGCCCTTTAACAAAATTTCCCATCAAGTTAAAGGGTATGTCCACCCAAAAATAAACTTTTTATATGTTCTTTATATAATAGCACCAACCTCAAACGCCATGTTCATTTTTCTCAAAATCATTTGCTTTGCCTGATATTTAATGAGATATATATCAGGCTGCACTTCCTCTCCACTTCCACTTTAGATGACCCTGAGCTGCAGCTTAGAAAAAAAAAAAAATCTTGCCTGTGTTTGTGTGTCTCTCTCTCTCTATCTCTCTTCTGGGCTGGCTGGCTGCAGCTGTTGATCCTGGATTTCTTCAGTACAAATAACTTTACAGCTGTGATTGGTTGAGAGGGAAAATCCAGGGATCCAGGGGTCAGACCATTACTGATGCAACTCCTCTGTTCTCACATGCTGGATGTTAACAGACATGCTCAAGAACATGAAAAGAACAGAGGCAAGGTAATGTAACCTGTCTCTGTTCATCGCTGTATTGTCCATGCTGCAGGATTTAAAGGGCAATTATAGTGAGAAAATTGTTTTTTTTTAATTTCTTCTAATGTATCCTATAAGTCATCCCATCCACCAGGGGACCTTTAGTTTTTAATTCTACATAGTCCCCGAGATATAAGCCTTTGAATATGCTGTGATTTGTAGGAGCTGCTACACCTCATCTGTCACTCAAAGGCACACACCCACACAATCCAAAGCTCCCATGCAGTACTGTCACACACTCTTCACCCACACTATAAGTACTATGTGCAACACATAGTCAAATGCTGTGTGCTAAACACAATCAATAAACCATTAACCCAACAATATGAGCATAAAAACACTAAAACACGCCCCTCCCCCCAAAAATAATCTTATATACATACAAAACCAGTGACCCAAATGAGACACTAATACAGTATATAAATACAGTAATACAGGCTATATACCAAAAAAGACAACACGTGCAATCTATGAAATATATAGACTAAAGCAACTGAAATGTAACAGGACAACAAGCAGTGTCACTGTGTTTGTGAAGGTCTCATACAAGCTGCTGTTACACTGATTCTTGTCTTCAGTGATTATGATCTCAGCTAAGCAGGGGGAGAGATATGAACTTTAGGTAAAAAGTAAATAACAATAGCAAAGTTAGAGAACAGGCAGAGTTCAGTAACTTACTTGTAAAGAATTCAGCACACACTTGTCCCCTTCTCCCCCTCTGCCCCTCCCTTCAGCATATTGCTACTTTATTCCAACTTTGACTGCTTGCAGTCTAGCTCTGGAAGGGGAGGGGTCAACAGGATGTCAGCACTTCATTTAAAGTCCTTTCAACTGACAATGCTCGGACTCTGTATACAGCCCATCACTGCTTGAGGGGGAGTGACAGAGAGGGGAGGGAGGGGATACACAAGCTTGGTACAAACTTCTGCCAGTGTGAAGAAACGAAGCCACACAGAAACATGAAAGTAGGGAAGCTTATACTAAGTGATCTATACATTGTATACAGACAAAGTTTTTTTTTTCACTATAGTTGCCCTTTAAGCCAGCTACAAAGGTCTGTAACTTTTGAACCACTGGACCGATTTACATGCTGTAAAGTTTGTTTTGGAGCACTTATTTGGGCCAAATAAATATAAAAAGTTAGTTTTGGGGGTGGACTTGCCCTTTAACATCTTTCTTACATTATAACTGGTTATGGCATAAAAAGTGTAATGGGTGTGCTTCTCAAGGTCATGAAAAAAATGTATTTCCATTTTACAAATTATAGCAAGAAGGGATGAGAGTAATCTTAAATTTCCTCTTAGTTTTTTTTTTTTTTTTACTTTAGAATTTACTAGATTTACTAATAGCTTTAGAGGTTAATGGAATTGAAAACTGAAGCCAAGAAATTACACACTGATAGGGTTATTCAATAAAAGTTCTTATGATTTAAAATGGTGCTAATTTAGCCCCACCCAATCAGATGCTAGCTTTCAAATGTTAAATAAGATCTGATTGCTTGGGGAAAAATTAGCACCATTTTAAACTATCAGAACTTTTATTGAATCTCCCTGTTTATGTTCTAATTTGTGTATCCATGATAGGAGTATTTAATGTGACAAACTGTATTTCTTATTTCTTAACTCTTTTTTACATTAATAATATTTGTGTATATACCAATAAAAGCCATGAATGATATCCTCCCAAAATTATATTTATTATTAGTATTTACTATGACTGCTAGTGCGGACTAGCGGACCGCGAGACATTTGACACAATATCTAAAATGTTTTAAATAGATAACATTAATAAAACTATTTATATAGTATATATTAATATATATATATTAATCTTCTCCTGCTGTATAAATAAATTGAAAAGATACTTTGGCAAATTATGACAGCAAAAGGGCCAGTCATTGAGGCTAAAAATGGATGAACAATGTTCATGCCAAAAACATTGAATGGTTCTTGGTCTACAGATACAGTATCCTAAAGAGTTTAAACATATAATGTACGAAACAACTGTTCCAGAGTATATCTCTATAGAAGCAATATTTTTCAATCTGAGTATTTTATTTAAGCAGAGTATTTTCCCTTCTTTCTTCCTTTTCAAGTTCTACATGACTTGCTTGTGGGGTTTCACTGGAAAATTAGGGAAAGGTGGTGTACTGTGCTAGCCAGTCAAAATCTTTACAGGGTGACCCTTTTCAAATAAAAAATAACAAAAGTGGTATAAAGTTGATACCTTTATTGGCTTGAAAAAGGAACTAGAATGTTCTGAAAGCTTGCTATGATTATCTTAGTTAGCCAATAAAGGTATAACCTTTATACCACTTTTGTTATTTTTTATTTCAAAAGGGTTACCCTGTAAACACTGGAAAATTAGAAACACACATGCTCATTAAAAGTGTGATTTAATTGGGTAACCAAACATTTTGATTTTGTACCTGTTTAGAACAAGTTTCTTCTAATTAATATCGTCAAGCCCT
The DNA here is from genome assembly GCA_019447015.1 of Hymenochirus boettgeri. Classification (NCBI taxonomy): domain Eukaryota; kingdom Metazoa; phylum Chordata; class Amphibia; order Anura; family Pipidae; genus Hymenochirus; species Hymenochirus boettgeri. The sequence goes on from CM033473.1 coordinate 120,112,107, forward strand.
TACAAAAAACAGGGAAAATGTACACATTACAAGTGGTTACAGTATTTTGCAAAAATGAATGACCAGTAGCCACAGAAATAGAACATACACAAAAAAATTAACAAACAAAAAAAAATCAATTCAAAAACAAGTAAGTGTATTTTGAGTGCTGAACTGGAGTGCAGGTGTAAAATATTAGTAATCAAAATGAGTTGCATCATTTCTTAGCTCCAGATGTTTAATAATTTCTCATCAGTTTCTTGAAAATTTGGAACCCTAAGCTTTGCATATTTTAGCTTTGTATTAGATAGAACAGACGAATGCAGCTGTCAAGTCATTTAACTTTACCAAGTTTAGCAGGTGATACCATGTTTCATCTTGTGTGAAATAACAACATTGGACATTTGTAAATATAGTCATGGAGTTTTGTTTCATCAATAGAGATACAAATACTGATTACTATTTCTGCCAAATCGTGTAGTGTCTGATAAAGCGTTTAATGAAAAATTCAATTTGAAACTCTATGCTGGTTTAACTGTATGCACTGATTTGTCTAATGTTGTATTTGTATATATTAATGCTTTATTTACTTGAGATAAAAGGGTGTGTTACCTCTTGTTTATTATAAAGAAATACCTACATAAAACTTAAAATTACATAAAGCTCAAATGCTTAGATAAAAATAATGATGAGTGGCGAGTAGAACATTTTAAAAATTAAAATGTAAATTTGCTCCCAGAGTTTAGGCCTTCAGGCAAATTGTTTCTGTATAACATTGAAAGGGGAACTAAAGCCTCTAAACAGCATTTTCACAATTGACAAAGCACATTCACAAACAAACAATAAGCTGTGTCTCACCTCTCCCTTTGCTGTGACTGCTGTGTGATTTATAAAATTAACAGGAGGGTACTAGGGGTCAACACCCATAATCCACCACAGCTGGGTCGCAGTACATCGCTCGGTCAGATAAGTAATATTGAATATATGTATGGCCACCTTAATGAGCCAGCATTGCATAAGCAGATAATCTACCGGTAGGTACATTTAGAATATTTATCTTTTGCTAGGAAAAGAATAAAAAAAAGCCAGTAAAATGAGTTAACTATTTTGTATTGCCCCAGGAAGGCTGTGTGTAATTCACGCTGGTTGGCAAACAAACTGCAGAGTACCAAGTAGCTTTTAATGTCTTATCAGGAATTCCATAACTGATGTGGAGCCATTGGTTTGGAAAACCGCTACCTTTAAGTTAAATTTCCGTAGTGTAGGGCATCTCTGCCCACCCCCAACCACCAAGTTATATTTGTAAAAAAGGCAGCAGAAATGTTCTTACACTCCTTCCTGTCTTCATAGCCAGGAGCTGCGTCTGTGATTGGCAGCCTGTCCGGCTCTTTTTCGACTTCCAGCAAGCAGAGTGCAGGAGCAGACAGCCGCTGGAACGAAGGAGTGTAAGTACATTTCTGCTGCTTTTTAAAAAAATCTAACTTAGCAATTGGCTGTGGGCTACACTATATAAAAATACAATTATTCAGGGTGGAAATACCCTTTAAACTTAAAGGTAGACCCCACGTGCTGGTGATGTCACAGTTCACAGTGCTAGCAGGAAAAAAAAACCTTTATACTGCTGTAACTTTGGATAGACTTTAGCTAGAAGCAGGGTCTTGGAGTCATTTGAAAGGTAGGAATGTGCCCTTTTTAATAAAGGCCACTTGTATGGAGACCACAGTTTCCCTTTAAACATAAAATCCTTGTTATGGAAATTGGTAGCACATTTTAATTGCATTAATCTTGGTGAAACCTGAAAAACAGTCATTAGAACATACATCAGTCACCACAGCAGATTTATGTTCTGTGGTAGATTTAAACACAGAATTTTTGGACTGTTAGTCAAAAAAAATTGATTGTAGAACCGAGCAGAGCAAGTGCACAACAGATACTCAGCTAATCCATTTTTGATTTATGCGTGAAATCAATCACTTTAAGTTGACTGAATGCAAAAGAGTAATCCATTTTGGATTTATTCAGTGGCAATGATTAAAAGGATTGATCACAAATGAACCCACATGTGGCTACCCTTAACCCCTCTTTTCTGCTACTAAAGGTGCATACACGCCAGGCGGATCACGCCAGCCCCTACAAAGCATGCATACACAGCACAATTGTCATGCAAAACGGCCGTGCATACACATCGTGAGTCAAGGATCAGCCCCCACGACTGCTTGTGTGTATGAGCCTTTAGTGTGGCATTTTAATAAAAGTTCAGTTGCGGTTTAACCTTACCTTAATCCATGCTCTCACAACTGAGATATACTTGCTTTTATTTCAGCCGATCCCTCATCGGAAGTCCTGCCTTCTTCTGGGTATGTACTCTCATTCATGGCCGCGGCTGTGACGTCATGCCCAATAGTTGACAGTCCAAGACAATTATTGCCTCCATTCTGGAAGAGTAAGCTGTCTCCTCCCTCCATGCAGTCAATCAAGGCTGTGAGTGCTGATATCACAACCAATGATTGACTGCTGATTCCCCTGCTGTCTCCTCTGCACATGCTCAAGCTTAAAAAGATCATTGAGCAAAGGGAGGAGACAGATACGTTTGCCAGAAAGGAATTGAACTTACTAAATTTCTGGTTACTAATTCATAAAATAAACTGGTAAAAACAGCAGTTTAGGTTGCAGGCAGATAACTGACTCACCTGTTTTTTCTTTTGTTTGTTTGTTTTGTTTTAAGTGTGGACATGCCCTTTAATTTTAAAGTAATTTCAAATTATTTATTAAATAAAAGAAAAAAAAATCACATTTACTTTAGATCTGCCCATGTGTGAAACATATGAAGTTCAGGATATATTTAGAAAGAAAAGTGCTCTTTTTTTTTACCAAGAGACATTTACCAACTTTATTCATTCATCTCAACGCACAAAGACTGATTCAAATGCTTTCCAGTACTTCCCATTCCTTTGGTTCAATGTAACACGTTGACTTCTTAGTAGCTAAAGCAGTCAGCCATTTTTTGTCATTTAGTTAAAGGTGTATGACCTTTTCAGTTTGTTATGACACTGAAAATCAAGCCTCAAGCTATGCCGTCTCAAGAAGGTGAAGTTATACATTTCTGTTACAGTAACAGACATAAACTAAATTTTAGGTGAAAAGGAGATGGCTACTTGGTTTAGCAAATTTCCTGTTTTCAACTTTTCTATTCAATTTACTAATTTAAAAATAATCAATGGAGAGATAGATAGATAGATAGATCATAGATAGATAGATAGATCATAGATAGATAGATAGATAGATAGATAGATAGATAGATAGATTTCATATGCAGTCAAGTGTAATGTTATACTACTTCAAATCTGATTACAATATATATTGTACAGTACCGAAATATGGATAATTACACCATTAAAAACACAGGTTTTTCATTGCAAGTATGCCAGAGAATGAAAAAGTTTGAAAACCCCTAAGATAGATAGATAGATAGATAGATAGATAGATAGATAGATAGATAGATAGATAGACAGAGGGCTTGTTCACACTAGAAACTGACAGGAACGCACAGCATATGTTTCTGTCAGTTTGTATCCATTTTTTTCATACATTTGTATCCATTTTTTAACAATGTGTATTCCATAGATTTCTATAGAAAATGCATGAAAAAATTGACAAAAATGCTGCATGCAGTGAGTTTTTTAAATGGACTGGAACGGATTATAACGCAGCAGGTGTGAACAATATGATGAAATCCTATGGGGTTTTACAGTCTGTCCATTTTTTTAACGCACCTGAGTTTGAAAAATGGATACAAACTGATTTAGTGTGAACAAGCCCAGACAGACAGACAGACAGACAGACAGACAGACAGACAGACAGACAGACAGACAGACAGATAGATAGATAGATAGATAGATAGATAGATAGATATAGTAGGATGCACTCTAGAATGTGGTATATCATAGATCCAAAGTCAAATGATGGAGCACTCTACTGGATTTGTCATGCTTTGTTATGATAAAAAGGTTTATGATAAAACATAGCAAAAGGCATGTCATTTGTTTTTTGGCAGGCGTTAAGTTGGCAGTTCAATCAGTATTTATTTTGCATACAAAAGTGGCAAATAAGTGTTCACATCTATAACTGTATTTATGTCTATGTTTTGGTAAAAAAAATATAAAAATCTGTGAGGAAATTAGTCAGTAAAACTAAATACTGAACAGAATATAATATTTAAATGTCCTGCTGAGAGAAAGGCAGCAACAAAATCTTCTAAGCACTGCCTGCCCAACCAAGACAGATGGATGGTGAGAAATCCAAATGTTCTGGCCGACACTGGATGGATCGTTCGAATAACCAAGACTTTGGATCCCATTTTCGATGATAATCCTCAAAAGTAGTTTCCGATCGTATTTTCGAGGATTATCGAACGTTCAAGACTATTTTTCGAACATTATTGAAAAATAGCCTTGAACGTTCGATAATCATCAAAAATGGGCTCTGAAGTCCTGAAAATGTGTTACGTTTTTGGATCTTCTGGATTTTCCCGATATCCGTAAATCTGAAAATGGAATGAAACAGTTATGGCCATCTCTAGTGAGAACAGATCCAGTTAGACATTTCAGCCTCTGGTACCCTAAGGGTTTGCAAAATTCCTACTAGTTTGGGTATTTTTTGAGGTTAAAATGTTGCTTATAAACAATAGGCTTTTTTGTTATTAGAATTTTAAACCTTCTGCATCACATCTCTATTCCAGTTTTGTCCCTTTAAATTTTTTGTTTAATTTAAAGGGGTGGTAGAGGATAGCCTGATATTTTTACTAAATTGTTTGTTAAAAAGAGCTGAACTGGTTTGTTTATTTTTCTATTTTATATTTTTATTAAACACTGGCTTACTGAAGACTCTTAACAGTACACTAGTGTAACTATTTTAATTATAGAACCTTCTTACCAAAGAAAACACCTGCTTCTCTTATGAACTAAAATCCTTGAAGTTCTTATTTGCCAATATAACTTGCTACCAAACAATGAATCTCTTCTGGGAAACAGGTTAGCAATGAAACATTAATCTGGGATTAAATAGAAATTGGTGCTGCCCATACAAAAACGTGATTTTCTTCCTTTTACACACACTAGGATTTTTTTTTCCTCTTGAACCCCCCATTCTGTATCTATGTGCCATTTTCCTTTCATCAAATAACAAACAAAGAAAAGCAGGATTTCAAGGATGAACAAAAACGGCCTTACTAGGTTGACAAAGAAATCAATAAGGCGAAATCAAAATGAAAAATGTCAACAACATTTTCATCTTTAGGGATTTTGCAAACAGAAAAAAATGTAGTTAGAAATTAATGAAATAAAATAACGTCCATTTAAAAATAACAAATAAGAACACTTGCCTCCATTCAAATGATATCATTGCAAGTACAATAAAGAGAATAAAAATAATAATTCATTTGTAATGAGCAAATTATAACAGATTATATTAGAAATTTTCAATAAACTGCAAATGATCACAAAGATTTTTGATTTATCCAAGTAAATCTAATAAGTGATAAAAGAACACACACAGGTAGCAATGGCTACAAAGCCTTAAGACTTAATCTTGGTGAACTTCATTTGCCCAGACATTGTCTGAAATAGTTGAACTGTCAACAAGGAAACAAGGCTGCACGAGCAATTCCTGTAGCAGGAAGTAGTGAAGGACTCAACTAGACAAGGTGTTCTGTTGGGTCAAGTAAAATTGTAACAACTTCTCAATTAAAAAGCAGGGCAGAAGGGATCATGCTAAAGTTTAGAATGCAAACTTTACCACACTAATTACATCTTGTCATCTCGGGTAATATACCAAACACAATAAGAAGCTTTTTTTAAAATTTAAATATTACATTTTTTAATAAATTCCCCAATGGCAGAAAAAACTCCAAGCTTTTGTGGCCTTTTATAAGTGTAGGACCTATAACACATAGTGGAGTTAAAAGTAATTTAGAAACTGCTATGATATTTTTTTAAAAGGAGTGATCAGGTTAGCAAAAACAAGAAATTACCTGCCTAACTATTTAAAGCACCAGTTAACTCACACTATACACATTTCTATAAATACTGTACCTTACTTCAGTCCTTCAGTTTAAAAAGGACTAAAATAAACCTTATTTTTTCCAAGAAGCACTGCCCCCTTTCTTTGTCTATTGACAGAGGTTCTGCTTGAACTATAATCTCTTTAGAAGTGGGTGCAGAGGAGGTAGCTCAGGGCATTGCAGTCAGCCATTGACATTAGCTGTCATGGCCATGTCTGAATGCTAGCAACAATGAAGCATCCTTTATTTATTTATTTATTTTTTAAAGAAAGTGGCAGCAATTCTTGCCAAAGATAAGGATTGTCTGACTCCTTACAAACTTATGAATACAGTATTTTGGGAGTGAAAGGAGTCTACTAAAGATTGAAGAAGTAGAAAAACCTGGAACAGGTTAAGGGATTGGGAATCCATCCACTCTTCACTAGTGGATCCCCAATAAAACCAGACCCGGTACAAACATTTGTTGCAACCAGCAACCAGAAAACAAAGCTCTTTGCATTGAACAAAGATGTGTTGTTGTGTGGCCTCAGCCATAACCAGCAAGTTTTCTCTAGAGTAAACACCGAAGTATGTAGTTAAGCATAAAATGAAATTTCACACTGTCAGCAAATAGAGTTTACTGGTTCACAATAAGCACAAACACAAACAATTTCTGCTGCATTATATAGAGCACAGCAGTGGAGGTATATGCTATTGCTCCTTTGATATTTTCTGCTTTGTTTTATTTCAGTGTTAATAAAATCATCAGTACTTAAGCCTCCATCTGTATCATAAGCAGTAGAGGAAAGGGGCCAGTTCGGGTTACTGATAATCTGGCTACAAAAGTCCTTACTAAGGAATCGAAGAAATGCTCAAAATATTTTCTGTTAGGGCTAGGCCACACTATCGCGTTTTTCTTGTGTTTGCCCATGCGTTTTTTCTGATCATTGAAATCGTGGCAATGCTCCGAAAATGTGCGTTTTTGGGTGCAGTGCAATTGCTCATGCGATTGTGATTAAAAATGCAGAATCCAAATCACAGTTTTTCTTTATCTAATGAAACAAATCGCATGCGATTCTGTTTGCGATTGCATTTGTGGCGCAGTGCACTGTGCCCTTAGGATTACATTTTAAAGCTTTCTTATTGCTGCTTGTTTAAAACTAAATTCCCCTTTATAAAATCATAACTAGTAAGTACTTTTGTGATAACCTCATCCTGAACTAATGCCATTTTTTAAAAAGCTTATCAACCAAAACATTGGACTGTGTACTGGACAAAAGAAAAATACTCACAGCATTATAAAAAGTTGTATAGTTTCCAAGTTATATCACTGAAGGTTGGAAAGAGTCAGGAATATGACAACCGGGTAAACTAAAGTTAGGTACACACGATAGAATGACAAAATCTGCAAGATTATCGTTAATGTGTGTACCCACCTTTAGTAATTCCACTTTTGGCTGGATTCAAAAAGTTCAGCCTGCTTGCCACACTCTTGGCAAGCAGAAACTTTAAAGGGATACTATACTGAAAAAATTACTTTGCCTCATCTTAATTATTGAATACATGTAAGTAGCACTTACACTGAGGTGTGTGTGTTGCTGCATGCCTTCTATCCAGCACACATTTTGTTTAGGAGCAGTATCCTCCTCACTCTTCTGACTTTTTCTCACAAACCAACTGTTAAACCTTCACAAAGCATACAGCATACATCATTCCAACTGTCAAAACTCCAGCATGCCAGCTACAGCAAAACTGCTCACAGAAGAATAGTTTTTGAGAGCAAGGAACTTTATTAACAACAGAAATGTAAATTGTTTAAGATTGGATATCTAAAGAAATAGGGGCAGATCAACAAAAAATGATACAGTGGTGGTTGGGAAGAATTATAGTTTCCAGTTATGGTCAATTTAAAATAACCTTTATTTTTGGTATAGATGCCCTTTAATCAATTCCAAATTTTTCAGTACTGACACAACTTATCAAAAACTACTGTCAAGCAAGACTGCATTAGTTAAGCAGGGCTACCAATACATATACAGTAGCTAAAATATAATAGGATTCATAGCAAACTTGTTGCGACCAGTTGGTGTAACCATTCTGTAGTGTAGAATCGACTTAGTAGCCTAAAACTGGTAGTTCAGCACACATATATATGCTTTTCTCATTTTTATGACCATAATCTGCATAGGGATTTCTCTGAGCAACAATAAATATTACAAACCACAGATGTCCCATATGCAGGACAATTAATAGTGTTAACCATGGTCTCAGTCCCTGAGATAAGAATTTTTATTGAATCTCCCTGATAGTACCTTATTCTTCACAAAAGGTCCAGTCCATAAATGAAAACTGTATTGATTTGTGTTAGCTGTACTTCCTAAAAGCACAAATTAGGGCGCTTATAGATGACCAATTATCAGGTTGATGTTGACCTGTGTATGAAATGATATAGTAACCAGTCTAGTGTAAACCCCTATATACATACAGTTCCGGTGATCCCTCACTTTGCAAAGGACAGGTGGAAATGTTTGACTGTTGCAAGACACTCAAAAAATAACAAAGAGGAGTGTAAAAGTATGTTTCATTTAATCCAAATTACCTACCAAATATCAGGGTTATTCAATAAAAGGACTTATCATTTAAAATGGTGCTAATTTTGCCCCAACCAATCAGATGTTAGCTTTCAAATGTTAAATAAGTTCTGATTGGTTGGGGCAAAATTAGCACCATTTTAAACGATAAGAACTTTTATTGAATCTCCCTGATAATATGTAAAAGCACTAAACATATAAAATACAAGTGACAATAGAAAAGAAGCAGCAAAGTAGCAAAATTGATAATCCAGAACAAGTTTCCAATAAAGTGTAACAATGTTGCTAAATTCAAAGTGCACAAAAAAACATAGAATTAAGAAATACAATACACTTCTAGGAACACATCAAAGGGTTGCTACTTTGCTGCTGTTTTGCTAAAGTCACTTTATGTATAGTAAATGTTTAGTAATTTCACGTTTGGTTCCATAGAAATCTGATTGTGAATTTGCCTGATTCGCAAATACAAAGGAATGATTTTTCCGTAAATACTTTCAGGGTTATTTAATAAAAGTTCTTATTATTTAAAATGGTGCTAATTTTGCCCCAACCAATCAGATGTTAGCCTTTAAATGTTAAATAAGATCTGATCGGTTGGGGCAAAATTAGCACCATTTTAAACTATAAGAACTTTTATTGAATCTCCCTGTATATTTGTTACTTTGCCCATACAGAGGCAATCAACTCCCGCTGCTAAAGTAAAGGGACTCAATATTGATGTAAATTTTCCTTCCTAAAGATCGGACAATATTTTTTAGTTTTAGAAACTTATCCACCCCACTCTTAAAGCTATTCAATGAAATTACCATTACCACATCTGCTAGCCTTTACATTCTTATGAATTTTGTGACATTTTCAATATGAAAAAACAATTCTCCATAAATTCTCCAATTTTTTTTTTTAGGAAAACTCTATTTTCAGCATTCAGCTTACCAGATGGCACAAGTATACAAAAATCAGTGAATGCTCTTTCTGTTCAAATATACAGTTTTTAAGATCAAGAAAATTAATAATTAAAATAGATAAATGTAAATGTATCTCCCCTTGCTATAGTAAAAAAAAAGTACACCCTCTTTTTCAGGACAAATTTTAAAAAAATGATCTGGTCCTTACAAGACTCACATTGTGTGAGACAAAACACAACAAATTTCTGTTTGATTATATCAGTCTCTCACATTTGTGTGAAGGAATGTTGTCCCATAATATATCTTTACTCTTATAGTCTCACTGCTGTTTTTTAATTGGTTTAAAGTCTCAACTTTGAGCCACTGCAACATCTTGATACTTTTGTATTTCATTTGCTATGGTGTTAATATGTTGGTGTGTTTTGGATCAACTATGTAACTGTTTCCATTGGAAATGGTGATGTCAGGTTCATTGGATAATCATTGATTGCCACTTGGAGTCAGGAAGGAATACTTTGGTTCATAGAATGATAGAATATTTCTTGGTCAACTCAGTGACTGCAAGGTTCTGAAAAACAAGCCCTTCTAAACTATGCTTGGCCATTGGAATGAGGTGTTCTTGCTTATATGCTGTGTTTGGTTTTCCCCAAATACAGAACTGTGCGTTATGACTAAACATGTGTCAGAAGCCTTGTGATTTGTTCAGATGCAGCAATGCAAACCAAGCCATGCACTTTCTAGAGGAGACTCTTGCCGTATGCACCTACCCCCCTCTAAAAGTTCCCATTTGGTGGAATTGCTGAAATTATCAGCAGATTTCATCTAGAAATGTTCTTTAAATTATGGTATATATGAGGACTTTATTTGTGTCTTATAAATGAGGTTTGAGTGCATGAAGGAAATATCAAAGATGATTTAGTGATAAGCTCTGTATCTGTTGTTAAAATTTATTGTTGGTGTTGTATGTGGACATTCTTTCAGTTACTATGGGTTTAAAGGCAATCTTTGCATTGCTACATGGGTTGTCATATGTTTTGTCACAAGTTTGGCTTTTACTTTAACTTACAACACTTCACAGCAGACATATAGTAGGCTACAATTCCTCCTGTTTAAACTTAAGAATCTACATAGCTATTTGCGGTCATTAAATAGTCGCACAAGAATAGTGTGCATGGGCTGTATGGGTGTCTTTTGCTATGCCCACGCAGCCACTGTAAGCAAGGGGTTATTGAATTGATTAACTTTGCTTTAACCCCACTTTTCAAGGTTGCTGCTCTCTGTGAATGGGGACAACTAGTAACAAAAGAGTAAGCAGTGAAATTTGTTGTAAACATTTAATGCAATTGGCAGCTCTAAATCTACCTTCACTATTTTTTGCTTCCTGCAGTGGGGCCCTTCCCTTAAAGATTTGTTTTTTTTTCCAGGGTGGGCCTACATTGTTGCAAGTGCTAGAAATGAACTGAAAAATGTACAAAAAAGGTCTTTATGGGACTATGTAAGGAAATTGTTGTCATTTTATAATTCTCTACTGCAAGTTGTAACATGTTTCTTTAATTGACATTATTGCTATTCCATTAATATAATTTTACTCCACCTTTAAAGGAACACTAAACCCACTAAATCCATTTTTTAAAGTATATGCCATCTGTTTCTATTATTCACAGGGAGGTGAGAACGCATATTTCCACCTCCCTGTGAATAAAAGTATGTTCGGGGGACACTGGAACTTACCTTACCGACACTCCCAAGCCGCTCCTGCACTGACAGGACAGAGTGGCTGTCACTGCAGGAGTGGCTTGCGAGTGGAGTGCCGGTAAGGTAAGTTCCAGTGTCCCCCGAGCGTACTATTATTCACAGGGAGGTGAGAATAAGCGTTCTCACCTCCCTGTGAATAATAGAAATGGATGGCATAAATAATGGATTTAGTGTTTCTTTAAGTGTTGTTAAACTACTGTAAAACTACTTTTAGCATAAGAAAGTAGGCAAGTATCCAATCCAAAAGCTAACTCTTTTCTGTAGTTTGTTCCTTAAAAATGTGCTTAAAATGTAGTTTTAGGGTACATTGAAACATAAAAGGGCATTTTTACCCCTCAATCAAATTATTAATCTCCCCTTTCTTCTACCTCTTAAAAGGTGTTTAGCGTGGTCTCTGCCTAAGGCACTTTTTTGTGTGACCCAGGTTAGAGAGCTTGTTACCATCTACAAGCTCTCTAAGCTCTTTTACAAGCTTGCACATGCTCAAAGGAGGCAGCTAGGGGAATACCATTAAGTTACGTGACTCAAGTTACTTGAATTAAAAAATCACCTTTTTTTTGAAGAGTGCTTTTATATTTGTATGGAATAGCATTTAGCCATTAGCTGGGATGTCAACTGTCCATGACTGACAACTGCTAACCAGAACTACCCAGGAAGCAGAAACAGGGATAACAGAACATCGTGCAGCATTTTAGGTTAGTCTTACATCTCTCATATCTCCAACTATTGCAATTTGGGGGTTTTATTTGAGCAGTGGAGTTGCCCTTTAAGTCAGTATTATACCTCCCAAATATCACTGAAATTTAGTGTGGGCTGGGGTACCCTACACTACGGATTTTTTTTGTTTCTGGGTTGGAAAATGTATTTTACCCTTTAAGGTAAAATACATTTTGCATGGATACTTACTTATCAGAACTATTTAATCCAAAATCTACATTGGATTAGAACAAGTAATACACTTTTAATGTGCACTACAAAGTGCACATTAAAAGTGTGCACTTTAAAAAGTTCTAAAAAGTTTTAAATTCTATTTAAATTGGATATTTATAAAATATAGATACATAAATTAGATAGCAACCCTTTTCTGGGAAACTTTACGTTCTAAGGGCCAGGCCACATCAGTGCGATTTAACATGTGATCCAAACACAGATGTGGCCCAATAGAAGTGGCCACACTAAGTGCATTCGGGCCATTTGTGCTGCAATCTATTGATCAGAGCACATGCAATGACCATTTTTGGAGTGATTCACATGTGCTGCGATCCCCAAAAATGACAGGGATCGCAGTGCAAGCATGGACCAATGCGCACAAAGCGTATGCGTGCGCTACGTACGTGTTTAGCGTGGTCTCTGCCTAAGGCACTTTTTTGTGTGACCCAGGTTAAAGCATACCCTCCAACAATTTTAAAATACGCTGAAATGACTGTAGCCCTTTCCCGTTCTCTATAAATGGTATTTCAGAACAGTTAAGATTTCAGCAGATGAATCACAGTGCATTCGTTTTTTGAGGGTTGCTGACGTGTACGAAAAAGGATAAACTATGTCAGATTAATGTCACATATACTACAACTAATTCAATATTGTGCAGAAACATACCCTCTAGGGGTGAGGCCACACTACAACGCATCAGAATGCGCACACAGTTGTTTGCATGTTTCCTGCAGGATGTTGTGCTGCAATTTTCCAATATTGCACTAAGGAAGCGCATGCGGTTTGGTGATCTGGCCAGCCACACGCGTTGATGTAACGCGCGCATGTCACACGGCCACAGCATTCTTTGACCAACTGGGTATTGGAAATCTTAAGGGGGCAGAGTTAAGAACATGAATACAGTGGAGGAGGCCAGCAAGATTCAAGCACAAACGTAGGGTCTGGAAGGGGAAAAAATAAATACACCAACTTTACATATAAAGGCACAACTATCCAGTAATTTAAACTTGTTATTACAGTGTATATGCCCTTTAAAGGATAGGTTCATTTAAAAAGTGAACCTATCCGTTTAATTGAAGGACCTTCTTCAATAAATCTAACAGGAGCTGGGAACGAAGGGAGAAAACTTTCCCACTGACACCTGACCGCTTCTAGGTTTAGTATAGCGCACATGCTAATATTATAAGTTAATTGTCTTTTTATCAAAGCAATGCAAGGGACATTCTTGTAAGTGAAGGAAGCACATACCATATTCAGTAGATGCAGTATAGTTTAAAGGACAACTCCACCCTTATGACATATTTTAAAAAGAATGGCCCCTATAAAATATCTTGAGCTATACTACCTTGTCTTCGGAAATCAGTAGCTAACACCTGCCATGCTTCTTAGATGCCTCATGGAAACTAAGGGGTAGTATGTGTTAACGGCTATATTTGTTCATGCCCCTTCCGCATTAATGATCTTAAGCATGCTCACAGGAGGCAGCTTGAGGAATAGCATTCAGTCATTGGCTTTCATATCAACTGTCATATTCATGACTGATAGTTTCTAACTGGAAAAACCAGACAGCGGGGTAACAAGACATTGTGAATCATGTCAGGTTATTCTTATATCTTTCAGATTTCTAACTATTGCAGTTTTGGAGTATGAGGGTGATTTACCTATATAGAATATTTTGGCAGCTCTGCACTTCGCCTGACGCAGGAACGGTGCAAACATCCAGGTACAATTTAAAACATATCTTTTATTACAAAACTATCAGTAAAAACCATATTCAAACATAATGCCTGACGCGTTTTGAATGTATATCACATCCTTCCTCATAGGCTAATCTGTGTATCCAGAGTTTAAATAGGCCCAGCTGTATGTCTCTCACCCCTACTGGTGGGGCTATACGTAACAATAGCCTAGTATGTGTTAACAATGTTGCAAATGTCTAGGTAGGAACACAAATGATGAAGTGATACTTAAACAGAGTAACCAATCACTAGATACTTACGGGGAGATCCAATTCTGTACGCCACGTTACTTACCTTAGCCCGATCCCTCGATACACTAACCGACGTAAACGAGATTACGTCAGTTATTGCATCGCGGGATCGGGCTGGGCTAAGGTAAGAGCGTGGATTTAACTCCTCCCACACAGTACCGTTATCTGAACCAGTGGATGTGTGAAATCCACTAAGAGTGTTTGTTTTCACTTCCTCCATGTAAAAGTTTGAAAGTGGAGATCCATCTTTTTGGCACTAGTTCAATAGTTAACACACCTGTTTTAGGTTTGCTGGCAAGAGTGCTTTCTTGGGACAGCAGTTTCTGTACCATTTCAATAGCCACTGCAGTGGGTAGTGAGTATACATGTGAAGACAGACGTCACAATTTAGGTAACTATTGATTGTGCCACCATTGACATCTATTGAAAAGGGAACATCACTGGAGGCAATCCTGTGGTGGCGATCTCTGTAGCAGAGCTCCTGCTCATACATGTTGTTATCAGCCAGAAGTGTGGTTTTATCTAGGGCTAGGCCATGGTTCCTTATCTTTTCAGAATCATTATTTTCCTGCGATGTGCCTGGATTGGAAAAATGTAATACTAATATTCAAAAAGGGTTGTCTTTCATGACATGGTAACTATAGACATGTAAGTTTAACAGCAGTGGTGTGGAAGATACTGGAAACTTTGTTACAGGTCATATTCTGGACTTTGTATCATATAAGTAGTAATCTGCATGGATTCATGAGAAATAGATCTTGTCAAACTATCTTGCTTGGTTTTTATGAAGATGTAACAATTTAGATCCTGTTATAGCAGTGGATTAAGTATACTTAGATTTTGCTAAAGCTCTTGATACTTTACCACACAGGTGACATTTGTCCATGGATATAGAATTGGCTTCTCCATCGCAGAGAGTAGTGGTCAACATAGTTAAAGCTATATGGAATAAAGTTCTAAGTGGCGTTTCATAGGGTAAGGCCTCATTTAGAATGTGGGGTGTAGTTTTAGAATCTCACCCCAGCTGAGAGTTGCACCTTTGTGCGCGTTTACATACACAGTAAAGCTGAGCTTTGGGGTAAGGCTGACTGTGTGGGTCCAAGCATTTAAGCTATCCATCCACATGCAGCTGTTCTTCTGATCGGCTTTCTGGTTGAGTGCAATGATCGGAAATTTGAAAGGAAGAATCACTTGAACTTCCCCATCTTGAGCTTCTGATCTTTCTGCAGATTTACCCTTGAAATCTGTGGAGAGATGGGGACTTTAAGATGGTATTAGCAGAAAACTGTTTTCCATGTTTTGAGCGATTCGATCGAATCTACAGATTCGCTCAAAATACATAGTAACGCTATTTTATAAAAAATTCCATAAACTGAATATCTGAATCTCTTGTTTTCCACCAGATTCCATGGACATCTTGCCTTAGGCAATTGATACATTGATTCCCCTTTTTAAAAAAAAAAAATTGTTTGCGATATTATCACACTCACAGGAACATTTAGTTATCTATAAAACTTCCTGATGTCAGCCAGAGACACTTAAAAGAAATATTTTACTGATTATTAAAGTATGCTTGGATGGCTTTATATAATCTATTCTAGTGTATAAAATTAAGGTATTTTAATTCTGCATTACACCGTTATGAATCTTACCGTGGGGCATTTACTTAATAATGGTCCAGGAGAAAAATGAGACATCAGTAACTTTTTGCATTGTTAATTAACTTTTTCTACTTTGTTTAATCTAATCTTTAATTTAATTTAATCTTTAGCAAACAGAAAGTTCCTTGGTATAAGGTCACGTTCCAGTCAATTACAGCAATCAGCACTTCAATAGCTGCAATCATCCTTTATGGACTGCACGTTCTGTTGCAGCAAACTATTGGATGCAACTACTTTTGCCATGACCGACAGTCCTTCCTCCTGGTCAGAAATGCAGAATGGTCGGTCAGGAGGAATGATTGGAAGGTGTACCCACCTCTAAAGGTATTTTCACCTTAGTTTACACCAATTTATTGGGGGACAAATTAGTGCATATAGGGCAAAACGTTGAAAAATAGTAGGACCAAGTTAGCGGTGCAAAGTTTTTTTGTTGTTAGTATTTCCCCATCTTTTAAGAGATGTAATTAAAATCTGCCTGAAGTTGACAAATATTAATAAAAAAAGAATGTTACATAAATGGCATTATCAATAGGACAGTCTTAAAATCAGTAGGAAAAAAAGCATAACTTATCTGCTAATTGGTTATTTCAATACAAACCAAGAGAGTAAGCATATAAAATATACTTTAAAGGACAATTATACTCACTAATTCATAGCTGCATAGCACCTAGGGTTAGGACCTAAACTGCTAATTCCTCACCCCTGGGTACTTTACCTAGCAGCTGATATACTTACTCAAAGATTCCTTTGGCGCTCCGGTCCATTCCTCCCCTCTGCCACCGTCAGTGACAGTTTGCTATTTAGCTAATGGGAAGACACACATCTTTGCAGAGTGTGTCTTCCCACTGGCTATATCGAGGACCAGAATGCAGAGGGAAAGTAAGTAAGTTCAGCTGTTATGTAAAGAACCCAGGGTGAGGACTTAGCATTTTAGGTCCTCAACCTGGGTACTTCAATTGGGAGGATGAAATGGAGGTGAGTAGAATTGTCCTTTTTTTACATGGCCAAAGAACCTGGTAATCACATGCTGTAATAATCAGGGTTGCCAGATCAGTGAAAATTAAGGGACACCTTTTAAGAACGAACAGCATGGCTGAGAAAGCATTTCAGCTATTTTGTTGCAATCACTTTAGTCATGCTAATTACATTTATCAAATGTGCCACTCTGCCAGCCCAGGCTATAACTGACCATCTGCAGGAGACAGGCCAAACCTTGTTGATGCATTAATTACTGTAGGTGCACAAATATTCACTTAATCAGCATTTATCTTTATGTTTTTGAACATACATACAAACATCACATTGCTATACCTTATAAGATTCGACTACCGGTAACTTTAAACATGTGTGATTACATACAGCCACTACAGACTTCAAAAAAGATTTGCCAGGGTTTCAATATGGTACACTATGCATTTTTTTTAACATTAGGTAAAACAATTTTAGTTTTAAACTGTAATATGTTGTAGGAATAACTCAGTTGAATGCTAGATGTAGTGACAAAGAGAGACATGATAGCACTGCGAAATCAGGGCAGTGGTGCAGATGAATGGGATGCAAATGTCACATTTAAAAACCCTTGGGAGGGCAAGGGTTCATAGGCACAAAGACTTTAACTAAAGAAAATATATGATCCATGATGCAAAGGAGCCAACACACAATCTTACATACACGAACTTGCGAGATAAGATTGAAGAGCAAATGGGGGAAAATATTTTGTGTTTAAGAAGAATGATAGGAGGCACAGGCCCCTTTCCTAAGGTCTTTAAAAGGCTAAAGGAAAGCCCAGTGACCTTAAGCCAATGATTTCTTATCTCTAATCCCACAGGAGCAAATAAATACTTTTAGGGAGTAATTCAAATTCCTTAAAAAGTCTTACAAAAGTTACAAAACTATGTACAATATAGCTGTGTTTTGGAAGAACAAAAGATTACTATTAAGGTAGCCACTGATTTATCCACTAGGAAGAAAGCTTCTGCGCTTTATTGTCATGTCTTTATAACCCCCCAGTTCCGCAGTGCATGCTAGAAACGCCTTTCCGGGTTACCATGGAGTCTGGTCTTCCCAGCACTTTGATTGATTACAGAATAAATTAGATTCAAAAAAAGAAAAAAGTAAAACAAACACATTCTGGCCATGATTCTTCCTGTGTAACCAAACTCTATGGTTTAGCTGATTTCAGTTCCTCTCATGGGGACTGAGACCTTTGCCTGACATTGATCAATATAAGAACCCACCCCCCATACCCTGACAGCCCACTCCCCATACCCTGACCCCCCCCACCCCGACAGCCCCCCCCCCCCCCGACAGGCTCCCTACCATACCCTGACCCCCTCCTCCTCTGACACCCCACCCTTAGTTCTAGAACATCTAAGGAGACTAGTCAGCTTCAGACAGGGAAGTAGAACCTGTTGCACCCTATCAGTGGGGACCGGCCAGCAGAATCTGAACCCGCTGTGTACAGTGTACGGTCCTACATCTGATGGATTTCACCCTCTAGTTAATGTCCCTTTTACCAAAGCGACAGGGTGTTTGGCAGTCCCGCCGCGCGGAATGCTGGTCCTTGTAGTTCACTAACAGCTGGGAAGGGAGCACTTTAAAGCTTTCTACATCACGAGTTTATTTATTTTTGCCTGTGTGTAACACGCACTGGAATGTCTCCATCTCCTCCCCCCACACACACACAGCTTTTCCCTTCACACCTTCCTGGCCAGGCGTTACCACCGGGTAAAGAAATTAAAAATAGGCGACACAGCCCCCTCCCCCCAAAATACACCCCCTCCCCCCCTTCCCAGAGAGAGAGGCTCCACCCCAGGCCCCTCCCCCCCTCTCCGCCTATCCCCTCCTCTCCCCGCCTTCCACCCTCTTCCTCTCTCTCTGTCTTTCTCGCTGCCGCCTGAACTGAAGCGAACTCCGCGAAAGCAAGAAGCTGGGCTGCTGCAGAGACAGACACACGGATCGCAGCTGGAGCCAGGACAGGACAGGACAGGACTCTGGTCTGTGTACTGAAAGACACTTTGCACTGAAGCCAAGGAAGAGGGGGGAAGCAGAGTGGCAAAGGGGGGAGGCGACCGGGACCTGACTCCAGCCAAGCTCTCTCTCTCTCTCTCTCTCTGTTCCCCGCCGTCCCAGTGCCAGAGCGGGTAAGGACTGGGAGACCCCGCTGCAAGGAGACGCACCCGGGAGACCTTTCCTCTCTAACTCCTTTCCCTTCTCTTTCTAGCCGTGTCTGCCGTTCCCCCTCATTGTGTTCTGTCCTCCCATAGACTTTGCCACACACGGTGCGTATCCTCCTGTTTCAGCGCGAGGGGTGACGGAATCTCCCGACCGATCACGACGTTAACCCCGATTTCGCTCGCTCTTACCCCCTCTTGCTTCCTTCATGTTTTTTGGACACCCAGGGGGCGGCATAAGGAACAGTGCGGCTTGTGCCTTTGGGCTATTGTAAGTTTGCTTGTGTTTTCTTCATTTTTTTTTTTTAAATCCTATTTAAGTCTTTCTGCTTGAGAAGTTTCCAACTCCATTTTTGTGTCATACAATCTTCTTGTACAGATTTTATTTTTTTTTGTTTTGTTTCTTGAGAGATTGGAATATGGTGGGGGAAATGGAAACAAAGGAGAAGCCGAAGCCGACACCTGATTATCTAATGCAACTTATGAACGATAAGAAGCTGATGAGCAGCCTGCCCAACTTCTGCGGGATATTTAACCACCTGGAGAGACTCTTGGACGAAGGTTTGTAGCAGCCCGGCTGCCTTTTATCTCCCCCTTCCCAGACCTCGAGCTGATGGCCCCTGCCCGCTACATGTGTCCCCCTGCTCGTCTATCTAGGGCAGGGATTCTAAACTGGCAGCCCTACAAATGGTTTGAAAACCACAACTCCCAGCATTCCCTATTGTGGAATGCTGGGAGTTGTAGTTAACACATCTGAAGAGCCACAAGTTCGACCCCCCTGATCCATTTGGGTTTTTGGCTCGATCACCCAAAGCATGGCTCTAACCACCATTTCTGTTACTTTCCCTGTACAGGAGGTCCCATTGTTTGACATTGCAGTGATTTAAAACAAGGTGACATCCAAATTATATTTTTAAGGGGAGAGTCTCTACAGTGCCCTTTACTAAGCTTTAGAGACAGGAAGTCTGTTATGCATAGGGAAACAATTACCTTTGATCAGTATTTTAACTTCATCTTTCATATAAACTCCCAAATTTTTCTGTGTGTTTTTAATGCTACAAGTTATATAACCCCCCCTCCTCTTAATAATTGGCTATAAATATATATAATCTGTAAAAAAAAAAAAAACATATTCTTCAATAGCAGTGTGTTTTGTGATCTACACCCGTAATTTGCATTCATCTGTTATTCCCACAACCAAATTTTTTAAACATTTTTATTTAAAGACACTTTATATTTCAATGTTCTATCAATACAGTTTTAAAAATAATAGTTAACGGATCTGGTCTGCAGGTTGGACTTTGTGACACCTTGATTTAATGTGCTGGTGTTGCAGTGAAAGGGTAAAGTCAGCTTAAAATTTGGATTTTAATTGGTAAAAAAAAAAAAAGCCCCTTTCAAAGTTCTGATGTGAGGCAGTTAAGTTTTCATTGTAGAAAGCTCCCCACCCAAGACTTGTCTGTGCTGGCCATGTGATCTACAGGAATGTGGATTTATCTGCTGATTACTAAACTCTAGTAATGCAGTAGAGAGCATGTGTGTATGGGGGAGGAAAGCTAGATTAGCTGTTGGAGGAAGACTGCCCTCCTTTTGATTGACAAGAATTACTTTCCACCCCCCCCCCAATTTAGGCCCAGTCTTCTTAAACTCCAGCATCCCTGTGCACACATAACATCATATCCTGTTAATACCTTGATTACAAAAAGTAGTTTCTTTGAGGCCCCATGTGACGTAGCAACATGGCTGGTTTTATTTACTCTTGTAGGACAGTGCACTATTTGTGTAGTGATGGCATTTAACTGTAGAGTTAGGTGGACTATTAATGGAAAAACACTTCCATTAAACTGCAGTATATAGTCGGTAAAAAAATGTGATAATCTTACCTCATTTAAACCTTGAATGTCTTTAGTTGTGTACCCATCTATATACTTTGTGGTAGTATGCTGTTCAAGTGCCGCTGGCAAATTGCCAATTTTGTTTTCCATTTGCATTTATTGAAATGTTTGTTTTTTTTTACTGCAAAACAAAGGTAACAGTAGATATATTGCTCCTTCCATATAACACAAGCTGTTTTTACTGTTCTTTTCTCTAAAAGGGCTTTACATTGTTACCGTTCATGGTAGCTGTGCGGTTGAAATTGCAGTGGAGTCACACAGACTGGGTGGGAGGTTATTTCAAAGATGGAGAGATTGTAATGGATTATTGAAACCTTCTGTTTTATTACAAACAGCATACCCAATGTGTGTTACTATCAAGTGGTATTGATCTGGAAAACCTTGTCATTTTGTAGACATAGGCAATCTTAGGTGAACAGAAGACAGAAGCAGCCAGTATATTTATTCCCTGCATATTGTTGAATTGCCTGATGGTCATACCCATTGTTTTTCTATTAACTTAGCTGTCCTTTTCAGTGTCAACAATGATGTATTTTGTTAAAAGTAAAAATCTATGTTGATACACATTTGGAAAATTGTTTATCATTCTTCCTGTTTAAAATGTGTAATAGATACATTGTTAGTTAAAATACCCCTTCTTTTTCGGTCTTAAATTAATGTCAGTTTTGTTTTTACTGCTCCGTTTAATTAGCAGGAGACATGAGTCAGTTTTGCTGTTTTTATATGGCATAAACATTAAAGTCTGAGTTTTTATCTGGTTCACAGAAAACAAGATGTATTCTGCAGTTGCTCCCTCAAACAGTGTTTCCCATGTTCCATACACTGTTAGAAATGGTCTCTGCATATTGTTATTTTAATATTTAAGTGCATTGATTTAATTTTCTAACAGTTCCTATAATTATAATTGATGGTGCATATCTACTAAACTAATTTTTTTTTAAAACTAAAACTGCAGTTATAGAAGGGGCCTATTGTCCACGTAGTGTACCTATTAATCCTAATTAATTAACAGCACATAATATCGCAAATGTATTTAATTATGAAGTCAGGAGGACATTGAGAATCCATTTTTTTTTTTGTGTAAGAGGGTAAGGAGTTAGCTTTTGCAGCTGTTGACTGGACAAAAGCAAATATTTGCCCTGCAAACATTGCAAAAGGCATTCCATTCCCTTTTAAATTGCATTCTTGTCTTGTCATTCTTTTAAACCTTTGAACTTTTAATGGAAGTAAGAGGGTATGAACTATGAAATGTTTTTATTTCATGCACAAGATGTTCCAGTTCTTTAAAGTAATATAATATAGCTATAGATTTCTTTGTTACATTAAGTGACTATCTTGAGGTAGCAAACAATGCCTGGGAAAGAATTTCTTCTCATAAGACATCTACCGCATCATTTATGGTTTTCATTCAAATAGTCTCACCAATCCAAATTTCTAAAGATCATAAAAGGGGTTGTTTTTTGTGTGCTATTTGGAATACACAGACTTACTAATGCACTAAACAGCTCTAAAGTTTGAAAGGGTGCCATTGTAATATTACCAGGAAGTGGTCAGATGTCCTGATTTGTGTGGCAGAAGCCTATGGGAAAATATAAAACAAATGCGAGGGATGGGATAATGAATGTAGGGGAATTGTAAAACTTAAGAGAATTAAAATGTATGCTGGGGTAGACGCAAGATATGTTTTTTTTTTTTTTAAGCAGCGGTAAAAATTAGCATAATGGTTAATAGTGTTAAGCTATTTCCTTGATAAGTTTGTTTTCTGTCTGATGGTTAATTGATGTAATGTTTATTTCAAGGTTGTTATATTGCAGTCGTCGGCCTAGTGCTTTGTAATGAAGCAAACAAGGAATCTGTACCAGTTGCAATTGGTTTATACAGGGAACCCAGTTTTGCGATGTTTTAACAATGTTTACAGACTTGTAAGTTCAAATGAGTAATTTCAGACAATCTTATTCTATTTTTCTAACTGATAGAATAATTGCTTCAGTGGTAATTTGCTGTTAGCAGCTTTACATGTGTGTCCTTCCTATCTTTTTTTCTATTCCAAGATCTGCTTTGGTCTTTAGCTGTAGTAACTTGATGCTGAAAGGCTTAAACTAAGGGCTTGGTTGTTCTTCCTGTTTTTGTGACTTGGCCATGATGGCAGCTGGAATCTGCATGTGTGAAGGGAGGGGGAGCAAAAAACTTTAAAGAATGTCCAACAACATCTAGCGAAAGAAGGGAGGAGGTGCATGAAAACTACAAAATAAAATTTGTGCAGACTGAGCCACTAAGGGGCGCCAGTAGATTTTGTTTTCAGAAAGATTACAGGAAATTGTACTTTTAAAAACTACATTTTCTGCAATTGTTTTTTTGCCTTTAAACTTTTTTTTTTTTAAATTTTGGTTAAAGCTAATGGTACAAATGTACATTACTGCTTGTTTTAGTGATGTTTGAATTTTTTCTGTTGTATTTTCCATTCATGTTCAGTTTTACGTTTTCAATGCTTTTTTAAATCTTAAATAGAAATGTATTTATACAACACCTGAAACCTTAACTTTGGACAATGTTTGCTAATATAAAGATATGTTATGAGCAGAACAACATTTAAAAACCTTTCATACGGTGAAATGTTACTCTTTGAGAAAGCTAAGTTAACATTTTTATTTTCGTGTGCAATCTAAGCTTCTAATCATATGAAAAATGAACATAAGTATATAAATGATTTAGTGTATCTTTTAGGTAATACATTGCCTCATAAACTTCTGATTTTGGTGTGAGAACATAAGATCCAGCATTTGGATGCATAAAGTAAATATTGATTATCTGGAACAGGTCTGATCCTATGGGCTTTGCTGAATACCAGAAAAGTCTATGGCAATAAAACTGTTTATCCTGAAGTCAACCACCGTTGGCATCAGGATCTATCGAGTCAAACAAAGTTTCTGTTGCATTATTATTTGCTGTCTTTACTAAAGTAAAGAGTGCAATAACATTGCTAAGTTCGTGGACACACAAACGATCCCTTAATGTACAGGATAATATAGGGAATGATTGAAGTGTATTTGTAGCACCAAAATTGCAGTCAGATTCCAATGGGCTTCTTTAGTTCTGATTTTGATGCACTCTGTAGATCAACCCATAAGTTTTCTTCTTAATGTTATTGTTTAAAAGAAGGATCCAAATCAGGGCTAAAATAATTGTCTCAAATTTTCTCTGATAGGTGAAGTTTTAGTTTGAAATTATGCTGTTTTCCTGGAAGGGCTATACCGTAAAAATAATTCTTTAAAGGAGAACTAAAACTAGAATGAGTTGATGATGGACTATATAGTCCAAAACTAACGGTTAACTTACTAGTAAGCAACAATTGTTTTTGTGGAGGATAGGGAGTAGGGCTAGAGGACTGTGACAAAGTGCAACTGTGGATCTGGTGAAAACCTGGTAGGCATGGTACAATTTTAGCATGCCAAAATATCAATTTTAAGTTTGACAAACAGATTGAGCTGTCAGACAAAATGATCAGCCCATGTGTGCTCAACCCCCTTGGTTAATAATTTAGTTTAACAATCTTGGTCAATTGTCATAAGTTTAAACCTCTAAGAAATCTATTTAGGCCATGTCTTATTAAAGACCCCACTCAACCCGCTTGCCTTTCTTACATAACCTGATCTCTCGCTGCCATGTAAATGTCTCTTTATGGCCATTGGCCATGATGTTAGCGGTTGACTGATGGATGGATGATACCTGGAAGCTTGTGTTGGAAGCACCATTGGTAAAGGTAATTATAGCAAAAAGCGAGTTTGGTGGTCCTTAATAAGTGGGTACATTTTGTTTCAGAGGGTGGTCTTGTCCTTTTATTTTATAGTTTTGTTGGTTTTTTGTTTTTTTTTCCTGCAGGTCTGTTAGATTATACATTTATTGCATAGTTATAGTGCTCTCTGAAATAGGCATGAAATGTCTGTTCTCTTTATGTAGAGAAGTTGTATTTTTAAAGCAGTTAAACAGGCTTTGTTGCCATATATACACATACAATGTTCAATGTATGTTCAAATGTGCAATACGAAGGAGGTACAGGGGAAGGTAGATGGCTTTTATCAGCTTTTCACAAACTTGCAGGAAAAGGGGTCTTTCCGGAGTTTTGGAATCTAATGTATCCTGTTATTGTTTAGCTCCCTCTTGTGCTGAAACCCAAAACATGCCTTTTTTATTTTTTATCAAAGCAGTCAGTTGTGTAACAATCCAATACTGAACTAGGATTTGATTTAATGTTTAGGCTGTTCAGATTATCTTTTCTTGTTCAGCTTTAGCTGACCTCCTCCACTCTTACACAAAATGCTTTTATGACAGTCTGTGGCACATGCTTTTGACAGTCTGTGGCACATGTCATTAATCTTTGTTAACTATGACAATTCTAGTTAAAAAGATGCTCAGTGCATTGAGCTTCCTTTTCCTGCAAAAGGAAAGAAATGGGGGAGGTATGTGTACATTATTTAAAATCTGTGGCTGCTAAAATCCTCATTTTATTTGGTTGATGTGATCATGACGCAAATGGAATGACCTTGAAGTTACATCTTGCATTTGTGAATAGACAGCAGTTTCTTTATTTAAAACCCCATCTATGGCACCAGCAATATGTGGTTAAAAGTAAACAACACTGAGACAGGCCTCCCTGCCTTTAGAAAGCTAGAGAGAGAAGTTAATAAATGTAATAAAGCATTTCTTTAATGCCTTTTACATAAGTACCCACAGGTTTACTTAATTCTGCATGCAGATCTAGCATACATTTAAGTTGTTTAGTCCTCACAGCTTTCTTACCAGTTTGATAATCCACACACTAGTAGCCAGCAGGGGGCATTATCTCACAATACAGCAAAAGACAGATCTAGCTGTTCATGGTATGCCAAGCAAATGAGCCATCAGGAAGAACTTACACATTCGCTCATAATCTGTCAGAAGGGGATAAAAATGTATATTCCCCTGTGTTTTGCACACATCCATGTCTTTTTTTTTTTTGTTGGCTGGAAAGTACGAGATGCACATGAGTGTTACATTTTATACTGATCTCTTTACCACAATCCTAGTTAAATTAATTGCTGTTTGGATTGAGCAACAATAAGTAGTGTTGTATCATTAGCTGAGTGATTATAGCTGAGAGGTCTAATAGATGTAAACTGATAGTCTAATTAAACCGGTCTTTTGAATCGGTTTGGTATGGCTAGCATAACACAATTCCAACCACAAGAGTAATTGTTACTGTACAGTTGATTTACTTATTCCACTTTTGTCTAGTATTTGATTCTGCTGAATGGTTTACACCTTTGGGGTTTCCGTATTCTAGCCAGTTGATGCTTGAGATTTGAGTTCAAAGTCTGTCTGATATTCCAGGCCCTCTATTGTTCTACCTCTGAGTAGAATCTTTTATACCATTTGTTGCAGTTTTTAAGTCCTAAAACACGCTTTAGAAAATACCGGTACAATTTAATATACATCATTAGTTAGCGCTTGAAAACCCAACTATGAAGTATGTGGACTTATTTTTGTGTTTGTTTAAATTTTAAAAGGCATGGTTCTTGTATATGTATTGTCCATTAATTTAAAATAAAATTGCAATTATTCTTTGAAATTCCTAAAATGGATGTGTACTACTTACTTATTTTTGTTACATAAAAGAACAAAAATAGTTGGCGACTACTACTAATTAAAATAGAACTTGAAACCTTAAATATAAAAACCATAACCTTTGCTGATGATCAATATAAAATTGAGAGGAATAAGCACTTGTAGTTTAAGGTCTTATTATTTTGGCAAAGGTTGGCACATTTCTTCTATTGTTATGCCACTGTGTAGTTTGGCTGTAAAGGTGGTGATCTCAGTGACTAGTGGAAGTGCTAATTTGTTCTTGAATAGGGAACATTTTTTCCCTCCCAATGAGTAAAAGTTTAAGGCTATGTTAGCACTAGGCAGGTTTTTAATGCTCTGCTGCGTTAATGTACGCCATTTTCTATGGAAACTGCATACAGTGCGTTGTACGCAACACAGTACATCCACAGCGTTGCAATGTGAACAGCGCCATTCATTTGTATGTGCGCAGCGTTTTGGTGGGATGTTACCACACCAAAACACGTCTAGTGTGAATGACGCCTAAGGGTTTGTTAACTGTTTGTTCTTTTTTGTCATGCTGCTTTAAAAATAAATTACACCACCTATGGTGCTGTTGGACCTTGTTCTCATTACAATTTCTTTTGTTTTTAATAGAACTCTGTAGCATGTTATTGCTTGTTTTCTTTATTCGGTGTTGCCAATAATGATTGTGGGAAGTAGCTGATAAATTGTCAGTTTCTAAATGTATATTCAGACTGTTAATTGTTTTGCTTGCTTACCTCTTCTATGTTGTGTGTGGTGGGAAAATACTAATTTCACAAATAAAGTAGAAAAAAATAGAATATTATTCAACATATTGTCTTCTCTAAGGTTTAAGCATTAATGCACTGGAATATGTTACATGGTTTTCACTCTTTACTTAATTACTTGTGATCTGCAAAAAAGTACATATTTAATATAATATTTAGAGTACATAATGAACCATATATAATGAAAATTTAAATAAGTGATCAGATTTACTAGGTTTAATATGCTGCCATCTGCTGCAATCCATACAGCGAACCTCAGAAAAGCAGTTCAAGGGAATCTCTTCCCTTTTTTTAAATTCTAGTCTTCTTCCTGGTCCATACCAAAGAGAAATTAAGCCGAAACTTTACAGATGTAGAGAATTACCTTGAAATATGATTTAAAGTATAACTAAAGTAAAAAAAAATTAATGACTGCATTAATTACTTCTGCATTGGTCTGGAGAAATCATCTGTTCTGCAGGTTTAGAATTTTCTAGATGTGCACATACTGTGAATTCTCTAACCCCCATACCCCCACAACAACCCACCTGGACCGGTCACATTACTAGCGACCTACCTGTGACTTCTGTAATCAGGATTGAACAGTCAGAAAACCATTTATTGCTGAGGAGGGCTGCAAAGATAAATTTGCAAAAGTTCTGCTGATTTTTACAATCGCTGCCGATTTTCAGATGTAAGTGTAAAACTGGGTAAATGCTTTACCGATAAAGGGATCATTCCTTTGGTTCTCATTTATTGTTAACGTGAGTAGCACAGAAATGACCTTTACAGATGAATGTTCAGTCAGTGTTGAGAACGGTGGTTACCTTCAGAATTTGCTTTCCCAAATGTTCACTATACTTAATATATTGAGGGACTGTGTAGCCTGATCTTTGATAAATGACAAGACAGAATCTTAAACATCCTGTCTGTCAAAACAATCTAAAACATTGTTATCTTTTATAATAACTGTGTGTACCAAGCTTTAAGGTGGGTATACACAGCAAAGATCTTTAAAAGTTGACACACAGAATCTTTGAGATATTCTTTTTTTAAGATCAGGCTACAGACAGCCCTGAGCGCTCAGGGCCTAAATAAAGTGCAGGACTGACACATTTTTTTCCTTAAAGGGCATGTCCACCCCCAAAACTATAATCCCCCCAACTACTGGCCCCATCATGTAGTGTAGTGTAATCCTTACCTCACATCCCAGCTCCATAGGAGAACCCTGGTACGTCCCCCCCCCCCCCCCAAAGTCCCAAAAACTGCCCACCAGGAGGCTAGCAGAGTCCATATAGGACTCTGCCTCCTACCTGGCCTCCGGGAGAAGTTTGGCATGCGTACTGCAGCCCTTCTCCCCCTCCCTCTCTACTATCCCTCCCCCTAGCATAAAACCCCTGTAATATAGTAATCCCCCTGGTCTCCCAGCCCCAACCGCATGGTTTTTATTTTTAGAAAGCTCCCCAAACTCTTACTTACCTTTCCTCTTTCCTTCGCTGCACTGAATGACCGGCAGCCGCGTCCGTGATTGGCTGCCGCTCAGCCAATCACAGACGCGACTGCCGGTCCCGCCCCTCTGCTTGCATTCTCGCAAGCAGAGGGCCGGCAGCGCGGCAAAGGAAAGAGGGGAGGTAAGTAAAAGTTTGGGGGGCTTTCTAAAAATAAAAACCATGCGGTTGGGGCTGGGGGACCAGGGGGAAGGCAATATAAAAAAAATAGAAATAAGGGTGGACATACCCTTTAAGCCGTGGCAAACTCTATCAGGGAGATTCAATAAAAGTTCTTATTAAAAATTTTACTACTTTTGCCCCCAGCCAATCAGATATTATTTAACATTTGGATGCTAACATCTGATTGGTTGAGGGAAAATTAGCACCATTTATAATAAGAACTTTGAATAAGGCTGTATATACTTTTGTACAGGGGGCCGACAACGGCAGAGGGAAATGTGTTCCTGAGGCCAACGCTGAATGTTCGTTTTCTTTTTGAATGCTCTAAGGGTGAGGCCACACTGCAACGCACAGGAATCGCGCACAAAATCGTGAGCGTTATCGCACGCGATTGTGTGCGCGATTCTTGCGCGTTTTGGCCTTTTCGCGTTATGGACACATTAACGCACCAAAAATGGTGAACGCATGCATTACCAAAACGCGAACGGACGCGCAATCGCATGCGCATTGGAAATCGCGGGAATTTTTGCGTTCCCGCGATTTCCATTTTAGTGAAAATCGCGTGCGCAAACGCACGAAAAGCGCGCCAGTGTGGCCTAGCCCTAACTGTGGTACACATGTACCTTTTTATATTTAGTGTGGACCCAGCTTTAGTCATATCTACTATTTTGGAATTTGGCTCATTTACATTTTAGCTTTAGTTCTCCTTTAATTTGGTTTTTGTTTTGTAGCTTTTATCTATATAGTCCGGCTGTTATGTAAAGATATTTTTAAAATGTCACCCAGTCCTAAAAGCAGCTTCTATTTTCCTTCTCTGTGTTTTCTCTACTTAAAATGTTCATGAAGCTACTTGCAGATATCGTCATGCCTATAGAAGCCATTTTTTTTGTAATGAAAAACCTACAGGACCTTATTCCACATTTTAAAAAATATTTGTGTTTAGTCTGTCTGCCTTCTCTAGCCCTTGATTTTCCTTTTTCCTCTGATATTGCTGGTTGTCTCGCTAATTAGGCTTTTCTGTACAGTAAATGTAAATTTGCACAGCCACCACGGCTGACAGGAGAAGCTGGTGTTACGCTAACTACTGGTGCTTTCTGACAGCTCTGGCTGATTGGAGTACAGCAGGTGCCTGCTATAGGAAACAATGGGCCTTTACACAGCTCAGTGAACATTTCTCCATGTCTGGACTGGTGAATCCTGAGCTGTGTTTTGTTATATCTGTGACTGTTAAGGCTCCTCATCTTTCTGAATATTCATCAGTTGAATGGAGGTCCCTTTGAAAGAAATTGTTAAATGTAAATGGATTTCAAACGCACAAATATACACACACACACACACCTGCCTAGGAAGAGACGGGTTTAAATCCTGTGAGTGTGTCTCTTCCTAGGCAGATGTATATCACTTCATAGATGGCCCCCAGGTGTTGACTACGAGGGAGAGTGCGTGCCGAAGCCCAAACTTTACACACACATAACTATGAAGATTCTACTCTTCATAAGGGCGTGGCCACACTGCAACACAAACGCACACGGAATCGCATGCGATTTCGTTGCGTTTGCACATGCGTTTTTTCATTCTGTATTGAAAAACGCATGCGATTTTAAAATGTGGAAAGCAAATCGCAACGCTTTTGTTTTCGGTGGGTAGCCGCGTTTTTAATGATATGAAAAAGCGCGGAAAAAAAAGAGCAGCAGTGTGGCCTAGCCCGAACTGTGAGAAAAGTGGGTTGATTCCAAATTGGAAACAGGACTGACAAGGCTGCCCACAACTTTGTGTTTTTAATAGAGCTAAGTGTTTTCTGTCTAAAAGGTACACTTTGTGTTGGCCTCTGATTAACATAGGTTAAATAACAAGCAGTATATCAGTCTGACAACTCAATGTCAGCAAGTAGGCAGACTATGATAAATTGTAAAGAAATTGGTTGTGTAGTAGGCGGTCACAATATTCACCAGCTATAGCTATGGTTACTTCATGGTTACACATATTATTTAGGTTAAACATAGGGTAATTAAGTAAAGAGTAAAGATCTTTAGTTTTTTGCATTAAAAAATATCTTTTACACGCTACAAGATTTAACTGCCAGATGGATATTAAAACATTCTGCTTAATAAATAAAAGTGTAGCTACAGATGTTACTTAATGCAAAACACATTCATAGGTTTGTAAAGATGTAATGTTTTTAGTCTTCTAAGAGACTGAGAATTTGTCTGCTGCACAGTTAACTAATCGTGATGCTCTCATGTATTAGCTAATACAAAAACATCCATTCTTTCTCTTTTTGGGGGGTGGGGTGAACAGTTATAAGTTGCCTTTTGTAGTAGGGCCTTGCTAAACCATATGCGAAACACCTATTTTGCATAAGAGTAAATGCAAATTTATATCTGGAGTGTTTACCAAATTTTTATTAAAAAAAAAAAAATCTATTGTGCCTAAAACAAGAATAGTTTACCTGTAAATCAAAGTTCCAAAAAAACAAAACAAAGTTTTCAGTGTAGTTTCAAGATTTTTAACTTGCATCACAAGTGTTTCATTTTCTCATTGTAAGAAACTGGCTAATGTCAGACCTAGAAGCTTATCTTATCTTTCCTGCAATGATTCACTGTGTAAACAATTAAATTATGGTTTATACTTTAGCAATGTGCTTTCTTTAGGATTAGTTTGCTACTAAATTCTCTTTAGCAAGATATAGGAATTTGTTTAGAGTTATAAATCTAACACTGTTCCATTTGTTAATAGCTATGTGGTAAAAACCTCCTTATCTGAAAGCTGTTATTTTGATATTCTTATCAATGTTATGGAGTACAGCATTTTATGAGGTTTTAACTATATTGCCCCATTATCTTTTTTTTAATATATATTTCACTTCCGTTGTTCTCATTTGGCAAAAGTTTTAGCAGTGCAATTAATGTTCAAATAGGGTGCTGCATCAGTACAAAGTTTACCCCCCATCTTACATTCTTATGTTTATAAACTTTTGAGTTTATATGAATAAACTCAAAACTCTGTAAGGCCCCCCAGTTGTTCCAGCAGTGCTATCCATACCCTCATGAATATTTATAGACACGTGCAAACTGTGTGGCATTTGGTCACCAAAGTGTAGAAAGCATAATTACATCTTTATTGATGTGATGTCTGATCTACTAATAACAGAAGCATAGAAGTATAGAATGCATGTCATAACTGGTACATGGATGTACTTATTTTACCAAACCTGCCTAAAGCTTGGGTATACACAGTCTCCCTCATATAGGGGGAACATTTGGGACTGACATGTTTCCCACCACTGCGCGGAATTCCCTATGCTTTAGTACAGGGGGCTGACTGCGGGTGAGGAAAATTTTCTGAACGTAAAGAACCGCATTGCAGGAAATTGTTTATGGCAACAATAGTTGGCATGGTACGCACATTGCTGAGAGGAATTGTCCCTTTCTCGTTCATGTGTGTACCTAGCTTTACTGGACCTTTTTATGTGCCGTTGTTTTGATGACTCGAACAAGTCACCGACTAGCATTGAGGATTTATTTTTAAAATTGAGTACCTATACATATGGAAATTCATGAAATTCATTTATTTCAGGGACGGACAAATACCAGGCGCCATGTAGCCACGGTGCATAGAAATTAACATCTGGCAACTAACTTTTAAAAAAGGAATTCTATAGAACTGTATACCTCAAACTGGTTTCTTTGCATGTAAAGTTTACATCTTTACTGCAGTTACATTAAATATAATTGGTTACTGCAGAAGATTAGTACAGGCAAACAGTTTTACTTTTTATTGCATGAAAACCTGAGTGCCCAAACCTTACTTACTTAAGACATAAGTATATAATTATTAATGGCAAAAGCAAACATACCAAGGTCTGATGCAGGAGCGCTTTTCATGTGCTTCTATGCTGTGGATCCGGTGTCCCTGCATGCAGGTCCTTCCCTCCGAGCGAGACCCAGCCAATCTCGCAACAATATACAGAACCAGGAAATATAGAGGTCAGCCGCTCCGTCAACGGGACAACAGTCACAGGTGGATATCACATCAAATTTATTGGAAATCAAACAACTGCTTAATAACACAACACCAAAATAGTAAGACGGGATAGACCAGTAACCAACGTGTTTCACGGTAAGAACACCACTTCCTCAGAGAGCTCTCTCACCTGGTCTCTGAGGAAGCGGTGAGAGACATCCTGTGACTGTTGTCCCGTTGATGGAGCGGCCAACCTATATTTCCTGGTTTTATAAGTAGTAATGCCTAGCTTAATTCCAATTATTTTGGCGCAATAATGTACTACTTGATACCATAGTGAAAAACCAATTTATTAAGTCATGGTTTTTAAATTCATACAACCCACAAGATTTTAATGTATATGTTTTCATTTTGAGTTTTGAATATTGGGTTGATTTCTACTGGGCAGTTGCCCGTTAAGCCAAAAAAAACCCTTAAAATTGAAAAGGGAACACGTGCAAATGAATATGCTAATTTTACTGTAATAACAGCATTACTAATTACTCATTTTAGGCGAAATAAATGTAGTGGAATTTACAATTCAGTGAAAATTAATGGACAGTAGTGTATGGGGGCTGGCCTATGTAGTATTTCTAGGTGAATTGTGTTTGTGGCATAGTTCCAGGAATCTAAACAGAAATATGCTGCCAGTGCAGACTTTGGTTTCTCTAAGGTATACAATTGTTAAGGGTTTGTCTGGTATGAGTGATAGGTCTCTCACATCAAGTTGGAGTAGCTAATGCTTGAATGGATGTGGTAGCTGCTTGAGAATGAAGCTGCTGTTAGCAGTGAAAAATGTCTTTCTTACAAAGCTTGTGCAGCAGCCATGGAATAAAGCACATTTTTATAATAAAAGTGATGAATTTAATCGCAAACTGGCAGCCAAATGGAAATTGCAGACCTTGATACTTGAAGAAAATTGCCTATAAAGCAACTCTCGAAAGAGAGCAGGTTTTAAATTTATCCACCCATTTCAACGCTGAGGAGAAAACCGGAATTATGGAGAATTCAGGTATGCTTAAGTTAGAAAGATGGTCAATAGTGAATCCTTTGCCCCAAATAAGTTAGGAACTGAAATTTGAATGACCTGATTATAACATCAATTTTTTCCTTTTAGTAAAGAGATGCATTAAAATAGAAATAATTTATTAAAATTGTGTTTAACCTTTTTGTTCTCCTTGAAAGAGCCAAAAGTTGAAGGTTTCCCTTTTTTTTTTTTTTTTTTTCTAATATTTTTTGCCTTAAGTTTCTTAAACTAGCCATTTATGAATTGGGAGACTAAAGGAATAATCCAATTCAGCCAAATAATCACCGGAGGCATACTTCAAACCTTTAAAAGACTTCAAGGCCTTCCTAGGTCCTATTTCTATAGATATCTGCAACTATGCCACTTTACATTTTTAGTTCATATAACTAACTATTGTGGATGTTTGTGCAATGCTGCACATGTATTTTAAGACAGATATTATATTAGTAAATGTTACATAGAGAATAGAAGATGAATTCCAATATATGGTTCTGCCAGGCAGGGCTGGCCAAATCCCAGGAGCTAATGCTTCTAGAAATTTACACATGGCAACTAAATACTTAGTTTTCAATTGGTGTCTATGGAGCTAGCTAGATTGCCTCCTAAAATTGCATCACTGGCTCCTAATGTCAAGACAATTTTTCCACTCATGGTCCGACGGTAAAAGCTATATTTAGATGTTTTGATATATTTAAATGTCAAGTCTGTCAAATGTCTATATTGTATATGGCTAGCATTAAAGGTCATGTCCAGCCATATAACCAAAATGTAAGTATAGGTTTAACACCCAGCCCCCCAAACACCATTTTTTGTTATAATTGCCTTCCCCCAACCTGGTCCCTTGCTGCAAAGTTCCTTTTCACCGCTCTGCTTCCTTGACTTAAGAGCTAATAACTAACAGCCACAACCGGGAAGCTCCTTATTGCTGATATACAGTGTAGCTTTTATGCAGTCAAATATGCCTGATGGACAATGTACATCTGTATTAATCGGTTATTGGCTGAGGGTGTGTTCCAAGTTTATCCCCAATCATCTTGTGTACATTTAGGTATGTTATGGACCTCTGTAGGGTTATTGTTGCACTTGTAGTCGGGAGATCAATCCTTAAAGACCCTGTGCTTTAAGTATTCCGATTGCTAGAAGTTTGGTTATTGGTATTTTCCAGTTTTGGAATTCAGCATGTATACAGTGGCATAGTTGCATATATCTGTAGAAATAGGACCGGGAAGGTCAAATTCAGCCTTTATATCTTTAAAGGTTTGAAGTATGCCTCCGGTGATGATTTGGCTAAATTGGATTATTCCTTTAGTCTCCCGATCAGCTCCACAGGAGAACTCTGCAAGTTGGGGAAAGTTGATTATGCCATTGTGCTGTTTCGGGAGGAATATCTGTATATTTAAGCAGCTCATGTGTTTCTTTCCACACTTTGTACATTTCATTGTGTAATGGGGTGGGGGAGTTGATCAGATGTTTACTTGGTGTTTCGATAGTAGAGAGCATGGAGCCCATACAATATGAAGCTAACATATGATCTTCAGGAGAGGGGGTTTCATTTGGTTTTAACATCCACCAATAATTAACCCACCTTCTTTTTTCCTGTTCAGAGCTCCACCCATATTGTTTCTGCCTTGTCATTTATACCCCCATCTATCTTGTCTTTTAAATTTGGCTTCAATTCTTGTTTAAAATACATACTCCCCCCTCCTTTCTTATTAACTCTGTTCGAAAGGAGTATCCTTCAATATATACTGTCCAGTCATGTGACTCATTTAGCCATATTTCTGCAATAACGATCACACACCTTTCTTGCAGCTATTAGCTTTAGTTTC
Organism: Hymenochirus boettgeri; assembly: GCA_019447015.1. NCBI lineage: Eukaryota > Metazoa > Chordata > Amphibia > Anura > Pipidae > Hymenochirus > Hymenochirus boettgeri. Next base: position 120,147,922 of record CM033473.1, read on the forward strand.
CCAGTCCAAACTTCTTGCATTTGAACAAAAACATACATTTTAGATTACCATTCAATTTACTTCCATACTTGGACGTACATGCCTACTTAACCTCAATGATCCTCTACCCCAGTGTAGTCCAACATAGGAACCCCCCCCCCCACCTAGTTTAATATATTCCAACCTCCTAGCCATCTTTTCCCCAAACCGGCTTCTGCCATCGTCATTGAAGCACAGTCCATTTCTACTAAAGAGCCTGTAGCTAACAGAACAGTCAGACCTGTTCCCTAAAAATCCAAACTCCGTCTACTTACACCACCCTTTTAGCCACGCATTAATACTCCTAAGCTCACGTTGCCTTCCTATCATAGCAAATGGCTACGGTAGTATTTCTGAAAACACTACTCTTAAAGTCTTTACTCTGTGTTCTCCCCAGCATCTTCTAGCTGGGTGTTATGTCCGGCTAATTTAACTGCCCGTCTAGCTAGCAGGACCACTGCCTGTCACAATCTAATCCAGCTAAAAACTGCAGAGGCAATAGCAGCTGAAAGAGGAAATCTCCTCTCTGTTCTGTCAGTAATTGCAACATTGTATTGTGCTACTCAGCACCTGGAGCAGAGGATACAATGTTGCAATTATGGCAGAACTGAGAGGAGAATGAAAGAGCTGTCAGCTGCTTTTGCCTCTGCAGTTTCTAGCTGGGTAGATCGTGATAGAGAACAGAAAACATGTTTTTTATGTAAAAAAAAAACACACACACACACACACACACACACACACACAAGCCTGCCTGCCTTTCTCTGTCTGTCTGTTTGCCTGCCTGCCTCTGCCTAGGCACAGTGCTTATGGGAAATTTCAGATCCCAAAAGGAAAGGTTAGAATGGGAATGTAAACTTATACAAAAATTTGGGACTCTAACTCTACATGACATTAAGATTAGAAACATAGTGACACAAAGTTTAGATCTTTGTTGAGTCCAATCAGACTAAATTCCTTCAAACCACCCAAACCCATAAATATCTCATTTATACCAGACCCTCCATGGACACTAGAGGTGAAGTGTATCTAATTGTTTATTTAACCCCTGCTAATTCTTTTATTACTGCCTGTGATCATTGAATGTGTATTTACTGTTTTATTTACGACAGCCATTGCCAATCAGGCATCTGTGTAATGTCAGAAAGTCTTTGTTCTAGTATGTATAAAATAGTGATTTTTAAGATTCAGTATTGTATCATGCCTGAGGAAGAAGCCTAGTGCTTTGAAAGCTTGCATTTTCAATCATTTTAGTTAGCCAATAAAAGGTATTACTTTATATCCAAGATGTCTTCAAAACATATTGTGACATTTCTAGCACCTCCCTAATTAATTATATAACTAAGAGCATATAGATTCCCTTAAATTATCTGCACACTCATTAATGCAAATAAAAATCCTTTATTAATTCATTATAAATAAAGGATTTTTATTTGCATTAAAGGGCATGTCCACCCCTTTTCCCAATTATTGCCACATAGTAGCTCTCCCTCCCCCAGCTCCAACTGCTATAATATATTCTCCAGAAACTCCCCCGATCTTTACTTACCTTCCCTCTTTCCTCCACCGCAGTGCCCGGCCCTCTGCTTGCATGAAACTGCAAGCATTGGGCGGGACCGGCAGCTGCGTCCCTGATTGGCTGAGAGGCAGCCAATCACGGACGCAGCTGCCGGAAGAGAGAGGGAAGGTAAGTAAAGATCGGGGGAATTTCTGCAAAATATATTATAGCATTTGGGGCTGGGGGAACTAGCCCCTGCTAAGGGTTTTTACACTAGGGGGAGGGAGAGCAAAACGGGAGTGAGGGGAGGGCTGCTCTGAGCAAGCCAAAAACCTCCGAGGACATCTCGGAGGCAGAAACAATTTCTTTCCCTGCCAGGCTCCTGATGGCCAGTTTTCTGGACTTAAGAGGGACATTACCGGAGAACCATTTGGGGCAGGGATTTAAGGTAAGGATTTTTATGCACTACAGAGTGGGGCCAGTAGTGGGGGAAATTATAGTTTTGGTGATCTGACATTTTGGGTTTGAACAGGCTTTTTCACAGGATGCACTACTTCCTGAAATGTTCCTAACAGTAATTTCTACTGATTGGCATTTGGATCAAACATGCTCAGATCTCTGAGCAACTGAATCAACCCAGGCTCTGGGACAAGTGTAAAACCGTAATGGTCTCTATTAGGGGTCAGTATTTCTAAAGCATATATATTTATACACAGACAAAATGCTAATTGGGCATGGGGGTAGAAAAATACTGTTCTTTTTTTCTTAATGGCTTCTAACCTTCCCCTTTTAACTAATAAAAATAGTGCAAATTACTTTTTCCCTATGACCGAATTTCCCCATTCCGCCCCACCCGGCTAATTTTCCATGGCACTCGGCTGGAAAAAAACTCTGGGGAGAACTCTGCTTACTTTTAACGTGGCCCCTAACTCTTCTCCTCTTCTTACTGGTGTCATTGACACCAACATAAACCAAAACCTGGGTCTCTCCCCGTCCCACCCAATAATCTGTCTACATGATCCACCACATATCAAACCCTAGCACCAGGCAGGCAACACACAACAATGGAGTCCCCTACCGCTGCCACCTGCCTATCCTTCCTAGCCCCCAGTTCTCCCTCGAATGGTCCGCTCCATACATGCTACTTCTGAGCCGCCCTCCACATCTTTACCTAAAACGGCAAAACTGTTAAAATTGACTAGCAGGGAAAAAGCAACCCCTACCCTTTAGTCCCCTTCTAAACCCGGTGACCCTTATAAATCTATCTTCCTTCACCACCTTTTTTGTCCCATTTCCAATCTCCAGTTTACTAGCCCCAGGCAGTACCTGTGTTTTCCTCAGGTTTGCCAAGCCCTGCAATGCTGCAAGTTTTCCCTTCAGATTCCAAATGGGCAACCCACTCACATCTGATACATACATAGGTCCCTTTGAGCGGCTGCTCCAAGATCCTGTACATGCGGCAAGATGCACATTGTGTGGCCCTAACAAAACGGTCCGTACTAAACAGTAATAGTAATACACAACAACTGAAACCACAATACACAACTACAGAAACAGCAGTCTTATTTCTTAATGCACCCCTTTTAAAACCGAATAACCCCTTTAAAAGGAAATCGCTCAGACAATTGCTTAGCAAGCAGGACTTATGTAAGTTTCAAAGGACACTACAATGCTCAAGCAATTTAAACCAATTAGCTACACCCCATCCAAGCAGAGAATATTGTTATATTAAATATTATTTTTGTTATTGATCGTTTTTATTATTATACATAGATATGTAACCATATAGATAAGGAGTTGAAATTTCAGAATATAACAATTTATAATAACTAATAAAAGCCATGAGCATTTCTGCCTGAAATTTTTATATTTTTATGCAGGACTCAACCAACCCTTTTAATCTAAAGGAACCATAAACTTGCACAATGTATATTTTAATGTCTACATACTATTGTATTTCTGTGCATGCAAGTTTGCACCTGTGAGATTTGACATTAATACATTTTGTTAATGTTAAGATCAGCCTGCTGTGCATATTTCATTATTTATATTTTCATTACTCTTAGACGTAGAAAGTGAATTGAGAAAGGAATTGTTAAAACTGCTATAATTACATTTGATTATATGTGTGAGGGGAAGAACACCTCTACTCATTAATTTACCTGGCTGGTAGAAATGCATTAAAATAACTTGAGCTAGCTGTTGATAAGAACTAGAATCTCAACTAGATGATGGATTAGACGAAGCCACTGTACCTGGATATAAAAAGTGCAATTTATGAAGCACAAAAATATCTTTATCTAATAACCTAATACTCAAGACATGTGTTTTTTTATTATTTAAAATGGTAATAGGTGTCTGTAGTGCTCATTAACTCAAAATATATACGGGATTTTCATTTAATTTTTGAGGTTAGATGCCCAGGTGTTTTACAGAATGTGACTACATTGTGTTAAAGGAATTTAGTTCTAAAGGTTTTTCTCTGAATTTGGTTGCATATTATTGGTCATGGTAAATTAAAAAATGCTGTAAAGGTCATGGGGATATATATATATAATACATAAGGCTCTGGATTTACAACGGGGAAGTGCAGTGGCGAGAATCCTCATTACAATCACTCGGCTATAGAACGGACTAATTTCTTATATTCACTGCCCCTCCCATTTCAGTGTTCATGTTTGAACAATGACTCAGGCGGTGGGGGAAGAAATCAGAAACTTATGTATTACAAGAAATAATGCACCCCTTCACATTTATAAAATAAGGATATTACCACACCTTGAAGTTCCTTGCCCTATATAAAAGTACATGGCCTTGTGCTTCAATATGGTCAGAGAACTCCTCGGTGGTGTAATATCCTTATTACACTGTAAGGGGCACATTATCCTTTGTATATTCATCTCAATCTCTTAACAAGTTAAGGTAAATAATAGGCCTTTCTTGCATGTTATCTTATTGCAGCCTGTCAAAGCATGGTGTTCAATAGGTTTTTCCTTGCCTTCGCTTTAGTCACTGGTACTCATTGCTCAGCCACTTCTCCAGCTTTGTTTACCTTCTAAGACGGAAAGGAAGCCTCTGCATTGAGAGATGACTGAGAATGTTTCAGTCTGCACTGACTATCCGTCTTTTCGCAGATGACTTTGCTATAAATAGGCAGAGGTAGGCAGACGTAGACTTGTATTCGTTAAAAATATTGAGAATTGCTGAGGCAGATCATCAATGCAGGCTGTACTGGTCACTTGACTAAAGTGTCATATTACCTGTACCTAAACTTTTGAAAGGCTGCATTTAAAGATGGGAGAGTGACTGAGTGCTCTTCACTTCTGGCTTGCCAGATTTCTCTGCCTCTGGCAAGACCAACTACATTAAAAAAAAAATGGATTTGATGTCCATGTGCTTTTGCTTGAACCAAGCGTGTGTGAAATTAGTCCACTTTTGAACAGCCAGCATGTTTTATTGCTAGTTAACGCTGCTAGTTTTTCTATGTTGGGAAAGCAGTATTAAAATTTATACTTCTGTTTTAGGGACTGGAATTTGCTAATTTATACAATGCTAGGCCACACTGTATGCACTCTGATTTTGGTATCAGAGCGCGTACAACCACTAATTTTGTTGTGTGAATCGCATACGCTCTGATAAAAGATTCTTTAGGAAATAACAGTATAAATGCACTTCAATGTGCAAGCGATTTCGCTTGTCATGCATGTTACTGTGCGTTAGATTGTGTGGCCACAGCTTCAAAGTTTAAAAAGCTGACTAAGATTGCATAGGCAGTGTTGTGATTTGGGGCCCCTCTGCTTTGATGTATGCACTAAGTATTCTGTTTTCATAAAGAATGTATATGTTAAAGAAATGGTAACATCGTAATTGAGGTTGAATAAAGAAATGCGTCCATAAAGTCCAACCTTTTCAACCCTCCTTTTTAACTCTACCTAACAGCTGGTCCAGAGGAAGGCAAAAAAAAAAAAAAAAAGGGAGGGGGAATTTGGAATTCCTTCCTGAATAGAAACAGCAATCTGAAAGTATCCCTGGATCAACCAGAACTACAGCAGTATATGAATACCATTCATTCTCAATATTTTAGAAACGTATCTAGGCCGCTTTTAAAGCTATTCAATGAACTTGCCATTACCACATCTGCTTAAAGGATGTCCACGTGTCCTCTGATATGCCCTATTGGTGAACAATACACCAGAGAGTATTGAATGACCCATTAATATATTTGTATAAAGTGATCATATCCCCGCGCAAACGTTGCTTCTCCAATGTAAACAGCCCTAACTTGTCTAATCTGCCTGCATATTCAAGCCCCCTCGATCCCCTTAGTTGCCCATCTCTGAACTGCTTCCATTTCCAAGATGTCATTTTTGTATATGGGATTCCAAAATTGCACTGCATATTACAAATGAGGCCTTACCAGTGCCTTGTATAAAGAGGGGAATAGATTCAAGAGAGAAAAATATTATTGTCTTGTAAAGATGGGGGATTATCTTGCTAGCTCTAGCCTTTGCTATCTATCTAGCTGTTTTTGCTACAGCTAACCCTGTTATCTACCAGAACCCCCAAATCTTTTTCCATTAGAGAATCACTTAAATGGCATCTCAACCCTCAATTCTTTTGGGGGGGCTATACTGTAGTGTATCCCTTCCCACCCCCAACCACTGTATTACTTTGCTAAAAAAAAGAATCCAAACAGTACTTGCAGACCCTCGCTCCAGCTAAAGGGATTCACTGAATATTGGCAATGTCTATAAGATGGGTCATGATGCTGACAAGCTACTGTTGTCAGCATCGCAACATATTGGGCAGAATGGATTTTTTTTTTTGATCCACCCTTTAGTAAAGTGTAGGGCACCGATAACAATTGTGTGTGTTGTGTGCCAAAAAAAAATACAAATTTTTGTTCTGCACTTCTACGGAACAATTGAAGTTCTGAAAATTATTTTTGTATTTTTAATAGCATTTTTGATTTTTCAGAGGACTTTTTTTTTTTTTTTAATTTTTGATCATTTTCAAAGCTTTGAATGGTATTTTTAATGAATAGTTCGGAGTTTAGAAAATTTGGAAAAAAAACCAAAACTGCTGGATCCACGGATTTTCAAATCCTACAGTTTCGAATCGAAACCAGGTTTGTTTCAAAACTGGGATTCATCACTATCTATGACCAATACTGTACAATCGTAGGATCATGTATACACATGCGATTTCCACAGCATGTGTGCCGACAAATTACATTGGTATCTGTCGGCACACATGCAGCTGAAATGCACACCGGTCTCAACCTATCCACATACCTTGAATGGGGATTGTGCAGCCATACACTGTACAGATTGGCTCCCTTTGCTTAAAGGGGAACTAAACTTAATATTTTAAAATCCTAATGTGAAAGCTTTTCTACCCAGAATACCTATACATTGAAAGATTTTTCTCTAGTTATTTGCATTTAGTAGATATAGGTAATAGATTGTGTAACAAAGGAGGCTTCCATGTTGTTGCCAGTACAACTCATAGCCCATGTTGGCTTCAAAGAGCCACGCCCCCTGACCCCAGGATTCAGTCTCTATGCACAAAATTTCAAGCATTTCTAAATGTACCTGTCATCATAGCTGGTGGCGCACAATATAAATGCTGTAGTTTTAGGAACAAACAGACCAAAAAGTCACAAGTTCTAATCCCCTTTTTACTTATTAAACAATATAACATAGTCGACTGCCTGCGTTAATTGCTTTTTTTGTTTGTTTGCTTCATGTTTCTAGAAAAATATAAAGTTTGTTTATTTACCAACCAGCGTGAATTGCTGACAGTAGCAATACAAAATGGTGAACTCATTTTACTGACATTTACTGAAATGTACATCTGTCTATTGCAAGTTCACTGGTGACACGTTCTGTTAAAGTGCTGGGTTAGAAAAAAAATAGACTATTGGGGCACAGGATTGATTCCCTCCCTTCATCATGGGGAATTTGTATTTGTTTTTATTATGTGTCTAGCAAAAGATAGACTCCACATGTACCAGATTTATTACTTATTAGCCCTTGTGGCCTAGCGGTAGAAAGCTTTGTTTTTAGAAAGACACAGTATAGAAGGTTGCTATTTCGATTCCCCATACTTAATTTTATTTTTTGCTGAAATGTTAAATGTTCTGTTTCTTTCATCCATGCTAGCAAAGACATACACTGCAAAGATTTCTTTTCTTTTTTGTATGAAAAGCAAAGGAATTTATCATTGTTAGGGACAGAAGCATTTGTAATGCGTTAAAAAACTGCACTGAAATCTAAGTTCTGTGTCAGAGGGAGGGATCTCTGAGCTGTAACATGATTGGCTGTCAGCTTCCAGGAAGCAAGACTGCAGTTTCCTGTAAATGGGTACTGTGTACACATTTCCGGGTGTTCCCAGAAATGCGTGGCTAAGATTTGTGTAAGGAGAGGGGGTTTGGGTTTTTAGAGAACTGGGCTGACTTCTCTGTTGGCTACAGGCTCTTTAGTCGAGACGGATTGCACCTCAATGGTGATGGTGCAGCTGTTTTGGGGAGAAGATGGCTAGGGGGTTGGAGGAGAATTTAAACTAGGTATGGGGGGGAAGGTAAGTTGAACTACACAGGGGTAGATAGAGAAGTTAGGGATCAGGGGGCTATTAACACAACGGAGGATGGAGAAGGGGGAGGGGGGAGCATAGAGGATAAAAAGGCATGTACGACCATGTATGGAATAAATCTAATATCTATATATCTAATAATCTAAAATGTATGTTTACAAATGCAAGAAGTCTGGCTGGAAAAACCGGGGAACTTGAAATAATGGCTTTTAAGGAAAGATATGATGTGATTGGTATAGCAGAATCATGGCTTAATGATTCACATGACTGGACAGTAAATATTGAAGGATACTCCTTATTTAGACATGACAGAGTTAATAAGAAGGAGGAGTATGTAGTTATTTACAGGAATTGAAGGCAATTTAAAAGATGGAATAGATGGGGGAGTAAACGATATGGCAGAAACAATATGGGTGGAACTGTTTACGAAGCAAGAAGGTAGGTAAATTAATTGTTGGAGTATGTTCTAAGCCGCCAAATGCCGGGGAGGAGTTGGAAATGAATCTCCATATGCAGTTGGCGAAGGCTGCTGGTATGGGGCATGTTCTGGTTATGGGGGATTTTAACTACCCTGACATAGATTGGAGTAAGGTAACTGCCAGCACAAAAGGTATAAAGTTCTTAAGTTTCCTATATGAACATTTTCTTTCACAGATAGTAGAAGTTCCTTCTAGACAGAATGCGTTGTTGGATCTGGTGATATCTAATAACCCTGAGCTCATTTTGAAGATGAAGGTAATGGGAAGCTTAGGGAACAGTGACCATGATATAGTATCATTTAATATAGGTTGCAAAAAAGTGCACTGGGTTAACAAAAACTTTTAACTTTTGGAAAGCTAATTTTATGTTGTTAAAGGAATCACTCCTGCTCATAGACTGGGGGGATTGTTTCTAAGTAAAGATACAGAGCAGATGTGGACCACTTTTAAAGGGATATTAAACTTACATTTCTAAATCTGTACCTTTTAGGGAACAAGTGTAAAAAAATGAGGTCCACTCCTGCCTGGCTTAATGCTCAGATAAAAAGGGAAATGGGGGGAAAAAACCATATGTTGATGCAGTTGCTGTTTGGTCTCCCCCACATATCAGGGGGAGACCAAACAGCAACTGCATCAACATATGGCCCAGCACAGAAGAGCCAATTCCTCGGGTCAGGACTCAGCTGTGTACCTGCATCTTAAGGATAAAGGACATACCTTTGAAGATTGTAATGTTAACATACTGGCGAAGGAACGTGACTGGTTCAAGAGAGGTGTTAAGGAGGCCATTTATGTGAAAATAAAGAAACCAAGACTAAATAGAGGTGGGGGGGTTCGACACCAACTGTCTGCCATGTACAATGCTGTTTTAACACCTTACTCTGGGCATTCCTATAACACCTCTTAGCCACTATCCAATCACACCCTTAACACCTGGCTGTGATATGCTAATTGGGATTTTCCAGGGTACATAATTGCCACAGATTCTTGTACAAGTCATTCTGAATTGAGAAAGCCAGTCGGATGACTAGCGAAACATCTTCAAGAACTACATTTCAAGTCCAGTTGATCAATACTACAGATACACATTTTTATGGTAAAACACCAAGATATTTATTTTGAAGGTTTGAAGGACTGGTGTTTAAAGGAGAACTAAACTTTACCTAATGTATATGCTTTTCTGCCCTGAAGATGTGTACATTGCATAATACTTCTGTAGTAAGTTGCATCAGACTTACTTTAAAATTTCCATTATGTTCCTAGCAAAAGATAAAGGGGATAGTGGTAGAATTTTCATTTTAGCAAGACAAAGTACATGAGGTTGCAGGTTCGATTCCCTGGTTATACTTTTTTTTACTAAAATGTTAAGATTCTGTTTCTTACATTCATGCTAGTTAAGAGAAACTGCAAAATTTCCTTTTTTTTGTATGAAAAGCAAAGGAATTTATCATTGTTAGGGGTAGGAGCATTTGTAAAATTTTTACACAAACTGTACTGAAAACAGTTCAGTGTCAGAGGGAGGTGTGATCTCTGAGCTGTAACATAATTGTCGACTTCTAGGAAGTAAGACTGCTTTCTTCTTTGCTTAAGATGGTAAAAAGTGATTGCTTCCTGGTCTACTAAGAAACTGCATTTTTTGAAAGGATAAATCAGAATTTTTCTATAGGTTCTACCAACAGATAGACAGACATAAATGATACTAGGAAATGTTTTGGCGTAAAGCAAGACTCAACTAATGTGTCCTAGATTATGCAGAAAAATTTTAAATTAGCTGTTCACTGTTTTACCTGAAGACACTAGCATTGCTCTGTGGTATGTCTTTACGGAAATGTACATCCTATTCTTGTGGTCACTAGTCTTTTTTTATTTTTTTTCCAGTCTCCATGTAAAGCAACCTGCAAGTGTGAATTTCCCAGTGGTTGTTTAAATTGTCAGAAAATATGCATTGTGCTACCTCTTGAAGCAGAAAAGTTATTAATTAAAATAGGAAAAAAAACTATTTTAAAGGAGACTAAAAACAGAAATAAAATTAAAAAAAAAAGTGAAGAGGCTACTGTCATGTTATATATATTGTCAATGTATATTAACTTGAGTAGGACGAGTTAGCAGATTCTGTTCAAGCAGATTAGACTTGATTTAAGATGATAAAAGCTGTCAGTTTTGCTCCTCTGTTAAACTGTGTGGCATGTACAGAATCATGCTAGTTTTTATAAATATTGATTTGGATTTAAATTTCAGTTGTGTGGCAAGATATTGAATATGAGCAATTTTAACACTTGAATACTAACTCAGGTTATGGTGTCTTGATTCTTTGCTCTTCTCAAACATATTACTTGCTGTGTTGCAGTTATAGCATAATTATATTTTTGTTACGTGTTTGTTGGATCTTGATGGTAGATTTAGATGACTAGCGATGCACAAAAACAAAACAGATGGACTTAGAAATTTGACTTTGCATATCTATGGCTTCAGCACAGCAAGTTGAGCGATCATAATGAAGCTAATAAATTTGCTTTTATAGAGATCTCAACAAATGCTGAATATAAATTGGGCTTGTAAGAATGCACGCAAGGTTTTTGGTTGTTTCAAAATTGAGGGGACTTCAAATTGTTTATTGTCAAACATAAAAACAGTAGCAGATTGTTTTCCTTTACAGTAATAGCATTAAAAGAGCATGTATATTCAAATGACATTTAAAAAAAAAAAAAAAAAAAAAACCCTTACTTTAAAAAGATAATGTTTTGTTAGGTAGGAGTTACTACATCAGCTCCCCTATTCTTGTCTAGGTGCAAGGGTTGCAAGTTATTTATGCCCGGATGTGGTCATAAATGATTGCAACAAGCCATTTCTTGCCACTCCCAGAACCTTTATACCAAGTCAGGCCCCCTAAGAAATATCATTTGCCACTAAACATTCCCTTTTAAAAAATATTTGTGTATTACATGACAAAAACTGATACATTTGTGCATGGCTGTGTCCAGTATGCAAGGGATGCCAACTGTTAAAAGGACATGTCCACCCCCCAAACTAAAATTTAACACACTACTGGTTTAAACCTTGTGTATCTGCTCCTTATGGTTTTTCTGTAGTGTGAAGAGTAGGAGGTGTCGGTCATCTGGTCCTTGCTGCTTCCTTAACCTCAGTAAGGACAGTGACATGTGCCAGGGAGCCCTTCCCTCCCACCATCCATGTCCTCGTACTTCCACCTATATACTACTCTTATACAAAGACCCTTACATTTCCATAAAAAAATATGTGCATCAAGCTATCCATATGCAAAGTTATCTGTAATTTTTGGTGTTGGAAAAGATTTTGGGGATGATGCAATGAATTTCACAATGCAAACTACCTGCACTCAATGTTTTAACCACTTTGCGTTATCAGGGATTTTGCACATTTAATGTTAAAGGGCATCTATAGTGAAAAAAACACATTGCCCCTTTGCAAAGTTAAATTCATGTACTCTGTGCTGCCTTAATCCTATATCTGTCACTGACTCTGTTTAACCATGGTGTCAGATCTATGTGCAGCATTCCCCCCTTCTCCCTCCCCTCTGTTACCTCCTCCATGTCTCAGCTCCGGCTAACCGACAAGCTTTTTATGTGCAGTAGGAGTTAAAAGTTCAACATCCTGAAAAACACACCCACGCACAGTGGCCAATAGATAGAAAGCTGTCCTGGAGACACGGAAGAAGGAGATCCATGCAGTTTACGATCTCTCACTTTGTGACCCATCATCAATCAGTGAAAGCTATTAAGAAGGGGGGTCAAGTGCAGCCTTATATCTAACATCAAAGCTACCTTTCTCCCCCTGCTAATGCTCTTATCTCTATGTTTATTACAGAGCAGGGAGGGGGGATCACGTCACAGGGATTTGATTGACAGTCCAAGTAGGAGTAGAGGAATGCAATCATTGTTTCTTCTAACTGGTGTATCTCAGGACAGAGAGGGAAACTGAGAAAAGTGAAGACACTCTGGGGGTTGTGGGGAATTATAGAACACATGGAAAGAAAGAAAAAAAAGTTCATTTTCCCACTATAGATGCCCTTTAACATTTCTGGTTAATAAGGAAAACCTTTTCCACTAAAAAAAAAACTGTATTTACTGTAGAACTATAGCAATCAATTGTAATTTTCTTGATTTGGATGTTTCATGCCAAAAATTACCAACCTGGCCCTTAAAATTCAGGATCCACTTTTGTGTATGTACACAGGCCGCAAATACTAGCCAGATTCAGTGCCTGAAAAGAATTTCAGGGATACCATTTTTAATTGTAATATTGTGCACTTTTTGGCTACCTTGAGCCTTAGATTATGCAAGCATTGTATTTTCTTAGTTTCATGTGTTTACAATAGTTTGCATAACAAAAACATATTGGGCCCCAAAAATTAGTTGTTAGTTAAAAGGCTAGAGGGTGATCTGGGTCTTGGTAATCTTAATGAATAAAGTTAGGACACTCCCCACCCTCCCCCTACCCTTTTTTTTTTTTCTTCTTCTTTTCTTTTTGTTTTTTGTTCTGTATCTGTGGGGCAGGGTGGGGAATTTTTTGCTCCGCAAAAAGCAATCTTGCAAGAGTTTGTTAATCAGTCCCAACATTATCTTGCAAATGTTAGAAAGGGGTCTTGACAGGGCTGTTTTGATGGGAGTTTTGTCTGGCCTTGGTGTCTGGCACAAGCCTATTAACCCTACATCTACATTCTTTAATAAATCAAAACAATTTTCGCTCCAAAAATCCGAAAGTAGCCGGGTGGGCTGCGCTGCTAAAAGATGCTAGGAAGAACACTGTTTGCTTGGAAGTTTAGCCTCCTTGTGTTCGAAATCTTGGCATTTGACATCTTGAGTTTAAACATTCTGGATTCGATTTATCGGAGGATATATCCTGTGTAATTCACTGATCAAAAGACCCCCTTGCTTATGCCACATGGGTTCCACTCAGTGACTAGTTTTCAAGCTCCCTTTTCATAAAGTGTATATGGCCAGAGATCACACTGTTTTTATACTGTTTGTAGCCCAAGTAATTATTTAATATACCTCTTTATGCTCGCTATGAATTAAGTTTTGGTGGGGAACATGAAGGCTTTGGTACTAACTTTGTTACCCAAGATCTTCTAACATCCAAAATTATGTTGAGTAAGAGTGGAATAGGTACCGTATACAGTGTACTATAGAAATTGTAACAGATTCTCACTAACTTTAGTGACTTGCTTCACCAGTAACTGCTTCCTCAGGGAACACTAAAATTAATATTAAAATTCGCAAAAATGAACCCTAAGACCAAAGTATTCATATATGTTTAATTACAGCACTGCTTTCCAGCTGGAAAAGTTTTGTATGGAATAAATACCTTTAAAAAAATTAATAACTTGCCAAAGTGTTTTTTTTTTTTAATATTTAGTTATCCTTTAGTTGGACATCAAAAATACTTAATTGCTGCCTTCATTTTTTTAGTTGAGATACTTTACTTAAACATTTCCCTTGGAGCTTGGAGTCACCCAGTTCCATCAGAAATGCTTTTGCTTCCCCCAGTCACCATGATGGGTAAGCTTTCATTCACAGCACTCCCTGCTGGCCCAATTAACAGTTAAGCATAGCACTTTCAGGTGAACCTAGGAGGAATTGTGGTTCATTTTTCCTTTTATTCCCTCTTAAAGTAATATATAAAAAGCTGTTTTATGTGCTGTAAGCACTATTTAAAAAAAGTACTTAGGATGATTAAACTGTCACAATTGTGATTAATGAACCATGCATTTACTGATTTTCTAGCTGTCTCAATTTCAGAATTCAATCATTTTTCTTTTTGTTTTAAGTGTCCTAAAGGTCTGTAGAAGTCTCTCCACTGTGCTACAGCTGTTTACCTCAACTGACTGCTCATGCTGAAACAAAATACATACTACTTGTAATTTTTATTTGTAATGGGGCCCATCCACAAACAAATCCCCATGCCATACAATCGTTCATTTGTGAATAGGGGATCGTTTGATCAATGGGCCAAATTTTTTAAAATCGGTCCAACGGGAATTTCTTTTGACATACGATCACTCAACTTAGATTTGTATGTGTATGGGCTCCATCAGCCACAAATTGATCTTTTCTACCTATGAGATATAGTCTGCAATTAGCAGGTCATATATTTGCAGGTCTGTATTATATCAGTTCAACTTTATTTCCATATTTTAAACCAGTTTGTCTAGATCTCTTGCTCCTAAAAGTGTGTGCCTCTAAAGGGCATGTACACACCCAAAACGAAATTCTCCCTCACTACTGACACCACTGTGTAGTGTTTAAAAATCCTTACCTTACATCTCTGCTCCAAATGCTTCTCCTGCAAAAGTGAAGAGCAGGAGCCTGGCTAGGAGGAAAACTTTTCCTTCTCTTACATTTCCTCTGAGAGGTTTCTGGCTTCCTCACTGCACTTCCCTTGGCCCCCCCCCCCCCCCTCCCCTCCTGATCCCTCTTTGCTGCCCTCCCAACCCCAACCGCTATATTTGATTGTAGAAAAAATAATCCGAACAGTACTTGCAGAGCCTCGTTCCCTCTGCGTTTTACACTGCCGGCAGCCGCATCCACGATTGGCTCACGGATGCGTCTGGTGGTCCGCCCCCCTCCTTGCAGTTTTATGCAAGCAGAGGGCCAGGTCTGAATGCTGCGTACAGTTAGGATTATTTCTTTTTTTAGAAATATCAGTCAAATATAGGTTTAAGAGCTGGATACCCTTTAAGTAACTCGTAATAAAATGTTGATGTGGCATCATTACTTGGTGATGGAAATTCTGGCCTGGCTGGAGAAGGTTACACTTCCATACTATATATGAGACAGCCTTTTATTATTGGTCCTGCAGCAATTATATTTTTTTTTTTTTGTTTTTTTTCTTCTTGAATACGAAAACTGTTTCAATTTGCATTGCACAGGGAGTCTATAACATTTCATGTTTTCATTACAGAGATCAGCAGAGTAAGGAAAGATATGTATAATGATACTTTGAGCAGCAGCAGCAATGAAAAAAGAACATCAGAGCTTCCTGATGGTATTGGACCTATTGTACAATTGCAAGAAAAACTGTATGTGCCTGTGAAAGAATATCCTGATGTAAGTAAGAATATCAATATGCAGTTTAAAAGGTTTTGACACCTTAGAATGCAGTGTAAATTCGTCATGATTTTTCTTAGGAAAGTTTTTTTGTCATTGTCAGTTTACTAAATTGTTCAGTACAGTAATAATTTTCTTTAAATTACATTCATATTACCTGGAGGTAGACGTATAGGGAGGGGGCGATGCAATATTTTGCGTTAAGTGGCTAAATCAATGTAAAACCCACACTACCCGGATCCGATGTATTAGTTTGCGACTTTTCCGAAAAATCTTGGAAATCGCACATTCAATGCAAAACTGCCTAAAATAAGTTTTGTGCTACTATGTTATTTGTAGCATAATCAATTATTGTTAAATCAACTTAAGCCATAATCATTAAGACACATTTATTGGTCTGAAATTAAAACTTTGTTCAGTTTTGCCATGTGATTTTTCACAGGATATCTGATTTCAGCAGATGTCCTAACAACAATTGTTGTACCGGATCACGTTTGTTGTAGGAGAAAAGTGAATGCAAATGTTATTTTGTGTGTGTTTGTGGCACTCTCTCAAAGACAAGTTCTTTATTTCTCAAATCATCATAAATGATATGGCTGCAACGTTTCGGGGTTGTCCATCCGCTTTCTCAAGGAACAATAATCATCAATAATGATTTGCTTGAGAAAGGAGATGGACAACCCCGTAACGTTGCAGCCATGTCATTTATGATGATTTGAGAAATAAAGAACTTGTTTCAGAGTATTTTTGTATACAATTTAAGGGATACAGACCTCCCCTTTAAGGTACGTGCACCTCAAACTGCTTTATGGACACTAGACCTGTTTGGAAGTGCTGATCCAACACGGAGATTGCATTGAGTTTTTAGGAGCTACCAATGAGGTAGGGGTATAAAATATTACAAACAGTAAAGGTGTTTCTGTATGGGTGGCATTTCTCTATTCATTTCACTATTACCATGTAAATGACTATAAATATATGCATTTAAATTATAGTACTTATATTAGGTACATGGCAAATGTATAAAGTTTATAAATGTACTTACATTGCTGGTACCCCTATTTTAAAATGGTATAGTCTAAATGGATGCTTTAGCCACACATCAGGATAGTCTGGGTTCTTTATAGGACCTCAGATTTACAAATGGTGATCCCTCTAACTTATTTCCTGGTTTGCTTATACTTTCTTTTTACATTATTGGATTTCTCTACTTGCCATTGCAAGTTAATATGTTCACAGGAGAAGAAAAACCAAAAAAATCACGAGTCTGAATGTTTCCCAATTCTTCAGTAACCTTTTGTTTTCTGAGCCATAACTTGTACAAATCTCCACATGATTGTTAAAGGAAAAATAAAGTATAGTTTTGTAATAATACATAGCTAAACCACAGGAGATGCATCTTTCCCTATTACTGTCAGTTCTTGGTATGGCCTCAGACTGCAATTAGGTGTGTGACACTTTATTAACCTTCAATAATCAGTTAACATATTCCTGACATTTTCCTGACTGCTCAGCAAGAAATAGAATTATTTCATACTGATGCAAATTAGGCGGTTTTGAGACTAAAGCACCCTCTACATGGGCTTCATCTGTTGTCTGAAGGTACAGGTCATGTACCGAAACGTTACACTGTTGTGTATCATATGTATGAAGCATTTACATACATAGGCATTCAAGTCTGATTTGCGTGGTGTTTTTTCTTATTATTGATATCTGTCAGTCGACCACGGTCTTCCATTGCACTGAGCATATATACCCATTGTTCTACTACAGGTGTGTGCCACCCCAAACACCGTGGATGTTAGTTTTAGAATGTTACTTACAGACCCTTGATTCTCCGGCGCATTGATCTGGCTCCCTGTTTGCCGACACTTGCAAGCAGGGCGTCAAACTGGCAGCCGCACCTGTGATTGGTTGAGAGGCAGCTGTTAATTGAGAGCACCGTGGTAACGAAGGGCTGTAAGTAGCGTTCTAAAAATTTTTTTTTTTAAAAAATAACATGGTTTTGGGGCAGACAGGGAAGCCCTACACTACAGAAAAACGCTAGGTGAATGGATCCGGATGGTGGGAGGGAGGTGGGGGAAAGGGCTCCCCTGTGCTTGCCACTGACCTCTCAGAGGACAAGGAGGCAGAAACCTTTTGGACAGGAAGACTGCTACTACTCTTCAGTTTCTTGGACTTTGGACAAGCACTGCAGGAGAACCATAAGGAGCAGGGATGTAAGGTAAGGATTTTTTAAACTATACAGTGGGGCCAGTAGTGGGTTAAATTTAAGTTTGGTGGGTGGGCATGCCCTTTAAAGTGTTGGTCTCTTCAGAGACACATTCATTGCCATCACTCCTTGGATTTCCTCTGAGGTGCCAAAAACAATCCGTGTTATATCTCCAGTATGTATGTATATGTTTATTTATTTAAATGGCACCATTGGGGGATGCAGTGCTGTACAATATAGAATACAACAAAAAAAATGTTGTACATGGGGGACAGTAAATAAATATAAATACATAAATATATAAATAATTATGAGCATCATAAAATATACAATTGCTTGAAACGTAACATGAGTAAAGAGGTCAATGCCCCTTAGAGCTTACAATCTACTTAGGTGGGTAACATACAGATACAAAGGAAAGGGTGAAAGTGCTAAAGAAGTAACTGGTGCAGTGTCAACAGTCCTATGCTGTGCTCAGAGAGCTGGGATGAGAGGTTAGATTTAAATTTGTTTATTGAGGTTTCTTGACTTTGAGAGAGGGGAATAGAATCCCAGAGGATGGGAGTTTTGAGGCACGCTGTGTGGGTAGTTTAAAATATTTGGATGATTCTTACCCTGATTTTTTTTTTTTTTTTTTTTAGACTAATTTTTGCATAAACAGCAACTTTCTGTTTTCTTACAAGCTCCCAGTTGGTTCCATATATTTTGCCACCAGCAAAATGCAACTTGAAGTGTTTTGTTAGTGTTGGCTCTTGGGTACCATAGATTTGTCATTTGTGTAAAGTAGCATAACCCAAACTTTACAGGTGCTGCCGATTTTTTTTTAAAATAAGCTGAATTATGCGTTATGTTTAACTAAAATTTAGCTGCTTTGTTGGTCTTTTTGTCAGCTACTGAGAAGATATCTAAACTGAATAGCAAAGTAAGGTGACTGAACAGCAATCTCTACACCTACCAGCCAAAGGTTACCTACAGCTTTTGACAGTGATAAATATTATTCCAGGAAAGGTAGCAAAACTGAAACCTGGTGATAATGTGTCCATTTAAAAAGAAAGTAATCAAAACAGATTCAGTATTGGATTTTCCAAGCATGAAATAAGTTTCTGTTCTGCTGTTCCATTTTTAGAATTTAATGGAATGCTTACACACTTGTTTTTTTTTTTTTCTTTTTAAAGCATTTTGTTGCAGTCATTGACACAATGCAGAGGTGCACTTTTTACAATTTTAATATGAACATACTGATTTTAAAACAAAAAAGAATTTATTTAATCCAGCTTATTTTCACTCCTTTTTAAAATGTATGCAAGGATCACTACACCAAATTTCAGGTTCAAAACCACAAGGTCCTTACTCCTGGGTTTACCTTAGATTGCTGCTAATACATACCATAAGTTGGTTACTATTCCAGCCCTGTTCCCTAATTATGTAGAAGTCCTTGTCAATGGAAAAACAGGCTCTGCTAGAAGCATGCTTTACCATTATTCTGGTCACAGACTGAGGGGGAGGCAGGGCTGGACTGAACCAGTGATCAAAACTTGTTACTAGTGTTACTTAATGGTTAATTATAACCATTATAAGGGGCATGGTTTAAGAGGTATAGATCTTCTTGAAAACGTTCTAGTATAAAGAAATTTAATTTCATTAAAAATGTGTACAAATTATATTTTACCACTTTAAAACACTGAATTTTTAAAAAGGGTTTATTATTCCTATTGTAAAATTATACGGACAGTGAAGGCACACTTAAGGCAAACTTAAGATTATTAGATCATTCCCTTTAATACTGAAATACTAAAAAATAGAAAAGACTCTACTCTAACAAGGGATAAAAAGACCCATGGCACTCAACCACCAATATCCAATTTAATAAGTACCTATAGTGTGGGAATCATTCCTTGATCCACCAAGGGAATAGGGTCTAAACAACATAAGTCAACTGATAGGCACTCAAGTTTATTGCAAAAACGTATAAATACAGTATAACATTTCATAAATATAGCAACATTAAAACCACTAAAATTCGGTTGGGCTAATCGTAAAAGTCTTTGTAGCCGGTATATCACCGGATGGCAAGTCCTCCAGGCAACAAAGTAGCACTGTCCAGTGTATAGTTAGTACAGGTTCCTAACTATCCCGTGAACCAAAGCATGTATGGTTGGAATCCTAGTGGAAATCCAAAACACTACACAGTAATGGAATAATGCGATCTCACCCATATGTATTTCTTCCAAATGGTCCAACCGTCCTGTTCTGCTCTTTCCCAAGTACAATGGTAAGTAATGTAGCAGCCTTTCCCTCAATAGTCTCTCCAAAGTCATACCATGTCCAATGACTAAATTGAACTGTTTTAACTAATGTATATTTGTTAGTACATCTGTTGTTCTATATCAAACGGACAAAATCAGTACATGTGTGCCTGACCTTAAAGGACATGCAAACTGTGGCAAATCATTTAACTAATTACACAGTAATTAGGATTAATTATCACCAATCTTAAATCTCCCTTTTTTTCTGCTCTGACCTTCATATCCCATGTTTTTTTAGATCTGGGAGTGTTACTTTTTAAAGAGGGCAGAGCACAGCTAGTCATTAAAGAACTATCAATTACCCAGTCCCTCCCCCTGGCACACTACTTAAAGAACTATTCAATATATAAAAATAAAGCTGGTTTCTCTATCACTGCATGACTAATTGATTCAGCATTAAGATCAGGAAAAGGAATAAGTATTTTCTGTTACTCTATGCTCTTTCTGTGCAGATAAACCCAATCCTGCATTTAGCTGCAAGTCTCAATGCAGCACTGTACCTAAAGAAATCAATAATAGTCACACACACACCTTCAAACTCCTACAAGCTAAAAGAAAATCTTACTTGATTCAGTTATTACACAGCTCCCAGTGCTGCTTACCTTCCCATAGCATATCAGTTTTACTTTCACTATAACACAAAATCACTGGGTGAATGCTGTTGGCTGTGGAGGGGCACAGATAATCTCCTCTGCACATGCTCCACACTCTGTGCCTCGGTTTTGGGAGGGGGTGGATACATAGTGTGAGCTGAGCAAGACATGAGGAGATCTAGTGACAGAGCACTAAGAGCAAAAAGGATCAAGTTCTTGACAGCACTAAAAATATAGAAAAGGATAAAGGCAAGTAATTTACTATATACACATGGGAATATTCAAAAACAACTACCATCGCCTGCATTACATTTGGTTGTATTCTACGGAAAATTTCAGTTGGTCAGTATCGGCTCCCTATAATTTAAGTAGAGAGAGCCAATCAAATCAGCCCTGTGTACAGCTATCTAAACCATATTAAGAGTGTGGAGGATTGGACTGGGCCATGTATGTTGTAATGTTGAGTTTGTCCGCACGTATGCCATTGTAATCGCATATGTATATTGCAAGCAAAAAGAAAAGATATCTGCTGGTAAGTTGCCCTGAGGAGCGTGCGTTGGTTCTAATCTTATAGACATTGGCATATGTATGGGGGACCTTTTTAGATATAAAAACACAGTAGATAAGAATAACAATTTTCAGTGATGCATATTTCCAAAAACTAATTTTTAGCAGTAATTTTACAATACGTGGGTTTCAGGACATCATTACTTAAGGCTAGGCCACACTAGCATGTTTTTCATGTGCTTACTGTCACATTTTGTGATCCGTTAGTGTGGGAGATACTTGTGCCAGGCTAATGCAATGTTGGTGGCCACACTGTGTTGCGATCCATTTTCAATGCAAATGCAATCTTTTTTTTTTTTTTAGCGAATGGCATGCGCTCTGATAAAGGAATAATGGCGGCAGAAATGCGGTAATGCGCCTGAAACCCATAACATTGCATATGCATATTTCATACACGTTGTGTGCCTTAGGTATTTAACGGTTTTTGGAAAAAATGTTTGTGTGCAAAAACTTTTATTTTTACTACTATTTATTACTACCTTGGATGTAGTAAGTATGGATAATTCATAAAGCAAAAAGAAAAAAACTAGCAACATTAAATTTGCATTTATTTGCTCTTTCATATATTCTTAAAAAAATTGTGATTTTGTTAAAAGTTTTGAAAGCAATTGCAACCGCCAATAGGGAAACAATTTAAGATAATGTTGAAAGGATGGCAATGAAAGCAAAGTTTATAGTATAAACAGATTAACATCTTAAAGTGTATTTATAGTTAAAAAATTACTTAATCTTAATCTATAAATAAATACATGTAAGTAGCACTTACTCTGAGGTGTGTGGGTTGCTGCATGCCTTTAATACAATAATTGTTTTACGCAGGCTCTGACCACTGACCTGACTATTTTCCCACATAACTGTCAAAACAGCATACAGCACACCAACTGTCAAACCATTCCAGCTACAGCAAAATTGCTTACAGAAATGCTAAAATTTAAGATGTTTCAGATTGGATATCTAAATAAATATGAGTCGGAGCAACAAAAAATGGTACAGTGATAGTTGGAATTAATTAGATTTTCCACTAATGGGCAATTTAAAAAAAAAAAAAAAATCCAGTTTACATACTCTTTTTAAGCCCAGTACATTTGCCGTTGTGCACAATAAATGCATGTGCGTGGCCATTCGGTTAATCCATCAGCTTGTACCACCCACCGAATTGCCACACGTGTGATTATGGTCCGAAGCGGACCTTAATCTCCTGTTAATTGTGAGTTGGCTAATGAGTGATAAAGGATTTTAAGCAGCTTTGATAATTACATATAATTTAAAAACTTTAGTGGGTGTATGTTGCCATTTCTTTAAAAATTAATTTTTTGTGCCTTTTAAGATTTCTATCTAAGTCCATGTGAAATGTTTATATTAGTTAAGTTGTACCTTTTTTTTTTTTTTTTTTTTAGGTTTGTTTTGGCTAAAATGAATAAAAAAATATAGGTTTCTTTCTTTTTTCTGTGTTATGATTAAGTATAGTTTTAGGCAAACACAATGAGGTATTGGTTATAATTAAAGGGTGTCTATATACTCTAAATAATCGTATTTTCAAAAAATTTACATTTAGATACAGGAAGATCAGTGCTCTAAAACCTTTTCTCTGGTTTTAAATCTGATCTGTAGATCCTGAGAAATCATAATTTGAAATTAAAGCATTTACAGGGAAACCAGTCACTCCAGAAGCAGAAATTATATGTGCCCTATTCCTGACCCCTAAATAGGATCTTTAGCTGCCTGCCAGCACACTTTCTAAAACAATTAATAGAATCGACAGAGACAAGAAAGAAGGGGGGTGGGGAGGGGGAGATCCATGGTGATGCTGTGCAGAGCTTATAAGTGTCGCAGACATTACAAAAAGGCTCTGAGTAAGGGAGGTGGAGGACAGTTAGGAGCACTCACTAAACATTAATAACTTAATGACAAAGCAAGCGCAGATAAATATGTGAGTACCGCCATTTTACTTCTCTCAAATTGTAGTTTCAAGAAATGTTAAGTTGTTGGAGTATAGTGACCCTTTAATTTGCATTTGCAAATAACAAACATTTTACTTCAGTTATTTCCTTTACATATCATTTTGAAAAAGTGTAGCTTAGCTCTTAAATATTTGAATATTATTTGTTAAATAAACAAGTTTACTACAGATTTTTTTCACTTTAGCGTACAGATTTATTAATTGTAATCACTTAAAAAAGGTATGGAGGAAAAGAAATAGACTTTGATTAATGTGATTGTCTACTAGTGCTCCTCTGTGGCTTCTTAGTCAAATTCAAGAACACTGTAATTATCACATCTAAAGCACCAAATCCTTTGAGTATACTGAAGCTTCAGAGGGCAACAGTGATAAACAGCTTGTACTTACCGTACTTTCGACCAATTCCTTTAAAATGTTTAATTAGTGTGATCAAATGGTGAACCTGGGGATTAGTTATTCTTCAGGGAGCATGCAAACAAAGTAGTGTATATTTCCTAATCATTTTATATTACAGAATTCAAATGTAAGTTTATGCATAAATGAAATTATGTAATACCATAAACTGCAATAAGTTTAAAATTATGGAATGAATATAAAAAGAAACACCTTGCAATTGTAGGGTTTTTGTGTTTCTTCTTCCTGTTTCTTATAGCACAATCAGGGAGATTCAATAAAAGTTCTTAACGTTTAAAATGGTGCTAATTTTGCCCCAACCAATCAGATCTTATTTAACATTTGAAAGCTAACATCTGATTGGTTGTGGCAAAATTAGCACCATTTTAAACGATAAGAACTTTTATTGAATAACCCTGTTAATGTAATAAAGGAAAAATCTTATAACTATAGTCTTTGCTCCCTTTAAAATAAAAGTGTAGTTTCATTTTGTGAGTGTGATTAGCATAACAAAGCGGAACCTAATCCATGACACCTTGCTTCTACTTTTTTGCACCATTCCTCCTTCCAGTTGGAAATGAAAGTATCGTATATACTTGAGTAGAAGTTGAATTTCAGGCTTTAAATTTAGATCCAAATTGTGCAATTGCGGATAGAAAGTTACAGGAGCTGTTCTTGCCTTTACAATAGCTTCCTGTAGTCTGGCTGCTGGACTCACTCAGCACTTTCACTGCTCATCTGGATGCTGTAAATCTGATGGGTCTCCTCAGTTTGGGCAAAAAACTGCTGCTAGTACAGTTCAAATGACAGCCTGAAACTACAACTCTCATGTGACATTTTTAACTATATTGGGGGCAGAGGGCCCTTTACCATATTGGGGGCAGAGGGCCCTTTACCATATGGGGTTCAGGAGAATTGTAAATTATGGTAAGCTTAATTAAAAGTTTACTGAACCTTGCCACTCCACATGTTTAGAAGCTACAACTCCTAGCAACCAAAGCATGCTGGAAGTTGTAGTTTCCAAACATCTGGAGTGCCAAGGAATTGGGGGTTACTGGTACTGGAATTGGCTATTACTGTATGGGATTTATGAATTCTGCTGTCCATTTAAAGGGCAACTAATTTCTACCCTTGGCTTATACTCGAGTCAATCAGTTTTTACAAATTTTTCAGGTAAAAATAGGTACCTCGACTTACTCGGACCGACTTATACTCGAGTATATACGGTATCCGTCCAAGCTTGCTTATATTAAAGATGTTTTTCTGAAAACACATGCCACAAGTCTAATCAAATATATATATTTTGGGTTATCCAGTATTAAATACTTCAATTTTGTAACACCTTGATCAGACTATTAGGCTGTTGATCTGGCCCTCCTTAACAGCCCCCTGGAAAAATGAGTTGCCTACTCCTGATGTATATGTAAGTAATAAGTGCCATTTTTTTTTTCATGCATTTTAATTAGCCTTTATTCTGGTCATTTAAATATTTTTTTTTTTTTTTAATCACAATTCATTATTTGCCAGTATAAACCCTTTTTATTTTTATCCAAATTTTAGTTATTTATCCAATTTAACTGTAAAATAACTACAAACAAATGGGCTGTGATATGCCAGTGATTTACTTTAACCCTTTCACTGCCAGGAGAATTCCATTTTTTTTTTTTGCGTTAACTGCCAGAAGAATTTTCAGGATTTTGCCCTTAATCGCTTTAGACTAATTTTACAGTAGAAAACCTTGCAGTAAATCAGGAATATTATACATTGTTTTTTTCAGCACAAAGTGTACCTTAATATGGTAACAAAATTTTTTAACTTTTCTGGAAATTTTACTGGAATTATGGGTAAAAATGTAAAAAAAAAAAGAGAAATTTGCAAATTTTCATGGATTTTCCCCATTTTTCCTTATAGTTATCTTAAGGTTACACACAAAATCTTATGTTTCTAAAAGCTCTGATACTCCCGAGTACACGATACCAGATATATGTAGGTATCGACTTTACAGGAGACCCCCCCCCCCCCAAACTAAAACTGCAACCTTCTAGAATATTACACCAAATTAAAATGTATAACCACTACTGACAGTTAACATAGAATATCTACCAAATTAACTAAAATATCCCCACAAGTGAGATATTTTAGAAACTACACCACACCCGCAGGATTTTGAGTGAGGTTTGATCAAAATGCAGATACCCGGACGCAGCTCTTCGTCCAATTGTAAGTTATTTTCTCACATTTTCCTTTTTTTTCCTCAACTGTAAAATCAGAGACAAAATCAAACACATCTCAAATATGAAAGCCTAACCCCTCCCGAATAAAACGGTATGCCACATTCATGGGTGTACCCAGAGACATGGCTACCAACTAACCCAGAGCGTGACCAGTGCCAAATGTCAGTAGCAGCAAAAAAAAAATAGCCGTTTTGATTTGAACAGTCTGCAGTTTTTCACAAAACACCCCCCCAACTCAGAAATACCCCCACAAACTAATATTTCCTGAAATCTACACACCTTCAGCTATGTAACACTGTAGGTTGTTTATTCATCATCAATGGCGTGGGCGCAATTCTCGTGAGTTCGCATTGTGTCTGAAAAATGAACAAAAAAACAACTTCAAAGTAGAAGAAATCATGCCAAAACCTCAGGAATGTAAAAAAAGTTACTAAATTCAATCTCCCAAATGTCCTGAATCAAACGGTATGCCATATGTGTGGTTACACATGCGGACGTGGAAGCCAAAAGCCACAAGTGAAAAACATGCACAATGGCTCAGAAACAGCAAAAATATTCAGCCAAATCTGAATTTGGACAGTCTGCAATTTTTTCCCCACAAAACAACCCCCACAAACCATATATTTCTCAAATCCACACAACTTATCTACGAAATTCTGTAGTTTGTTCATTAGTACTATCAATGGTGGGGCGCAGTTCTTCGTAGAAGTTAGTTTTAGCAGATTTTCTAAAAAATTTAAAAAAAAAAACACTCAAAGGTAGAAATCATGCCAAAATCCCAAGTAATGTAAAAAAAAGTTCAAATATCAATCTCCCAAATGTCCTGAATCAAACGGTAATGCCCTATGTATGGTTACACACGCAAACGTGGAATCAACTAGCCCACAAAGTGAGCCAATGAACAATGGCCCAATTACAGCAACTTTTCAGATTTGTCATGACTAAACACCCCTCTATATTAGAAATACCCCCCCAAACTATAATTTTGGAATCTACACATCTTCAGCTACACAATGGTGATTCCTTTATGCATACCACCAATGGTATGGGCAGTTTCATGTAAAATTTTGCTTTTTTACCATAATTTCAGGAAAAATTTATAAAAATAACAATTCAAAGTTAAAATCATGGAAATTTCCATGTCCTGTAAAAAAAACTTGTCAATTATTAATCTTCCAAATGCCTGAATCAAACGGTATGCCATATGCGTGGATGATACAGAGGGACATGGCCACAACTAGCCAAATGGGATGCATGCACAAAGCAATTACAAGAAAAAATAAAGTGCTCTGTAATTTGAACAGCCTACCCTTTTCTAAGGAAACAGTCCAGAAACATGGAAATTCCCCCACAAGCTATATATTTTTGCAATCTTACACACCTTCAGCTACGTTACGATGCCATGCTTTCATACATACAGAAGAATTCCAGACCCACTGATCCAAAGAAATCCGTGTTTTTACGAGGTTTTGTGAAAATAAAATAATGATTCAAGGGTTGAAATCCTACCTAAACCCTTTTGACAAGCAAAAAACCCACTAAATGTCAATCTCCCACATATCCTGCATCTAACGGTATGCCATATGTGTGGGGGTTACACAGAGACGTGGGCCACCAACTAGCTCAAATTGGACGTATGCACAAGTCCAATTACAAGAAAAAAATCAGTGTTCTGTAATTGAACAGCCTAATCAACTTGGAAAACCCCCACAAAACTATATATTTTGGAAGCCACACACCTCAGCTACGTGATGGTATCATCTTTGTATACATGAAGAATTCCAGGCGCTGTTATCCATAGAACTCCGTGCTTTAGAGAGATTTTGTGAAAAATAAAAAAAAAGAGGACTCAATGGTTGAAATCCTACCTTTAAAACCACTCGGCAAGAAAAAAAAACCCTAAACGGCAATCCCACAGTCTGAATCCAAACGGTATGCCATAAGGGTGGGTGCAAACAGAGACGGGGCCACCAACTAGGTCAAATGGGATCTATGCGCAATTGCAATTACAAGAAAAAATAAAACGCCACAACCCACCCCCCACACCAATCCCCACTGCCCCTTTTAGTGGTATTTTAGTGAAAAGCAGTTAGTATGGAGAGTCCCACGAGTTTTTGCACACTTTACTGATCCTAAAAATTCAATCCGGTCTTTTTTTGGTACCTCTGCAAAATTCCCTACTAAAATAGGCTTAGTTTCCCTTGAAATCGAACAAATAATGATCCGCATTTACTTTAGCGATATCACCGGGGACATTGGGAAGCTTGGAGACCTTTTTTTACCTAAAAAAGTGTGTGTGTATCACTTTAAGATTTTATTTTGTGTGCATTTCCCCTTTTTTTTGGGGGACCATTCCCAAAGATGATCATCAAATCATCTTAGGGAATGATACCGAACTTGGAATACGGGCATAAATGCCCATTTTCCAATTCGAAATCCGATCGGAAAAATCACTTCCCGGAAATCATTTTCCAGGAAGTGATTTTTCATTCATTGGCAAAGATCAATAATTTGGTGATCAGAAGTGATCACCAAATTTTGATCTCTGTCCCCATTTTTTTTCTAAGTCTTCGCTAAGTAGCAAAGACTTAGAAAAAATCTTTTTTTGTGAATGGAACTTTGAGTTCCATTCACAAAATGTATAGTAAAGCTGTCAGCATGACAGCTTGTACTATACAGGTACTGCAGCGTGATTTAAATGGAGATCACACTGCAGTACCTCCACTAGACCACCAGGGACAGCCTCTTACACTTTCAAGGATGACCCCAGTGAAGGAGGAAAGTCTCGCGAAGTCACCGGGGTCTTCCTTTCCGGATCCGGACGAGCTCCACGTGGGACCGGCTTCCTCCCTATACGGTCACGGCAAAAAGGTCCAAACTTCCGACCCCCCCCCCCTCGATTTGGACGCAACCGAGGGGGGATCGGGGGGGCTAGGGGGGCAGTTGAATGC
Source organism: Hymenochirus boettgeri (assembly GCA_019447015.1). Classification (NCBI taxonomy): domain Eukaryota; kingdom Metazoa; phylum Chordata; class Amphibia; order Anura; family Pipidae; genus Hymenochirus; species Hymenochirus boettgeri. The sequence goes on from CM033473.1 coordinate 120,176,809, forward strand.
AGCCCCCCGATCGCCCCTAGCGGGGGGCAATTTTTTTTTTTGCAGCAGGGAAGCCACAGATCGTATATTCACGATCTGTGGCAGTTTGGTCATTCACTGCACAGATCGTGAATATACGATCTGTGGCAGGGAAAGGGTTAATACTTGAAAATCAATCACTTACCGGTATTAGTATAGTATGTTTGAACACCCCCTGCCTTTTTTTTGCATGTTTAAGCAAAATTGGCTATGGCTAATGTACCTGTGCTGTCTACCACAAACTCAAATCAATAGATTTGGTGCAGTTCTTGTTAAGCTTTAAAATGCTTGCTGTTAAAGGGCATTGTCCACCCTTTAAAAAGTTTTGTTGTATAGTAGGTCTTCCTCCCCCAGCCCCAACCGCTATAATAGATTTTTCAGAAACTCCCCCGATCATTACTTACCTTACCTCTTTTCTCCAGCGTATAGTCCCAGCCCTCTGCCTGCATGAAACTGCAATTATGCCCGACTCCAAATGGCAATCGGAAAGTATCCCATGATCAGCCAGATCTACAGTATATGTATTAATACCAGTAATTCTCAATATTATTTATTTTTAGAAACTTATCCAGACCATTTTTAAAGCTATTCAATGAACTTGCCATTACCACATCTACTGGAAGACAGTTCCACATTTTAACTGTTCTCACTGTAAAGAAACCTTTCCTAACCTGAAGATGAAACTTTTTCTTCCAACATTAAAGGATGTCCACGAGTCCTCTGGTATAACCTATTAGTGAACAATGCACCAGAGAGTTCATTGTATGGCCCATTAATATATTTGTATAAGGTTATCATATCCCCACGCAAATGTCGCTTCTCCAATGTAAACAGCCCTAACTTGTCTAATCTGCCTGCATATTTAAGCCCCTCCATTCCCCTTATTAATTTAGTTGCCTTTCTCTGAAATGCTTCTATTTCCAAGATTTCCCTTTTTGTATATGGGATTCCAAAATTCTAATTCTAACAACTTTGCATCATTTTTAGGGTAACTACGGCCCTCATTCCCATTAAGGTAGTGCATCCTTTTCCTGGGTGGCTTCATGTGTAAGTGGTTAGTGGCAGTGTCTGGCAGTTGATGCATTGTACACTCAGCGTGGATTGCCACTATCTGTACCTAAAGGAGCTAGGCACACCTGCAAAATGCAACAAGTTGTTTTTGGGGCACTTTTATGACTATAGTTGCTCTTTAACATATAGGTTGATTATCATTCCATCTTGTACTCTTAGCACAAAAGCTCAAATGCATGCCTTTGGGAAAGCTGACTGCACCACAACACACTGTGCAGAGCAGACAGAGGATTCTGTAAGAAAGCTGATGCCATTGGTCAACATGTAATTGATCCTGCTGGAAAAAACCTTTGAGAATGTGTATTTTTGGGTGGGGCTCTTAGTCAGAGAAGCAACACAGTATTATGGGGAGATTTGTTTCTCTGTAGCTTGAATTAAAGGGCATGGCCACCCTTTAAAAACATTTTTTTTTTGAAGCGGTAGGGCACCTTCCCCCAGCCCCAACCGCATCATTAGATTTTCCAGAAAGAGCCCCGATACTTACTTACCTTACCTCTTTCCCCCGCCGCACAATCCCGACCCTCTGCTTGCACAAGTTTCCCTTGACAGATATATAATTCTAGAGCCTTAATAAAGGACATTTGAACTACAGGGTTAATTGACGCATTTTCCTGTCAATCATTAAGCCTTTATGGTCTACTTTGTGTAATGCTGTTAAAAATCATGTTGCCTGGCCATTTTTGTGTGACATAATTTTAATTAAACAGAACAACAGAAGTGGAATAATAAACCAAAATTGTCTAATTTTCTAATACAGTAGACAAAGCAGCTGATAAATAAACCCATCCACCTTTAAATGCTGTTTTTAAAGAAAGTACTTTGGCAGTTTTGTTTGGATTATAGTCCTTTACGGCTGACTGCTCTCGACATATAGAATGTCAGAAATTGTTACAGAATTACTTTGTTTTCTGTAAGTAAAATTAAAGTGGGCAATATACTTGGAATGTATGCAACATTGTTTTGAATCTGTGCTCTTCATTTACTTATGCAGCTATGAGTGACTCCGAATAGGCTAGATAGAACTATGTATATTTTTTATGCTTCTTTGATTGTGGACAGCCTATATTGCAGTGTTAAGTGCTTACAGGACTGGGCCTGGATCCTGCTGTGATAAACAGTTATACTTAACTATGCCGGCTAGGCAAAAGTGGTAATTCATGGCTGTGTATTCGATAATAAAAAGTATGTGTATTGGTTAAATCCAGTTTTGTTTTTTTTTTGTGGTTTCTGCCATTTTTTTTTTTTTTTTTGCAATTGTGGCAGTTCTGAGGGTTTACTGTAAATTTATAGGGATTTTAAGCCACCTTGAAGTTTCCGTGCCTTATATCAAAGCACTTGGTCTGCGCCTTTGTGCTTTTAGATGGGCTTGGAACTTCTTGGTGACTTCTAATATCCTTATAAAGTCTCCTTTGTGTGGAAACTTTTTAGGGCTTGTTCACACTACATCAGTTTGTATCCGTTATTCAAACGCAGGGCGTTTAAAAAAATGGACAGACCGTAAAACCCCACAGGATTTCATAATATCCTTCCACTGGCTGCGTTATAATCCGTTCCGTTCCAGTCCGTTTAAAAAAACACACTTCATGCAGCATTTCGGTCTGTTTTTTCATGCATTTTCTATAGAAATCTATGGAATACCACATTGTCAGTTTGTATCCTTTTTTTTTCCCCATACATTTGTATCCATTTTTTAACAAACACCTTACTTAAGCGTTACTTCAGTTTCCTAGTGTGAACAGAGCCGTTAAGCTTCTTTCTGAGTTATACAAGGTGGACTTACCTACCAGTTTTCGTCCTCACTTGGGTACTTTATTGGTAGTGGGTGGGAGGAAAAGGCTATTGTTGTCCTTTTTAAAGGGACTGTCCACTCTTTTCAAAAAGTGATATAATGTAGATAACCCCCCCCCCCCCCCCAAACCTTAACTTTTGTTTTAAGTCAAAAAGTTCGAAATTGGCTCCCACAATGAGTTATTATACTCACAAGCTCCTCGCTCCACCGCCGATTCAGTCTTCACTGTGGCTGCTCTGTTCTTTTTGTGTTCTTGAGCAGCCGCAGTGGAGACTGGTCCGGGAATGGCAGTCAGTGATTGGCCGTGACATCACCGTCACTGCCGATCACCGACTTTCTTACCCGGAAGTGCAGAGCCGCGGTGGTGGAGCGAGGAGGAGCATGTAAGTATAATAGCTGTGAGTGTGAGCCGATTTCTAACTTTTGACTAAAACGAAGTTAAGGCTACTATATCACTTTTTAAAAGGGACGGACAGTCCCTTTAATGGCCATAGGTCAGTAGAGGAGATCAGAATGGTATTTTATTGTGTGTGAATGGTTGGTTGATAGGCTACATGAATACGTTACACTCCTTCTAGTTAGTACATTACAAATGTGTGAGTCTGTACCCCTGGAGCAGTGCTTATTGCACATCTCAATATATTAAACTTTCAAACAGAGTTAAAATATATGCTATTTGCATCTTATTATCTAGAAACCGTTAGAGCATTAAAATCCTTTCTCGGTTTTAAAGGGCATGTCCACCCCCAAACTATAATCCCCCCCAGTAATGGCCCCACGTGTTAGTGTAATCCTTACCCTCACATCCAGCTCCATAGGTTCTCCTGTAGACCCCCCCTAAAGTGCCCAAAAAACGGTCCACCAGGAGCTAGCAGGGGCTCTGCCTGCTACCTTGCTTCGCGGTAGATATTGTCATGCGTACTGCAGCCCTTCCCCCCTCCCTCTCCTTCCGTTCTACTATCCCTCCCCCTACGTTAAAACCCCCTTAATATGCGCTCCCCATGTCTGGCAGCCCCAACCGCATGTTTTGTATTTTCCAAAAGCTCCCCAAACTCTTACTTACCTCTCCTCTTTCCTCCACTGCACTGAGACCGGCAGCCGCGTCCGTGATTGGCTGCCGCTCAGCCAATCACAGACGCGACTGCCGGTCCCGCCCCCCTCTGCTTGCATTCTCGCAAGCAGAGGGCGGCAGTGCCGGAGGAAGGAGGGGAGGTAAGTAAGAGTTTGGGGAGCTTTTGGAAAATACAACCATGCGGTTGGGGCTACCAGACATGGGGAGCATCATATCAAAAACAATTTTTAAGGGTGGACATGCCCTTTAAATTTAGTCATTATTTCCTAGAAACTTTGGCCAAAGAGCTATTTACTAGTCAAGCTTGAGTTCAGTCAAGCGTTGCAACTTTCTCTGTTTCAAAGGGAGAAAAATAATTTGTATGAGTTGTACATTTGTTATACATCAATTTATTTTGTGAAGAATGTATGCTACAAAGAAACAACTAGAACGGTGCTTCCAATAATTACACTACATTCCCAAAGGATTAGAAAATAATTTTTATTTGTTTTGCACTTAAGTTGAAAGGTCATTGTACACTGCTCAAAGGGCTCGGGATGATTGTCTTATCAACAACACAACAGTAATCTGGCCAAAACCGATTAATAATGCTTGCGATCTTGATAACATGCAGATTCCAGATGACAGGTGCTTGAAAGCATTAGAACTAAAAATAAAAATGCATTTAAAAATAATGCAGCTGGGATTAGACAGAACATTTAAATCCTTAAATCTACATTATTCACATCTAGCATCAGAAGCATAGAACATTTATAGACCTTGTTCAGTACAGATTAATATTTTTAGTCACTTTGTAAATGCAATCGATCCAAATACACAAGATGGATTTATTTCTGTTAAGAAGTGTGCTGCGTAATTTATCAGGGCATTTCATTACCATTTCTAAAATACATTTTTAAAAAGCTAAAGATCTCTAACTTTGAAATTCTTATTTTTTGTGTAAGATGATACACTGCTTAAAGAGGAACTGTGGTCCAAAATGTACTTTAGGTAAATTGCTAGGAATTGCTCTCCTGAAGTTTTGCAATTTATTTCCATTGTTTACTTTTACATAGTTGTGAAGATATTACCTTTTTTGTGTGTGATATGGCAGCAGCATCACCAGGTCCCCATGTCAGTCAATCTGCCCTGTGTCTCCTTCCCTTTGCAGCCTCCCTGGTCCCTCCAACTCATGGACCCCATGGTCGCTCCAGTTGCAGGCCCCCCTTGGCCCTTTCCCTTACAGCTCCATGTGGCCCCGTCCACTCGTGGGTGCTGTGGGCCCCCCAATCGCAGTGCTCACTTTGGTCCCTTTTTTGTTTATGCATTGTGTAGTAAATTAAATTGGGCCATACGGGACGTTTTCAGTGCACTAAATCTTATACTGCTTCACTATACATCAAAATACCTAATGTGCAACTTTCAAATGAACTGGAGTATCCATACAAGTGTCCTCAGTACAATTATCATTAAACTAGCTATTTCTTTCTTGCAAACTGGATGATTTATCTAGCTATTGTGAAGCCAGTTATAGGCTTCTTACACTTTCTAGTCTGCACTCTCTTTGTGGGAGGCAATTTACCTTAGCCTCACCCTCGAAATGTATCTTATAAAGCTAGTTACAAGCTTGCAATCATTCTTTGTCATTTTCTCTGCCTATGGGTACCTTGGAGTGAGAAACCTTTTACTTTTCAGTCTTGTGCCTAGCTTTAAAAACAAGAATTTTAGGTGCATGGTTATTGATGTTATCCCAGCAGTAGAATACAAGTAGGCAGCAGCAGGGTGGCTGAGCAAGGGTGCTGGTTTTGTCACAGCTCAGAGTTAGCAGGAAACCAACCCCTAAGGCTGGGTAGACATGGAGGGACTTTTTGTTCCGAGCGAGCGCTCGGCTGGGACAAATGTCCATCGGTCGCGGCAAATTCCTCATAGAATCATATTATAATAGCATTGCCGTTATAATCCAACATATAAACACATATTTCTCACTTAAAGAAATGGGCGGGGACATGCAAAGTATCTTATTTATTGCCTGTAGCAAAGGCATGTGTAGATATAATACAGCCTAATGGTATAGAGCAGGTGACCTTTTACGTGTTTGAAAACCACAATTCCCAGCATTCTGTTTGCAGTAAGTTTTTTTTTTTTTTTTTTTTCTTAATATCCTGTAGCTAAGGCATCTGTCTAGATCTAATACAGCCTAAGCTTGTGACCTTTCACATGTTTAAAACTACAACTCCCAGCATTCCCTAACTGCACAGAATTCTGGAAAACTTGGTTTTCAAACAATTTCCTGACTTGCAGACATTAAAAGCCCACTGTCATGCTTTAGTGCTTCCTACCCAAGGGTTTGAACATGCACGTGATAATCTGCCCTTCCCTTACATCCATAGCTATTAGACTATTGTATTAGGGAAGCATTATATGGGTCGATTGGTTGGCGCAACGTTAATGCCCGCTTTGCGGCAGCGCAAGTACCAGAAGAGGCACTCGTGCGGCCGTTTCAAAGTAATTTACCAGAGGTTGCGTGCCTCTTTTTACACGTAAGGATTAAACACCAACTAATAGCTGGCGGGTGAGGTTCACTTAAAATCGCATAGCCTCTGGTAAATCCCGTACGGGAGACTTGCCCAGAGAGCTTGTGCCTCTGGGTGAATATCCCTGTTAGTCATAAACTTTACCATATTTGCAAATAGTTACATAGTAATTAAGGTTGAATAAAGACATACGTCCATCAAGTCCAACCTATTCACCCTTTTTTTTTTTTTTTTTTTAACCCTACCTAACAGTTGATCCAGAGGAAGGCAAAAAACCCAGCTAAAAAGAGGGAAAAAATTCCTTCCTGACTCCAAACGGCAATCGGAAAGTATCCCTGGATCAACCAGATCTATATGCATTAATACCAGTAATTCTCAATATTTTTTAGTTTTAGAAACTTATCCAGGCCTTTTTTAAAGCTATTTAATGAACTTGCCATTACCACATCTGCTGGAAGACAGTTCCACAGTTTCACCGTGGCTCACTGAAGATGAAATTTCTTTTCTTCCAAATTAAAGGATGTCCTCTGATAGACTGTTAGTAAACAACGCACCAGAGAGTTCATTGTATGGGCATTAATATATTTGTATAAGGTATCATGTCCCACGCAAACGTCGCTTCTCCATGTAAACAGCCCTAACTTGTCTAATCTGTCTGCATATTAAGCCCCTCCGTTCCCCTTATTAATTTAGTGCCCTTCTCTGAACTGCCTCAATTTTCAAGATGTCCCTTTTTGATATGGGATTCCAAAACTGTACCGCATATTCCAAATGAGGCCTACCAGTGCCTTGTAAAGTGGGAGAATAATATTTTCTCTCTTGAATCTATTCCCCTTTTATACAAGACAATCTTGCTAGCTTAGCGTTGCTACGGCATTGTTTGCTATAGTTGTCTGTTATCTACCAGAACCCCCAAATCTTTTCCATTACAGATGCACTTAACACAGAGTTATTTATGGTGTAGGTGTACAGGGATTATTAAATCCCAAATGCATCACACTTACATTTATCAGCATTGAATCCATCTGCCATTCTACTGCCCATTTTTTAATCTATCTAGGTCTGCTTGCAGCACTTGCACATCATGGAAGTTTCCAAAGCTCTGCATAGTTTAGTGTCATCAGCAAACAGAGACCTTGCTCTCAATGCCCCTTCTAAGTCATTTATAAAGATTAAACAGAAGCGGCCCCAGTACAGAACCCTGAGGCACTCCGCTTAGAACTTTAGCCCACATAGATGTAGCTCCATTAACCACCACTCTCTGTTGCGTCCAATAACCAGTTCTTATCCATGAACAAATGTTTCTTCAAGGCCAACAGGCCTCAGTTTATAAATGTCGCCTATGTGGCACAGTATCAAAGCTTTTGCAAATCCAAAAATTACCACATCCATGCTGTGCCTGAATCTAATTTCTTACTCACTTCATAAAACCAATTAAATTGTCTGGCATGATCTATTCTCCTAAATCCATGCGACTACTACTAATAAGATGATTCTGGGGACAATGTCAAGGATATGATCCCTTAACAAAGTTTCCATCACTTTCCTACCACTGATGTTAGGCTTACAGGTCTATAGTTCCAGGCTGTGAACGACTACCTTTTTTGAATATTGGTATTACATTGGCTTTTTTCCAATCCAGCGGCACATCCCAGACAAAAGCGAATCTTAAAAGATGAGAAACAATGGTCTAGATAGAACTGAACTGAGCTCTTTTAAAATCCGATAGGAGCAATCCATCTGGTCTGGGGCTTTATTGATATAACTTTGTCTAATTGTTTCCGTACATATCCTCTGTTAGCAATGTGAATACTCTTCATTCTTCCCTGCATATTTACAATCCCTACGTAAGGACAAGGATTCTCACAGTAAAAACCGATGCAAAAAAACGGTTTAGCAGATTAGCCTTTTCGGCATCCTCTACAACCACCTCAGCCCCATTCTGTAATAGTCCCACATTCTCAGACCTCATCTTTTTACCATTTATATACTTAAAAAACATTTTGGGTTGGACTTGCTTTGTTCGGCAATCCGTATTTCATTTTCTATTTTAGCTAGTTTAATTGCTTTCTTACACTCTTTATTACAGCTTTTGGACTCCTGTAAGCCTGTTCTGTGCCTTCTGTTTTCAAAATTTTAAAAGCCTTTTTTTTTTTTCCATTTCCCTTTTTACTGAGCATAAGCCATGCGGAGTGGCCCTCATTTTTTACACTTGTACAAAGGTACCGATTTAGATGTAATAGTTTAAATCCCTTTAAAAGTGGTCACATCTGCTCAGTATTTTACCTAGAAACAGTTCCCCCCAGTCTATAAGCAGGAGCGATTCCTTTAACAGCAAAAAATTAGCTTTCCAAAGTTAAAAGTTTTTGTAAGCCAGTGCACTTTTTTTTGCAACCTATATTAAATGACACTATATCATGGTCACTATTCCCTAAGCTTCCCATTACCCTCATCTCCAAAAAGATGCACTCCCTTCCAAATACCACCTACCTGGCAGTTATCTCACTCATCTCACTCATCACTAATTCTCCAACTTGCCGTGGAGGCAGACAGCTTAATTTGGCAGGATCATTCATTGCACCTTACTTACAAAAGTTAAGCAGGTTTCGGTTCGAAATTCCACCTGTAACGGTGAGTATCTGACATTGCACAGACCAGATTTTGTATGCATATACTCCTTTACCAGTAAAAGGTTAACGAAATATTTTTTTTAGAGTGGGGGTGTGAATGGGGGGGGGAAATAGAATTTTGAACTCCTTTACACTAACGGCTGGACTGATTTTTACCAAAATTTCAGGGTGTGTGCGGGGACTGGCTGAGGTGTAAGGGGAAGGGTTTGGAGGGTGGAAAGAGGAATAGTGGGGGGTATTGGGGTGGAGCAGCCATTCATTGCAACTTACTTACAAAAGTAAGCAGGGTTCGTTTTGAAATTCCACGTAACGGGGAGTATCTCACATTGCACAGACTTATGGTTACCTAGCTTACAAGCTATACAAATCTATGGTTGGTCTGATTTCAACCAAATTTTGTATGCATATACTCCTTTACCAGTAAAAGGTTAACGAATATTTTTAGGGTGGGGGTGAATGGGGGGGGGGGGATAGAATTTTGAACTCCTGCACACTAACGGCTGGACCGATTTGGACCAAAATTTCAGGGTGTGTGCGGGGACTGGCTGAGAACCAACATTGCAGAAAGCCACCAACCAACTCCGTTGTTGCAATAAGCATAGTCTCCACTGTCACATCCCCGATTACATGCTGTCCCAGCATCAACATTGCCGGAAGAGAACGCTCATCCGAACACCCAAGAGCATCCGTTACAATTAACAGCGAAACATAACCGATTTTTCTGTGGTTGTTATTATAATTACAGCAATCTTGATACATTATTGCTTTCTTACTAAAAAGGTTATTTCAATACATCTCCGCTGCGAAGCGCGGGTATTTTGCTAGTAATCTATAAAGTCTAAAGGTTGTGCACACATGCGATCGCCGGTGCCGACGCATGACGTGTGGAAACGGCCATTTCGGATTATATTCGTGCCGTGTATTGACAGAACGGCCATTTTAGCCGATAAAGTGCCCATACATGGCACGATTATCGGCCGTTCGTACACATCGTGCGTCGCGGGTTGGCACCCGCGATCGCATGTGTGTACGAACCTTTAAGGCTGAGTAAACACCAGTAACGAACCAATAGTGCCACGGATTAGTCGGCTGGAAATACGTGATGGTGTGGTGCGGCCAGCCGCGACCTAGTTCGGTCGTCCGTATCCGACAAATGGGTCAGTTAGTAAATCACGGCAAATCATGCAGTTCCCTATGGGACCACATGATCAGTCTGTCACATGCGCTGCTGACTGCAGCCACTGTTACTGTGACCAACAGTCGTCCTGGCAGGGCTCTCACACAAAGCAGATGCTCAGTTGGGACACATGTATTATATGTATCCAGACAAAATGGTATTAACTTGCAGATCTGAACACAGATCTAGGCAATCCTGCCACAATGTGCAATTCAATCTGAACAGCTCCATTGGACATCCTGAGACCCTATACAGGATCCAGAATAACATGCTAGGTTCATACTTATTGGTAATTACCACAGCAAGTTCCAGATTTAGTCACTATGGGGTTAGGAAACACAGGATTCTGATTAGCTTGACAAGTTATGGAGAGGTTTGGATAAAGGCGCTAAAAGCTCCCCACAGTAGAGCCTTCTTGTTACTGAAGGTACTAGTTTGAAATGTGAAATATATAAGTCTAACCTGAAATCCTGCACAATGTCCTGTTTCCCGTTTCTGCTTCCAGGTTCTCCCAGTTAGCAACTGTCATTCATGGATTTGACAGTTGACATCACAGCCAATGACTGAATGTTAATCCCCAATCTGCCTCTTCTGAGCATGCCCAGGCTCAGTACAGGTTTCTAAATTGCTCAGTTTCCATGAGGCATCCAGAAGCATAGCAGGCATACAGTAATGAATTCATAGGACAAAGTATGATATATCAACATATTTTAAAGAGGTCGTTCTTTCTAAAAGATGTTCTTATGAGGGTGGAGTTGTCCTTTAATATATTTAATATTGGGGTAAAAACTGCCCATTTCTCTAAGAATGCTGGGTAGTTTCAGAGACATGCAAAGTCATTTAATCATAAACAGACACTTCCTTTCTAGCAAAAAGAAACTGGATTGTCTCATTACTTCTATGGAGAGGGGAGGGGGAGTAAATGTGAGAGTGTGAAAAATGTTCTAATTGGCTAAGACTGTCACATGTTTTACAAACAGCAGATAACTGGGTGTAATACAGAAACTTCATGTTTTGTCATGGACCGTGCCTAAGAGAATTTTTTGATTTGCTAACAGTGGAAGATCAGAACCTCTCATTGGATGTTAGTTAAAAAAAGTTAGTAAAATAGTAGGTATTAGTACTATACTTTGTACAGTGTTATTTCTTATGGTGATTTTAATTAAATCTTGCTAATTACACACATACATATGGACCTTTCCTGTGTGTAATAATGCTATATACCCCACCTAGTTAATTGCTCCTAAAAACTCAATGCAATCTCTGTAAAAATATAAATTTATTTATATAATATAAGGGATATATATAAAAGCAAAGTAGCCATTTTATCTAATTGGTTTTAATTTTTTTTTTTCAAGTTCAATTTTGTCGGCCGTATTCTTGGACCCAGAGGACTGACTGCTAAGCAGCTAGAAGCAGAAACAGGATGTAAAATTATGGTCCGAGGCAAAGGCTCCATGAGAGACAAAAAAAAGGTATGACCGTACAACAGAGGGTAATACTTTTTGCTCGGGGCAGGGGGGGGGGTTGTTATTAATTGTATAGTAGTAAATAATAGATATTAGATGTTACCGAGGAGTTCCGTGACCATATAAAAGCACAAGGCCACAGGCCCACATCTGATATCCAAGTAATTTAGACTAGGGGGTACATTATCTTTTATAATGTACTCCTTGTACCTGAATACATCTGTGTCTCAAATGTGACAATGGTTCTCTTAACATCTCCCCCCTCTGATCCTGGACCCCGTTACTTCCCCCAATGCCTTTCCCCAAACACACACAGACCATGTTGTAGCGCACCAATTATAGTAATGTTATTGTACAGTTGGGACCCATTAGGGGGTACATTATAATGTAATTATTAATCCCCTATTGCTCAGTCTCCTGTGCCTTATTGAATCAGTCTGTTTGATATTTGCTTTGTCTTGTTCACCAGGGTAAAAATTAACAGGGTAGTCCTTCTTTTAACTGTCCTGATATCTCTTGTCCCAAGTACCATTGCTAAAAACTGGAATGGACAATGCCCAACCTGGGTATGGCTTGCACAGATCGGAGGTGAAGCATTTGACATTCAGTACCCTCCCCATCTGTCACTATCTAACTGGTGGTTCTATGAAATGTTGCAGCACCTACTGCACATTCGTTCTGGGTAAAACATCTAAAAAATAAAAAAAGGCCAATAACTACAGGATCTTGGACTATAAAATCTAGTCTTTCTTCATGTGTACAGATATGTATATAAACCTGTATTAAACAGGTTTTTATTTACTTCATGGTTTTAATGGGCTCTCCCGTATCACTGTTCAGTACCAAATTTAAGGCGGATGGGGGAGTAGCAATTGGCTACCAATAATTGTAGAATATTATTATTAGTACTTAACTGAGCCTACTCGTTTCACTGTGGTGCTCTGAGAATTGTGTCTTTGAACTAAGAAAGTCTGAAAATAGAAATTAAAAGGCATGTTATGTTTTTATTTAAAATTTGTATTTAAAGTCTATTGAAAATATAACACTAACTAGTGATTTGTTACTATTTTAACATGCTTCATTCAGGCTGTTACCAATATACTGGAATGCAGTATGTTGGCACTAAACAAGGTAAGGAACTATTCTATATTATACTATATATATATATATATATATGGCATACATTATAAACAAAGGGGTTTTAGTATACATTATCGAGATCACATGAATGAAAAGTCTTCCAACCACGTCAAGGTAACCCCAGTCTGGAAGGTCCTAACTATAGGCAGTCTCCTTGGACTGTCTTAGGTACAAGACAGAATATACAACTTATACAAAACACAATATACTTAAAGAGCTGAGATTTCTATTTTAATATAGCATAGTCAAAATGGGAGCTTAATCCACACCCCTGTGGCGACTAAGGGGTCTCCATGTGAATACTGAAAGGAAGTGGTAATGTCAGTATAACATTCCATGATGTGCTGTTTGTAAAACATGCGACAGTCTTAGCCAAAAAAACTTTCTGTATGCTACACAGGAAGTGATTTGTATGTAGGAAAGTGGTTATAAAGGATGATACTTTGCATGTTTCTTTATGTAATCTGGGAGGAAGAAATGTGTTTATACATGAGATTATTGGGGAATTCTATTAAAATAACATGAGGCTGTGAGATACCTTTTTATTATAAGAAGGCTCTATTTTATATTCTGTGGGGAGCATTTAGCACCTTTAAATATAAACTATATAGCCAATCAATATCCTGTGCCCAAGTCTTAACCCCATAGTGACTGTAAACCTGGAACTTGCTGTGGTAAATACGAAGTATGAACCTAGCATGTTAATCTGGATCTTGTATAGGATATCAGATTGTCCATTGGTGCTGTTCAGTTTGAATTGCACATTGTGGAAGGATGACATGGGTCTTATTCTCAGACCAGCAGGTTTATTCCACATAGACCCTCTGGATTCTAGCTGGCAGGTAGGTGAAATAGGGAAGGGAGGGTAAGATTTAGTACTTTTCATAAATCCTACTGCCTAAAGTGACTTATTTAATCCTTCTCTATTCCAATAGTGTAATAGGTAAAGATTGAAGTGCAAATGGATCACTTGCATGTTTGAGCCCTGGGTAGGAATCACTAAAGAATGACTGAGTTTTTAATGTCTGTATGTCAGAAAAATTACTGTTTTCCAGTGAATGCTGGGAGTTGTCGATTTTAAACATAGGGCAGCCCGGTGGCTTAGTGGATAGCACTGATGCCTTGCAGCGCTGAGGTCCTGAATTCCAGCATGCATGCATGCATGCATGTGAAAAGTTAAACACACATGCTCTATCATTAGGCTATATTTCATCGGTATATATTCATTAACCAATGGACATAAAGAATAAACTTACTGCTAACAGAATGCTGGGATTTGTAGTTTTCAAACACGTGAAAGGTCACAAGTTCAACACCCCTTCTCTATACCATTAGGCTGTATTGCATCTGGACACACACATTTTAGCTACAGGACATAAAAAAGAAACTTACTGCAAACAGAGAAAGCTGTTTGAAAACTACAAGTTTAATACCCCTGCTCTATACCATTAGGCTGTTTTGCATCTAGATACATGTCTTAGCTACAGGTTTTGCAGGTCCCTGCCCTTTTCTCTGGGAGTGAGAAATATAAACACACATGTTAGATTATTAGGGCAATGCTATTATAATAACGTGATTGTGTGGTACCTTCTGTTATAAGAAGGCTCCATTTTATTGTATACTGTGGGAATCTTTTAGCTTCTTTAACCACGCCTCTCCCTAATCTATAAAGCCAGTCAGTATACTGTGCTCCTAAATGACTAATTCTGGAACTTGCCGTGGTAAATACTAGTATGAACCTAGCATGTTAATCTGGATACTTTTTAGGGTCTCTGGTTGCCCAGTGGTGCTGTTTAGGTTTAACTGCACATTGTGACAGAATTGCCTAGGTCTATTCTCAAACATGCAGGGTTAAACTTATTGGTTATATAGTATAGACATATTTATTTAAAGTTCACGCCAAGCGGTCTACGTGTTTTGGGCAATTGTTGAGACAGGATCATATATACTTTTATAACAAAGACTAGGAGTACTTCTTGCCTTTAACACAGTTGTGTGTGCGTGCGTGTATGTGTATATATGTATGTATGTATGTATGTATATATATATTCTCCACTTTTGATTTTAGTATGCATTATCCTGTTGGAATCTGCACCCGGGCGATTACACACAGTGTGTGTGTGTGTGTGTGTGTGTGTGTATACAGTTGCTCAGTTTTGTTTGGTTGACCATTCCATATATACCAATAGAAAACACTCAAGTATGGTCTTGAAGACATAAGAATACAATTGTGTTGGTCATAACAAAATTTCTTAACTTGCCTTTTTTTTTATGCACCTGTGTTAAACATTTTAAAGTTTAAAGTACAGTAGCCATATTTAAGTTTCTGTAGGCACATTTCTTTAGTTAGACAATATATAATTTCTCTACTAATTAATTAAATAAATCTGAAGTTCTTGTTAGAGAGGAAAGTGTATTTTACTATTGAACGCTGTTAATTAGGCTTTTTAAATTAAGTCTTTATTAGATTGCAGTTAAGATATCCAAGCACTTTTTTTATTCTTAGATATGCTTTTTCTGAGTGTAGTAGTTGGTGTGAAATTGAGGACTGTGAGTGCTGTAACATCTTTATAAAAGGTGTCTGCAAAAGAATGTTTAATTATATATATAAAAAAAAGCTGGGACCTCACCAGCACCAATGCTCATCCCCCCAGTCTCAGGTTTGAGCATTCCCTCTTTCATCCTTTGGACAGGGCAGACTAGTAAGTGTAACTTTGCAAGCCTATAAGTTAAAGGGCAAGTCCAGCCCCAAAATGAAAACTTACATACTGGTAAATCACCCCCCAAAACCCTAAACAGTAATAGTTTGAAAACTGAAAGATGTAAGTCTAACCTGAAATCCTGCACAATGTCCTGTTTTCCCTGTTTCTGCTTCCTGGTTCTTCCAGTTAGCAACTGTCAGTTATGAATTTGACAGGTGACATCACAGCCAATGACTGAATGTTAATCCCCTGTCTGCCTCTTCTGAGCATGTACATGTTTCTAAATTGCTCCGTTTCCATGAGGCATCCAGAAGCATAGCAGGCATACAGTAATGAATTCATAGGACAAAGTATGATATAAAAACATATTTTAAAGAGGCAATTTGTTCTAAAAGATGTTCTTATGAGGGCGGAGATTTCCTTTAAGATCCAGATAAGCTAGAGAAATTACCCTAGACTTGTTTGAAAGGTATGTGAAAGCTCTTTTGTGGTGCCCATACATTTTTTAAATATAACTACTATAATTCAATATATAACCTCTAACAGGTGGGCATTAAGGCTGAGGCCCCAATGCAACACGCAATTGGTTTGTGTGCACTGCACTAGTGATTAGGCCGATGGTGCTTAATCACAATGCATGCATTCCTCACAACAACAAAAAAAATGGTGATTGCATTGCAAAAACAGACCTGAGTGCAAGTTAGCCAATGGAGCAGTCCCCACTGGCATGCGCTGCACACACTGCAAAGTTCAGCACTCGAGGACACTGGCACAGGCCCATCAAAACAGAACTGTTCAAGCAAAAGAGGAACAGTTAGGTGGTATGCTTTAAGACCTATAAATGAATGTTGTCACGAGTTTGCTTTGCTACTGGCTTGATTACCGTATATACTCGAGTATAAGTCGAGGTTTTTAGGCTTTAAAAAAAGCCTAAAAATCCTACCTCGGCTTATACTCGAGTCACTAACCTGAACTCCGCAGCCGCACACTTCCTTCTTCTTCCGCACTAATGTTCAGACGTTGACATCACTATTCGGCGCCGGTCTTACCCGGTGCCAAGTAGAGACGTCAGACGTCTGAACATTGAATGCGGAAGAAGGAGGAAGCGTGCGGCTGCCGGAGTTCAGGTTAGTGACTCCAATAATCTTTACAAACAGGATAATGCACTTCGCTTCAAATTACTTAGAGTCTGGATGTAAGGTGCGCGAACAGGAAATAATGATTTTATAACAGGCTGGTTTATCACTGGGTAATTAAGCTTACATGCTACATGTGTTGATAATTTATTTGTATTGCAAACATCTTTTTGTGCAAGCTTTTTGGTGCAGTGATTGCCACTTAAGATGTTTTGAAACTTCAACTCCCAGCAGAATGTATGAACTCCCAGCAACTAAAGCATGTTCCCAAACATCTGGAGTGGCAAGGAATTGGGGATTAGTGTGTGGGATTCCTCTCATTTTAAAGGGCAACTAATGCCTTAAAACAATATGGATTCAGGACAATGGTAAATTGTTAAAGATTGCCTTCTGATTCTTTGTTTTGAGGCTTTAGTTGCCCTTTAAATGGACAGCAGAATTCCCATACAGTAATAGCCATACTGGATTTGGCTTTAGAGCTCTGTGGATCACCCTAATAGTGATTTTATTTCCCCCCGCATCCAATTAGAAAACTGTAGTCAGCAACTTAACTAGCAAAATGTAAAGATGCCCAAAAGAAAGAAGTGATAATGTAGTGTAACAATGTGCACATAAGACTGGGAGAGGAAGTGAAAATGCTGAGGGAGCAAAATTGTTTTGAAAATCTGACTGGCAGCATTTTGCAGCTGGTTCATGCTTTTGGATGTGACACAGAGGTCTGTGTAAATAATATTATTTTCTGATTTAGGAAAGGGAAGAAAGACTATTTGTATAAATAGACTAAATGTAGGTTGCCATTGTAGTATTTAGCATTAGCTGCAAATATTTTTTTTTTATTACTGAACTGGTCTCTGGTTAAAAAAAAAAAAAAAAAAAAAAAAATAGTTGTTGTAATGTGCTTTAACCTTTTGAAACCATTTCGAGTTTAAAGGCATTTGTCATTTTGCACTTTAAGGAAAAACTTTAAAATCCCGATATTAAAATGATACGTCACTTGCTTAACTAAGTCAGTCCTTACTCCTTACTGAGGACCACCGCATGTGTTTGAATTTGGCTGAGGTTCCACAGTACCACAAGCTACAGAGATATTAAATATGTTTGGGGGAAAAAAATAAAATTATGTATTACAATTTTTTTGTGAATTATACTATGTCTGTCCAACTGGATTCAGGGGTAAGGAAGTTAAGATTTCACTTATTTGACCCAGGTGCATCTCTTGTTTTGAAATGTCAAGACAGAATGTTTTAGAACATGGTTCTTTGCATTTCTGTGCAACTCTAATTCTGAAATAAAACCTTTTCACCTACACTTCGTTTTGTAAAAAATAGTAGAAATTCTGCAGAAGCAAAATTTTTAGCTCAATGGCAGGAATAATTGGAAAGCAAACCCAAAAAGCACCCACACTTGCAGACTAAACCGAAAAGTTATATTTAGTTTCCTCTCTAAAATGTTTTATGGTTTAAAGAGGAACTGTGGTCCAAAAATGACTTTAGGTAAATTAATAGGAATTGCTCTCCTGAGAGTTTTTGCAATTTATTTCCATTGTTTATTTTACATAGTTTTGAAGATATTTACATTTTTGTATGTGATATGGCAGCAGCATCACCAGGTCCCCTGCACTGCTTCCTGCTCTGAAACTCTGAAACCATGTAGCAGTCAATCTGCCCTGTCTCCTCCCCTTTGCAGCCTCCCTGGTCCCTCCCACACATGGACCCCATGTTCCCTCCAGTTGCAGGCCCCCCTTGGCCCATTCCCTTACAGCCCCATGTGGCCCTGCCCACTCGCGGGTGTCTAAGCCCTGCCCACTCGTGGGTGTCTAAGCCCCACCCACTCACAGGTGCTGTGGGCCAGTCTGACACCCCCCTCCCCCCCCCCCACACACACACACACTGTGAGAGAGAAAAGCTGTAGATTCCCTTACCTTTTCTGCAGCTGCAGGTCCTTCACACAGCAGAGAGGAGGAAGGACTTCCTGTCTCCCTCACACAATGAATGTGCTTCACCTTGCCTCATTAGAGAGGTGGCCCTGGCCACACCCCAGGAAGTTTTACAGGGAGGCAATGTAAGCTTAAAAAGGAACATAATTATCACTTCCCTTTTAGTGTTGTATCCAGTGGTGTGCTTAATTTTAGATTGATAGCAGTGTTAGCCAATCAAAACATTTTGAGTGTTAGTAGGGAAGTAGGAAGTTAATAGGAAGTTGCAAGTGAAATATGTTGCTTCCTTTGTAAAACATATGACATTCACTCACCCCTCCCCTATCAATAGAAAGAAAGATGAGCTTCTGTTTGCTGGACCGTAAGTGATTTCTATATATGAAAGGGGGGGGGGTCTCAGGTTCTCCGGTGGTGCTGTTTGGTTTGAACAATGTGACAGAAATGCCTGGGTCTATTCTCAGACCTACAGGTTTATTCCATTGACATTCTATGGATTATAGCTGTCAGAAAGGTGGTTGGATGTGTGATTCCTACTGCCTGAAGGGACCTGAATAATCCTTCCCTACACCAGTAGTGTAATTGCTATAGAAGTAAGAGAAGGGCAGATGAATCACTTGCATGTTCAAAGCCTTGGGTAGGAATTGCTAAAGTATGGGCTTTTAATGTCTAAGTTACCAAAGGGGCTTTATTCCAGGATGCTTACTAACAGAGAATGCTGGGAATTGTAGTTTTCAAACATGTGCATATTCAATCCCTTTGGTAGGAATCGCTAAAGCATGGGCTTTTAATATCTAAGTCCGTAAAAGGGCTTTATTCCATACATTTTCCATCGTTCTGTGCAGACAGAGAATGCTAGGAGTTGTATTTTTCAAACGTGAAAAGTTCAACACCCTATTGTTACACTGTATTGCATTTTAATACATTCATTAGCAAATGGACATAAAGAAGCAGCTTACTGCTAAACAGAGAATGCAGAGTTGTAGTTTTCAAACATGTGCATATTCAAACCCTTTGGTAGAATCTCATGGGCTTTTAATGTCTGTAAGTCAGTAAAAGGGCATTATTTGAGAATGTATGAAAAATAAATTTTCCAGCATTCTGTGCAGCCAGAGAATAGCCTCCCCCTTGATACTTGCTGGGAGTGGAAAGGGAGAGCCAGTTCAGAATGGATCCTGATACCTGCTAGCTAAAGACATGTAAGTAGCCTCTCTGGCCCCACAGCTTAACCACTATATGCATTAGGGAGGGCAGACAGATCCCAAATCACTTGCATGTTTGTGCAATTTGTGTTGGTAGCAGCACTCCACTATCAAAATTGATATCCAATTTGGCCAGCCGCACCCAGGAATATATTTTGCAAATATTTTATTGACAATACATCAGGCCAATCCAAGCCAGCGACGTTTCGGGATATTAGTCCCCTTTTTAAGCTAAAACCCAGCCATGTTATAACACATTACATCACATCCTTTTAAACACCTGGGACCATATAAGCCACTCCCACCACACTGATGTCATGTCTTAACTCTATTAGTAGCAATATAGTGCATTGAGTTTTTAGGAGATACCAATAGGGTAGGGGGTATAGGTTATTACATATAGGAAAGGTGTGTATCTGTATGTGTATACTATCTCACTATTAAAATGACCATCAGTAAATGTATATAAAGAATAGCACTAACTTATATTAGGTACAAGACAAAATACATAATCTTACTTAGAGTGGAATGGTCAAATGGCAGCTTAAACTACACCCCTGTGTCTGCTCCTTGTGAAAGCAAGTGTAATCCAAAAAATGTTTGTCTCCTACACAGGACATGATGTGTATTGTAATGGACATATACTCCAAGGCTCCTTATATACTACCTCCAGCCTGCAGGTGGTGTCAGTGAGTAATAAAAGACAAGACATCCCTGCTCTCTATGGCTAGGAGGAGAGAAAGTGAAAGTAGATAGAAGTTTGTTTGGTGTGATCCCTTACACAGTGATGATTGAATGGAACACAAGATCCTGTTACCACTTGTTGGGAAGACCGATTACTGGACAGACAATTTACCTTATTGGATACAAACTCTGAGGCAACACCTAAGTGTACACCAACTTACAAGGACACACAATATACAGGCCTGGTCAATATTTAAAGTGGTACACCATAGGCAGGGACAACTCCATTACTACGTTTTGTTATTGAATAATTGTAATACTTACTGTTAAATGTAATTAAAACTGGTTTATATTGTTCAAAAAGTGCACTGTCTGCTTTGTGCCAGACCACCAGAGTAACCCACTGTGTGCCATGCTACCCATAATCCTTCTATAAAGTGGTGATCTGGTATAAATTGGTGGCAGCAGAACTGGTAATACCATTTAATCCCAAGGTTTTCTCTGTATATTTGTTCTCTGTATTAAAGGGCATCTCCACCCTCGATATTATAACCAATTGGCAAATAATCCTAGGTTTCTGTACTGCTACTCCGTGTTATGTTAAAGCATGGGAACTTTAGTTATACCTTTTCAGGAAGTATAATTTGTGTACTTCTAGAATACAGAACTTTGCTTGAATTTACTTTGTTGTGCATTATGTTGTGTGCAACTTCCTCTGTGTGAACTTTTGCCATTAGAAGCACAGTGGGAGCAAAAGCCTTTGCTAATTTCCCTGGCTATAAATGCACAATTAAAGCTGTGTGTCAGCAGGGGTTAGGACAATCAGTGTGTTCTGACACTGAGTGTTACAAAATTGCTGCTGTTGTTCAAACAGATAATTAATGTATCATTTCAAACCTGTTTTCAACACAGGCCAATGACTTGTTTTCTGCTAATTAAAAAAAAAATTCAGGTTTCAGAGCTTAAACTCAATGTTTCTGATTTTAAAAAAAAATAAAGAAATTGTGTATGTATTTGATCACATTTTTAAAAGCTATTGAACATTGTGCTAATGATATTGGAGGTTTCTTCAGTGTTTTGCAGAAATAATATAGTTCAGCAGTTGCAGAGCTGATGAACACCATAAATCTTTGTGCAGATTTTACATTATAGGTAATTTCCAGCAGCATAAATTATGCAAACCAAAATAGACTTGTAACCCCAAATGATTGCACCTCAAAAATGAGAACTAACTCGCTAAACTACTGTATTTAATTGCTACAAATACTGCATAGACATGCCATTAGGAGCTTGTAATTGAGTAAATAATTGCATCTATACTGAAAAACATACTTTTTCTAAATTGCCCATTACTGTAAATTATAATGCTTCCCAACTAACACTGTACCTCAGAATAAGGTCCACTTACATGTAGTCATTTAAAGATTAAGATGAGGCAGTCATTTTTTTCGTTATAATATTTTTAAAAGCACATGCAGCAAGACCGAGTTGTGGACTTCTTACACAGCACATCATGTGACAGTCTCACACTTCCATTTTTATCCTGACTGAGTGTACCTTTACAAGGCACTATCCTATGCTTGTTTGAAAGGAATGAGAAAGCTCTTTTAAATAGAGGACACTTGTATGGAGACTAGTTACCCTTTGTTAGGTTATACAAAGTTCCTAACCGCAGAGTGAGTTTCAATTAAAGGATAAGTATGCCGTAAACCCAAGTTAAGTTTAATTGGAAGAGGTAGCTTTAAAAAATCTTTCCCTTTTTGTTTTTTTTTTCTAGGTCCCTCCTGAGCCTTCTTTTACTGATGTAAAGTTGCTGACATCTTGCTTCAGCATTGTAGCCTGCTTAGCTCCACCCCTCTGAGACTTCCTGCATGACGTTGCGGTGCAAGCGTTGTGCTTGTGTACGGCACAATGCGGTCGTGTGCGCCGCGTCGTGGCACGCCTGGACAAAACGGAAATGCCTTTTTTGGACTACAGCAGAAGGAGATCCAGGAAGTCTCAGAGGGGCAGAGCTAAGCAGGCAACAAGATGTCAGCAACTTTACATCAGTAAAGATAAGTTTAGAAGGGACCTGAAAAAAAGGCATAAAGGATTGTTAAATGCTGCTGCTTCCAATTAAACTTAACTTGGGCTAACAACATTCTTATCCTTTAAATAGTGCAAAAAAAGAGGTTAAGAACGGTACTTGCCAATCAAATTTCACAGTGGTTGTGTAAAGATATGGTAAAATGATTTGATTTTTCATAATGATGCTTTCTGTTTGTAGGAGGAGCAAAACAGGGGCAAGCCTAATTGGGAGCACCTAAATGAAGACCTACATGTGCTAATTACAGTAGAAGATGCGCAGAACAGAGCAGAGATTAAGTTAAAAAGAGCAGTGGAAGAAGTCAAAAAGTTACTGGTCCCAGCAGTAAGTAACGGTTTACTATGTCAATGTATTTCATTAAAAACAACCATTTTCTGCTGTAGCCCATACATTGAAATGGATGTTTTACCAATAATAAAATGTATTTTAATGATTCCCAAAATACTTGGATGCTATGTGTACACCACATATTAGTATTGATTAACCATTCAACTTCTGCCTTTGTCAAAAAGTATATTCCTGCAGCTTTTTTCAAGCTAAAGACCCTTTAAAGAGCAGTGTGTTGTATAGTACAGAATTTCAGATTGGCCTTGAGCAAGCCATTAAAGTAATGCTACATTTTTGTATGAAGCATGTTCAGGTTCACTGGGTATATTTATCAGCTAACAGGAGCTTCAGGTGGAATTTCTTTCCTACTGTTTGATGTAAAATGTCTTGTGGGCCCAAGGCCTATCAACCAGTTGAGTGTAACGTTAATGCAAGCAGTTCTGCCTTATAAAACGTGCACATAGTGCTTTATTAGATTTTCATTGTATTACATTTTTTTTTTTTAAACAATTTGGTGTTTAAGTGAGAAATGTTATGTGTAGTACAATGCATACATAATTCATATATAAATACTTTGGAAAGTGCTCTAATTTTTTAAACAAACAAGTGATCAGTCTCATCCACATTCTGGAGTTGACCAGCAGCTAGAAATTATAAAAAGACTTAATTTGTACACACAGAAAAAGGGAAAACTGCTAGTGCATGGTTTGCCCTTTAAAAATAATTTAAACAATGAGGTGTTAGTATATAATCACAAAGAACCTTCCCAAGGTTCAGCAATGCAATACCCAAGAATAGACACAGGAAAAGACACACACTGCAAGTTAAACTTGGCTTCTTCAAACATCACACGTGCACATTCCTTTGATGTGCTAGAGCAACATCAAAGGAAGAGCATTGTGTGACATTGCAATTGCGCTAAGTCATGTGGGCAATGGGGCCTGGGCCTAGCCCTTAAAGGGCATGTCCACCCCCAAAACTATAATCCCCCCCCAACTACTGGCCCCATCATGTAGTGTAGTGTAATCCTTACCTCACATCCCAGATCCATACTCTTAGCCACTATCCAATCACGCCCTTCACACTTGGCTGTGATATGCTAATTGGGATTTTCCAGGGTACATAATTGCCACAGATTCTTGTACAAGTTATTCTGAATTGAGAAAGCCAGTCGGATGACTAGCACGATACTCCTCTCTTGTGTTGGATCCTATTATATACGACATTGTACTGTGAGTGGATTTTATATGATTAAATAAAGACTTTTGATTATTGCAATACTGTATGTGGGTACGTTGTAGCTCACCCTTCCTTACTTAGTTGGGTACTAAAGGTGGCCATACATATGAACGATAATGGGTAAATCCCGTCGTTCCTTGATTTACCCATTATCGTTCAAGTGTATGGGCTTTTCCCGACCGATCGCAGTGCCGACGAATGACCATAGTCGCCACTACGGTCAGTCGGGGAAAGCCGTAAAATTTCAGTCAGTCGTTATCGGCTCCCTTTACTTTAGTAAAGGTAGCCGATGCGATTGTTGCGTGTATGGCCGCACGACCGACCGATCCTCATACCGCGTATAGGGATCAGTCAGTTCCATGTGTCCAGGTTCCCTTCACAGTGTGCAGACAGATACCAATGTGATCTGTCGGCACATTGTGATGAAAATCGCAAGTGTATGGCCATCTTAACCCATAAACCTGTGGCACACCACTTAGCATGTTAGTCCAAATTGACGAAGCTCCATTAAAAACTAATCTCTGCATCTGATCCTTCAACCAATTTTCTTTTCATTTGCAAAAGTGACACCTAAGCCCAATAGATCATAGCTTACCGTATGTACTCGAGTATAAACAGAGGTACCCAATTTCACCTAAATCTAATCTAATAAGTTGTTGACTCGAGTATAAACCGAGGGTAGAAACTTGGCATTCCAGATGTTTTGGAAACTACAACTCCCAGCATGCTTTATTAGCTGGGAGTAGTAGTTTCCAAACATCTTGAATGCCACCCTCACCCTCCCACCCAGTTCAGTTTGTACCCGTGGGCTCTCCTCCATCCAGGAACTGTGGGCTCTCCTCCATCCAGGGGCTTCCTGTTGGGACTGTGTGCCAGCATTGAAGGTAAGGCGTCCTCTCCATTCCGGCATCTGTGCGCTCATTCCCTGTACTGGTGCGCCGGCTGACGTCACTAATTGGCACCGGGCAGTGACGTTGGCCGGCGCGCCAGTACAGGGAATGATCGTGCGGCTGCCGGAGTGCTAATGTAAGTAGTGACTCGAGTATAAACAGTCCAAGTTTTCAGGCTGATTTTACAGCCTGAAAAACTCTGTTTATACTTATGTATACCGTATATACTCAAGTCACCTGTGGTGGACTGTATCAAAAGCCTTAGCACTTTTACTGCTATGCCAGAGTGCAAGTTTCTATTCATGTTCTGATAAGAGCTGATTACTACTTATAAGGTCAGTCGTTGAAATATATTCCTGTTTTAAACTCTGCAATATCTTCTTACAGGTCTATAGTAACCAGGCTATGGATGGCTGTTTTTTTTTTTGTTGTTTTTTTTTTTAATATTGAAATGAGATCAGCTTTTTTGCAATCCAGAGGAATGTTTCTGGACATGAGAGAATCTGAGAAAACAATGGCCTGGATAAAACTTTACTTACGTCCTTAGGGAAGTATTTTATCCGGTCCAGGAGCTTTATTGATATTAACTTTTATTAAGTTGCTTCTTAACCATCCCCATAATTAACCAAACTGCAGTTGCATCCTTTATACCATTATTGCCATTATAGTCTATGCTATCTGTACTATAGCTCTACCATGTATAAAGACATTTTGAGTTAATATGCATTCTATGTCACTGCCTTATCCCCATTATTTAATGGCCCCCCATTTTTAGTCCTTTATCTTCTTACTATTAATATATACTGAAAACATTGCTTAGGGTTAGTTTTGATTTGTTCAGCTATCCTAACTTCATTATTTTAGCTAGCTTTTTTTTTTTTTTTAGCTTTGTTATAGTTCATAAAGGCCCATTCTGACTTCGAGAATGTAACTGCCATTCTCTTCCATTCCATTTCTTTTTTTTACATCCGAATTAAGGCACAAGTGAGCCCTTTCAATTGTTTCACTAGCACTTTGGACACAGCCACACTGCAACGCAAACGCAGTTGCACACGGAATCGCAAATCGCAAAATTGTTGGATTAGGAATAGGAGCTAAAAAATTTGGTCATGTCTACCTAGCCTATCTTGTTTAGTTAACTATTCGGGCCTTTTGTTTAATCTTTTTGAGTTGTATATGATTCTCGATATGTTTAAATTGATATAGTATGGTAGTGAGATCACTACATAATGATCCCAAACAGCTTTAGTTGAGTTACTTGGCTTTAAATATAGTATTTTGCTTCTATAAAAAGTTTGCTGTAGGTTACACATGCTAGGATCTAGTGCAAGAGCCTCAGATGATCCATGTGGCTTTGAAATAATGGAAATAGCCTTACAAAATATATATAAAAAATGTATTGTAAGTATAACATCCCAAAGTATATATTACAAGGTGACTATTCACCAAAGCTTAAAGGACAACTATACTGTAAAAATTAAATTTTTAAAAATGAAAATTACCTGGGTTAAAGATAGAATTCCCTCCTCCCAATATTGTTTTGTTGAGGAGCTAAAAACTTGTACTGGTTTGGCTCATTGCTCCCAGTGATGAACAATTCAGCATATTCTGACAAATGCTTACACTTTGCCTTATTTTATAGAGTTTACTGTAATTTCCATAGCAATTGGTTGTCCTTTTCAACTACAGATACTTTCCATGCACTGCAATGAATCCTTTTTTTCTGTCTCTAGTAGTGTTCCCTTGCAAAACCTAAGCTTTTTGGGAACCCCACAGGCGACTAAAAAATGCACCCTGGCATGGCAAAAAATTATATAAATTTATATCTGCAATGGGGAATACATTGAGTTTTTAGTATGTACTACTATGTAGGTGGGATTAGCAAATATACATACTGAAAGTATATTTTAGTATGTGTAATAGTTGTAAGTGTGGTATAACTTCCGATGACGTAGCAGTACTAGCGAATCAAAAAAAAGTTTGTTTGCAGGAAGTCAGAATATGTTGTAGATCACATCCAGATTGCATGAAGGATCGCATCGCATTAAGGTAGTGTTTAGTTCAATGGATGCGTCCAGCCGCAGTGTGTAGTTCAATGGATGCACAACGTCATATCCAGATATGATGTTGTGCACACTTTAAACTACAAATGGATATGATGTTGTGCAATGTCATATACTTTTGTAGTTCAAAGTGTGCGCACAGTCATATGTTGGGGTGACTACTCAAAAGGTAAAAAATAGTATCTCCCAACACAGATGTCCATGTATTGGAACAAATCAATGTTATCCAGAGGAGGTAAAAGGATTTTTAAAATTTAAACAAAGGGGGTTATTTTGGATACATGAGCTCAATGCCCTGTGGCCACCAGTCTTAACAGGGATTATGACCTACATGGATTCATTTGAATCTTGTTAAGTATAGGGAAATTTCCGATTGCAACTTGGAGTCGGAAAGGAAATTTTTTTCCCTTCATGAATTTGGTGGGGGTTTTTTTTTGCCTTCCTCTGGATCAACAGTTAGGCAGGAAATGTGGGTATTGCTAGATGGGTTGGACTAGAAGGACATATGTCTTTATTCAACCTCAAATACTATACTATATGCACCCTGTGGGGCTGTTAGTATATTCAATACCTGTTCTTGGTTGCATCACTGTGTATTTGTAAATGTCTCTTTAAAAGATCATGTGACTAGGTCATGTGATCCTCACAGATCTTAAAGGACAACTAAAGCCACAGAACACCTTGATATAAATCCAGTAATCTGTGTCTTACCTCTCATTTTGAAATGGGCGCTGGGAAATTTACCTAAATAACATATAGTTTGTGCTTTACCTCACAGCATTATTATTACAACAGTATTACACAGTTCGGTCAACGGCCATTATGTTCTGCACATGCTCAGTCCTTAGCTAAGGCAGCAGCTTATAACAGTTGTTCACACCCATTAATAATCTCTAGCTAATCCTTTTACAGGATTACAGGAGGTGCGGTCTGACACTGTACATACACACAGATTCTTCATCCAGTTCTTAACAGGCTTACATTTACTTCAATACAATTTACTGAAGTGGTATTCTATCACTTATATATCTTAGAGTGCATTTTCTATACAATATATTGGCGAATGAAAGACACACTTATGCCCTTTCTATACTATATACGCACACATCACCATCAGGACAAGTAAAAATGTTACACATAAATGACAGTGAAAAGCTCTCTACTTTTATCTAACAAGATTTCTTATTTGTAAAACCTTTTTATTATGGAATTATTTTTGTCTAATTTCTATGTTTGAGAGAGAGAGGTGTGTGTGTACGTACAGGACAACCGATCTGTTGCCAAAAAAAATCAATCTCTTACCAAAATCCTGCCAACCAACCCCTAGCAATTTAAAATAATCCCTATTATCCATCTATTTCGAAGATCTCTAGCATAAAAAGATTCTAAAAATGTACTGGTACTGCTCTGAAGAATTAATCTGTGTTAAATTGAATAATGTTCTAAATAAGCTAGGCAGCCAGCAATAAATGTACTGTCAAAAATCAATTCTATCTATAAATCTTGTTTTCATGGTTAGTTTCTGCTTGTTTCCTGGGTCTCTGAGGCTGTGGGTGATGGACATGGTTGCCTCACAAATGCTGACCTGCAAGGTTGATTTTACGAGTCAGCATCATAGTCCACTGTGATTTTGTTTTGACCCTGCAATGATCATAAACATACACATTTTAATGGTATTTCAGAAGCCAAATTTTTCTTTTTTTTTTTTTTTTTTATTTTTTTTTGCAAGTGAGGATAACATTTTTTTCATGTGTCCTGTCTTTATTACCATAAAGAATTGCGTGGAATTGGGCAGAGTTAAATGCAGCTGGTAGACACTGCTAAATCTGCCCATTATGATGCATTACGTTTGTGGAGGTTTTTTCTACTTTATGATTCAGGATAAAGAATAAAGACTTCTTGGCAAATTATGATGGTCTTTTCAATGGCACCTCTGCCTACCTCAAACTGTTAAGGTGATGATTCTTATACATTTTCTTAGATCAAGCTTTTTGATATCTCTCTTAAATAAGTCAAAAATTACCGCTTTTCTTCTATAGTTATTTCAGTAGTACCACTCTCACTAAAATTTAATGTGGGTAAGGTAAACCATTTCTTTTTTTTTTTTTTTTTTTTTCCACCCAGAATTGCTGCCTTAAACTTTTTTCAGGGAGATTCAATAAAAGGTGATGCTTATTTTACCCCCCAACCAATCCGATATTATTTAAGGCTGGGTATACACTGGGAAATTATTTGTCCCGACCGAGCATTCGCTACTAGCGAGTGCTCGGTCAGGACAAATGACTGGCCCAACAGTTTGCTTGACTGGGTATGTGGTCCCATAGGGAGCTGCACAATAGTCCGTGATTTACCAATGGACGAAAGGGGCGGCCAAGCGCGGTCGCGGCAGCCCCGCTCACATGGTAAGATATTTTCGCCCAACTGACAGATACACGGCACTATTGGTCGGTCGGCAGAAAATATCTTACCATGTGTACCCAGCCTAACAATTTAATTGGCTGATTGGTTGGAGCAAAATTAGCACAATTTTTAACTATAGCTTTTTTATTCAATAGCTCAGATTAACTTTTAAGTTTAGAGGCAGCAAATCTGGGTGCTGCCTTTTCTTCTATAATGTCCAAAACACCTTTTTACATTTCTTATTGCTGGTCCAATCTAACCCCATGTCCACACAGTCTTTTAAATGTTTTTTTTGAAAATCTGTGCATGATGAGATATAGGTTTTAAATTATTAATTTGAATGTGACATGCACGGTCAATAATTTTTTTTTTAAACTTGCTAGACTGAACTACTTGTTTTTTATAGCAAAACAGTATTGACTTTTAATTATAAACTTGTTTGTTCAGCAGGTGCTGCCTATCACCACAGGGCTCATAAAGTAGATTGATGCATAATTGTCAGAATTAAACCATAATAGTCTATGCCAAACAAAATAATGGCTGTTCTTGGACATTGAAATTTATAAAGCAAGCAAAATGCAAATAACTGGTTACTTCAAAGTAATTATTACCATTTTTATTACCAATATTTGAACTAGTCTTGTTGCTGAACACTCAGTGACCGATTTAAGACATTTCATAAATCTAAAAAACCAAAAACATCTAACACATGGGTGTATAGTTTAGTATTTTGAGGTTGATTACAAATTGTCCATCTAGTCCTACCTATTGAGCAATACCCATATTTCATGCCAAACAATTGGTCCAGCAGAACCATATTGATGAAGCACCATCAACCAATTTGCACCCCACCTTTGTTTCCATGTTAACCATACGTAAGATTGGATTATGAAATTTAAATATCCTCATTCATTACCATAGCAAGATTATTGAGTTTTAAAACCTGCTGCGCACACACCCTTTCCATTCCATGCATCCTTTCAAGCCAAATGCAAAGTATATACTTTCCTTTTCTAGTTGTTTTATGCTGTTCATAATATTGAAATGTTGCATTCCCAAAATATCCTCTACCCATTTAACTTTTTTGTAGTTTTGCAGTTTTCCTCTGCAATAATTACTGTATATAAACCTACTGAAAGCCAAATGTGTTTAAAATTTTAAAAATTAAGTTTTTAAATTTTGCTTTATTTTCTTAACACTTAATAAGAAACGGAGTTTAAAATAAATAAATAAGATGGTTTTGAGAAGCAATCTGTCAGGAACATCTGTAGCTATGGGGGTTCAACTTTTCAGATTAGACAAGAGCCATAAAGCCCGATTCTGTAAAATCTGCTATGGGTTTTCATGGTAAATTGACAGGACTGTTTCTGATGTAGCAAAAAAAAAAAACGAACCTCGTTCACTCACTGGTGTCACTCACCTTAGAGAGAAATCTGGCTGCCAGCTTCTCCACCGGAGAAGCAGAGCTCTGCGTCTGTCTCACTTCCTGGCACTGAGTAATGACGTGATGCAGGAGATGTGGAGCGTCCAGCAGCCGGACTTCCCTCTGAGGTGAGCGATCCTGAAGTACCTTCCAGCCTGCACTTTCACCTGATTTCTTGTGCTTTATTGAAGACCACTGTGTAGGCAATTTATATACATGTCCAATCTTCCAGATTAATTGGTTTTGCAGCCTTTACAGTTGTTTGACTAAATGCTAATGGGGGATTAGTAATCCCATACAGTAAACCCCAATTCCTTGCCATTGTAGATGTTTGAAAATTACAACTCCCAGCTACTAAAGCATGCTGGGAGTTGTAGTTTTCAAACATCTGGAGTGCCAACCAATTGGGGGTTGCTGTATGGGTTTACGGTCTCTTTAAAGGGCAACTAATGCCTCAAAACAATACAGAATCAGGAGGATGCGATCTACTGTTAAAAATATTGCATTCTGATTACCCCAAGAGCGCAGAGAAAACTCATCCGAGAGGCCACAAAAGACCCCAGGACAACATCTAAAGAACTGCAGGCCTCACTTGCCTCAATTAAGGTCAGTGTTCACGACTCCACCATAAGAAAGAGACTGGGCAAAAACGGCCTGCATGGCAGGTATCCAAGGCGCAAACCACTTTTAAGCAAAAAGAACATTAAGGCTCGTCTCAATTTTGCTAAAAAACATCTCAATGATTGCCAAGACTTTTGGGAAAATACCTTGTGGACCGACGAGACAAAAGTTGAACTTTTTGGAAGGTGCGTGTCCCGTTAGTCTGGCGTAGAAGTAACACAGCATTTCAGCAAAAGAACATCATACGAACAGTAAAATATGGTGGTGGTAGTGTGATGGTCTGGGGTTGTTTTGCTGCTTCAGGACCTGGAAGGCTTGCTGTGATAGATGGAACCATGAATTTTACTGTCTACCAAAAAATCCTGAAGGAGAATGTCCAGCCATCTGTTCGTCAACTCAAGCTGAAGCGATCTTGGGTGCTGCAGCAGGATAATGACCCAAAACACACCAGCAAATCCACCTCTGAATGGCTGAAGAAAAACAAAATGAAGACTTTGGAGTGGCCTAGTCAAAGTCCTGACCTGAATCCTATTGAGATGTTGTGGCATGACCTTAAAAAGGCGGTTCATGCTAGAAAACCCTCAAATAAAGCTGAATTACAACAATTCTGCAAAGATGAGTGGGCCAAAATTCCTCCAAAGCGCTGTAAAAGACTCGTTGCAAGTTATCGCAAACGCTTGATTGCAGTTATTGCTGCTAAGGGTGGCCCAACCAGTTATTAGGTTCAGGGGGCAATTTATTTTTCACACAGGGCCATGTAGGTTTGGAGTTTTTTTTTCTCACTAAATAATAAAAACCATCATTTAAATCTGCATTTTGTGTTCAATTATGTTATCTTTGACTAATAGTTAACGGTTTTTGATGAGCAGAAACATTTAAGTGTGACAAACATGCAAAAGAATAAGAAATCAGGAAGGGGGCAAATAGTTTTTCACACCACTGTATATTGGTTAAAATAGCAACCTTTATTCCAGACACAAATTCAAAATGGCGCTGGAACACAAATGGCAGAAGCCTGGAATATGTTGCGAAAATTCTGCGATTTTAAAGAGAAACTGCTATTGAGCTAGTTTACAGTCTTGAGAAAGCTACAAAGCTAGAAGCCATGAAACGCATTGACCCTAAGCAAGTTGAAATTTTTAAACTTGCATTCTGACCCCTGTGAACATGGACTTAGAGACACTGCATGGTTTTTATTTTTTTTTCTTGGCACTTTATATTTGTGTTGAAGTGACCCACGGAAACTGAATAAAGCTAGTTTTAAACTGTATTACTGGCAGGACCCGCAGAAGTAAGTTTTATCTATTTAATGTATGTTTCATTGGATTTTATACTAGATAAGACCTTTTTAAAACAAATTATTTTTGTTCTTTCTTTTTATATTTATATACATATATGAGCGTAACCAATCTAGACTAAGTGCACACATGTACACTTAATCAGCCGGTCTCGCACCACCTGAGAAATTGCACACGTGTACTAATCTTTACAGGCACCCTACCTTGATTATAATAATTAGCAATCTTGGCAGAATAAATATTAGTTATTTAGTCTTATGCAAGTTGCCACCAATACCTTTTCTCCTAGTCTAAATCATTTGCTGTGAGAATTTTGAAATGCATAACATTGAATTTGTTCCCTTTTGTGTAAATCCTGTAAAAGGCTGTTTACATTCATAATAAAGCAGATGTTAATTTGTGCTTCCTTGTTAAAGAACATCTTAAGACCAAAACCCCAGCTAAATACACCATGGGAAGCACATTTCCTGACAGTTTGTGTAAAATCTCTACAAGTACAAAAAAATAAAATAAGTGGTGGTGTTCCAGGTGTAGGTTGAATACTTTTTTTTTTTTTGCTAGCTTAGGTCTGTTTTGAGTAATACTGCCAAGCATCAATAACTTGTATTCTTACAGCATGCATTATGCTGATATTGATTTTTTTAACTCATGCTCAACAGCTTGAGGGATCAGAGTGTAAAGGTTCAAAATGTGCCAAGGAAGACTTTAAATAAAGGGAAAATGAATCAGGTTGTCTATTCCTTGAGTAGGTTGTGTTAGGTCATACGTTAATGGTTTCTCAGTTCAAGATCACGTTCACTCATGAGGAATCTAAGCTTTGACCTGCTGACTTACAGTATTTGCCTTCTTGAATGCTACTGAATGTGAGAAAATGGAGTCTGCATTTTCACAAACGCCTAACGTGATGAACATCACTTATGCTTGTTTAACCTTCGCTTGCACTCGAGAACTCATCTGACCAATCAGAATTGTTGTGCTGGGTTTTTTTGTTTTTTTTTAACCAACCAATAAACCTAGGAGTTATCGGTCCAAAATAAAGTTAAACTATATGCAACAGGTTAGAAATGCATTTTGTTATATATTGTCCCCCCCCCCCCCCCTTCCGCTTAAGAGTTGATTGGTTTATCAAGATACCACTTATTTTTACTCTGTTTAAAGTCATCAGCAAACCTTGCTCCTAATGCCCCCTTCTAAGTAATTTTAAACAATGCAGAGTTTTGGAAACTTCAAATGATGTGCAATTGCTGCAAGCAGACCTAGATAGATTATCAAAATGGGCAGCAGAGTGGCAGACGAGATTGTTAATTCAACCACATTTGATTAAAAGCGCTTTGGCTCTCACTTTTTTTGGGGGTGGGTTGTCCATGCCCTGAATTGGGGGGACATAGGGGGGCCCAGGCCCTTGTTCCGTATAAAGATCATTCAGTTTGTATGCAATGTGCTTTATTTGAGCTACTTTTGTCTCCTCTTCATGAGGTCCTGCTGAAGTTGCATGTTGGTCTCTGAAAGCCACTGGACTTTTTATTATTAGTGCGCTCACTGCAGTTTTTTGACACAGGTAAACCTGCTCGGTAGTCTGGTGAGAGTAAAACCAGAGCTGCTAATATTTTGCTGTGATTAATCATGTCTGATCCACACCATAATCTTAAAAATCTTGAAAAATCAGCATGTGTACACATATTAACTGTAGAACAAAGAACCTGATAATCAAATTTTACCAATAGGTTAAGATTAAACCTTTTGTATTTAATTTTGATAACTAGGCCTGATTTAACATTTTAGGAGCCAGCCTAGTGCCTTAATACCTTCTACACACACCACACTATGTATACCATACTGTGGAAGTGCTCCTCATCTGCACTGCTGCGCTGTAAAGACACTTCCAATAAAATAAACTTTTACAGCCGTATTAATCAGAGCTTGTTAAAGAAATTTTTAAAAATGAATATATGGGATCTGAACTTGTACTGCAAAAATATAAGATTTGCTTGGTAGACTTAAATGAGTTCAAAGTTGGTTAAATGTGTTCTGCAACGTAAGAAAAAACTTCCAGAACTTTTTTAATTCTTAAGATATGGCACTATGTAAGGATAATGTTATACTACACTGTAATAATAAAAATATTAAAGTCTTAGTGGTTCAGTCATTTTCTATATTTACAAGGGTACAACACACCCCTTAAAGTGTCATAAGCCTCGTACACGTGTCTGATGCATGACCCCCTGCTGTGTTAGGGACGATAATCGCATGTGTTTGTGTTCGGGCATCGTTCGTTGATCCGCTGTGGCCATTTGTTGTGCAAATGGACGTGCTCGGAGGTTTTTTGGCTGCCCATGCATTGGATGTGTGTATGAGGCTTTTATATTGGGGGAATTGTATTTTCGCCGTTTACTACAGTTAAGCCTTGTACGACCCCCGAGCACATCCGTGCGCACATGACTGACATTTTGGACGATAATCACACGTGTATGCATTCAGATGGGCATCGTTTAGCAGATCAATGAATAACACTAAACAGAACGCATACACACGTGCGCCTATCGGCTGAAATGCCTTGGGGGTCGGGCGTGTATATGAGGTTTAAGTTTTTATCACAATCATTAGTGTTGATCGCAGATACTAGAATTATAAAGGAGTTGGTCACACCTAAGCCTATTTCAGGGATAAAGCTACAGGCTGAAAATCTTCTTAATAAAATAGAGGAGAGATGTAGATAGCTGGTCACATGAAAAAGATATTCCAATGACTGATTTGTCTAAGGCTCATTGTTTATGGCCTTAAACTAGCAGCCCCAAGCTCTATAATAGTGTTGCCCAGCGTTGAGAAAAATACCATTTAGTTGCTGCAAAGGGACATGCAAGCTGAGCCCACTAAATAGTAAATCTTCTTACCAAGCAGCACAGCACACTGGCTGCAGCTCAAGGCAGCTAATATAGAGCATTCTTTCAGTTCTTTTCCATGCTTTCAGCAATCAGTTTAAGTTTTAACTGGATGTTAAACCTCAACTAGATAGTTTAGTGAGCTACAATTTGTTCATGTTTCTTTTATGTAACCTTTTAATTTTATTTAAACTGTAGAGACACTATATAAAGACACCACTTTTTTTGTTCAATACAAATGCTTAAAAATGCCTAATTTATTGGTGTTACAATAATAATTGTTCTTTTGTTTTTTGGTAATAGATTGTTTCAAGCACCAGCATTCTTCTACCCCTGTTTATAGCTTCAGCCTTGTTAGGACATCTAAACATCTATTAGATATAATAAAATCAATGTGACGAGAAATCAGATCTCTTTGCAATTTACCTATATATAATTTTTCATTTCTATGGTGAACTTAACCTTTAAAGAAACAATAAGATCTGATCTGATTTAACAATCTACTTGTGGATGTGCATTTTAAAAAGTTTAGTGCAAATACATATACTTTTAAGAACGAAGAACAGTGTTTTTTTCAGTTGCTCAGTAGAGAGCTGAGCATGTTTGACCGATTCAATAGCCAATCAGTAGAAAGTATTGTTAGGAACATTCAACGTAGTGTGCATTCTTGGAAGAAGGACCATTGCAGAACCTGAAATATCAGCACACTTGTGTAAACGGCAGGGAATAAGCAAGGGGTATAAATTCAACTGATTTTTCAAATGGAAGAAAATAATAATTAGGTATGCATTATATAAACAAAGAATTTAAAAAAATATTTTCCACTAAAATTTTCCTTTAATGTAGAATTATACTCGGATTGTTTCTAACTCCTCCTTTAACGTACGTCGGTGAGAAAAGTCAACATTATAACATTTATACCCTTTATATTCACTCATCTTGAGGTTATTTATTGTAAAGTTATCAACAAACATATAATTGTTAAATGCAGTTTCATTGCTAATGGGCACTAACAATTTCAATTTTATTCAAGATATAATACAAAGTATAATGCTTTGTCCATATCCTCCCCTTATAATTCAGCCGCAGAAAAAAAATCAACCAGTGATTAGAAAGACGATCATGCAGCTATCCATCACTGCATGACGGATGGAAACTGAATTGTGTCCTGAATTGGTGGTGGTTAGCAGGTTATAACAAGTCACTAGCACTTCCTTTATAGTGCATGAAGTTACTTTGTTTCATACCCCTGCATTTTAAATAGTCTTGCATTTTCTGGAAAGGAAGTTGGATTACCAGTTTAGTTTGAACTGAAAATAGTTTAATTGTAAAGTATGCTGTATGTATAATTTTATTTATAAAGCGCCACTTGGGTACGTAGCACTGTACATTATAAAATACAGAGTATACAAACAAGGGGATAAGTGCAAGCCATTATACAGATAGATAAAAGTTCAATTAAATTGGTTAAGAAAGCATATACCGTATATATAAATTATGGATAAGTGCAACAAGCCTCGACACATTAGGAGTGAGATCCCTGCCCTGAAGATCTTACAATCTAAGTGGGGGGACAACATACAGGTACAAGTGGGGGCATGGGTACAAAGTGCTTTAAAGGGCTAACAATCATTTGTTGTACTGATGCTCAAAATGGTAGAACAGTCTAGATTTGAAAGCATTAATGGATGTCACCAGGTGAAGAGAGAGGGAGAGAGTTCCAAAGGTAGGGAACAGCAAGAGAGAATGGTTTAAGGCGGGAGGCAGCAGTTTTTGTTGGGGGTTTGTGGAAATTTCCTTGCCAGGAATGGAGGGCATGGCCTGGAACATAGGGGACCAAGAGAGAAAATAAGTAGGGAGGTGCAGTAGAGCAAAGGGATTTAAAGCCGATTGGATTTTAAATTAGAAAATGTACCAAATGTACCAAAACTAACATCAAATCATCTTTTAAAAGCATTGATCACAGAAAAGGAAAGAAGGGGCTTACAACGTTTGTTCTACAGATGTTGCAGGCTTTTAAAGGGCAAAGGGAAAAGTGCATTATTGGCTTTTAATGGATTGCCTAGAGTGTACTTTTGCCAAATATATAAATGCTGCAATAGATCTGTAATGCAATCTGATTTTAAATGTGCTCCATTTAGTAGTTAAAAAAGAAATTCAGTGAAGAAAGTTTTGTGTTGCAGATGTAAAGTAGTGTTTTTTTTATGCTTGTGAAGGTTCTCATTCATCCAGGTCATGGTATATCTGTTGTATTCAATTAGATCAACTGGACTTGAAGTTTAGTTCTTGAAGACGTTTCGCTAGTCATCCGACTGGCTTTCTCAATTCAGAATGACTTGTACAAGAATCTGTGGCAATTATGTACCCTGGAAAATCCCAATTACCATATCACAGCCAGGTGTTAAGGGCTTGATTGCATACTGGCTAAGAGGTGTTATAGGAACGCCCAGGGTAAGGTATTAAAACATCATTGTACATGGCAGACAGTTGGTGTCGAACCCCCCCACCTCTATTTATGGGCTTGGTGCATGTCTGCCATGTACAATGTTGTTTTGATACCTTAAGCTAGGTACACACAGTAACGATTTCTGAAAGATGACAGACAGGATCTGCAAGATCCTGTCTGCCATCTTTCAAAGATTGCTACACCACAGTCCCGAGCGTTCTCCCTATAGGGAGAACGCTCGGGACTGTGTGTTTCCATCGGCCGCGCTAGACTCCCTATAGGAGTCTAGCGCGGCCGATGGAAATTTTCGGCCTTTCCCGAACGAGCGTACGGCCGACCCGATCGTTCGCGGCCGCGCGCGTCGTTCGGGAAACGAACGTACCCACAGTAACGATAAAGCCCCGATACCGTCGGATCCGACGGTATCGGGGCTTTATCGTTACTGTGTGTACCCTTTACTCTGTGCGTTCCTATAACACCTCTTAGCCACTATGCAATCACCCCTTAACACCTGGCTGTGATATGCTATTTGGGATTTCCAGGGTACATAATTGCCAGATTCTTGTACGAGTCATTCTGAATTGAGAAAGCCAGTCGGATGGCTAGCGAAACGTTTTCAAGAACTAAACTTCAAGTCCAGTTGATCTAATTGAATACAACAGATATAGTGGTTTTTATGTGTAAATTAAGGTGAGGAGTTACCTGAACAAGTGTCTGTTTAAATCCAAGGTTCTGCAACAACATGGAAGCACATAAATTGTTTATTTTACTCAAAAGAAAAACAGTGGTGTTCTTGTTTATATTATGTTTTGTCCTTTGTTCATTCTGATGTATAGTTTGTAGAGTAAATATCTGAAAGTATAATGGCTACCCGAACAGCATCATGATTAAACGGGATCACGTTAGATAGGGTGATGGGCAATGTAAAAAGATAATGCAGTTATGTTTCCCTAGTGTATCTTTAACATTTTGACCTGCATATTTGTCAAGTGAAAAAGCAGAGTCATCTTTGCATATCATTTGAACGGAGTCTGTACTTTGGAGAAGATAAGCAGGCTATGTAGCGCCAGAGAAATAATGATGCTAATTTATCTTTGCCTGTCCACCTAGAAAACTGAAAACACTGCAAGGCATTTGGAAAGGAAATTGAGAAATAACTGAGCCATGCTGTGCAATTTCTTTCAGTTTATATTTCTGGGATGGTTTTCAGATCTCTAAAATGGCTGTCGTCTTTTTTTTTTTTTTTTTTTTTTTTTTTGTTTTTTTTGTTTTCAGTAATTTGTTTGTAAAATCTAGTGATTTTATAACGCTATACATATGACAAAAATTTCCCTCCAACCTAGATTTTTCTTTAAATAATACCCCCACATATGTGGCGTATTGGTCAGTTTCCATTTCAAAAATGTTTAAAATATATTTGTATGAAATATTGGTGAATGAAGTATAAAGTATAACTGTCTTGAATTGCAAGAAAATAGCTGAATTCATAATTAACTTTGAACCTAGAAAGACTTCAATTACCTGTTATAGAGTAGAAATATCACTTACACATTGTTTCTCTAATTCTTTGTTATATTATGCACACAGAATACAAGGAGAACATTGAAGAATTAAGAGGATGAAAGGCTTCAGTCAATCGCATAGGCTTAAACTAAGCAATGCAAATCCTGCTTTAAGTGACCTTATTGATGTTTGCTTAAAGCAGCTTCCTCCTAGTACAAATGGCTGAGCTTTGTTGTAGAATACTTACAGGTAGAATTTTTTTCCCCACTGGATAATGCCTTTGCATCCCCTTGTGCAAACTTTCTTTTACTTCAACAGCAATAGCCTACAGGAATGCTTGGAGCCAGATAGATTACCTGAATGTGTTTTATTTGATCAGCTGTCAGACAGAGGACAGGTCAAAGTAAAAGCAGGGCTCTGACAACTAATATTGTTAAA
Organism: Hymenochirus boettgeri; assembly: GCA_019447015.1. Lineage (NCBI taxonomy): Eukaryota > Metazoa > Chordata > Amphibia > Anura > Pipidae > Hymenochirus > Hymenochirus boettgeri. The sequence continues at coordinate 120,216,958 of CM033473.1, forward strand.
ATTAAGAAGGTATGGCACTGGGGATATTTCATATAGGAGCACCTGACAAATGCATGGGCACATTAATTTCCTATAAATACAAATAAGACTCCTTTTCTACAGATTATTTCTAGTAAATACTGATGTGAAAAACATGGAAAGAAAAGCTCTTCTTGCTGTCTATTATGTAATCAATACTGCCATCTTCTGGTATAAATTAATATAAATTGTAAACAAGCCTAATTTTGAACAAATAGAAATATTAAAATATGCTTGTTAAGGTTCTCATTTATCCAGGTCATGGTATATCTGTTGTATTCCGTTAGATCAACTGGACTTAGTTTAGTTCTTGAAGACGTTTTGCTAGTCATCCGACTGTCTTTCTCATTCTAAATTGAAAAAGCCAGTCAATGACTAGCAAAATGTCTTGATGAACTATACTTTAAGTCCAACTAAATACAACAGATATTGAAATATTAGAAGTTAGTTTGTTCTTTTTAGCCCATTCATTGTTATAAATGTAATGTCATGAGTAAATGTGCATTTTATTTAAAGTTTTGTTTTAATCTCTGACCCCTAATAGATGTGCTTTTTAAGGTTTTATTGTGTTTTATGTTAATGGTATACTAACCGGTATGTTTTAGTCTATTAATTGTTAGTAGAATCTTGTATACATTATGGAGCACCCCAAAACCCCAGTTTTGTTTTAGGCACATGCTTTAATAATGCTCAAAGGCTGAGTAATTAAGCTTGCTAGCTTCCCTTTGCGCCGTCTCCCTGGTAAGGCTGTTGGTCACGTGACGGCCATTACCGATCGAGGCTCTACTGCTGCTGCTTGTGAATGTAAAGGGCACGTTGCAGCAGCAGAGGAGGGGGAGTGAGTGGCGGTGGAGCTGGTAAGTTTAATTCCTCAGCCTGGGAGCATGCCAGTACAACGCAACTGGGCTTTTGGGGGGTTCTCCATAATACTTTGCCGTTTAATAAATAGCCTTTAGTTTATTTAATCTTCTCTGAGTGTTGTCGGATTTGTCCATTCTAGCTAGATATCTCTTTTCAGCGGTCCTTGAATTGAGGGCACTTGTATGAAAATTACATTTCTCCTTCTAAATTTTACAGTTTTAGTTTAATATTTTTAAAACTTATATTATTTTTTAACTTGCAGGCAGAAGGAGAAGACAGTTTAAAGAAAATGCAGTTGATGGAACTCGCTATACTTAATGGCACCTACAGGGACGCCAACCTAAAATCACGTAAGGCAATATACACCGTTAAAACATTTGGTTTGCATCTATTACTAATTTGTCTCCAACGTAAAGGGCTAATGCAATAAGAGTAGCAAAAGTTTGCCTGTGCTGTTAATTGATAGGTTGCTTCAAATTATTACCTTTTTATATTGGGTTACTGGAATTAGATTACATCTGATTGTTACAAATTATTAACACAAGCAAACTCTTGCATATTTTTTTGCAGCAGCCACTAACTGGGCGATTTACCCAGAGCTGCTATTGTTTTGGGTAAATCTCCCGAACGCGATTCAATATTGCATTTGTGCGAGTGGGTAAACACCAAAAGCGAATTACCCAGTGTGATTTTAACCGCTTCTATCAGCCAGCGTTAAAATCATGCGCCAAAAGTAGAGCAAACACGATATTGAATCGCGAGCGGTGTATGCGCAGGTGTCTTGCGTATCCCACACATCCAGCACTAATATGGAGTTAAAGTACGGCTAACCAATTAGTGCGATTTCAACTCCATATAATTGCCCAGCGCCGCTGGGTAAATCACCACGTAAACTTTAACTTTCCTTACACCGTTTCACAATATTCAAATTGTAATTATACCCTTGTTGTAATTATAACCCTGTTAATAGTACCCAGGCTTAGGACTTAAACATCAGTGTTCTCTTCCCTCGGTATTACCTTATTGCAGAAAATGAGCCCTACAAAGTTTGCTTCGTAAAGCCACTTTCTGGGCTCTCCTGCCATAGTCCTGGGCTAACCTAGTGGTTTAGGTCCTCACCTTGGGTACTATCAACAGAAGACTGGGGAAGAGACATTCTCCTTTTAAGGCATCTTTTATTTAAATAGCAAAGCAGAAGTGTTTTCTGCTCAAACTAACAACCACACCACCTTATTTTATACAACAGAACAGCCTGTCTGGCTGATTTGGACATGCATGTATTTTTTGATGACTCAACATTCAATTATTCCAGTGACTTACTTGCACTGCTAAGCTGAACTCTTATTATATAGTATAGAAACGAAATTTATATTGCAGCAAGCGCTGACTAAAAAATGCACAGCACAAATGTATATAACACAGATTCAATAAAAGTTCTTATTATTAAAAAATGCTAATTGTGCCCCAACCAATCAGTGTTGGCTTTTAAATGTTAAATAGGATCGGATTGTATGGCAGGCCCACTTCTCTACACAAAGTATCTTGTGTATATATACAAGCTCTTCCCAATGCTGTTCTCAGGCTGTCTATTGAAAGTAAAAATGATCTCTGATTTGTAAAGCTATCCATATACATAATAATTGGGTCAATATCTTGGACCGACTGCCGGAGGTTTATTTAAGATCTTTTAGGTTGAAATATCAGTAAAATGTTTTTGCTGCTGCCATCCTTTTTGATCTGACTTTTTTTCAAATTAGCTAAAAATGGATTGAACCTTCTGCCAATCAACAGACTACCATTTGGTTAAAGGATAAGTGCACTGTAAAATCAAGTTTAGTTTAATGGTAAGATGCCGCTTTAAAAAAAACTTTCCCCCCTTTTTATTTCCCCCTAGGTCCCTCCTGAGCCTACCTGCGTGGCTGTAAAGTTGGGGACATCATGGTTGTGAAGTTAAGGCTGGTGAACTCCTCCCTGAGAATTGCCTGCTTCCCCTTATCCTCCAAATACGTGCTTGTGACGTCACGTGCGCACGCACCCGTGAACGAGTATGACGCCATGTCGTGTGCACAGACATCACAAGCACGTATTTGGAGGCTAAGGCAAGAGGGGAAGCAAGCAACTCTCAGGGAGGAGCTCCCCAGCCTTACCTTCACATCCAAGATGTCACCAACTCTACAGCCACACAGGTAGGCTCAGGAGGGACCTAGGATGAAATAAAAAGGGGGGAAAGATTTTTTTAAAGCCACATCTTACTATTAAACTAAACTTGATTTTACACTGCGCTTATCCTTTAACTTTGTTGCCATATTTCTATTTGGCAGGCTACTGATCTTTTCAAAGAAGTAAAGTCCCCCATATCCAGAAAGCTCTCTTCCTACTATTTTAAGAAGGAATTACTACATGATTAGTTCTTATGTATCCAACTTTTTCATGTCAGGGTCTGGGAATTCAGTTCATGGGGAAGGGGTTATTTTCCTTTCTTCTCTAATTCTAGTTGTTGGTTGCTTAAAATGACTTCTTGAATGTATTATTTTGCTTCAAGTTATCTATGAAAACTTTATTATCTTTTCTGTGATTTTTCTATAAGCACTTTTTGAATACTTGTGCCTCACAATCATAAGCTGTTCTAACATTTGTGTGACAGTTTAGCAGGCTCTCACCCTCTCATCATGTAAGTCCCAACCTCACCTCACCCCCCCAAAATAATCAATGCACTGTTATTTAAGGTGGCTCTTAAGGTGGTGATGATTTTTAAGCATGTCTGCTCTTAATCACACTGGTAATTGGGTTAGCTTATATGCAGTTTTGGGGTGTGCTTTGGCACTGTATGATCTTCGCATGAACTAATGATTCTCCTCCCCCCCCCCCCCCCCCCCCTCCTTTCTGCTTATCTCTGTCCCTTTTTTTCATTTACTTGTTTCCTTCCTATTTTCATACTGCTGCTTCTACATTTCCTTCTAATTTTTCTTTGCTTACTGTAGCAGCCCTTGCCTTTTCTCTTGCAGCGACAGCTCAGGCCCCTCGGATTATAACTGGGCCTGCGCCTGTTCTGCCTCCAGCTGCTCTGCGTACACCTACGCCAGCTGGACCTACCTTAATGCCTTTGATCAGACAAATACAAACCGCTGTCATGCCAAATGGGACCCCTCATCCAACTGCTACACTTGTACCCCAAGCACCCGAAGCTGGTTTAATCTACACACCTTACGAATACCCTTATACACTGGCCCCAGCTACGTCAATTCTTGAGTATCCTATTGAAACAAGTGGTGTATTAGGTAAGTCCTGGTGAATATTAATTCCATTCTTTTTTTCTGTTGCTTGTAAAATTATTATTCTCCTCTTTTCATAGAATAAGCCAGTTATTTGTCCTGTGACAGTTCTCAGCTGTGTTTCTTTTATGGACCTGTTGCAAATTTGTATTTTTTTTTTTTTATTAGAAAATATGTAATTCCTACTACAAGCATGCAACAAAATGTCAGTCCTTTATAATGTGTATTAAGATGGTAATAGTAATGTAGAGTAACTCATGAACTATGATGCAGTTTTGTCTCCAAAAGGTGTGCATAATTAAATTATCATTTAACAGCGTATATTTTTTCCTGGGCCTTTCCAGGACATGGCATTTTATTTACAGTATATTGAAACCCATCTAGCATGAAAAAGACACACCCTGAAAGTTTTTGCAATTCTATTTTACAGTTAAAATTACTCAATTGAGTTATATTACATTTTCCCAGTTAGGAAATCTGAGCTCCATTTAACCGCGGACTAAATAGTCCCTAGCCACAAGGTGCCACTAATGAATACAGGGATACCTTTTAACTCTTTTCTCCCTAGCTGACTATATTTAAAGGAAGGTGGGCAAGGATACATAAGGATATGCACTGAAAGCCGCTATCACTTACCAATGAGCCCCCTATACACCAGATATATTCTATCTAAATATCACTTTTTTTGTAAAAAAGACACAGAAAGATGCTAATATAACTTTGGTGTATTGCTTGTGGCAATGTCAAGTGCTTATTTTTCTAAAGAACCGAAACTGGCACAAAGTACTTTTTAAAGCCATTTTAAAGGGCATGTCCACCCCCAAAACTATAATCCCCCCACTACTGGCCCCACCATGTAGTGTAGTTTAATCCTTACCTCACATCCCAGCTCCATAGGGTTCTCCTGTAGACCCCCCCCCCCCCAAAGTCCCAAAACTAACCACCAGGAGGATAGCAGGGCTCTGCCTGCTATCTAGTGTCCGGTAGATATTTGCCATGCGCACTGCAGTCCTTCTCCCCCCCTCTCCCTCCTTCTCCCTCCCGTTCTACTATCCCTCCCCCTAGCGTCAATCCCCCTTAATATGCTGCTCCCCCATGTCCCCCAGCCCCAACCCCTTTTTTTTCTTTCCAAAAGCTCCCCAAACTCTTTACCTCTCCGCTTTCCTCCCTGCACTGAATGACCGGCAGCCGCGTCCGTGATTGGCTGCCGCTCAGCCAATCACAGATGCGACTGCCGGTCCCGCCCCTCTGCTGCATTCTCGCAAGCAGAGGGCCGGCAGTGCGGCGGAGGAACGAGGGGAGGTAAGTAAGAGTTTGGGGGGCTTTCTGAAAAAATTATGCGGTTGGGGCTGGGGGACCAGGGGGAACAGCATGTTAAAAGTGAGTTCTAAGGGTGGACATACCCTTTAACTTTTGATACGTTGGTTAGAAAAGTTTTAATAAGGACATTTGTGACAAGCTGCCACAATATTTCAGTTGATCAGGCCAAAATACCAGTGGACATTTTCAGAGTGCAACAGAGACCACTAATAAAAACAAATGGTGCTGCTAACATGTTGTCATGACAGATTGCATGGCCCATTGAAGACTGCTTTGTTTTTTTTACTAGCCAATAAACCAGTCAGTTTTTGGTAATATTCCGTGGGGACTTCTGGAGTTCATTTACTATACTTGTTTTAGAAGTCCTACCTGTGATTCATCGCTGATTAAATAGTTTTGAAGACAACAACATCCAGTGTCACCTAGAAATTTGTGACTGTGAGTCTGCTTTCAATGGAGCTCAAATTTCACAAAAGGCTGAAGCAATCTTGAGATTTACTGTGCTGTGTTGCCAATAAATTGTGTTGTTTTAACCATTGATTGGTTTCAGATATTGTTAATTTACATTCTCACATTAACAATGAGATAGGTGGCCAGGATAATGCAAGAAAGGCCACAGGTCCAAAGGTGCTTATCCAAGTGCAATTTTCTGGTGTAGTAATGCACTTTCTGGCAAAACTGAGAATGCAGAAACTGGTTCTGCTAGCGGCTTCACAGAACAGTCCTGGGTTCGGCACTAAATTTCGACGGACAAAAAACCTTGATTCTTCAGCGAAACCACTAAATATTGATGTTCTAACTTCCATAGTTCTGCATCCAAATTCCTCTGTTAGCTTCAACCAAACAAAGTTTGACCGTGGAACCAGGAGTTCAACCTGAAACCACATTCGGATATAAACTCTGGTACATTCCTGGCATCTGAAGCCAGTTGTTGGATATGTTCATCTTTATTATTAAAGCTATCAAGCTTTCATTGCAATGTGTCGCTCTATGAGGTATACTGTGCCAAAAGTGACTACTGATAATGTATCATGAAATCACGTTTTTAAGCTATAATCTAATTTTTAATTCCCATCCGTTTTGTCTTCAGGTATGGCTTTCCCTGCGAAAGGCTAAGAATTCAAGAAAGTCTTAACTGAACACACTCACCTGAACTGAATTTTTAACACTTGCCTTGTTTCTGCAGCCATGAACAACAAAATATCTGAAAGAACATTGCCTAGCAGTCAGTGGCTTACTTGCACTTCTGTTTTTTGTTTTGGTTTTTTTTTTTTTTTACTACTTTTTTTTTTGGTTTTTGCACATAGAAGATTTACGATCAGTCATGGGATTATAGAATTTCCAAATGAGTGTACAGTGGTATACTGACTGCTATGTTTCTTTAATGAATGCTTTACTAATCACTTAATTCATGTGGCCAATAATTCAATAATTGACTACATTTTTAAACAATATTTCAACAGTGAAATTAATTTACATGTTATAAAACAAAAACAAATGTTTTCTTTAAAAATAAACAGTCAGTATTAAAAATGGCATTATAGAGTTCTGCTGCCAATGAAGCACTTCATTGAATATGTGAATAGTAAAGCTTAAATGGGTCTAATTGATTTCAAGAAACTGTTTGTTGCAGATGATTGAATAATGCTAATCTTCAGTGCCAGAGGTGCTTGCAGACAATATAGCCTTGCACATCCTGACTAGACTGAAAGTGGCCGAACACGTTAAGGCCAGAGATGTGAGATTAAATGCTATATAAACCTGCACATGTTTATTACATAAAGCAAGGTTTCAAGTTACTGTGCCTTAACTTGTTGCTTTCTTTAAAAACTATTTTGTAGTAACTATGTTGTAAAATCCAATTTTTTTATATTAATGTTAATTATGTCAGAATGGTTTTTTTTTTTTGTTTTTTTTTACAAATGTTGTTTTCTAACATGTCTTGGTAATTGCAATTTAACTAGGTGCGGTGGCTACTAAAGTGAGAAGGCATGATATGCGGGTCCATCCTTACCAAAGGATTGTGACCGCAGACAGAGGTTAGTTTAGTTTTTGTTATAAAAATTGCATTGTTTTTACAATGTGCTTTACAACACCATTCAATGAAATACACCCAGGCAAGATAGCAGGATATTGTGTCTAGGCATTTGCTAATTATTTGTAATATGAGTGTTATAATACAGCACTGATTTTTACCTGTACACTGGTGGTATGTGTTGCTTCCGCAGAAGAGTGCGGAGTGGTCTTACAGCGCCTGTCTGTCTCTTCCTATTGTAAACAGTGGAAAGCAACAAGTTTGCAACTGAACAGGATCCTTTCATTTTATAAGAAGTCCACATTTTCAAGGGACATTGACTTTTTCATTCTGCCACTGCTTTCCATTGTTAATCATGGGAGAAAAAATATGGAACTTTTCTTTTAAGATCACCATATTTTTTTTAAATGGAAAAACAAAAACACGTATTACCGGCCTTAAAGTTGTTTGTAATCTATCAGCGTTAACAATTTGACCTAGTTTATTGGAATGTAGTTTTAGTCTTGGTGTTGTAAAGTCTGGGCTCATGAATGCTTAAGAACAAAAGAGGTAATTTTAATGACTGACTTTCCTAATTTTCCTTCTATTGTTTATAAAGTCATTCTCTGGCATAAGTTTTTAAGGGATCTGACTTAGTCTTTTAGTTCTCTACAAAGCAGTGCAGCCTAGTTTGAGTGTGTGTGTGGGGGGGGGAGTTGTAAATAACCAATTCAGGGAACACAGGTAAATGTTTCACTTTCAGAAATTACACTCCTCACACACCTCGCACCCACTGTCAGAAAAGGGTACCACTCTTAAGAGTCACACTTGTTTTTTTTTTTTCTTTTTATTGTTAAAGGGTAACTCCAGACCCAAAATAACACGCTATATTTAACCCACTTATCTTTCTCAGATGCTCCCACACGGAGATATAGCTACTTTCACACAGCCAATGCCTCGCCAAGTCGTCCTCTTCCAGCTGAAATGGTGAATTTATGGCCAGTGGTTAACAGCCATTACAGATCGAGCCTTTACAAGGGCACTGTATTCCTCAGTGCGATTGAAACAAGCTCACAACAGGAGCAGAGGAGGCAGGGCTTTCTGTGGGGGATTGGCTGTGTGTAAATAACCTTTCTCAAAAGTATAACGAAAGTGGGCTTTTGGTGGTAATCTTTCTTTAAAGGGTATGTACACTGAAAAAAAACTTTTTTAATTTGCCTTTACTGAAATTAATTCATCCCAACTATTACTGTACCATTTTCTTGTTGATTTGCCACCTATTTCTTTAGATATCTAACATGAAGCATAAGTTGCTTTAGCTGTTAATCATGTACCTTAACTTCTGCTGTGTGCAAGTACTGGATTTTGCTGTAACTGGATGGGTGACAGTTGAATAATTCCTTCTCTTAGTGCTAGATGATAGTGATAACCGAGCATGCTAAATTTAAAAATATAGGTCTGAGGAAAGGAGGAGTCAGTTAAGAGATGGAATACTGGGACTGAGCAAAACAAGTAATGGATTGAAGGCATGCATCCACACACACCTCAGAGTAATTGCTACTTATATGTATTTAATTATAGATTAAGATAGTCAAATTCATTTTTTCAGTATACATACCCATTAGGTTATTTTGGGCCTGGAGTTACTTACATGTACATATATTGTATATTCGGTCTTTGATATTTAACTAGACCCAGTGGGTGGGTTATGTGACCTCGGTATGGGTCCAATTGCATTCTTTATTATCATAGTGATTTGTCCTTACATATGCTTATTATACCCTTCGGGTATGATTGCAGGCAGTGTAGCCCTATCACTTGCCAAATTTTTGAAGGAAAGGATAAAGGAAAATATTCAAATGCTCTTTTATAATTAAGCATTCATGAGTACAAAAAGGGCAGTCATTAATTAGTACTTAATTACAGTGTTATCCTACAAATTTTATTTTGGTATAACAGACTGACAAGTAATTGTTTTAAACTGTAAATGGTATTGCACATATATTAAACCTGTGTGTGCTGTAAAGGGCCACAGACATTGCAGAGGATAAAGCATAAATCACAGGTATGTTGGTATATTTCTTTGTGCGACCAAATGATACCCTGCAGGTAGACTGTATGCATCTCTGTATTTAAATATAAAAGATAAGCTAGTAACAGATTTGCTTGGATATAATTTACAGTATAATCTTATTTCAAATTGTACATGGCAATGTGCAGTACATTCTAATTGACTGTAAACCACAAATATTTATTTAGTTTTTTGCTCTGCTTGATATCAAGCACTGCATATTTTAGGCGGCCCAGTTTACAGGGCATATTTTGAAGTTAAACAATTGGCGTGATTTTCTTTTACATTGGAAGGAAAGCATATTTCTGTATAAATCATATTCTATAAATCTTTCCTATTGTTCTTGCCCTTTGTAACTTTGACCAAGACTTGGGACATTGGTCTATGACTAAAATATCTGTGAACCTTCTGGATTTCATTTTATGAAATGCCACAATTCTGACTTTGCACTGAATATTTCTCACCTTCATCTCCTCTGCTTTAGTCATATTGGCTACAGTACAAACAAAGCAAATCAAACCTCAGAAAGTATAAAATAAAGCTGTTGAAAGAGTCTTAAACATACATATACTACTGTCAAATGGACCAAGTTTAGTGAAGGAGTATGTGAGTGATTGAGGAAGGAAGAGCTCAAGAACACTGGGAATATTTTCTTTCCACTTTTGAGAACGTTTATATTTTATTTTATTTTTAAAAAAAATTGCAAAAGAAAATAGTATTTACAGATGGCTTAAGAAATATAAAAATATAAAGCAGGAATGTATATGAAATGTCAGATTTTATTGTATTTGCAGTATGAATATTCGCTTTGAATATGAGGGCTGTTTGTAGTGATAAAGTGCTTTGTTAGCATATGTTAGATTATTCCCCCCCCCTTTTTTTTTTTTGGATGTACTTTAAACTTTGATTATAGAGTTATAAAAAAAACAGGACTTTTACAGTGTTTACATAAAGCTGCATTTTATAATTGTCCTATAAGTGTAAAATAGTATTTTCAACTGGAAATGCTGTCAGTAGCAATATTATATAGCCAATCCTGGTTGACATGATGCCTACTGTGCTAGACCAGAGTTTAGTATTGCTTTGTATCATGAGGCCAAGATGTCTTGTGTTTTGTAAATAGAAATTGAGCAATAAAATTTATTGAACAAAAACATTGTTTGGCCCATAGTTTATACTAGTTGTTTTTCTTTTTTTATACTTATAAAAGATTAATTCTTTAGATCCATTACTTTTAACAACCAGTTAATAATCACATTTATCATTAATAATCGTTGCTTCAATGCTTGCACCATGGGAAAGTACTAATGCTTAATAGCAGTCAGATACTGATTGTGTGCACTGACTGTCTCAAATTTCTTTCTGAATTCCAAGCCATTTCATTATTTTTGTCTAGAATTTCCGACTGCTACTAACCATTAGATGTGTATTTCCATTTTCCTTCCTGTTAACAAGTTGTATGGGTGTGGGCTCCTCCTTCACACATTCAAATCATGATACTTGCTGTCATGATTTTGTTGCATTCTGTAGATGGTGTCAATGAGTATGTCAGTATTAAACATGCTTGGGTGTTTTTTTTTTTTGTTTTTTTTTTATTAGTTGTGATTAGTTTTTTCATGTTGTCATTAAGCAGTCACTAGCTGAAACTAATCTCTTCTCTATCTTTTTCTTTCTTTTATTTATTTTTTATTTTATTTTTGTTTCTAACCACCCAGCCGCCACCGGCAACTAACCTATGACCTTCTGACCTCTGAACTCTTCACCCAATGATGACCTGACCATGCCTGCCTGCTGATCAGTTAACTGGTAATCGCCTCTGCTTGTCTGTCTTCAGTGCAGCGAGCTGAGGCACTTGTCCGTTCGTCTTACCATCTAACAGACACACAGAAAAATAATTTTTCTTCCAAGTCAGATTTCCCCCCCTCCAAATTGGGTGAAAAAGATTCTAGTACCTGCACTGAATAGTAGTAAAGCAATAAGGTCCAAATCAGCCCTTCGCACTGATCATCTAATGTCCTAACCAAACGAACGGTATAAAGGCCTCATCTACAGTACTGGCGAGACAGCTGATCCTCAACTACCAATGACAGAGGCAGTTACTGTGAGAGACTTCTAGGAAGCTTTTTATTTCTCCTTTCTCTCGTATAGTGAAGTTAAAAGCGATCTCTGAATGTACTGTGTTGTGATGATGCATTATGCATGAACCTGTTTGGTCAGGGATCTCACTGGTGAAGTGATTTATGAAAAAGAACAAACAAAATGATTATACTGTTTAGTCACTACAGCACCCTTTTAAGGGTTGATATTGCAATCTTTCATTTTATTTTTTCTTTGTGTGTGAACATGCCTGCCAAATTTGTTACATTGATAAGGGTGCCATGAAAATTGCTGAATAACTTTTTTTCCCCTTTTAACCTGCTGTTTAAAATAAGACTTCAGATCTGCAATCCCTATCCAATAGTTTCAAGTCATTTCCGAAGCTATTGATGCAAAGCCTCTTGATTATATAAAACAAGGTACATGCATTATGTATCACATTACTGGACAAACTGTTTAAATGTTTTTTTAGACCTCCCTGTATAGAAATAACATTAAGGATGTAAAAGCCATGCTTGCCTATTTGCTGTATAATTGTATTGAAATTGTAGATAAGTGTAGTGCATTGAAACAAAATGAACTAAAACGTAGATACTTTTACTATACAAGGGTGCTGGTGCAGAAAATATATATATTTTTTGAAATGTAGCATTTTATACTTTCAAGTGTTATTAAAAAAGAAAAAAGAAGAAAAAAGAACAAAGAACCCCCCTTCCCCCTTTTATTGCATTGAATGGTTTTTGTCTGGTGGTAGTCAAGATACAAGACCAAAAGAGCCTTTTTGCCCTTTTTTTTTTTTCTCTTTCTCTTGGTATTGAAATATGTCTAAAGAAAGTGCCTTAATTTCTCCATAGTCATTTTGTCCAATGTCTTGTACAACCGTGTTACTTATTTGCTTTAGGTTTTATGTGGTCGGAGAAATATTATAAACAAACTTAAATTGTTTTGAGCAGTTGTAGAAGCTAAAAATTACAGTATGTGCTAGTCAATCTGCACAATGTGTTAACAAGCTTCCAGAAGCTTTTTGACTTGTATATACCAGAACTTTGCCACTTTAGTGGAAATAAAACTCACATGTATGCAGGAACAAATGTAGGATTGAGCTTGAGGTTTTTAAGAGAAATCACATTTGTGGTCTACTCTAAACACAATCCCAAGTGTATTTTTACAATGCTTCTATATGCATTGTTAACATTCACACTGATTCAAGCAATCTTTACCAAGGTTAGGTCAGATTTTGTTAACTATATACCATCTGATCCTTTTTCATCAGGGCATGTATTTTTGAGTTAAGGAGCTTCATTCTGAATAAAATGTAATTGTGCCATATCACCATATAACCATTTCAAGTGTCTACATTTATTTCTATATTGTGGCAAAGGTCTGGTTGCTGCTTTTTCATTTTGTTTTTCTACTTTCCACAGTTTAAAGGCAGTGTTGCAGGAAATTTTGCTCATTGCAGTTTTATGTTGTGGGTTTCTTCCCATTGACACAAATAAAAAGAATCCTAATTAGCCCTACAAAAATGGAAAAGCAACAAATCATCTTGTTACAAAATTGAATAGGCAGGCATACTTGAGGTAACTTTCAAGTGGACATGCCAGGCTCCAAGGGTACAATGCAATATCACTCCCCGGCACTTTTTACATGCAATACAGTCGATGTGGGGCAGTTATTTCATCAATATAAAGTCTCAAGCTACATGGTAGCGCAAACTGTAATACATTGGGGTGTACTGCACTATTTCCAGAAACATTTTTTTAAAATGTCCAAGGCCCTGTAAAATGAGTGTAAAACCCACACTTAAGCAACGATAGGTTGTGTAGTGTGGGTTTTACTCATTTAAACTAAACCGCTGTATAATGCATCTCCCTATAGAGTACAAATGCCACTTGTGTTTTTTTGCCCTAAGGCTTCCTTGTTAAAGGTCATTGCTGAGCCCAGAGCTTTTATAGTTGAAGCACTCTTGTGGTGACCTCATTTATAATTTTTTCTCACAAATTATGGATTAAGTTACTATGCAACAGACGTTACTCTTTTTCTATACACCAATAGATTTTATTTACCATGCCACCAGCTTTTTGTCTTCCTGCTCAATATTTTTGCAAAATAAATTCCTCCCATTTGAGGTTTGATCAAACGTGCGACACTCAAGCAATTTAATAAAATACAAAAAAAGAACCCACCAGTATTTGATCCAGATTCATCTCAGCTGTGATAAACCTGGACATTTAGACTTATATTTGTTTGTTTTTAATAGTTTAATTGGTCTATTGAATAGACAGTTTAAAAAATAAGTTTGGAATGAACAAACTTAGGAAAAACGTTAATTACATGCAAATTATCAACTCTAAAAAAAAAAAGCATGGATTTTGAAACCTGAATGCCTTGGTTTTCTCAGTATTATAATTTTTTTTGTTTATTAAATGTAGTTTTTCAGTCTTTATTTTCTTTGACAGTATTATATATATACATATAATTTTAGAATGGGTAGATGGGAGTGTCGCTGATATGTTACCATACAAATGATATGTATTTGTCTATTCTTTATAATAGTAGTTTCATGCTGTGTCTGTATCATAACCAACCTATTGCCTAAAAGAACCTGTAAGATAATGTATTTACAGCCATTGTTACAAGTTTATAATGTATTTTTCTATCTTGTTTTATATGTATGTTATATAACATTCAAAGGATTTTTCCTGACAGAAAAAGGATACAAAATGCAAAACTCACGATTTTTTGATAACTGAAAATTGCCAATTGTTTTGCAGTACTTTATTATATTGGGAGTGTTGTCTTTATTGGCTTTTAGTTAGCTACTGGATGACATTAGACATTGGGTTTTAGTTGGGTTTTTACATGGCTTGCATTTTAATTCTTTGGTTCTTTGCTGTTTCTATTAACCCCATAGCATTATTTTAATAAATGTTATAATACCAAGATACTAACTCTGGACTTTGTCTGTTCATTAACATTATATGTTTTCATTAAAATCTTTAAAGACAATGTAAAAATCCTGAGACACTGGACTAACATTGAAGAGCGTGACCACAGATAACCCAGCATTTGTTTTAATATTGTTTGTTGCCTGATATTCTGCCCACTGCCTTTTTAAAATATCTTTAATCTAAATGGCTTTAAGCCCTGCCAGTATGTGCCAGTAGAAAAGGGAACAACATATTTTTTTTCCACAAGGTAGTGTTTCCACTTGCATTTTACAGCATCTCTATTACTAATGATACACTTTTCTTACTCAGTCAGCTCTCTGCATATAGACAAAAACCTTCCTCTAAATTTTGGTATAACGAATACATTCACAACAGTGCTGCATCTAAACCAGTTTGATTCTGCGTTAATAATAAATAATATAGTCTGACACTATCTGCTCTGCTTATCCTCAGCAACAGCCTGTGTTCTAATATCCCTGTTTAAGTAATCTCCTCCGTGAAAGCTGTAGCTTAATTTTAATTTTGTGTGTGAAAAGCTTTTAAAATTAAAAATGTTTTCAGACAATATTAAAACTTTAAAAGTAGAAATATACCTTTAAATGTGTAACAAAATTAGGATATTTTTGTGGTTGTTCTTAAATTTATATTTTGTTTATAATGTTTTGTTTTTCTAGCCATTCCCAATAACACAATAACATGGCTGTCTGGATCACTTTTATTTTAGCAAACATTTGAAATTCTCTTTGTCTGGGACATTTATTGTTAAAAAAAAAAAAAAAAAAAACACCAATTCTTATTGGTTTATTGGTAAATGAGAACAGCCAGAATTTTAATCACCCTTAAAACAATTGCACCCTGTGGACAAACTGTTTACCAAGTCTTGCAATTTTTCATATAAATGTAAACAAGCGTAGCATGTGGCTTTAGATGGATAAGTCGGAATAGTCCTTTGGCCAGGTAACTGATGAATAATAAACCGTTTTAGTTTTTACGTCAAGATAACGAACTCATTCTGGAGTTTTCATAATATAATTAATCAGTATAAGATACTGTTTACTTGGATAAAAAAAAAAACCTGTACAAACTGTAACCGTAATCAAGAATGTCCTGTGTGGTCAATGCACTTGGCAATTTGCAGGGAGTTTCATTAACAATGCCTGGTTCAGCCACAGTAGATTTTAAAGCAGATTACTGTGTTGAGTTACTAAAATAATTCCTTGTTGTATTCTGCACCAATACAAGGATATTATATCCTTCTGGAGAAAATTGTTTATGTATTAGTAATGAGTAGAAAGTTAAGTGTTAATATTCCATCTATTTTGTTTAAAACAAATTCCAAATATTTTGTTTCTACTGAACAAATAGTTAAAAGTAGCATGTTTGCTTTGGATAAAATTATAAAAATCAAAGTGACTTAAGAGTTCTGTTAAACGAAGATTCTGATATTCACCATATGTTGCTGATCTTGACTGTAATAAGGATGCTTTATCAAACCAACTAAATGCCAATGATTGGAGTAAATAATAAACCATGCCTCAAGCGAATAGTCTACCACTGGGCTGAGTGCACACAAGAAAAATCAGGAAATACTCACAGCCCATGAACTTTTATAACTGATTGGCATAGTTATTCTCTTCAAAGTTCCACTTGATGATCTGTCGGAAATGTACTTAACTTAAAATTCTGTCACAGATTATTTTATTTCTAATAATAGTTTTGTGATAATAAGAAGATATCAAGTTTGTATAGCAGTAGACGTTTATATAATGGTTTTACCAGTCTGAGCCTAAATCCGAATGTTTTATTCCCAGCTACGTTCTGTGAAAAATGGCAATGTTTCATAAATATTTTAAGGTCTGCACTCGCTTATAATTGTCTTTTAGAGAACTTTCTACAGTGCTCCCAGGTAATTATAGATAAAGTGCAACCTGTATACACCATAAAAAACACAATGGCTAAAAACATGTAAAACAGTTTAATCCTACAATATATAAACACAATATACAGTGAATATGGACGGCCAGCTCTATTTGGTAAAAATCTGAATAAAATTCTGTAAAAAGACTATTCAACCGTGACAAGCCCCCATAAGTATACAGAACATATGTATGCAAAGCAAATATACATAATATACTATGTAAAAAATGCAGAGCGGATAAAAAATGTGGACTCCAAAGTGGATAGCCTTCCTAAATAATACGTCCGTGGCAGTAGCAAAGAGATTAGCTGGTTCCTAAAGAGTCCGTATAACAAGGAACATGTATATAATAAAAAATAGTCAAAAAAAGAGAACAAGTGTGCACACTAAAATTTACGGAGGTGGTATAGTATTATAACGTTACGATATACATCACCGCTCTTCACACAAACTTTCTCCCCGTATTGAGTTAATCCTGATTTCCCCCGGACACAAGTATCAAGCGTCCGTGGCCTTTCTGCACTTGGGAAGTCACAGGAAACTTTAGCCCCCACAATATTTCAGTCAGCGCTGTAGTGGGATACTTGGGGCTCGTAGTGGTGTGCGGTTAGAGGATCCCATCCTGTCGATACCAGACCACCTCCTACTTCCGGTGTTCAGTCACTCCCAGGTAATTATTTAACCCCATATGATTGGTCCAGTTAGACCTAGACCCTATCCGAACACACGACAATTAAAGTAAATTGTTTTGAACAATATTTGTAGAGATTATTCTATTAGTTACCTTTAATAGCATTGCCCATTCCTTTTAACAAAGCCATCTGTTGTAGCACATACCTGTGTCATGTTATGTGATACAAGTGACATTGACGCAAATACTTAATTTACTGTATACCCCAACACTTTCCTTCCCATTTGTGTTAATCATTTTAGGTGTAGAGTGAGCCAAGATCTATACAACCCTCATGGCTTACGTAACTGAAGCTTATAATACAGAGCATAATTTCAGCATATTCAAAGTCCCACACTTTGGGTCTGCTCCATAAGAGGGTATCATACCCTATGGGTCTGCTCCATAAGAGGGTATCATAGTTGTAATCATTTATAGGATGGTATATCTGTTCAGCGTGTATTATACCTGCATCCACATATGAATTAGGCCTTTGTAAAAGTTTTAGTTACGGTCCTTAGTTCTGGACCATATGTAAGGTGAAACTGTGTTTTTGACCAATATTACCTGCACATTGATAGTGCGATACTGTCTGATGTTTAATGTCCCATGCATAAGTACTGTTTATACTTATGACCCTTGTAGTTATATGCAACACAAAAGATTTTCCCTTGTAACAAGTTTCCTCTTTGCCTGCATACACTGCTCGGTTTGGGTTTACCTTATCCGTCTCCTGTAAGTGATCTGCTTAGATCTTTCTGAACACCATTTCCATTACTTAGGCCATCATAGCGAAGATCAGTATAGAGTTGTATTGGACTTGGATATCTAGTTGACATTACAAGCTGAAACCAACAGCCCTGCTTGGTTCATTCTCCTTACCACACAGAGTGCGTTTCACCTGAATATTCCAGGCTTCCTCAGGGCCTGAGGCTGTCAGACATAAGTGTGCAATGCAGTGCTGCACAGCAGGAGGTGGGAGAGCTTGCTTCTACCTACCACAGAGTGACTATGGGTAAAAAAAAAAAATTTGAAACTCAAGTATTCCCACACTGCAACACACGCACGTTAGTCCGATTGCGTGTGCGATTTTAGCAATTTGCCCTTTTCGGTGTGCATACGATCACTATTTTTTTGTGCGATTAGCAGATCATAGTGCAACATCAACTGAGGTGATGGCCACCTCCATAGTCCAACACTACTGTGCACTTTAAACAGCACAATCTGATTGTGCTTTAAAGCATCTGTTTATTAAAAAAAATAAAAAATATTGCCAGATTTAGTTTACCTTCTAGTATATATATAAAACACAAAAATTCTGACAAATATGCATAAACTGCACAATTTTGATATTGTAGAAGTGAAGTTTTCGAAAGTTTAAGGCTTTGTGAAGAATGTAATCTGGATTTTAACAAGAGACCATGAGGGCTAGGCCAAACAAAGGTGTTTTAACACGCGATCTGTGTTAAATAAGTGAACACTAGTGTTGGCCAACTGTTGTGGCCACACTAGTGGGGCTATGTACCGAGAGCCACTATTGCAAAATTGGGTCTTAAAGTTCCGTTAATGTCTTAACGGGGATTTATCAACACTTAACGTGACTTGTAGACGTAATTTACGATGCATGCGTTATTTTCGTTAACTTTTAGCATCTAGACAACTCAAGTAATGTACCAAATCTTAACACCATTTATGCGTGAATGTAACGTGATATTTTAGAGCGTTTAACGCAACCACAATGATGGTCTTAATCAGGCCTTAACAGGAAAAGTCCTATGTACAGATAGGCGGTATATGTGGGCATTGCTCTCGTGCGTTCACCTTCATGATTTGCCCAT
The DNA here is from genome assembly GCA_019447015.1 of Hymenochirus boettgeri. Taxonomy (NCBI): domain Eukaryota; kingdom Metazoa; phylum Chordata; class Amphibia; order Anura; family Pipidae; genus Hymenochirus; species Hymenochirus boettgeri. The sequence goes on from CM033473.1 coordinate 120,235,988, forward strand.
TTTGTAATGTGTAATTGGTTGATACAGACCAATCACAAAGCACGCATGCATGTGTGTAGCAAGCAAGCTTTTCTTTGTTACTGTATATATGCAACGCAAATAATTTTTGCTGCATATGTATTTATGAATGTATGTTCATATTGAAATTGGTAAGCCAATTAATTACCTACTTACCTAGCCACTACTTACTAACACAAACCGTTAGTTAAAAATAATTTGGTTATGGTACAAAAAACCTATATATAATATATATATATATATATTAATATATAATATATATATCTATATAATAATATATTTGTGTGTGTCTATTTAGGAAAAATGACATTATACACATAAGAATGTACATGTATGTAAAGGCTACAAATATTTTTAACACCTCTTCCTCTGCTTGAAGTGTTTTCCTCACGTTTACAAGACATAAGAATAAATTCTATTCACATATCCATTTATGGCTTTAATTCGGCAATAAATGGTGTGAGAAATGTTGATTCTATGTAAAGCAATGTACCACAATTTACACAATTCCACTACTAGAACACGCGCTAAGCTCTTAACGTGACTTTACCGCTATGTATCAAGACTTGCGCAACTGTAGTACTAAAATACTTGTTAAGCTCTTAACATTACTTTCTAACGCAAACACTTATGTACTATTAATCGTAAACGGTTTATTGAATACAAGTAACGCTTGTTAACTTTACACCATCTTTGCGATACTGGCTCTTGGTACATTGCTCAAAATTAATGCAGATCACAGCGCACCTATAGGGCTATTTCAGTGCACCGAAAATGCATGCGCACACTTCCGGTGCGCAAGGACGTGCTACAGTGGGTGTCTGTCTAAGACATTTTTTTTATAACTGCTTGTAAGCAAACTGCAAATTAAAGATTTATTAACATTGCTCCTATTGTGCAAAGCACATTAAACATGGTCAGTTGCAGACCACTAACATGGTCAAAAGGTTTCAGTGACAATATTTTGTCCTGTCTAAGAAGACTAGGTTGACTTCAATACCTAAAATGAATTGCAAGTAGGTTTTTAACATGTATTTTTTGGTAATGTGTACATTTACATGTAAAGATATTTTGTGCACACACTAAAATGTCCTAGTCTTTAATACTTTTGAAAAACTGCTGCAACATTAAGACTTCATTCAGACTATAGTGTGTTTTGATGTGGTTTCCTGCAGAAACATGGCACCATTCACACCTATGTGCTGCAATAGAGTGCTTTGCGTGCAATGCACACCATCCAGAAGTTTTATGCGTTAACGCACAGTGGTGCCTTTGAAAATAATGGCCGCTGCTATGCGTTTATTCATTGCAGCGATGTTCCACTCTGTGTAAAAAAAAAAAAAACTGCATAGTGTGAACATAGCCTAAAAATGCCTTTAGCTAATAAAATCCATTCTGATTCCAATATCTAGTCCACTTTTACAACATTCTCCCCCTCCGTATATTTGTAAACTTGTTTTAGGGTAATTGGTAAAAAAGACTAACCAAGTTTAAATACCAGTAAATTTGAATTACAAAACAATGCATGGGCATCTCGATCATGTTACATGATGTTGCAGGGAATAATTACGATTTAGAACCTCCCTAAAAGTATATTCGATAAAGAGACATAAAATGTCTATCTTATATTGTAAGAATATCTTTAGCCAAACAAATATAATTTACTGGAATGTTGAGAAATTGGTGTTTATTGCATCCTATTTGGTGCATGTAATATCCGGTTTATTTAACAAAATTGATGGAAACTATGAACAGGGCTGGATCCACTGTGACTAATATCATCTCAAAACTAATATGCTTTTGTTTAAAAAGGGAAATTTATACAAATAACAATTTGTTTTATTTTTCTAACGTACAAAAAAATTACAGGTTGATTTTATTTCAGCCTGTTTTTGTTGATATTTTTTTTGCAGTCAGATTTGTTGGCAAATAATCCACCTTTTGTGCTAATTTATTATATTTATTATGCAAATGTAAAACAAATAAATAACTCCCAAGTACATACCTAAGTTCTCTGGGTGTCATTTAATAAATTAGAAATTCATTTTATTATCTGTAGTACAGTTCACGTTAATGACTTTAACTGGGATTGTCCTTTTGAAAAATATTGTATACTAGCAGAGTACACGGTGTTGCCCGGTTTTTGGAAAGATCTGACCCAAACCTGCATCCAAAATTCAACAAACCCACCCCCTTTCTAATCAAAACCTGACCTATTCAAACTCACTGATCTGCCTTTTTCTCTCACTCCACTGCTAAAATGCTCATGCATGCCCTTATAATCTCCCGTCTTGACTACTGCAACATTTGGCTACTTGGTCTCTCAGCCGGTCATCTCTCTCCTCCAGTCTATCTTAAACTGGGCAGCTCGGATAATCTCACTCTCATCCAAAAGAGAACCCACAACCCCGATACTGCAATCCATAGGGTGGCTTCCCAACTAGGAATCCCTGTTTAGTGTATATATAGTTAATTACCGTTCCTATTGAAAAGAGAAAGAAGAACCGAACATTGTCTGTCAACAATAAACAGGGCTTCCTATATAAATGACTAAAACGGAGGGGCAGTGGAATACAGAAAGTGACATCACTGAGTGACTAATATATATTCTCATCATTGCCCCTCCCCAAGGAAAATGCCTAGCCTTATGTATTATATAAGGGATAATACACTACCTACAGTGTAATATAAGGATATTTCGCCACAGAGGAGTTCCATGACCATATAGACCATACCTTTAATACAGGTCATGGAACTCCAAGGTGTAGCGTATTTCTTACTAGCCAGTTAAGCCCGTTATAAAAACTAAAAATTACTGTTCCTATTGAAAAGAGAAAGAAGGACCGAACATTGTCGGTCAAGAATAAACAGGGCTTCCTATATAAATAAATAATACAGGGAGGGGTAGACAGTGGAAGGGGCAGTGAAATACAGGAAGTCACTCAGTAAGGCAAGGCATTTTTTCACCTCCCCATTAAAAATGCCTTGCCTTATGTATTACAACAATATATCCCAATGAACATCCCCATTAAACATGCCTAGCGTGAATTATAAATAAAATTATACATACATAATGCGGGTTAGCTGAGTTGCAACTCTAGTAAACCTTGGTTGCCTGACAATGCAGGATCCCTAACTTTTACAGACCTCAAAACATTTCAAAATGCAATAGACGTACACATCAGGAGAATAGATGCCGTGTGTGCAGTAGCGAATAGGTTACACCCATTTTAAAGACCATGTTTTGATAACTACAACTCCCAGCATGCCTTGGCAGTAGAATAGTAATAACTACTATATAGCAGTAGTTATTACCGCTATATAGGTTCTGGCACCAGCAGCCCCATAGAGGAAGTTTATCAGTCCCTGTCAGTACCTGTACACGGCAGTGAGACAGAGGGTAAACATGTCCCACGATGGACGCTCACAAGCAGAAATGGGTTCAGTATAACTTAGTTACTTCCTCCTGCTCTGCTATAGAGGATCACAACACAGAAGAGCTACAAGTTCGAACAAGAGGTGGAGCTCTGGACTCTGATTAGCAACAACAGAACAGTAACTTAAGTGATTACATGATTCGCCACCAGATGGCAACACACAGGTTAACTAACTTTAAAAATGTCGGGAAAAGGGGGTGCGGAGGCATTTTTAAAAGTTGTAAAGTAGCCTATGCTCTTTTTCGGGTCCTTAAACATAAGTATTTATGTACATAAATACATATAAATATATATAGTTTTTCTGGAACATACAAACATACATACATACATTGACTTTTATATACAGTTTTTGGCAAAGCTATTTGGCCCCCTTGAAGTTTTCTAGATTTTGTCACATTACTGCCACAAACATGAACCAATTTTATTGAAATTTCATGTGAAAGACCAATACAAAGTGGTGTACACGTGAGAAGTGGAACGAAAATCATACATGATTCCAAACATTTTTAACAAATCAATAACTGCAATGTGGGGCGTAAATATTCAGCCTCCTGAGTCAATACTTTGTAGAAACACTTTTTTCTGCAATTACAGCTGCCAGTCTTTTAGGGTATGTCTCTACCAGCTTTGCACATCTAGAGAATGAAATCCTTGCCCATTCTACTTTGCAAAACAGCTCCAGCTCAGTCAGATTAGATGCACAGCGTTTGTGAACAGCTGTTTTCAGATCTTGACACAGATTCTCGATTGGATTTAGATCTGGACTTTCACTGGGCCATTCTAACACATGCATATGTTTTGTTTTAAACCATTCTATTGTTGCCCTGGCTTTATGTTTAGGGTCGTTGTCCTGCTAGAAGGTGAACCTCTGCCCCATTCTCAAGTCTTTTGCTGACTCCAAGAGGTTTTCTTCCAAGATTGACCTGTATTTGGCTCCATCCATCTTCCCATCAACTCTGACCAGCTTCCCTGTCCCTGCTGAAGAGAAGCACCCCAGAGCATGATGCTGCCACCACCATATTTGACAGTGGGGGTGGTGTGTTCTGAGTGATGTGCAGTGTTAGTTTTTCGCCACAAATAGCGTTTTGCATTTTGGCCAAAAAGTTCCATTTTGGTCTCATCTGACCAGAGCACCTTCTTCATGTTTGCTGTGTCCCCCACATGGCTTGTGGCAAAGCGCAAATGGGACTTCTTATGCCTTTCTGTTAACAATGGCTTTCTTCTTGCCAATCTTCCATAAAGGGCAACTTTGTGCAGTGCACGACTAATAGTTGTCCTATGGACAGAATTCCCCACCTGAGCTGTAGATCTCTGCAGCTCATCCAGAGTCACCATGACTGCATTTCTGATCAGCGCTCTCCTTGTTCGGCCTGTGAGTTTAGGTGGACGGCCTTGTCTTGGTAGGTTTACAGTTGTGCCATACTCCTTCCATTTCTGAATGATTGCTTGAACAGTGCTATGTGGTATGTTCAAGGCTTTGGAAATCTTTTTGTAGCATAAGCCTGCTTTAAATTTCTCAATAACTTTATCCCTGACCTGTCTGGTGTGTTCTTTGGACTTCATGGTGTTGTTACTCCCAAGATTCTTTTAGACAACCTCTGAGGCCGTCACAGAGCAACTGTATTTGTACTGACATTAGATTACACACAGGTGCACTCTATTTAGTCATTAGCACTCATCAGGCAATGTCTATAGGCAACTGACTGCACTCAGACCAAAGGGGGCTGAATAATTACGCACACCCCACTTTGCAGTTATTGAATTGTTATAAATGTTTGGAATCATGTATGATTTTCGTTCCACTTCTCACGTGTACACCACTTTGTATTGGTCTTTCACATGGAATTCCAATAAAATTGATTTACGTTTGTGGCAGTAATGTGACAAAATGTAGAAAACTTCAAGGGGGCCAAATACTTTTGCCAACCACTGTATATAGATCTAACTCCTACAGTGAGGCAAGGCAACTAGTGGTGTACTTCAATAAGGAGACTCTTTACAACTACCAAGGCCAAAATACAATACACCATATAAAGTAAAATCCCCTAACATGCCCACCCAAAAAACAAAGACACACACCCCACCAGACGTCCCTGGTATCTACAGCCTGCAACTACAGAAGTTCAGGAATGCAAACTAACAAGTGAAGGACCACATAGGAACACGTTTGAAATGCTAATTGTTAGGTTATTCTTCACGTTGTGCGATCCTATGTGGTCCTTTGCTTGTTAGTTTGCATTCTTGAACTTTTGTAGCTGCAGGCTGTAGATACCGGGGACACCCTTTGGGGGTGAGTGTGTTTTTAGGGTGGGCATCTTGAGGGATTTTACTGTATTTGGTGTATTGTATTTTGGCTTTGCTAGTTTGCACTTTATGGCTGAAAATTTACCCATCCAGATAACAAAATTTTGTTGGAGGGCACCATACATGAAGCTATAACCTGGCTCCTCCCTCAATGTAGTCAATCAAGGCTATGACAACTGATATCACAGCCAATGATTGACTGCTACTTCACCTGCCTCCTTTGCACATGCTCAAGCATTTAAAGAGCTCCACTGTGCATGCCAGAATCCTCTCAGAGGAGCAGTTAGAGGCAGATACAGATTACACACAGACAGGCTCCTACTCTGTGTCCTGGATTTTGTTAGGCCCTGCAGGACAACCATAAGGAGCAGAAGAGAACGGGGTCTTTTGAGACTTCACAGTGGGCCCAATCTTGGGGAAAATTTTAGTTGGGGGGTTGTTACAATTACATGTAATAAATTGGTATAAAAAGGAGTTGGGGTTGCAGGCATATAATGGACAAGTTTTTTGTTTTAAGGGTATACATGTCCTTTAAGGTGGTCATACAAAGAAACTTTTTTCCAGAACATCAAATATAGAAAATAAGACTACGCAGACAATAGTCCAATAGTCAATCCAATCTAGGTATGATACTAAAATATGCTGGCTATAGACTAGGTAGACATTAGATAGATTAGACATTGAACCATAGATAAGTCTATCTAATGTCTAAAGACTGCATTTTCAAGTAAATTGATTGCAAAATATGGGCTAGATATTTTATCAAGCAAATATTTAAGGGCACCGTATGGGCACCGTTAGACAAGTAATTATTGCTGACTATACATCTGGACCATGTGTTTATTTACAAGTGGGGAAAATTCAATAGATTTGGCAGTCTTCCCAGAAGTGAACGTACTAGCAAATTCATCTCAAGGTCAGTCTGTGTTTTAAAGGAGAAAATATTATTGCAGCTGTGCTGTCTCTTTAAATCTAAAGCGGTCTTGTTCACCTTCTATATTGCTGTCTTGGATGAGAAATCCTGTTTTTCTTTCTTTATGTCCTGGCAATGTGTCAGGCAGGATCTAGGGTTTGTGTACACCTAAATGCTTGGGCCACCGATTCACTTATCTCCTTGTTAGGTGCAGTCTAAGGAAATGACTCACTGCATAATTATCCAATGGGCTCTGCTGCTATTGCATATCCTCTTGAAGTAACCAATGAGATTGTGGCATTCCTGGGTGGATTCACACTGTTGAGCTACTTCCTGATTCCCAGTGTAACAGGAGGACAGAGACCTTGGGAGTATATTCAATAACCCACAGTATCGAAAACTTGTGATACCGCCGTGATCATACAGTTATGAACAGTTTTGGAAGGAGCTAAAAACGGCACGCTGCTGTAATTCAGCAGGTGTGGCTTAAAAGGAAGCAACAAAAAAAAACCCGGACACTTTACTCATACACCTAAGTTTTTCTGAATTCTTATCCTAAAACCCTACACTGTGGACATAACTGTTAATCAGACACTGGCACACTGACACTGGTAAAATGCTTTGCAAACTGTTGCTGATGCTTAAGCAACTGGCAGTGATAAAATGGAAGCACACTGACACTGGTAAAATATATAGAAAAACCGGTAAATGTGCTTGGCACAGACAGACATTGGTTTAAAAAATACATGGCATTGCCAAAGTTATTGGTAGGACAGTGCACAGGTGGCACACAACAGCCAGTGGTGTCTCTAGGATTTTTGCCACCTGAGCCAAGGGGTTGGCTGTCTGATAGGGCAGAAGTCACAAGCAGGGCCTGATTAAGTTTGGTGGGGGGGGGGCCTGGGCAAATAAATTTGTGGGGGCCCTAGATGTCCACGCACATACAAAAATTCAGGCTAGTCTCACCTCACCCCCATACAAATATGGTGGGTGTTGCATTGATGGGCTGACTAACACTAGCTGGTGAACTGGAAAGTTAATTCAACACTTTCTGCTCACTGTTAGGTCAGCCCTCCACAGTTCAACAGATACTATTAGGTCAGTCTTCCAATTCCCATACATTGTTAAGTCAGGTGGATGGTGAACAGGAAGGATGACTTTACAGTAGATGTTGAACTGCAGGGATGACCTAACAGTGACTAGTGAACATAAGGTCTGACCTAACAGTGGCTGGTTAACTGGGGGGCTGACATATATATGCCACATGTTAGGTGGTAATATAAGTGTCTAACAGAGATTGGTAATGTAAGTGCCCTGGACAAAGACGGGTAAATTGAAGTGCCCATAGTGACTAATAAATAACAGTGCCCAGCCCACACAGACTGTTGAATAAATATGTCCACAGTGACTGGTAAATAAGAATGCCCACACACAGTGAATGGTAATTAATAATGCCCACAGACTGACTGGTAACTAACAATGCCCACGGACTGTGACTGGTAAATAACAATGCCCACAAACTGTAATAACAATACCCACAAACTGTGACAGGTAAAATAACAATGCACACAGACAGTGACTGGTAAACTACAATGAACATTGCCCCGGGGTGTTCCTAAACCATTTGTCACCTGAACCAAATATTTAAAACCGCCCCATTATCTCCCTGGGGATGGGTGGCTTGTAAATGTGGGTGTGGTGGGCAGCCAATTGCTGAGAGGCAGCCAATCACGGATGCGGCTTTCCGCTGTACAGAACGCCAGGGGAAACAGGCAAAGTAAGTAGTGATCAGCTAAGTTTTTTGACAAAGTACTGGGGGTGGGGGATGGAGCCCTACATTACAGAAAATGGGATTGGAGTTAGGAGGAGTGAGAGAGAAACGGGAGGGGGGGGGCTTCAGTGCACATGTCAATTTTCTCCTGGAGGAGAGACAGGAGGCAGAGATGATTTGGGACACAGGCAGGCTCCTGGTCTTTGTTTTTAGGAACTTTAAACAGGCATTGCAGGGAAGCCATTTGGAGCAGGGATGTGAGGTAAGGATTTTTCTACACTACACAGTGGGTGCCAGTAGTGGGTTAAAATATAGTTTTGGGCGTGGACATGCCCTTTAACATGCCCTAATGCCCAGATCACACAAAATGGTACATATAAGATGCCCTAATCCCAATGCCCAGATCACACAAAATGGTACATATAAGATGCCCTGTGTAACACTCTACTCCACCTTCAACCATCCACTGCTGAAAACAGCCTGGGTCACTACTAAAACATACATTACATTAACATAGCCTTTATTCACTATATAATACGCCATGAATTATTGCCAAAGACTCCCACTGCCATTAATATCTTACAATAGACAAGGCAGCAAACTTGGGTAGAGGTCGGCCAAAAGGAGCAAAAAGCCCTCCTCTGAGTATAAAAATGGAGCAGAGCCTTCTTATAACATAAGTCATCTTGCATTCTCATGCTATATGAATTGCATTGTCCACAAAATCTAAGAAACAAGAGGCCCTATTTATAAAAGATCGTTATCGAAAAAATAACGACCGCTATCGTAAAATAACGACCGTTATTTTCCGTTAACGACCGCTATTTTCCGATAACGCCCATTATTTTCCGATAACGACTGGTATTTCCCGATATCGGAAAATAACGGTAGATATCGGAAAATAGCAGTCGTTATTTTACGATAGCGATCGTTATTTTTTCAATAACGATAACGATCTTTTATAAATAGGGCCCAAGAAGTAATTTCTTACTCCTAGGTTCCCTAGAGTAAGGGGTGGAGATATGCAAAATTCTCCTTTATGTCCTTAGCTTATGCATGTGTCCAGAACTGCTGGCTTTATAACATGCAATATGCTCCATTTTTATGCTCAGTGGAGGGCTTTTTGCTCCTTTTGGCCCACCTCTCCCTAAGCTATCTAGCTGCCTTGTCTATTGTGTGCCCAAGTCTCCTACCTCATAGAGCCATGAATCCGTATCATGCACTGACGAGATCTAACAAGATCGAAACATGTCATGTCTGCAGGTCAGATGATTGTCTCTATACAATAGGCTGTATTGCATGTTATTAAGCCAGCGGTTCTAGACACATCTCTGCTGGGGCACTGCTCCCAGCAGTCACTTCACCGGCCAACAATCTCCGCTGTCTAAGAGTTATTCCTTCTACCCTCCCACTTCCATTTAGTCAACCATCCATTTGTCCGCATGTCACGGGACAGGAAATGACTATTGGAAGAGACTCAGGCCAGAGAGAGATTACATGAATCACATCCAAGACAGTGGATACTTTTTAAAATCCACGGACCTGGTTGGATGCTACTGCTGTCTTTCCTCTGCTTACAAGCTCTGCCTGTGGACCTGGCGCTGCACCTCCCTCCCTGGCCACAGTAAGCAAAAAGAAATTCCTCCCAACTGCTGTTTCCTTGGGCTACAAACAGGGCACCACCCTGAGGCATTTTCTCATATTGCCTCATTAGCGAGATGGCCCTCATAACAGTACAGTGCACAGGTAAACACACACACAGAAAACAGCACATTGCACAGGTAACACACACACACATACCGCTTAACATTTTGAAGGGTTGCAATTTCTTTGCTGCGTGTTTGTCATGGGCAAATCTAGTAATGAAATCCCACAAGCCTCCTTTATTTAGTGCTATTCAGTAGAAAGAGAGTGTCCCTGAAAGATGCAGTAAGTTTTGCTTCTTTTATGCATTAGAACTTGTGAAAATTTGCTTGCTTTGGCAGTTTGGCAGATTTAGTTTCCCTTGAAATCGGTAGACTATTAATCTTCATTTACTTATGATGATTACCCAGGGACTTGACATATGTGCCTTTATTGGGGAGGAGAAGTGTGTATTTTTTTTTCATGTGATATAATTTTTTTTTACCATTCCCAACTTCATCATATCATCTTTGGCAATAATAAAATCTTGGAATATAGGCTTTAGTATTTTTCTAGGAATGTATTTATACTGATTTCCAGCAAAGAAAGTCTTCTGACATCACAATGACTCCCTTACTACTGCTTCCTATATCAGTAGATTGGGTTACTTCCGCGCTATGGTGTGGTAGGGAATGTCTCCTTAAGTAGGGTGGCTGCACTGTAAGTTGTCCACTGAATTGTTTATAAAAAAAAATCTTTAAAAGTATCTTGCTTGCGCTTGGGGGTATGGGTAGGGGAAGCGTTAAAACAAAAGTAAAAAATAAAAAATAAATAGGTTAAGATCAAGATCTCTATAAAAAAAACAGTTTAAAATGACACTTCCATATATTAAAATTAAAATTCAACCACTCACTTATGTCTATCCACCACTAGGGGTAATGCAGGCACAGAACAGCACAGAGTGAAGCCTGCATTACCCCTAGTGGTGGATAGACATAAGTGATGCTTCCTATATCAGTTTTGTTTGGGGGAGCACGGAGGCAAGGGGGTACTTGAAAGGTAATCCACGCATGCCTGCTTTTTTTTTTTTAAGAAAATGTTTTTTTACCAAAGAATGCACAGTGTATATATATATCTACAGCACTGACAGGGTTAAACAATTTGTAATATGTAACCCCTGTGGTAATCCAATGTTATACTAATTACCACTAGCTGGAATGAAACAGATAAAAAGGTGGGATCTCATATCCAGTCAGACACACTTACAAAGTGGAAACGAATTCCCATGAGTCAAGGGTACCCTGCTGGTTAGATAAAATCTATATTAATGTTACCAGTAGACGTTCGGGAAAGTGGCTACACACAGTGCCGATAAAGCCCCAATACCGTAGGATCCGAAGGCATCAGGGCTTTATCAGTACTGTGTGTAACTAGCTTTAAATGCTGCAGAATAGAACGTATACATGCAGAAATCAGATGAAGACATCCTTGTGCACTTACTACAGATGGAGGTTTTTTGGATCTTCTTAAAGCTTAAACTTAAAGCTAAGAACATACAATACTAATAAAGCCCCGATACCGATGGTATCGGGGCTTTATCACCACTGTGTGTGAGCGCGCGGCCATCGAATGTTCGGGTCAGCCGAGCACTAGATTGGGAAAGACAGTAAATTTCACCCGGCTGTCATAGTCTCCCTATAGAGGAGTCTGCCGCAGTCAAGGGAAACAGACAGTCCCGAGCGTTGGAATGCTGTGTGTATCTTGATCTTTGAAAAATGGCAGACAGGATCTTGAAGATCCTGTCTGTAATTTTTTCAAAAATCTGCCGTGTGTACCCAGCTTAAGAGTCTCACAGCTTTAGGCTTAAATCAAGAAATTGGTTACAGTGAGTGTATTGAAAGGGTATGTGCACCCTAAAAATAAACATTTTCCATAGTGTAGGGCACCCCAGCCCACCTCCAACCGACAAGTTAGAATTGTAAAGCAAGCCCCAGAAATATACTTATACTCCTTCTTTCCCGCGGCTCTCTCCTCCTGGCCCTCTGTTTGTGGGAAGTTACAAACACTGGCCAGGAGCAGCCTCATCTGTGATTGGCTGAGAGTCAGCCAATCACAGACACGGCTGCCGGCTATGCAGACAGCTGCAGGAACGAAGTATGTTTTGGCTGCTTTTTTTACAAATCTACCTTGGCAGTTTGGAACGGGCTGGGATAGGCTACACTACAGAAAAAGCTTTTAATAGAAGGTAGAAGGGCAACCATGAAGGGATCTGGAGGGTGAGAGGGAGGGGAGGGCTCCCCTGCGAATGCCGGAAACCTCAACAAGGACAAGGAAGCAGCAGACATCCGGATTACTCACAGACAGCTCCTACTTTTTACTTTCTGGAACAGTATAAAGTGGGGCAAGTATTATTATTGTGGATTTATATAGCGGCAACATCTTCCGTGGTACTTTACAGTAGAATTAATATATATAAGGAAAATATACATGTTACTTACAATGGTAGTGCAAGTAATACAAAGTGCAAATAATTTGCACTCAGCATTCAGTGTGGTAAGTTACAGCATTACTGTGGTACAAAAGGATGGAGGGCCCTGCCCGAGAGCTTACAGTCTAGAGGAGATGGGGAAGAAACAGAAGATGAAGCAGATTAGTAGCTGTAACTTGTTGTTATGGGTTAGTAAGATGGGTAGAAATGTCCAGGTCCAGATTGTAACCTTGCCTGAAGAGGTTAGTTTTGAGGTTACATTTAAAAATATGAAGTGATGGCAAGTGACGTATAAAGCAAGGGTTCCAGAGAGTATAAAGAGAGTTCCAGAGCATATAAGGGGGGGCTGTATAGGAGAGAGCCTTGTTGGAAAAAGTAAGCAGCTTAAATTGAATTCTTTGGGTAATGGAAAGCCATTGGAGAGATTGACAGAAAGGGGCAGCGTATAAGAAGTGGGAAGAGAGGTGAATGAGCCTGGCAGCAGAGTTAAGGTTTGATTGAAGGGGTGCCAGTCGGTTGCTTGGTAGACCGCACAGGAGGGTGTTACAGTAGTCCAGCTGAGAGATGATAGGGGCATGAACTAGAATTTTGGTAGTGTTCTGTGAAAGGAAGGGACAAATGCATGAGATGTTTTTTGAGCTGTAACCGACAGGAGTTAGACTGGGTATTAATGTGGTGTTTAAAGGAAAGTTCTGAGTCAAAGGTTACTGACAGGCATCGCATGTAAGGTGTTGGGGAGATTGGTGTGGCATTGATGTGGATAGTAATGTTGGGTGGGGGGGGTTGGATCGAGATGGTGGGAAAATGACAAGTTTGGTGAGTTTAGGAAGCGGGAGGACATAAAGGCAGAGATGGCATTTAAGCAGACAGGGACCCAGGATGTCAGAATAACGAGATCAGGGGCAGAGGTGTAAATTAAATATATTATAAATCAGAGGTGTAAATATTTATATATTATAAATCATCAGCAAACAGGTGGTATTGGAATCCAAAAGAACTGATGAGCTGACCTAGCCCAAAAGTGTAAATGGAGAAGAGAAGAGAGCTGTGTACTGAGCCTTGTGATATCCCCACAGGATGGGGGAGAGTGTTGGAGTTGGAGCCAGAGTGGGAAACACTGAATGTCCTACCTGAGAGGTAGGAGGACAGTCAAGAGAGTGAAGAACCCTGGATACCTAGGGAGGATAAGATGTGAAGCAGTAAAGGGTGATCCACTGTATCGAAGGCTAAAGACAGGTCAAGCAGAATAAGTAGGGAGTAGTGGCTATTAGATTAGCATTAAGCAGATTTTTAGTAACTTTGGTGAGAAACGTTTCCTTGGAGTGGTTGGGGCGGAAGCCAGACTGCAGGTGATCAAAGAGGGAGTTGGCAGAAAAGTGATTAACCAGTTCTGCATGGATGTTTCGTATAAGCAGTTTGGATTCAAACGTGAGAAGTGAGACAGGCCGGTAACTGGATAGAGCAGTTGGATTCAGAGAAGATTTCTTGAGAATAGGGGATACAATTGCATGTTCGAATGAGGAGGGAAAAGTACCCGTGGATAGGGACAAATTAAAAAGAGACTTTAGGACTGGTGTAAAAGATGGAAGGAAGGCCGGGTAGAAATGTAGATGGGACTGGAAGCTGTGGAGATGAGCCAGAGCATGCAGAAAAATAAGAGGCAATTTCATCATCAGATAAACATAGTGTAGCAGGAGGAGGTGGCGGACAGAGCCGAGAGTTGAAAATTTGAAAAGCTGTTTTGGATTGTGTGTTTGGAAATAAGGCAGGAGAAATAGGCCTTGTTGCTTTTTCACCATTGTCGCTCAGCTACACAGGACTGCCTTTTTTATCAGTGGATTAAATTTTAGTTTTGGGGGTGGTCATGCCCTTTAATATATTTAATCTTCAAATGCATGCGGATGACAATTTTGGGTTTTAGGTACGACCCATCAAGAAACCACTTAAGAAGGATCCTTTCCTTTGGATTCGGAACTGTTATAAAAATGCTGAATTATTCTCTCAGCGATGGTGCCCATCCCCACCCCTCCCCATTAATAATACAACATAACTGGATAATGTAACTTTTTAAATATCATAGCCTTTGATTGGCACATTTTACTGGGATCTTAATAATTCTCCAATGTCTTATAACCTCTTGTTTGTGATCTACATTCTGTTACAACTAGATACATTTTGATACATTTTTAATACTAATATGGCTGGCACATGTATAGAGATTAATGGATGTATTTTTTGAATGTTGATACTGATCTGATGTTCTGAATATTTGTACATGTAAAAGAGTTATTTTTATTTCTATCTCTCGTTCACCGGTGTTCTAGAAATAAAATGCAACAGAATGCAACCTACAGCATCTGGAGAGACACAGACACACCATGCTCAGTTGAAAGCTAAGTTTAATATGAGCATGATAGTACACTCTCCTCATTATACCATCTGAAAGCACTTGGAGATACCTCAAGCTTGGAGGCCAAGTAAATCACCTGTTACACACACCCCTTCTTACATTAAATGGCTCTAGACATTTTTAAGAAAATCATTTATAATCCATATCATAAGAATAAACATCACTATGTATTTCTGACAAGCAATATGAATGTAAGGGGGTAGTTCCTGACTGTCACGTGTCTGGGGGTTGGCAGCTCTGTTCAGTCACATTTGAGAAAAAATTGAGCTGTTGAAAAGAAGGGTTTCCAAATGTCTCATATGTAAAGATTTCCTTTGGTTTCCAGATTATTTTAGGATACATTGATTCTGGTTGAAGGCTTTCACTTCTGAGTGAGAACACAGGGGATATTGGGGCAATCTCTTGGTCTTGTGGGTGAATTTCCCTTGTTCTTGTCAAGGACATTGAAGGACCCTCACTGGACAGTTCCTAGTGCTTATCTAGTGCCTACTTGCTCATCTAGATTGTTAAAGGTAGAAAGACAGAACTCCTTAGCCTCAATCTGTAATTATTATTATTATGGATTTATATAGCAAAAACATTGTCCGTAGCGCTTTACAACTACATGTATTCATTCAAATCAGGCCCTGCCCCGAAGAGCTTACAATCTAAGCACATTTATTTGACACATGCAACCTATCATGTATGTCTTTACGATTGTGGAGAAAACTGCAGTGCCCGGAGGAAACCCATGCACGCACAAGGAGAACATACAAACTCCTTGCAGATGTGTCCAAGGCATCAAGTGCTAACCAGTGAACCACCGTGTAGTGTACAATTGAGGAGCTAAACATTGTTCACTACAATGGAAGAGCTCAGGGGCAGATAGATCCTCATATTCCTTGATATCTGAACCTGAGCCTTCTATGTCCGTATTTGTCTCCATTCTTGTCTTGGCTACATTGTACTTTGGCCAATCTAATGTATCCTGTATAGGAAGTAGCAGATTAAGGTGGATGTTTCTTTACAGTGAGAACGGAGAAACTGTGGAACTGTCTCTCTTCCAGCAGATGTGGCAATGGCAAGTTCATTGAATATCTTTAAAAGTGGGCTAGATACGTTTCAAAAACTAAAAAATATTGAGAATTATTGAAATTAATACATATAATGCAGCTCTGGTTGATCTAGGAATACATTCTGATTGCTGTTTAGGGTCAGGAAGGAATTCCCCCCTCCCCCCTACCCCTGCCCCCCCATTTAGTTGTTTTGGGTTTTTTTTGCATTCCTCTGGATCAACTGTTAGGTAGGGTTAAAAAGGAGGGTGAAAAAGTTGGACTTAATGGACATATGCCTTTATTCAACATTAATTATTATGTACTATGTACTCATACTCACTGTTATAAATGCCAGTTCGCTGAGCATGTGATCTGAACAAACAATCGGTAATTCGCCATCACCACCCCATGTTTAAGTAGTAGTAGTAGTAGTATTTGAGGTTGAATAACGACATACGTCCATCCAGTCCAACCCTAGCAATATCCTCATTTCCTGCCTAACTTGATCCAGAGGAAGGCAAAAAAATCCACCAAATTTATGAAGGGAAAAAAAATTCCTTCCTGAATCCAAGTGGCAATGGATCAACTCTACTTTATGTATTAATACCAGTAACTTGCAACATTCCTTGTTTGCAGAAACTCATCCAGCTTTTTTTTTTAAAACTGACCAATGAACCTGCCATAACAACATCCACTGGAAGACAATTCCATAGCTTTACCGTTCTCACAGTGAAAAACCCTTTCCGAACTTGAAGCCTAAACCTTTTTTCTTCAAGTCTTAAGGGATGTCCTCGTGTCCTCTGACATGTTCTATTGGTGAGCAATGCCCCAGATAGTTTATTGTATGACCCGTTAATGTATTTCTACACAGTAATCACATCCCCACGCAAGCGCCTTCTCTCCAGCATACATAATTGTAACTTTTCCAGTCTCTCTTCATATTCAAGCTCCCCCAATCCTCTTATTAATTTAGTTGCCCTTCTCTGAACCCTTTCCTTTTCAAAGATGTCTTTTTGTACACAGGATTCCAAAATTGCACTGCATATTCCAAATGAGACCTTACCAATGCTTTTGGTTATCCACCAAAATTTCCAAATTATTAATAAATAGATTAAATAGAAGTGTCCCCAACACAGAACCCATTTACAACTACTCTCTGCATCCTATTCATTAACCAATTTTCTATCCATGTACAAATGTGACTCCCCAGACCAACAGACCTTAGCTTATACATAAGTCGCCTATGGGGGACTGTATTAAAAGCCTTTGCAAAATCCAAGTAAACTACATCAACTGCTATGCCAGTGTCTAAATTTCTACTTACTTCCTCATAAAAGCCAAGCAAGTTAGTGTGACAAGATCTATTCCTCCTAAATCCATGCTGGTTACTACTTATAATGTCAGTCCTTGAAACCTACTCTAGAACATGTTCCCTTATTAAACTTTCCAGGATCTTCCCCACCACTGAAGTTAAACTTACAGGCCTGTAATTACCCGGCTGTGAACGACTACCCTTTTTGAATATTGGAATAACATTACCCTTTTTCCAATCCAGAGGCACACCACCGGACATGAGGGAATCTGCAAAAATAAGAAACAATGGCCTAGATAAAACTGAACTTAGCTCCCTAAGTACCCGAGGATGTATTTGAATTATTAATTATTAATATTAACCTTATTTAGTTCTTTCTGTACCATATCCTCAGTTAACCAAAGTGCACTTAAATATTTTATACCATTATTGCTACTATACTCTATAATATCTGTACTTGGATCTTCGTATAGAGTATACAGAGGGAAAAAAAGTATTTAAGACATTTGCTTTATCGCCATCCTCCGTAACTAACTTATCCCTATTAACTAATGGTGCCACATTCTCAGTCCTCATCTTCGTACTATTAATATACTTAAAAAAGTGCTTTTTTACACTCCTTGTTACAGTTTTTATAATCCCTAAAGGCCCTTTCCGTTCCCTCGGCCTTAAAGGTTAAAACCTAAAAATGCCTTTTTCTTCCTTTCCATTTGCCTCTTTACATCAGAATTCAGCCACATGGGAAATATTTATTTTTTTTACATTTATTTCCCAAGGGTATAAATTTAGATGTGAACTGGCTTAAAATCCCCTTGAACACAGTCCACTTCTGTTCAGTACCTTAACCTGATAATACATTATCCCAGTTGACATTCTGAAGAGCTGCTTTTAACCTGGAAAAATTTGCCTTCCCGAAATTAAAAGTCTTTGTTAACCCCCCAAGTCCAAACGCCACTATTTCGTGGTCACTATTCCTTAAGCCTCCAGTTACCTTTATATCTATAATGCGGTCCACCATGTTAGATATTACCAGATCCAACAGAGCTCCTTTTCTAGTAGGAACCTCAACCACCTGTGAGAGAAAATTATCCTGCAGCAGATTCAGGAACTCATCGCCTTTTTCTGTGATGGCAAACCCTTCTTCCTTACACCACTCTCTTAGCCACTCATTAATGCTGTCTCCCTGACTTAGACAGCAGGACACCATACAATCACTCTCGACCCTCACTGACTATGCACACCCCTGTCTTGGCAGCTAAATGGTTAACACAACACCACTCACTCCAGCAGAACCAACTGGGATAATCATCTTCCCACTCCCCTGCCAGCAGTCACAAAGTTAACTAGCATTTACACAAGCAAAGCATTCAATACGCTTAAAGACTATCCAAACACCTGTAAATTTATCAGAGGCTATCTGAGTTCTTTTAGAGCATCAAAGACAAAAATTAAATTAGATTTAATATTCAAAAAGTGGACAGTGCATATAATAAAAAAATAATAGAAAATGGTGGTATAATTATAGACATACAATAATGGTACAAAACATTTATATAAAATAAAATGGATAAAATACCAGAGCTTACAGAATTTTAGGTTCCAGAGGCAGGAAGAAATAATGGACACACCCCAATCAGACTGGACCTCAAAAGTATGACACCAGACCTCAGAAAGTTTTTCACCTTTAAAGGCCTCCAGAGAGAATTTCCCCCTTCATCTGCCTAAAGTACAACTTTACGACATGTCCCAAACCTTCCTTTATTCCTCAATTTACACTGACCCCTGTAACTTTATATCTGTACATGGTAATATCCCAACAATACCTGAGGAAGGGGGCAGGCAGCTCCCCGAAATGTTGTACTGTTGTTTATGCACAAATAAATTGTGAAATGTCACCAAGAAGTAGTGTGCTTCTCTTGCTTACAATTTGTGGATGTATACTACCCTGTTTCTATATATATATATTGCTTGTTGCATTATTGGCTTGACCAAGTCTCGGAAATGTGTACTCCACCCATAGTGGGTCATGTGTTCAAGTACTGGAGCTGGAGAGTCAGTCCCAAGAAAGCAAGCGAAAGAGCAGTAGGGACTTTCATAAAAGGCAGGTACCAATATAAAGACAAAGTTTGATAATGATGTCTCCTAAGAAGGTAAAAAGTTACTAAGGTGAAAAAGGTTAAAAGTTAGGACCCAGCAGAATAAAGCAAACCGTGAAGTGGTTGCTGGGCTTAAAATAATTTGGCCAAGTTATTGAACTAATTGATTTAATTTTTCCAGAGAGAAGGGCAGGCATTTCAAGTCGCAATTCAAAGGTAAAGTAAAAATTTAAGCAAATTAATTGGATGTGCACTAGGCTTCTATTTTTTGCATATTAATAACTTCCCCAGTTCTATCGTATGACCATCATGTGTGGTATTAATTTGAGGGGGTTATCCTTGCATTTATAAATATGGTTTTGGTATGTGTATATCACATTCCACTAAAATAATATCTTTAAGTTTCCTTTATTATTGGCCCATCTGTGACCTAAATTTGAACTCTGTCTAACCTCCAGAGTCCATCTGATGTTAACCAGGCCCAGTGGGGAAAGGTTAAAGGTTTTGAAATGGCTAGGGTCAATTAGTTTGGCTTCTAAGGTTCTGTAAGAGGTAGATTGTGGCTTTAAAGTTTTGGAAGTGCAGACTATTGATGGCCATACAGGTCCTCAACTGTTAACCCTTCCCTGCCCAATACACTACCCTGCCATTAAACACATATGTATGTTTATTTATACAGCGCCACTTGGGGACGCAGCGCTGTACATAATTAAAATACAATAAAGTCATACAAGGGGGATTAATACATAGATAGTTCAGTACATAAATATATAACTTATATAAATAGAAGTGTTAGGGCTTTGCCACAAGAGGTAATGAGGTCCCTGCCCGTAGAGCTTACAATCTAGTTACAATCACTGCTTTTTTCCAGATGAGGGAAATCTACTGCAACTAATTCAAATAGAGCACTGGTTTTAATGCAGCCTAAAGGAGCTTTGTCTACTACTGCTGGGTGTTTTTGTTTGAGGCAGCTACATCTCTTGGTAACATATTATGTCTCTGTCTTTGCATGAATGGTGAGTATGAATGGTAAGGTTACCTGTTTCAGATGACAGGAAGAAGTCAGGACAAATGAGGAAGCGATATCCAGAAATGCAGCCAAAGGACAGGCAGATACAGCAGAAGATGATGGTCAAAGTCCGAGTACACAATCGAGTGCAACCTCAATAAGAGAAAGGCTCAAAGTCAAAAAGCAGAACCACAAGCAATACAATCCAAAGCAGGGATACTAGGCAAGGAAAAACTACAGGATCCAGGCAAGGAAGAGGAAACAGGAACAAGGAACCCAGCACAGCCGAAGAAACACCAGTAAAAGGCTATAATCTGGTAGAGAACACTGAAAAGGAGACTCAATTTAAAGTCTGATTATTAGACACAGGTTTAAGCAGTGATACATAAAATGCTTTGGGAATCTTCATCTCGAGGGAGTTGTAATCAGAAAGCTGTAGGGTTGATGAGTTCAATGAGGATAAATACTTTATCTCCAATTATCTCCAATGTCTACCAGCATAAGTCTTTTCTGCCAAAGAATTTTTTTCTAGACAACACTGGGTAGCATTCCAGATAGCAGACATATGGGCTGCATGGTCATTAGCTGCAGGGACATCAGTAAGGAGAATGTCTTGGGGAAATGCAAACAGATGTTGTCCAAAGACCATCAAAAAAGGTGACCTTCCAGTAGAGGCATGGTAGCAAGGTAACATATCAGACCAATCATCCTGGTAAAGGAAAACATGTCATTGAAGGAATTGTACTAAATTCTGACTGAGTCATTAATCTGCTCCATTAGATTGAGTATGATAAGCCGAAGAAAATTGAAGGGAGATTCCAAGGATTTTACAAAGGGATCTCCAGAATTTTGCAACAAACTGAGAACCCCTATCAGAGACAATTTCAACATGAAGGCCGTGCAAAAATATGGGAGATGAAGAGTTGAGAAAGTTTAGGAGCTGAAGGGAATACAAAATGTGTCATCTTGCTGAATCAGTGCTTTACTACCCAAATGACCATATGGTGGAAAAGGAATGGGCAAATGTTGCAACAGCCCTGGTGGGCGAGAGTGGTCAGATTTAGCAGTAGCACAGAGGACACAGGCAGATACATAGTCCTTTACATCTTTTTGCATGAACGGCCACCATACCAGGCAGTTAAGATGTAATGTTTTGAGAACGTCGGGATGGCCAGCTTGTTTAGAACTATGGGTTTGCTGTAGGATAGTCAGCGAATGTTCTTCTTAAATAAAGATCATGCCGACTGGGGTTTCAGAGCAGAGGTTTGATTGGCTGGCAGTTGAGAAGCTACAGGTAAGTGGATAGCAGTAACAATTTTAGAAGGAGGGATAATTGGTTCTTAATGGAGAGGTAAGGTCTCAGAGGGAGAAAAGCTTCTAGATAAGACGTCAGCCTTCTTATTTTTAGAAACAGGGTGGTAGGTTATGATGAAGTTGAAACGAGAGAAGAAGAGTGCCCAGTGGGCCTGTCAAGGATTAAGTCTTTTGAGAGATACTCTAGGTTTTTGTGGTCAGTATATATAGTAATCGGATGCGGGAAATCTTCCAAGAAATGCCGCCATTATTCAAAGCGAATTTGATAGCCAATAATTCTCTATTACCCACACCATAGTTCTGAGGCTAAACATTTCTTGGAAATGTAGGCACAAGGATGAAGTTTCTTGTCTAGATCAAGGAGATAAAATATTAGTGGCATCTACCTTAAATGAAGAAAGGAAGAAGGGGATTGGCATGACAAAGAATTGGAGCAGAAGAGAAGGAATCTTTCAGGGATTTAAATGCTTCCATAGCCTGTGGAGTCCAAGAATTTGGTCTCCCCATTTTTTAATCAAGGCAAGGATAGGAGTGATTCGGGAGAAGAAGACCTTGATGAACTGCCTATTGTAATTGCCAAAACCAATGAACCTCTGGATAGCTTTGGTGCTGGTGGGTAATGGCCAATCCTTGATGGCAATCTTGGCAGGGTCCATCTCAAACCCTTCTTGAGAGATAATGTAGCCCAAGAAAGGGATTTTTTTGAAGAGGCATTTTTCTAACTTGGCATTATAGAGAATTTTGCGGGAGAGTACTTCCTTTACCTGACTTCTGTGTTGAACCTTTTTTTCATATATTCTTTAGTTTGCCTTGAAGTAAATCATAGTGGAGTTTGGCTATTCATGAAACGTTTTGTATGAAACTATGGTAGTAAGTCACAAAACCCATAAGTTTCCTTACATCTCCCGCTGTCCTTGGTGATTTTTCTCCAAGTGCATGAGCTCAAACAAGGAGATTTAGCACGCACCCAAGAATAGTGACTTAATGCCAGAGATAGGGGTAGAATATTTCACTACAATGAACTACAAGTTGGGGTGGCAGTTACAAGACGATTGTTACTTCAGATTGTTACTTTACTTAGGCTGTCACTAATTTCTCTGGTTTGTTAGTATTTATGCTAAAGGGAAACTGTGCTATTCAAACAAGTTAGGGTTAAATAAAAGCCTGCAATATTTACTTTAAAGACAATGATTACATCTCTAGCTACATCCTGTGACAAATTTTATTGAGGTGAATGTTTAAAATTTCTACTCTCAGTTGGTTAAGTGACATCACCTGACCTCTGCCCTGCACCTCTGCCCTGCTCCTCCGCCCTGTGGGAGAAGCATGCTAAGTTAAGAATAGATGCTGGGGAAAACAGGAAGTACATGGGGGGGAAATTGACAGTTGAGAAGGGTAACCTATTAATGCAGGGAGATGATATTCACATGACACAAGCTGAAAACAGGGCATGTTCAAGCAGGAAGTAACACTGCTGAAACTTTCGAGCAATATCTTCTCACATTTTATCTAGAGATGTGATTTAGGTTTTATTTTCAAGGCAGGATGGAAGACTTTATATAATCATTACTAGTTTGGAAAAATTGGAGACCACAGCTACCCTTTAAATACTTTGCCATGCTATGTCACATCTACTGTGCTATTTGCAGCCTTATTAACATTTGTCTATAAATAAATTAGATACTGTTTAAGATCAAGAACCACTGGCACCCATTAATTACATTCTACCTTACCTGTAATGGGATTATACTAATAATAATGGACTATTGGTGCTGCCAGGGGTGTCCCTAACATAAAGCAACCAGAAACATTTGTTGGCTGTGCCCCCTGTGGTCACAGAAAGACTTATTTCAGTATTCTCCCCAACATGGGTGTTCTGTTCCTAGTAGGAGAAGAGAAAGGGGGGGTGTGCTTTACATTGCAGTGCCTGCATGAGGGTTAGAGCAAAATGAACAGTAAATAGTTGTAACTAGTAATTGCAGGGATATTGTACAGGAGACAGAATTCCACTCACACTGTCTCCACACTGGAAGTAGGTGGGGCTGATTGACTTCCTCGTGGTTGGGGTAAACATATGGTGCTGACAGACACTGGGTGGGTTGTTGAGCCTATTTAATGTGCTGCCTATGACCTAGGTCTTAGTGTGGAAGTGAAGAATGATGGGAACTGTGGTCAGGGCAGAAATCTCTTTAGTTTAGTTGAGATAACCCTTCTATATGAGTGTGCGTGTATGTGTGTGTGTCTGTATGTGTGTATGTATGTATGTATATGTTTATTTTTATAGCGCCACTTGGGAACTCAGCGCTGAGGAAAAGAGGTTTCTGCCCCATAGAGCTTACAATTTAATTAGTTGGGTAACATACAGATACATAGGAAAGGGTAGAAGTGCCATTATAATAACTGGTGCAGTGTCAGTCATATACTGTGTTGTGCTCAGAGGGATAGTATGATAGGCTAGATTTAAGCTTGTTTATTAAGGTTAGAATTGGAAAGGACGGGAACCACAAGAGAAAAAGATTGAAGGTCACAGGAGGCAGCGTGAGTGGGGATTCTATATAAGAGATGGTTCTGTGATGAGTGGAGGGTACGGGCAGGGACATAAGAGGACACAATAAAAGAAATAAAAGAAGGTGCAGCAGAGTGAAGGGATTTAAAAGTTAAGAGAATGATTTTGTAGATAATGCATTGTTAAATGGGGAACCAGGTAGATGTGCAGCACAGAGGAGATATGATTTTCTGATTGTTAGAGAGACAATGAGTGAGGCAGGGTTAAGTATCAACTGAAGAGGAGAAAGATGGGAAGTAGGAAGAACAGAAAACAGGTTACAATCGTCTAGGTGTGATAGGATAAGCATAGCAGTAGTCGGGAGAGAAAGGAATCTACGGATTTTCACAATATTATGGAGAAAAATTCGACAAGTTTTAGCAACATTATTAATGTTAATAGAAAAGGAGAGAGAGGAATCAATAATAACCCCCTAAGCAACATGTCGATTGAATAGGGTAAGTGGTGTTGTTGTCAACAGAAATAGAAAAAGGGTGGGATAGGACCAGGTTTAAGTGGGAAAATGATTAGTTCCATTTTAGGTTCAGTTTTAGGTATCAGTGCGCCATCCATTAGGAGCCAGTATGGAGACAGATGCATGACTGGGTGTCAGGAATAAGCATTGTGGTGGAAAAGTATATTTGAGTATCATCGGCATACAGACTGGTAGTTAAACCAAATGAAATACAGACAGTAGACATTGCCCTAGTTAAATTATATCATTTAGGTACTAGATATTTCCATTTCACAATAGAAGCTATAGAACCTTTATTAACCCCTGAAAAATAAAAGAGAAAAAAAATGCTAGTAGATATTTTTAAACACCTACTAACTTTAAAAAAGTCTTCGCAGGCCTGTCTTCAAGGTAAAAGGAAGATAAAAATATATTCTGCTATACTTAAAAACTGGTATCTCTTTTTAGTTTATAAGATGGATCCAGCAAACCTTTCTTCTTAATATGAAGAGAAGGTGTATTAAAGGGCTTAGATTTCACTGACCCGTCTAGTATAGAAAAGCCACTAAATGTTATTTCCCCAGAAAGAAATTTAAAAGAGATACTGTCCAAAGGTTCAAATGGGTGAAGAGCCAAACTAATATACCAATTAGCAGGTGTGTACTACAGGGGAACGGAGCCCCCTCCCAAGAGAATTCACTCTTAAAACAGCTGATCGCGTGTATGTAGTAAATATATGCATGATCAGCTGTTTAAAAGGCTGATACAGAACTGTTAACCCTTTCAGTGCCAGCAGAATTTCATGGTTTTTTTCGCGTTAAGTGCCAGCACAAAGCACAAAGTGTACTTTAACACGGTAACAGAATTTTGTAACTTTACTGGAATTTTGTTTAAAAAAATGAAAAATTTGCAAATTTTCATGGATATTTCCCATTTTTACTTATAGTTATCTTAAGGTTACACACAAAAATCTTACTGTTTCTAAAAGCTCTGATACTCCCGAGTACAACAATACCAGATATATGTAGGTACCCCACTTTTCCTGTTCAGGAGACCCCCCAAACTAAAACTGCACCTTCAAGAATATTACGCCAAATTGAAATGTATAACCACTTCTGACGGTTAACATAAAATATCTACCAAATTAACTAAAATATCCCCACAAGTGAGATATTTTTAGAAACTACACAACCCCAGTATTTTACGAGTGAGGTAAGTTTCGATCAAAATGCAGATACCCGGACGCATCACTTCGTCCAATTGTAAGTTATTTTCCCACATTTTCCTTTTTTTCCTCAACTGTAAAATCAGAGACAAAATCAAATGCGAATTTCAGCTAAAAACTGTGGAGGAAAGTTCAAACGCATCTCAAATATGAAAGCCTAACCCCTCCCGAATAAAACCGTATGCCACATTCATGGGTGTACCCAGAGTCATGGCTACCAAACTAACCCAAAGTGGGACCAATGCCAAATGTCAGTAGCAGCAAAAAAAAATGCCAGTTTTGTATTTGAACAGTCTGCAGTTTTTCCACAAAACACCCCCCTAACTCAGAAATACCCCCGACAAACTATATATCCTGAAATCTACACACCTTCATCTATGTAACGCTGTAGTTTGTTCATTCATACCATCAATGGTGTG
Organism: Hymenochirus boettgeri; assembly: GCA_019447015.1. NCBI lineage: Eukaryota > Metazoa > Chordata > Amphibia > Anura > Pipidae > Hymenochirus > Hymenochirus boettgeri. The sequence continues at coordinate 120,262,360 of CM033473.1, forward strand.
GGCGTAGTTCTTTGTAGAAATTTGCACTTTTACCAGATTTTCAAAAAAAATTAACATCAAACAACAATCAAAAATGTAGAAATCATGCCAAAACCTCATGGAAAGTAAAAAAAAGTTACCAAATATCAATCTCCCAAATGTCCTGAATCAAACGGTATGCCATATGCATGGTTACACATGCAGACATGGAAGCGAATAGCCACGAAGTGAGAATGTACGATGGCCAATTCCGAATTTGAACAGTCTGCAGTTTTTTCCACAAAACACCCCCGTAACTTAGAAATAACCCCCACAAACTATATATTCCTGAAATCTAAACACCTTCAGCTATGTAACACTGTAGTTTGTTCATTCATACCATCAATGGTGTGGGCACAGTTTTTTGTAGAAGTTCGCACTTTTCTGAAAAAATTTACAAAAAACAACTTCAAAAGGTAGAAATCATGCCAAAACCTCATGGAATGTAAAATAAAGTTACTAAATATCAATCTCCCAAATTACACACGTGGACGTGGAAGCGGAAAGCCACAAAGTGAGACAATGCACGATGGCTCAGAAACAGCGAAAATATTTGGCCAACTTTGAATTTGAACAGGCTGCAGTTTTTTTCACAAAACACTCCCGTAACTCAGAAATAACCCCCACAAACTATATATTCCTGAAATCTACACACCTTCAGCTATGTAACGCTGTAGTTTGTTCATTCATACCATCAATGGTGTGGGCACATTTTTTCGTAGAAGTTCGCACTTTTCTGAAAAAATTAACAAAAAACTTTAAAAGGTAGAAATCATGCCAAATTCCAATCCAATGTGATAGCTCTGATAGGTAAGATTAGAGGTGCACTCCCTATAACCTGTGCCACTGCAGGTAAGTATAAGAAATCATGCCAAAACCTGATGGAATGTAGAAAAATGTTACTAAATATCAATCTCCCAAATGTCCTAAATAAAATGGTATGTCATATCTGTGGTTACACACGCGGACGTGAAAGCGAAAAGCCACAAAGTGAGACAATGCACAATGGCTCAGAAACAGCAAAAATATTCAGCCAACTCTGAATTTGAACAGTCTGCAGTTTTTCCCCACAAACCATATATTTCTCGAATCCACACACCTTTATCTACGTAATTCTGTAGTTTGTTCATTCATACCGTCAATGGTGTGGGCGCAGTTCTTCGTAGAAGTTCACAGTTTTAGCAGATTTTCTAAAAAATTTGAAAAAAAACACTCTCAAAGATAGAAATCATGCCAAAATTCCAAGTAATGTAAAAAAAAGTTACCAAATATCAATCTCCCAAATGTCCTGAATCAAATGGTATGCCCTATGTATGGTTACATATGCAGACATGGAATCAACTAGCCACAAAGTGAGCCAATGAACAGTGGCTCAATTACAGCAACTTTTCAGATTTATCAGACTAAACACCCCTCTATATTAGAAATACCCCCCAAAACTATATATTCTTGGAATCTACACACCTTCAGCTACACAATGGTGTGATTCTTGTATGCATACCACCAATGGTGTGGGCGTAGTTTTGTGTAGAATTTCGCTTTTTTACCAGATTTTCAGGAAAAATTTATAAAAATACAATTTAAAGTTAAAAGTCATGGAAAATTTCCATGTCATGTAAAAAAAACTTGTCAATTATAAATCTTCCAAATTCCCTGAATCAAACGGTATGCCATATGCATGGTTACACACACGGACATGAAAGCCACTAGTTACAAAGTGAGCCAATGCGTAGTGGCCCAATAACAGCAACTTTTAAGATTTTACAATCTAAACACCCCTCTAACTCAAAAATCCCCCCAAAAAATATATATTCTCAGAATCTACATACCTTCAGCTAAGGAACGGTGCCATTTTTTCATTCATACCATCAATTGTGTGTGCGCAGATCTTTCGCACTTTTAGCATATTTTCTGAAAAAAAATAAAGAAACAACAAGTTTCAAAGTTAAAAACCCTGCCAAAACCCCAAGTAATGAAAAAAATGTTACCAAATATCAATCTGCCAAATTTCCTGAATCAAATGGTATGCCATATGCGTGGGTGCACACAGAGACATGGCCACCAACTAACTCAAATTGGAAGCATGCATAAGTGCAATTACAAAAAAAAAATCAAGGTGCTCTGTAATTTCAAACAGCCCCAAAACTTGGAAATGCCCCCCTCAAATAAAACCCTCCAATAAATATCAATCTCCCACATGTCCTAAATCAAACGGTATGCCATATGCGTGGATGCACACAGAGACGTGGCCACCAACTAGCTCAAATGGGACGTATGCACAAATGCAATTACAGGAAAAAATCAAAGTGTTCTGTAATTTTAACAGCCTATCGTTTTTCAAAGGAAACAGCCCCAAAACTTGGAAATATCCCCAACAAACTATATATGTTTGGAATCTAAACACCTTCAGCTACGTTATGGTGCCAAGCTTTCATACATACATGAAGAATTCCAGTGGCAGTAATCCAAAGAATTCTGTGTTTTTAGGAGATTTCGTCCAAATCCGAGGGGACTAGGGGGGCAGTTGAATTCTGCCCCCCGATCGCCCCTAGCACGGCTCAATTTTTTTTTTAAAGGGCAAGCCACAGATCGTATATTCACGATCTGTGGCAGTTTGAGCCTTTCATGCACAGATCATGAATATACGGGTTAAACAGCTGATCACATGTATCTTTACTGCATACGTGCACAAACAGCTGATCGCGGATGTTCTAGGAAGGGGATCACGGGCTCTCTAATGCCACGGGCCCCCCCACCGTCACGGGCCCTATAGTTACACCACTGCCTATTAGGCACCAATGATTTAATTCTGGGTTGAAGATTCTTTAGCTCAGTGTATTTGATTTATATAAAAAGACACTGGAAACGTTACAATTATGTACACTGGAGAAAAGGCGCTTGCGTGGGGATATGATTACTGTGTATAAATACATTAACGGGCCATACAATAAACTATCTGGGGCATTTTTCACCAATAGAACATGTCAGAGGACACGTGGACATCCCTTACAACTTGAAGAAAAAAGGTTTTTAAAAACCCGGAAAGGGTTTTTCACTGTGAGAACGGTAAAGCTATGGAACTGTCTTCCAGTGGACGTTGTTATGGCAGGTTCATTGGTCAGTTTAAAAAAAAAGGCTTGATGAGTTTCTGCAAACAAGGAATGTTGCAAGTTACTGGTATTGATACATAAAGTAGAGTTGATCCAGGGAAATTTCCGATTGCCACTTGGAGTCAGGAAGGATTTTTTTTCCCCCTTGGTGGTTTTTTTTTTTGCCTTCCTCTGGTCTGTATCAACAGTTAGGCAGGAAATAAGGATATTACTAGATGGATTGGACTGGATGGACATATGTCTTTATTCAACCTCAAATACTATACTATACTATTCCCAGAAGATACTCTGAAATTCAACCTAAAATATTAAATCTGAAACCATGCAGGCCCTGCAAAACTTCACATCACATCAGGTGGCATGGGTTTTGCATGGATTTGGGTGATATCACTCTGTTTTTTCAACTCCCTAAGTCTTTCCTTTCCTTGTGATTCCATTTCAGATCTAAAAGGTTAAAAGGTAATCTACAAAGCCTGTTCTTAAATGCAGCATCAGCTGCCCAATCTTTAAGCCAAATTGCTCTTCTGACAGTTAAATATTTGAAAGTCTGATATTCGATAGGTAATAAAGGTTCTCAGCAGCTCTCTTCAAAATAGACAAGTAATTTAAAAGCTCTTTCTCAAGAGAATGTCTTGAGACACTTTTACCTAAGATAGCATTGCACCAGGGCCGTTTTAAGGCATAGGCCACCTAGGCAAAGAGCTAGGGCACCTATATTAAACCAGGGCGCCCAGTGTTCTCCCTACCATCTCCCTGTCAGCTCTTACTTGCTGTGTTAGAACCGCTCTCCTTGTTCAGCTGTAATGTGTAACATTGTAGTGGGTAGAGAGCATTTTAGCCATTTGAATAAGAAACTGGTGTATTGCAATAGGTAAACCGCTTTGGGCCACTGAAAAAAACACCGCAGACAGACATGTACATACCCCTG